>OZ036010.1:6117738-6422972 GCA_964035015.1 Corallium rubrum
TTTACGCACGTCAGATGATTTTACTAATATTAGTTGTCTGAGACCCCTCTATATATAGGCATGCAGCAGTGAGTTAAATTACAATCAACTTTTTTTTTACATGTAGAAGTGGTGTAGAATTTGGCTATAGCTTTCCAAAGTATATATTAAAGAATGTTTAAGAAAACTGTTACATGTTTTGTTTACTGTATTAGGACTTCTAAGGTCTTCTAAGTAAAGCTCGTTTAGAAAAGTTAAACTAACCGCTGATGCATTTTTTCGCGAAACTTGTGCGAGACAGGTTTCAAGACAGATTGCAATGTGTGTAACACCCCCATGTTTATTTATGAGCTTTGCATTGCAAGACAGGTAAAGTAGGATGCAATAGCGTTGCGACACAGGTTTCACAAATCGTTGCATCGTGTAACAGCGCGACTTAAGTTGTTCAATAATAATGAAGGATGAGGTTATTGAAGGGCCTTATGTGAAGGGTAATAGGGTATTAGTGTTACAAGGTTAATTCGAGGATTGTCATCATCTTCATCATAATTAACTTTAAGTTCTTAATTTTCTAGCTAACCCTTGAGGAAACCCTAAGGGTCGTCTACAAAAACGCACACTCTGTGTCAGACTCAGACCTGATGCAGAATGATGTCAGATACGTTCAGAAAAATGTTGCGAGCCCTGATACAGCCTGTTGCAGTATCAGCTATGATACACCTATGATATCCAGGCTTGGACTGGCCTATGTGCCATTGTGCCAATGGCACACGCGCCCCCCTTTAGAATACCTCAACTACGCCCCATGAACAAAAGATGCTAAACTGAGATATAAAATAATATGGCTGCCCACGGCATGTAGTTTGTTACTGACTAATACTGCTTTAACTCTTAAATTCGCGTTGTGTATGCCGTATGGTAGCAAGAGGTAGACAGGAGAGTTGCTATTCCGTAAGATATATTTTATTCCGGCAAATGGTAAGCCTGTAGGCCACTTTCGTGTCTTTTTTATATACAGTTTCTGTAAATTAATCATACGTATGGGAACAATGACAACAACGATCACCAATTTTGAAATCTTTCTATTTACAGAGGCTTGTGTGCAAATTTGTCAGTAATCCACCTTAGTATGCAATGTCATTATTTATTAATTCCACACCGGTGCAGTTAAAAAAAGGAATTAATAAATAATGACATTGCATACTAAGGTGGATTACTGACAAATTTGCCCACAAGCCTCTGTAAATAGAAAGATTTCAAAATTGGTGATCCCTCTCCCTAATGGCACCGCCTCTAGTCGCCAGTCCGACTCTGATGATATCATATCTGTATCATACCTGCAGCTACAACAGACTCTTCAAAACAGATTCTGTCAAACTGTATCAGCCTGACACGGTCAGTGCTGTATCAGTTTGATATAACAGACTGAACAGGTATGTTGTCTACGGAGCTGTCGCAGTCTAGCTGTCAGGCTGTATCAAGGGTCGCTACATTTCTCTGAACAGATCTGATATCAGAGCTGATCAGGCTGTGCGTTTTTACGTGTGTATTCGGAGACAATATAGCCAAGTTCGATAAAGCTAAAGTTCATGTTGCGGAAGGGAAAAACTCTCGAAGCACAGGAGAGAACCAGAGAACCAATGAGTATCCTTGGTTTGCACTTGACGTCATGACGTCCATGTTGGAGGAACTTTAGCAAAAAAATCTCATTAGCATGCAGCTATTGTATTTGAAGTTTTCCTTCAACATGGCCGCCGTTTCTAGTTGTCTTCTAAATCTGAAGGCCAAGGGATTGGTTGCAAACCACCAATACTCGTATGTATCCCAAACTCTGACACGTAGTCACCCATTGATCCATTATTAACTCCGTCTAACCAGGCTTAACTTTGGTCTTCAACGTTGATCGCAGCACACTATTAAAGCAGACCTGCCAGGTCTCACGATTTTGCCGCGAGACTCACGATTTTGATTACAATCATTGTTATGATTTCAGTATTTTAATTTACCGATTAAATTTAGCGACAAAATGAATATGGACATAGATTGTATAGTCTGTACTTGTAGAAGTAGGATAACTTACAAGTAACGTAGTAATTTAGTAGTCACAAAAAATTCATTTCCACATCCGCCATTTTGACGCTTCAATATGGCGTCCACATCAAAGCGTCAGGTATTGCAAACTACCATTTTAAAAAACCCTAAAAAGCTAAATAAAATAAAACCCAAAAAACAATAACAAAAAGTCTTATCTTTTATTAATACTACTGTATTTGTTAAAATTACTGTTACGTGGGAAAAAAGAAAAATGAATTTATTTGAACATGAACGTTGTTTTCTCACTATTTTTGCATTTTTCTCACTATTTTTTGGGAGGAAAAAATTGGATCTCACTGTTTTTGCTTGGGGTAGGTTGGCAGGCCTGAATAAAATTTAAAACAAAGTTAAAACTTGTTTAAAACACTCACGAAACCTTTATTTTGTTAATTTGGTTGTTCAAACGACCGCCACAGAAATTCGTGACTGCAACTTGCGATGACTTACGTTTGATTAGGGCTTAAAGTTTCAATTTAATAAGCTTCGAATTGAACTATCCTTTGGCGAAATCATGGACTGTAGGAGATTATTTTTTGTATCGTGTTTGATGGAAATGAAGAATAATAGATACTTGGTTAAACACAAGTTTCCGACTTAATTCGTATTTATTTAGCAACTTAGTTTTGAACAGCAATGTTCATTTCAATAGGCGAGTTTCAGGGTGTTGCGTGCGCATCGTTTTTGAAAGGAATTGGCGGGCTCTTGGCGGGCTCTTGGCGGGCTCTCTACAAAATAAGCAATGACAAACAGACTTGCTAGCGAGCCAACAACGGCAGAGTAACAATGTTAAATATCCTGAAACTGTATCTGTACTTTGTTGATTTTAAATAGTACGTTTACTTTGAGGAGAGCTTGCCAGTTTTTTTGAAAAATGATGCGCGCGCAACACCCTGAGATTTGCCTATTATACGTATCGGATTTCAAAAGCAATAATTATTGTTCTACAGGCTGCTGTAAGTTGCTAATATTCCCAGAAAGACTCTGAACTCTAAACGACGGGGCTCAAACTTGCTAAAGTTCTGGAAAGTTCAGTAGTATTATTAAAAACTTTACTAACTGCAAGCTGATTTGTTTTACTGGAAAAGGTTATTTCCTTATGTCCGCATCTTTTTATGACCTTTTCAAAAGTACCCGCAGGGAAGGCCATCTTCAAAAGTTTTAATAACTTTAATTAGATGAAGTGATTCTATACATGACAAAATTACTGCATCCTCTAGCTAATAGACGAGTTTCAGGGTGTTGCGCGCGCATCATTTTCCAAAAAACTGGCAAGCTCCCCTCAAAGTAAAATACTATTTAAAATAAACAAAGTATAGATGCAGTTTCTGGATGTTTAACACTGTTATTCTGCTGTTGTTGGCTCACTAGCAAGTCTGTGTGCCATTGCTTACTTTGTGGAGAGCCCGCCAAGAGTCCGCCAATTTCTTTGCAAAACGATGCGCGCGCAATACCATGAAACTCGCCTACTGGTCGAGAGGAGTCAGGAGTGCAATTTTAATGTAATACAGTGCAGAAAAGGTGTGATACAGGATGCGCAGAAAGATGAAATACAGTGCAAATTTTAACAAGACACCTGGGCCAGGCGTTCACTTGGGCTTAGAGATCTCCTCAGCAGAAGCTCTATACCGCGCGAACAAAGGTGGGAGTGGGCCGAGGAAGATCAGATCGAATTAAGGCTGAATGTGGTGCATACCTCGCAGAAGTGAACATATTTACGATTAAGACAGTTGTCAGCCACATCACTGTTAAATAAACTACAAAGTCAGTCAGTCAGTTTCAAAATCTACCAACGACGTGCAAGAACACCTTGATCAAAAGGCAAAGCTGTTGAACTTTTTGTCCAACTTCAAAAGCGAAAGGAGCGAAGAACTTACAACATGCCTCGCGGCCTCACTCACCGGAAGTATGAATCGTAGCGAAAGTATAATGTGCAAAAATGCAAAATCGTGACACCCAAAAAAAAAGGAAGAAGAAAAACCCGAAACCTAGACTCGGCCTACCACAGTAGCCCGAGTAATGAGTATTAAGCATTCTGATTGGCTAATAAACTACTGGAAAGACAATGAAATGCCTATGCGGATTTTAGAGGATGTTTTTTTCTTCACGAGAAAATCCAAGATGGCGACCAAAACACAGAGTTGTCGAAGAACATTGCGATGAAATATAGACGGAATTTTGCTTTAAAATTGTCATTAAAGTTCCTGCAAGAAGACTAGAAGAGGTTAGATGCTATGAGTAAAACGTTTGACGTTTTAGTGAACGAAGAGAAGCAGTTTTAAACCATTGAAGCTTCGAGAAGTTGGAGCAATGAGTGATATGTAACTTCGTAGCTGGAAGAACATTTGTCTAACGACTTTTCTTGGGAAAGACGCGCAAATAGTTTCTTTGCATGTGATATGATTATTAGCTGATTTCACTGTTAGACCCCGTTCACACGAGTCCTGAGCGAGCTGAAAACTGCGCTAAAATATAGTGCACAGGATCGAAATTGCGTGAAACTGACGGCGCTCTAATCGGAGCGATTTGAAAACGATTTCTAAACGGAGCGAGATCAAAACGCACGGAATCCTTAGCGGTGTCGTGTGAACATAAGATCCAGCACTTTTTAATAAAATACGCAATTATTAATGAAATTTTTTTTAAAAATCATTACTCAAAAATTATTAATAAAACTAAAAAGAAATGAATATTTAATCGGGCGCAAATGTTACTACACGGGTCACAAATATCCAACATGCCCTCCAAAAGTCATATTATTGCCTTATTTTCATGAGTATATATACTGAAAAACTTGTCAATTTGAGACTGAAACGCGCTTGAAAGTAAATATCTTCTAAATAAAAAATTTGGGGCCAAAGAGAATTCCATTTTTAAAACGCTTGAAATAGAAAAATGACCCTGAATAGACAAGATCTGCCAAACGGGATCTCGATTTCCTGTTTTAAAAATGTCGTATTTTTTCTGGCACTATATGCATTTGTATCGTCTACTAAAACAAATATTTGTTTGGATATCAAGTCAATTGAAGTGAGTCCTAGCTTCACGGCAACTTGTAAATCAATATTTTGATTATTTTAAAGGTGAATACCAGTCCGTTCTGCGCATGTGCGAAACTGATGTTTACATATTTGTTTACAAAAAAATATACAGACACCTTATTCAAGACTGTAAGCTTTTTTTGCTTCTTCTTCAAAAAGAAACATTTTTAGCGGAAATAGAAGAAATCCGAAGAGATTTCCTCGCCGAATCGCTCGGTTTTCTGCCATGTTGCTCCGAACAGTTTACACTGAGCAGAGTACTTCATGTAATTATCTACGAATGTCTTGTTTGTGAGACTCGCCAAAACAAAAAGATGATGGACCATGCGCAGTACGGAACTGTTATTCACCTGTAAGAGCGGAAAGTTAGCAACAGGAGTCGCGCACTAGGTTAACTGGGCTCACTTGTTTGGTTAAAATCATATTGTGGTTTTGAAACTCACATAAACTATTAAAATAGACTAGAATTGGTTTTGTTTAATATAGATTCAAATTGTTTTTGCGACTGGGGAAATAATTTCGTGATCGACGAAGCTCAGTAAAACCGCCCCTAATTAAGCCCCGCACAGACAACCAAGTTTTTCTTGACAAACGTTTCCTTGACAAGTTCTATTTGTTCTTGTGTAGGACACAAATTGACAAGTTTTTCCTTGACAAGGAGCATGGTCATGCCAGCTTTTGAACAAGGAAAATTGTTCGTGTGTATAGTCGTCGAAGAAAAGTTGACAAGATATTGCGCAGTACGTCACTGCGCACTCATCTGCGAACGGCTTATTACACGATCATTGCCGTCAAGGAAAACTTGTCCAACCGTACACACGAGCATTATAACATGTCAAGGAAAATTGTTGGAATAAACTTGTTTGTTTATCGTACACATGGGCAAGGAAAGCTTTCCTTGTCAAGGACAAGGAAACTTATCAAGGAAAACTTGCTCGTTTGTGCGAGGCTTGGGCTTAACAGTGCAGTTTGTTTGATCGGAATATTGAGTCTAAAGCCTAGTTTACACAAGCAATTTTTTCTTGACAAGTTTTTTCTTGACAAGTCTCCTTGTTGGAAAGCTGACATGCCAGCTTTTCAAAAGGGAGACTTGTCAAGGAAAAATTTGCCATGTTTCCTCATACACACGGGCAAATAAAACTTGTCAAGTTGAAAATTGCCAAAGAAAACTTGCCCGTGTAAACTAGGCTTAAGGCCCTGTTAATTTACATGAAGCGGATTGAGTGTTCAAGTCAAATCTCGCATGTTGTTTCCCCTTGTTGTGTTTACATGAAGAAGATTGAAATTTTTCGATCTGATCGAAACGAATGGCTGAAATCAATCCACGCAGTGGAGTGGATTGACTTGAGATTCAAGCAAGGACGACTTGAATGTATCCAATCTGATTCATGTAAACACGGTTTGACTTGAAAATGACTTGATACGCATGAGTGAAGTTGGTGCGTGTCGTGCTAAACTGCATACATTAAGGGAAGCACAGAAAATAGTGTTCCAAAACCGAAAACAATGTTCCAAGCAGATGTAAACATCTGCCTGGATTGACTTCATTCGCGTTTTTCGATCGGATTGGACTGTCAATCTGCTTCATGTAAACAAGGCCTAATTGACTCGCGAGATTGTATTTTTATCTTATTGGTTTGTTTTTTAAAAATCTTGTTTTTGTTGCCCATATGCATGCCCTTTAGCTTTGTTGGCTATTTTTTGAACATATAGCATTCTGTGTGCCAAAGTGTTAGTTCCGTTTTATATATAAACAATAATCGTAGACGTCGGTCTCGAGGGTTTCAATAAAATTGATGCTAAAAAACTAGTTTTTCGTCTCTAGCCAAGGGCACAAACAGAGTGCAAAGCACAAAGTGACGACACAAATCTATGGGGATCCGAGGGGAGGGCATCTCCTGGGACATTTTTGAAAGTTTTTAAAACGGCTTTTTCCTGCATTTTGAGGACACTTTTGACCTAATAGATCAAACACGAGAAAACAAATGAAATGTTTTTATTGTTTTCGAGTGATTGGAGTCCCCTGATAAAGCACACTCCACTGACCTATATATTTAACTGGACTGCGTGCTCCTATTACCTTTGACTGTTGAGTTAGGAAAGTGTCCGCATTTTCACTTTCAAAATGGCGGCATTTATGGGTCCTTTTGCTAATGGTGAGGGTCGCTGACCGATACCTAAGATCTCTAGTTCGTGTTGGACATGTTCGGTATTTCGCTTTTTTAAAGAAAACTAAGCTATTTGGTCGAATAAACTGTACGTATGTTGTAGCCAGATGAATTATCTTTCTTCCAACATATTTGATAGTTTCTACAGTGGTTTATTTCTCGAGAAAACATTCGGAGAAGACATTATAATACATACGAGGAAAAAATTTCAAAATAGCGGCCGCTATTGTGATTTGGACATGTTCGGTATTTCGCTTTTTTTAGGTAAACTAAGCTATTTGGTAGGATAAACTGTACGTATGTTGTAGCCAGATGAATTATCTTTCTTCCAACATATTTGATAGCTTCTACAGTGGTTTATTTCTCGAGAAAACATTCGGAGAAGACATTATAATACATACGAGGAAAAAATTTCAAAATAGCGGCCGCTATTGTGATTTGGACATGTTCAGTATTTCGCTTTTTTTAGGTAAACTAAGCTATTTGGTCGGATAAACTGTACGTATGTTGTAGCAAGGTGAATTATCTTTCTTCCAGTATATTTGATAGCTTCTGCAGTGGTTTATTTCTCGAGAAAACATTCGGAGAAGACATTATAATACAGACGGAAAAAAAATTCAAAATAGCGGCCGCTATTATGATTTGGACATGTTCGGTATTTCGCTTTTTTTAGGGAAACTAAGCTATTTGGTCGGATAAACTGTACGTATGTTGTAGCAAGGTGAATTATCTTTCTTCCAGTATATTTGATAGCTTCTACAGTGGTTTATTTCTCGAGAAAACATTCGGAGAAGACATTATAATACAGACGGGAAAAAAATTCAAAATAGCGGCCGCTATTATGATTTGGACATGTTCGGTATTTCGCTTTTTTTAGGGAAACTAAGCTATTTGGTCGGATAAACTGTACGTATGTTGTAGCAAGGTGAATTATCCTTCTGCCAATATATTTTATAACTCCTACAGTGGATTATTTCTTGAGAAAACGTTCGGAGTAGACGGACTAGGCAAACTTTGTTGAGTCAGCATAATATCGTCCTGGTCTCGAGTTTGTGTAAACAAAAGATTTCTAGTATTTATGTTTGTTGCTGAGCCTGAGCGGCCCGGGATGTTTTCATGGTAAGAGTCTTATTGTAAGTTCTGAACTACAATAATAATAATCCTAGACAATTACTGTTGTAGCTTTCTAGCAGTCTGAATTAAAAAGACGCGCCGGCCGGCGGTAACCGCACGAACAGTACACTTGGCAATAAAATAAACAAGACTGTCAATATACACATGGTCATGGAAATCTACAAACATTTTGTTTTACGAAGTCGCCAGCTCTATAAAGAACCGCTGAAGATCACGAGAAAATCGTAAAGAAGCGAGGCGTACCGAGTTCTTCTTAGGGGCTGTTTACATGGGAGGCGATATATTCCCTCTTGAGTCGTTCCAACACCAGACGATTTTATTCACCTCTGGGGAAGCCCTCGGACAGGAACGATTTATAAACTATCTCTCTAACTCTTTCCTGTCCGAATTGGTATTTGGTATTTTATTCTGGCTAACGCCAGACGATTTTATTCACCTCTGGGGAAGCCCTCGCATAGGAACGATATATTAATAAAGTAAGAAAATCGCTTTGTGTTTACATAAATATTCTGTTTTCCTACGATAAGTACATGTCAGTGGTCGCTACCATTAGCAGAAGGACCCATAAATGCCGCCATTTTGAAAGTGAAAATGCGGACACATTTTTGACCAGCACCCGCAGTCCAGTTAAATATATAGGTCAGTGGCACACTCGGATAAACGAGTGTTTAATCTTGCTTCTGAAACAAATATTCGCATCGCGATTTGCGGTGTTTTCTTTATTGATTTCAATATGCAGATTAAGAAATGTTGATCCAGTTCACTAGGAAGTTTCCTACAGGTTTTCATTGGGTATCAAAACTCATGCATGTGATATGGTATATACGTTCATGGACTGGCTACGATAATTCATGAATTATTAAGGATTGAGAATAAAATATAAACGTTTCAGATCACATGGTTTTGGCGTCAGAAAAAGTAGAAGTAATTTTTGACCTCCTAAATTTCCCTCTCACTCCCCCAAAAAGACTGTCGTCGCACATCCTCTCCCGGCTCCCCAAACGTCTACCAAGCTTGCAATTTGAAAACGTACCACATGCACATGCATACGTACAACTTATAATATCATCTCAACTACATCTTAAGGCCTGCAGCCAAACGCTTTCAACATCGCATTCAACATCATTCAACATTGTTGAACGATGTTGAATAATGTTGAAAGCACGAGTGGCCAAATGAATTCAACATCATCCAACATTCATGAATGACAATTAATTGAACGCGGGCTACCACAAAAGCTTGGAATCGACAATATCCCGCATGGCGCATGTCTCTGTTCAACAAAGTTGAAGGAAATGTGGCCAAATGCGTTCAACACCTTTCAACATTTTGAAGAACAATAGAAATGTTGAACGCGTGTTGAACGAAAATTTGAACATGTTCAAATTTCGTTCAACATCATTCAACATCATTCAACAACCTTTAACATCATTCAACAGGGGTGGCCAAAGGCTTTCAACATGTTGAATTCAAAAATGTTGAACGATGTTGAATGAAATGTTGAAAGCGTTTGGCCAGGCCTTTATATGCAAACGCTACCACTATAGGCTCTTCATCTGAGCTTTAGTAGCTTAAACCCTAATCAAACGAGAACGCAAGTCATCGCAAGTTGGCAGTCACAAATTTCTGTGGTGGTCGTTCGAACACCCAAATTAACAAAATAAAGGATTCATGAGTGTTTTAAACAAGTTTGAACTTTGTCATGGTACATAATATTTTCGGGAAATTATTCAGAGCAGCTAGCTGAGATAGCGTGACTGCCAACTTATTGTCTGGCGTGTGTCGTTAATCTGGTATGTACCATGTGATAATGTGTGCAGGTTCGAACCCTGTCCGATCTGGGGCTCAGAAATCTTTTCTGAGTAATTGAGCTTCATGAACGTTCAACAAACGTCTGTTACAAGCTCGCAAACGTACTATATACATGTGCTACATGTATACGTACTATACTTATCATATCATATCATATCATCTAACCTACATCTCATGGCGCAAACGTTATAAGAGCACACATATAAGTAATATGACTATGGAGTTTCAACTGCCTTGGCTCCTCATCTGAGCCTCAGTAGCTCAATGGCTAGAGCGTCTAACGGGTCATCAGAAGGTTAAAAGTTGGAAGTGGAACCCTACCACATGCACTACATGTATACGTATATACAACCTATCATATCACTGTCATTGATCGCGTGTCACTGCTGCATATAGTATGGTGGCCTATCGCTATCGTTCATTTTTTTAATTTATTTATTTAAAAAAAAATTAAAAAATGAAATGCAAATAAAAAGTATTTTAATTTTAGAATAAAAACAAAATAAAATCACTTCACGCAACCTTCTAATGAACGATGATGCACGAGGCACTCTCACCATTGAAGTATACTCACGATGCTCGGCTGGGGAGCTAAGGTTGCAAGTTCATAGTCATATGTGCTTCCTATTTAAAGTGCTTATATCACTTGTGAGGTTTTAACGTATTTGAATAGAGCAAATATAGTTAGTTAATAAGTTATTTTGCCGTTTTTGATTTACTTTAATAGTTTCTGAGATATAAGGCTTTAAACATGCCAATTTCGGCTTTTCGTCAAAAATTTCCGTCGTTCATTTACTGGGGCCTGGGACTCAGGAACCTAAGCCGACCGTCTTCTCAGTTGGAACTCTCGTGCGTACTGGAAAACGGGTGTGAGCTCTACATTTCGATTTTTCAGTCAAATATATGTGTTTTTGTGAATCAATAAGCCGAAACGTAGATTGACTCGTTCCTGAGTCCCAGGCCCCCAAGGTGTTAAAATGAACGCCGGAATCGAAATTTTTGAGAATTGGCATGTTCAGAAGCCAATATATCAGGAACTATTTGACTATTTATCAAAAACGGCAAAATAACTTATTAACTGATTTTTTCTTCTCTATTTAAATACGTTAAAACCCTACAAGTGATATAAGCTAAAGCGGTAGCGTTTGTACACAAGAGATGTATGTAGCTGAGATTTGATGAGTTGTACTTATACATCATAAGCGCGTGATATGTTTGCGAGCTTGGTGCAATGTAACAGACGTTTTGCAGACGTCCGTCAAGCTCATTACCCTGAGGAAATGTTTCCGAGCTCCAGACAGGAATTGAACCTGCAACCTCCTAATGACCAGTTAGACACTTTATGCTCGCGTGGAGAGCCATAGACCTTATTCCAAAGTGGCCGCCTAATTAAGATTCTTTTATACAGGCTGTCCCAAAAAAAATGCCCTCATCCGTTTTTAGTACTGCATCTTCTTTAATTTGGGTACAAGAAGTAAATTTTTGTATCACGCCGAAAGCCCATCACTCCTTCTTTGTTGTCTGAAATTTTCAGAGCTAAATAGTTATCTACTCCCTTCCTGGAGTCGTTTTAAAGAGGCAACATCAAAATTTGAACTTATCCAAATTATGCAAAATATCTATGTTACCCACAGATATGGAAAAATACAGGGTGTCCCAAACGAATGTCACCCATCCCATTTTTGACCACAGCTTTGTTTGAGTGCGGAATACACGTTTTAATACATATATGCATGTGAAAACTGACCACAGGGGAATAAAGTTTGATTCCAAATGAAGCAATGCGGCATCTAATCATGTGGTTTGCCATGTAGGCAGAAGTGCATTTTACTTCATCCGTCTTAAGATGGTTGGACAGCAATTCATTCCCAAGGAAAGAGCATTCATGGTACTTTCCTATCATGAAACAAGAAGCCCAACAAGGACAAGGGAAGCCTTTAGGAGAAGATTTCCAAATCTTGACGTAGCATACATAGATAACTACTTAGCTCTGAAAATTTCAGACAACAAAGAAGGAGGGATGGGCTTTCGGCGTGATATAAAAATTTACTTCTTGTACCATGGGACACCCTGTATACATATAAATTAGCCCACATGAACCCGATTCAAAATAATGTTTTACTTTAAAACGAAGTTATATGGGCTCATTTATATGTACATAAAATAATCTTGAAGTGTCCCGCCATTTTGGAATAAGGTCTATAGGGTTGAAAATCCTTAGTTATATATGATTGGCGTTTGCATATGAGATGTAGTTGAGATGATATAATAAGTTCTATATACATGTAGTAATAATAATGGTCTTTAATTAGAATACATCAAACGTATATCTTTACAATCAAATTACTCCTAAGGATTTTTCAATGTGGCCGTGTCGAGGCATATCAAAGGCGCTTTAAGCAGCCGCCATACGACACAGTTCAGACCATGGATCCCAGCTAAGCCCTAGGTGTTGATTTTACGGAGGGAGGAAAACCAGAGAACCCGGTGAAAAACCCTCGGAGCACAGGAGAGACCAACTAAACTCTACTCACATGAGTCCCAAGCTCGAGAACGAGGTTATTCCCAAACGGTCACCCATCCAAGTACTAACCCTGTCTAACCGGGCTTAACTATTGGTGAGAGGCAGCGCCCTAACAGCACGCCCTATCCGTGCTCCCCAGACGTTTAACAGACGTTTTGCAGACGTTCGTCAAGCTCAATTACTCAGGAAATGTTTCTGAGCCCCAGACAGGAATTGACCTGCAGAATCATAACATTTATGTAACGAAAATTCAATGTAACATTTCATATATGTTCTTCTATAACGTTTGCAAAGGAGATGTAGCTGAGATGATATAATAAGTTGTACGTAAGTAGTAATACCCCCCCCCCCCCCCATCCAGACCACAAAGGGATGCCGCCTCATTAAATATTCAACTTATTATTTATTCATTCTCCTTTATGATGTTCTAACCCTAATCTCATTACGTCATTATGGCTCATGCTCCTATAGGACACTCTAACCCTAATCTCATTATGCATACGTCATTATGGCTCATGCTCCTATAGGACCTCCTAACCCTAACTTCCCCCCTAACCCTAGCTGTCACTCAACCCCCCGGTTTTCACTACGTCATACCGACTTATTATTTATTCATTCTCAGACTCCTTTGGGACCTCCTAACCCTAACTTTTCCCCCTAACCCTAGATGTTACTTAATCCCCCGTCATTCCCGATTGGTCTCCGACTGATTTCCGAAGTTACGTCATTATCAAAAGACGCTAGACTTATTTCTTTATAACTAATAGAAACCAACTTTCATTTAAACCCTTAACCCTACTTATAGCCAACACTTGTGGGACACGTAAACGTACGGAGCATGCGTACAGTAAACTTTAACAAAATAGACGTTCTTTACAAGGAACTAAAGAGAAATTGATAGAGGCGCTTTATATTTTTTTATCTGAAACTTTGTCTCGATGAGTATAGAGAGTTTTGAGCAGCCGAAGTGTCTGAATTTGCGTAATAGCATATGATGAATATTATATTAGGTTTAGAACCTAAACATTCAATCATCCTAGAATCATTGCTAGCTAAACCCTTCATTTGTAAGTGAAGAAATCGTAAGAAGTTAAGATTTTAGATGATTCGAAAAAGCCGTAGGAACAATTTTATGTGACGGTATATAAACGAAATATTATTTAGTTACGGGGCGGCTCAGTGCACACGTAGGAGGTAGGAGCAGTGATATTTGCATAGTGTAGAGTATTTAACACGGTATTCAAGAGACGGTTGAGGATGATAAGGGGTAAAATTACTGATATTTGCATAAGCCACATGTAGGAAACTCCTTAAAAACTCATTAAAAACTCATTAACAAATGAAACAAAAGAACATGTTTGGGCAATCTTAGGATGTAACCATAGAGAATGTACAGCGTCGCGTCGTCTCATTCGATTTCTGTTCTCTTACGAGTAACGTCGAAAGTCTTTTGGAGTGTGTCTTGGAAAGTGTTTTATTGGAAAGTTTTTATTCTACTGTGATCAAGATGTCTCAAACGGTAAGTTTGTGTTTCGAGCGTTATTTTCGTGCGAAACTTGAGTGTATACTTATGATTTTGTGAATGTATACTTATGATTTTGCCACTTATGTTTTTAGATTGATATGATCGAATTGATCAAGAGTTGTGAGACGGAGAGTGCTCTGGAGTTTTTGGAGCAGTCTTTTGTATTTACGGAGGAGCAGAAGCGGGCTGCTTTACAGCAGAGGATTGTCTTTTGGACGAATGCTATGGCTGATGATCTTCAACGAGAGACAGAGACGCCATCTGGTGTTGTAAGCGAAATGATGGCCAATTGGACCGATGACGAACGCCGTTAGTTCAACGAAGATTGGGCCAACGACGAGTTTCTGTGCCATAACGAGGAAGCTGAGCAGCCAGATTCTCCTGAATCGATCGAAAACCAAGTGGGAGAAGGCAGTAAGCGAAAACGTGGCGACGTTGATGAGTCTACACCGAAGCGCCAAAAACCCGACGAGGAGTACTTCACTATCAAATCGGCGAAACAGGTCAACGTCCGAAAGTTCAGGACCACAGGTACCGATATGATTACACTATTCAGTTTTCACGATTTTAAATGTTCATGGCGTGTGGTTTCCACGTTAAACTGCGCTTTTAAGCGCTCACTTGACCGTTTGGCGTGCGATAATAAATTAAAGTTTACCATGTTTTTTAATCCTTATGTGTGGTTTCCACGTTAAACAGCGCTTTTAAGCGCTCACTTGACCGTTTGACGTGTGATATGAAATGAGGTTTACCATGCTTTTAATTCTTATCACCTGGTCAAATGTGTAAGATAGTGTACTATGTTTTAGGTACGGATTATACCATCCAGTTCAACCCGTTAAACGTTCATGGTGTTTCAAATGTTGTGTCAACGCTAAACCGCGCTTTTCAGCACCTGTTTGATTGTCTAACCACCGATATGGCCCCTCATGACCAAGTTCGCCTGATTCTAAACTCCCATCAACTCGACCGTCCCATTTCATTACCTTTCCTTCAACGAGACCGCCTAACCCCCGAGAAATTCTTGGCTGCTGTGGAACGTGTCGTACAATCCAATACCCAGTTTACGTTGGATGAATCGGTTAACGTCAACGTAGTTCACGTCGAAATGCCTCATGGTGGTGCAGGAAAACGGCGCGATGTAGTCAATCTACAGAGCTACCTGAACAAGAAGCAGTGTTTCATTCAGATCAAAAGCAAAGATGAACTTTGTTGTGCGAGAGCCATCGTCGTTGCCAAAGCGAAATTGGATAAAGACTCACGCATCAACTCTATTCGCAACCCACGTTGTCATTTGCAAGCACATTTAGCCCACGAACTTCACGAGACCGCTGGTGTCCCCCTGGGTCCGTGCGGGATCCCGGAGATCCAGAAGTTCCAGGCTGTCCTCCCTGGATACCAGCTCAACGTCGTCTCCAAGGAACACTTGAACGCTTTAATTTATTCTGGTCCCGAAGCTGACAAACACCTTTACCTTTACCACCACGATAACCACTACGACGTGATTACGAGTATGCCAGCCTTCCTTGCCAGAAAACAGTACTGCCATAAATGTAAGAAAGGTTATGACAAGATCACCGACCATCCGTGTGGCGACCTTTGTAAATTGTGCAACACCCAGAACTGTCCCGTGATCAAGTGGAAATACTGTCGAGAATGCAATCGGTTTTTCAAGAGCGACGACTGCTTTGCCCGCCACAAAGCTACAGTTGGACAACAAAAACCTCTCTGTTCTTCGCTGATCAAGTGCAAAAAGTGCCAACGCGTCGTGACAAGAGCCAGCATCCATGATCATCATTGTGGCCTAGTGCGCTGCTCCGTTTGCCAAAAATACGTGAAACCTGACAACCACCAGTGCTATATTCAGCCCATAGTTGAGAGGAACCAGCAACGTGCCCAAGAAAGCCAACGCAACGATTTCGTCGACGATGATGTCGCTGTGGACGGTGACAACGGCAGCAACGAACGAGACCAGACCTTAATGTTCTTCGATTTCGAATGTACACAAGACGACGGACAACACATTCCCAATCTCTGCGTGATCCAGAACGAAAGTGGTGATGAGATCGTGTTTCTGGTCCAAACACCAAGGAGGAATTCTGCGAATGGCTCTTCAAGGAGAACACCAACACTACCTTCATCACGCACAATTTTCAGGCGTATGATGGGTACTTTATCCTTCAGTACTTGTACAAGAACGGTATCGTCCCTGAAGTGATTACCCGCGGTGCCAAAATCTTGTCTCTCTCCGTGCCAGAAAGGAATATCAAGTTTATAGACTCGTTATGTTTTATTCCAATGCGTTTGGCCAACTTCCCAAAAACGTTTGGTATAACCGAACTCCAGAAAGGCTACTTTCCACATTTTTTTAACCGCGCCGAGAACCAAGACTATGTTGGACCCCTTCCTGAAGCCAAATTCTACGATCCTGATGGTATGAGTCCCGGTGATCGAGAGAAGTTTTACGTGTGGTACAACGAGCTTCAGAATCAAGAGTATGTCTTCGACTTTCAAGCCGAAATCCTGAGCTACTGCCAGTCCGATGTCGATATTCTCCGTCAATGTTGTCTGGAGTTTCGTGAGTTGTTCCGTCAAGTCACCGATGTGGACCCTTTTGCCTCTTGCCTCACCATCGCCTCCGCTTGCAACCTGGTTTTTCGCAAGACCTTCTTGAAGGAGAACACTATCGCTGTTATTCCACCCTGTGGTTATACACCTGAGAATAAGCAGTCGGTGATTGCACTGAAGATGTTGGCTTATATCGCCCAGCGTGACAATATCGCCATTCGACATGCCCGAAACCATGGAGAGCAACGTATTGGAAAGTATCTCGTAGACGGGTACAACGCCGAAACGAACACAGTGTGGGAGGTGCAAGGCTGTCTGTGGCATGGTTGTACCAAATGTTATGCCAGGGATACCATCAATCCTGTCAACGAGTTAACCATGTATGAACTTCATCAAAGAACCCTGGAAAAAGTTCAGTTCTTAACGGACAATGGGTACAACGTCGTTGAGATATGGACTTGCGACATCGACCGTCAGCTCGCTGCAGACCCTGATATGAAAAGGTTCTTCGACGACTTCGAGATCTCCGAGCCCCTACAGCCAAGAGAAGGTTTCTTCGGTGGGAGAACGAACGCGACTCGTCTCTTCTACGAAGCCCAGCCTAACGAGAAAGTCCACTACGTGGATTTTTGCAGTTTGTACCCGTGGTGCAACAAGTACGGTGAATATCCCATTGGCCACCCCGAAATCATCACCGAAAATTTCAAACCGGTCAGTGAATACTTTGGTTTAGTGAAATGCTCTGTCCTTCCTCCTCGTGGCCTTTACCATCCTGTCCTCCCGTACCGCACCCAAGGAAAACTCATGTTCCCGTTATGTCGCACCTGTGCTGATACCCTTCAACAAGAACCATGTCGCCATTCCGACATCGACCGAGTTGTCCATGGAACCTGGGTCACTCTCGAACTCCAAAAAGCGTTGGAGAAAGGCTATCAGTTGGTGAAGATCGACGAAGTGTGGCATTTTTCGGAGCACACCGACGGTCTGTTCAAGGACTACGTCGACACGTTCCTCAAGATTAAGCAAGAGGTAAGATATTAGTATTGTTTTTTCACATTTTTTAGTATCAATTATGACTTAATATTCTCATTCTTCTTTAGGCGAGTGGTTTCCCTGCAGACTGCGACAACGACGAGAAGAAGGCGCAATATATCGCGGATTACGCTGCTAACGAGGGTATTCAGCTGGATCCGAATCAGATTGTCAAGAATCCTGGTCTGAGGGCGCTGGCAAAGCTGATGTTGAATTCTTTTTGGGGTAAGTCGAACAAAACACATATTAAATGTGAATGGAAGGGTGAGTGGAGGGCCTGGGGGAGACGTAATGCAGTTGTTTACACAGTGGTTAATGTTTTTCTTTTTTCTTTTTATATTACTATAGGTAAATTTGCACAGCGTCCCAACATGACCCAGGTCAAGATAGTTTCGGATCCGGCTGAATACTTTGACTTGTTGTCGAGCGACAAAATCACCGTGACAGACGCCAACTTCATCAACGACGAACTGATTGAGGTCCACTTCGAGAACGTCGACGAGTTTGTTGAAGCCAGTGGAAAGACAAACGTTGTTATCGCCGCCTTCACGACAGCCCACGCCCGTCTCAAGCTCTATGGTGTCCTGGAACAGTTGGATCGCCGAGTCTTGTATTTTGATACAGACTCTGTGATCTACGTGTCAAAGGAAGGAGACTGGGAACCACCCACCGGATCCTACCTTGGTGAGCTCACTGACGAACTGGACGGCAATCACATCACCACATTTGTGTCCGGCGGGCCCAAAAATTACGCGTATGAGACGAACTCGGATAAAACCGTGTGTAAAGTTAGAGGGATCACTCTCAATTACAGAACTGTACAGAAAGTTAATTTTAATGTCATGTGTGACATGGTGTACCTTAATGTTATGTGTGATGTGGTAGATCCGTTGTCTGTAAATATTCCGTATAAAATAGTGCGTGAAAGAAAAGAAAAGAGTGTGTCAACCAGGGGGGAAACTAAAGATTATAGAGTTGTATATAATAAGCGTGTAATTGTAGATAGTTTTGACACTTTACCTTATGGATTTTAACTTTGTGTGTTTGTAAATAATTATCAACTGTTGTGTGTGCTTGTAAATAGGAAAATTATATATTTTATTACCACTACCAGTTGTCTTGTTTTGAAGAAAAATAATTGCCAGGTGTGGGATTCGAACCCACGTCTTCTGGGACTTTAAACCCAGCGCCTTAACCATTCGGCCACCCTCGCACTCACATTTGAAGTTCGATATTTTCTCTTTATAAAAAACTGGATCGTGGGGTTCCTTGAGGGATCAGAAAGGGTACATGATGTATTATTCAAACGGGTCGAATATAAAACCCTTAGGATTCAGTCTTGGGATTCAATTATTCAATGATTCAATCTTAGGATTCAATGATTCAATCTTAGGATTCAATGATTCAATCTTAGGATTCAATGATTCAATGATTCAATCTTAGGATTCAATGATTCAATCTTAGGATTCAATGATTCAATGATTCAATCTTAGGATTCAATGATTCAATGATACAATGATTCAATCTTAGGATTCAATGATTCAATCTTAGGGTTCAATGATTCAATGATTCAATGATTCAATCTTAGGATTCAATGATTCAATCTTAGGATTCAATGATTCAATGATTCGATGATTCAATCTTATAAAAAGCATTTGCGTGAAAGAGTGACATCAGTTTATGATTGACAGTCACTGGGTGAACATGTCTTACGTTTGTGAAGTCTGCGAAAAATCATTCACTACATCAAGTAATCGTCTACGCCATATAAGATCTTTTCATCACAAAAGGTCTATCAGTGATAGGGTAACAACATCTGCCACATTTACTGCTATGACAGCTACATTCACCCCTGAGAGTCAAAAAACGTACTCGATACAACTGACACATCCCTTTGGACTCTTGGTCTCTGGAGGCACCAAAAGTGGGAAAACAACTTTTGTCAAACAGTTATTGGTTTATGCTAGCACTATGATCGACCCACCTCCGGAAAATATCATGTATTTCTACTCGGAATATCAAGATACATTTGCTGAAATAGAAACCCTAATTCCAGGGATTCAGTTTATCCAAGGTTTGCCCCAATCAATGTTGGATAACATTAACCCCCAAACAAGAAATCTATTTATAATTGACGATATGATGGGTGAGAGAGACGCAGAAATCGCTAAACTATTTACGAAAAAATCGCACCATGGGAATCTAAGTGTGATTTATATCGTGCAAAACCTATTTCATCAAAGCAAAGATCACCGTACCATTTCCCTTAACGCCAGTTATCTCGTGTTAACCAAAAACGTTCGAGATGCAAGTCAAGTAGTTCATTTGGCTAAGCAACTGTATCCTAGCAACACAAAGTTTTTCCAGCAAGCCTATCAGATGGCGACTAGAGAGCCGTATTCCTACCTATTTGTTGATCTCACTCCGACCTGTCCCGATGAAATCCGAGTAAGATCCGGGATACTTCCGACGGACACCCACTATGTGTACCAGCCCAGAGTATAAAAGGGGTTTGTCAGTGACAATGCGATCATTTACAATGTCTGCTTGTATAAGAAGGAACTGCGATGTTTTAAAAGTATTGGCAAAGTGTAATCCTCAACTGCGAAACGCAATTATAAAAGCTGCCGACGACGATATATTAGAAGCCATTAGACAGTGTCTTTTGAACGTGTGGTGTGAAACAATTAAGATTACTCCGAAAACAGCAAGGAAACTAGCCCCTTATAACGATCATATCAAGTTTGTTGCTGATAAACGTCATCCAGTAGCAAAAAGAAAGAAAGTCATTCTACAAGAAGGTGAAGGTTTTCTACCGTTTCTCTTAGCTCCTGTACTTGAACAACTGGCGAGTTTTTTAACCAAATAATGGAACACGTCAGGAGATTGGTGTTAGTTCCAGAACATATGACAGACCGAAAGAAACCCTTGGTCACTCCTTTAACAACGCAGGTGAATGAACTAGATTCAGAAATGCAAAATCTTCTTAAACGTCAAGATATAACACAAGACGAGAAAGTGAAAATGTACGATCAGTCGCTTCAACGCTACCTGAATTATTACGATAAACGCATGAGTAGACCCGTACGTCGTATCGACGCCCATAGCTGACGACGATAAACCTGAAGAATCAGTGAATACAGAAGAGATTGCTGCACCCTCTGAGTTGCCTGAAGAGATAGAAACTGACATTTTAGAAAGTGTACCTGTAACAATGAAATCAAGAGCTCGACAGTTGGTTAAGAAACTTAAAGCGAATAAAGACCTCATAGGATGGACTGACCAAGGACAAATGGTGTTTAAAGGACGACCAATTCCGGGTACAAATGTTGTTGACTTGGTCAACGATTCTCTACGTCAACGAAAGAATTTCAACCCTGCTGGATGGCAGCTTTTCGCAAAGCATTAGGAAACATGAATGTTCCCGAAGGCATTATCAGAAATGAAAATCGTTTAAGCATGGTACGAGAATATAAGACTAAAGATATTTCAGACACCTCCCCGCCCCTGACGTCATCTCCCGCAACATCAAAAAGAACAAAAGAAAAACAGAAACGAAGAGACAAAAACTTACATCCATATAAATGGGTTAAATAAATTTATTCCTTGTAAAACTTTTGATATTACAATAAAGTATATTTTTTACAACATTAATTGTCTTGTATTTATTACACACAATAATATTTACGCATAAAGTCACGAACTAGCATGTCATTCCATTCTTTATTATTAGTAAACATGCCAACAATTGTTGACATGGCTATATTTCTACATCGATGTAAAGCATAAAATAAACAATATTGTCCACACACGCGAGACCCTAATGACTGTAAAGTCTGTTCATTCCAGGTAAAACTGATAGTATGATCTCGTAAAAACGTTTCAAAGCTTTTGCTATAAAATCCGGGTTCTTGTCCGTACGAGTCCAAAAATTCCCCTTGTCCATCTGAAGTGAGATAAATTGCTACCCAATGCGTACCAGGTCCATTACTAGAATCCACATTCAGAATAAAACCTCTAGGTCTTTTCGGTATCTGACTTGGTAGACGATCCGATGGTAACACGTCTTTAAATACGGTCTTGGTAAATGGATCACTTTTCAGGACGTTTAGGATTTGTAGAGTGTTCATCTTAACTGCTAAAGTCGCACAGAACGTTGCGGTTGGCGTCAATTTCGATAAGGCTTTGAAATTCTCCAAGCACCACGATATTTATAGCTGCTGTCAGAGCCGTTCCAAATTGACATTCTATCGATACGTTTCCGTTTTTAATCGGTTGAATATGATCACTCAGGCACAGATCAGCTGTCAGATCAAACACGAATAAAGTGTACCCATTGGCATACTCATCTCGTGTAATACCATTACCATCATTTTGAAATAACTTGTTAGTACCAGCATACAAGGTTTGGAAAGCGGACACGTAGTTACTTCCTCTCGCAGCAGCAAATTTCAGTTGTAGGGGTTTTCCAGGCAAATGTTCTCCATTTACCGTTAGACCAAGAGAAGTGATGTCGTAGTTTTTGAAATTGAAAGGATTTTTGGTATAGGTACCATTATAAGCATCTGCATCCACCATTCCGATAACCACTCGATTAGGTATAGGGCCTTGAAATATATTTGGTTGATTGCCTGACATATTGCCTCTCGGTACAGAAACCACTTTACAACTGACACGATTGATAGGGTACTTGGCCGTGACACGTTGAAGGGCATGGGTATGAGCCATCATAACGGTAGAAGAGACGTTGACACGTCGAACGCGAAATACACATTCTTCCAAAACCACTTTAAAGTCAGGATGATCTGCTGACGATGCCAGGGAAAATGGGTTTCTCAAGCGCACTAGCTTGAGTTTGATTGGTACAGCACCAAGAATATAACGGTCTTGTGCAAACAAGTCGGAATGGATTCTTCCTTCCATAGCCACAGACTTACTTTGGCTTGCATGAGCGTACCGCAGTTTCAAACCCTTGTTTGCATCGGCATCTCCTGCTACAGGGTTCACGACATCCATTCGACCAGCCTGATCTTTATAGAACAGCGCTGAGGTTAGATGAGATGATTTTGCGTCTTTGCTAAAATTCAGTACAGTTTCCATGTAGGATCGGTAGGGATATGCAGTGCTAGACGGTGTGACAAGTTTGTTGTTCAGGTAAACTTCTACTTGAGAAAATAAAGCATGCATCCACAGATTTACAGGTCCAACTTGAACATCTTCATCGATATTAGATCCATCATTGTTGGTTATTTTTGCTTTTACGTGTAGGTAACTGTTTGCTAAATCGGTATACACATCAGAATTTGCAGCACACAGAAACTCAATGGTGTCTGAAGCTCCAATGCTCGATACTGGATCTATATCTTCCCAAAATCCTTTATTCATTTCTACTTGAGTAGCAGGCATTACAAATAAATCTAATTCTGATTTTCCACACCCACACGAATCTTTATGTAGGGCACTAAAAGCTTGACTCATGATTTATATTTTATAAACGGTCCGATCTTTGCTTCCGTGGGCACAGATGTTTTCTTCTTCGCAGTTTGCGAACGACTGATGGTTTTACGTCTTGTGTTGGCTTTTATGGGAGAATTCACCCGTTTGCGTTTACGACCGGCTCCTGATTGGTTCGTAATTTGACGTACACCTTTTTGAGCAAGATCTTTCACGGCTTCAGAACCACGCCCTTTTATCGCTTGCTTTACATTCTTCCCTGCCAGAACATCTTGGCCAACGTCTTTTACAGCTTGCAGAGCTCTTCTTCCAATAGCTTGAGCTTCTCGTTTTACCAGAGGTATTGCAAAGCGTGCAATACTTTTAAAAAAACTTCCAATGCCATAACCTTTCTGAATACGTGCACCTCGGAAACCAGGTAGACTTCCACCTTGTTGTCTTCTCAAATAATGTTGTTGAAATTGCTTTACGTCTGGAATAATTGTATGTCTCATTTTTAAATGAAATACGAAGATCTCCGCTGTCTAAAGTGAAGTGTCACGATCGACTTCCCGAAGCCAAATGATACGTTTTCGTTTTTGTCGTCCTTTATATTCACTTCAATTGTTTCGAAAGACTTTACCTTGACAGGAATATATTGTAGGTTACGGAGACTGACGTTCACGTTTTCTCCATAAACTCCTTGAGTATTGACAATTCTGAGTAGAGGCACTTTGACATCACCGACAAACTGTGCATCCACGATATCGGTATATACATACATGGCTGAAAATCCCGCGTTAACGTCTGCTACGTAAGGGCTTAGGGTTTTTTTCTTAATTACGGTGTCTTGTTGAAACCCTAAGGTTGTAGCAATATCACCAGATATCCACACGAGTGAACCTTTAGACACATCAATCATGACTTTGTGTTTACTTGCAATGTAAGAAAATTTTATCTTGGTTCGTGCCTCTTTTGTCATGCTACGGTTTAAAGCCCCTACGAGATCAGCAATGGTGTTATAGTAACCATTTGGAATGAGAGCCGTATCGTCATATTTCGTTCCAACGTTATAGAGAAACGTTTGTTGATTACCTTTTCGAATTGTGCTCCATGTATGGGGATAATACAACTCTGACAAGGCTACTTCCCAGTCGCCTGTCAGTTGTATAGTTTCAGCAAGTTTCACTTTAAAATTTGCTACAGTATTATCTGGAAAATATTCCATAGAGCTATTGCTTGGAAGCGTTAAATAAAACTGTGTTGCCATGTCGAAGAACAAAACACAAATGAACACAAATTGTAAGGTACACATATTTTTATTTCGTTATATCTTTTACATTATCGGCTGGTACCCAAGAATTAAAATCTTCAGGATAGCCTAACCATTTTACAAGATACTCTTTACGTTTACCACGCATGCGTGATGTAATTACTCTTTCTATTCTATAAAAGTCACTATCTGTCTTTGTAACTCTTTGCAATTCCTGTTCGTAAAATGTTCCTTGTAACTCTTCTCCGTGATAATCAGAGGCGGCATCCCTTTGGGCGCTATATGGGGGTCTATCACTACTTACGTATACATGTAGTACATGTGGTACATTTGCGAGCTACTCATGAAATGATTCTGAGCTCCAGACAGGGCATTGAACCTGCAACCTTCTAAGGACCAGTCACACTCTAACTTTGTATAGTGATTAGCAAAACGAAAAGGTGGTGAAATGACTTTACACGGAGACGAAATACTGACGTTTCGAGGGGAACTTTTAATCATAGTAAACAAGCTATTTGATCACGTTTTACTCCGACGAAAAGCTCTGTTCGAAACGTCAGTGTTTCCTCACTAAAAATCTTGGCAATTCGATCACTATCTTTTTGCTTTGTTGCATGTATTTAAATCAAAACACTACCAAGTGCCTACGCAGTATTCTTTTTTTACAGACAGTCAATGACTCAGTGTTGTTTTGTACTTGTTTTGAACACATTTGAAAACTGATAATGTTTTTTTACCATCGATCCCCTGACGGCGTTGTTTACGTCCAAGAAATACTTCGTTTTAAAACAAGGAATTAAAAAATACCAAAACAAAGACGGAAAACTATAAATTGTTATCATGTGTTTTGCCGGAATGATTGACTAGACCGATTCAGTAAATATTGCAAATGATTGCACTCAAAAATAGTTAACATGGCTGCCATTACTATAATTGAGCTTGTGGCAGTGACTATATTTAAGAAATAGAAAATGGCCGCCCATGTTTATATAGCCTGATGCAAACACGAGAATGAGTTGGGAGAATTCGAAAGTTTATGTGTACTTTCGAATTCTCCCAAACTCACTTGAGTGTTTGTATTAGTTATATAAACACAGGGCATCTATTTTCTATTTCTTTTATGAAATAAGGCTAAGAAATGTGCCGTGACGTCACAACCGTGTTTACATAGCAATATTGGCCATTGAGTCTTCTTAATCTAATAAGTTATTAAATTATATATATATATATATATATATATATATATATATATATATATATATATATATATATATATATAATTTAATAACTTATTAGATTAAGAAGACTCAATGGCCAATATCGCTCAAATTTTTAGTTGTAACTTTTTATTCAAAAATACTTCGTCTTTGTACTCAAGACAATGAAACAAGGCGGTAACGTTGTCATCATGACATGACAACAAAGGTTCGTCTTAGAAATGCGGAAAAGAATGCGTATAAACCACTTTCATAATGAGCATCGCTGTAAATATTCTTTTATGTCCATCTAAATGAGCCTTCCTATGGATCGTTTTCACTCACGTGATCGGTGTCCCCATTGGGGTGATGAAACAATACGAAATTTTTGAATAAGAATAGAGCTAGATCAGTGGCTAATTCCCATACCGTACACCAATATGGCCGCCATTTCATTGTTTTGGTACACCAATATGGCCGCCGTGACGTCAGATGAAAACGATCTATAGCCTTGTAATGAAGCAAAGATTCTTTTGAATTACTGACACACAAACGAGGCTAGAAAGGCTTGTTAAGATGTACATAAAAGAATATTCAAACTGGTCATCATTATGAAAGTGGTCTATTGGTTAACTTAAATTGTCTTCGTCAACGTAGTAGTCTATATTATGTGTTCATTATGCCTTTACTTAAAGCTATTTGCTGGGCTATCATATTTTTAACAAGACTTCGTTTTCCGCCTGGCTCCTCAATCGCAACGATTTTAGTCTATATATTGTCTGGAAACTCGGCAAACTTCAAAGAGCCTATAACAAGCTGTGGTTTTATGTTGAAACAGTCCTGGCCGTGCACAAACCTTTTGTTTTTTGCTTATTAATAATCATAAATAACGCAGGTGTGTGATTGATCCCATGCATGCGCTCCTCTATACCAAAGTTTACATAAACGTGAACAAAAAGTTACTAAGTTAGAACAAAGACTTCACTGAGTTTCAAGACCATTCCTCGGTTAACTGCCGTACTCAAGGGTCCTTATTATTGTCATAGTAACGTAAGAAAATAGCATAATATGATATTTCCTCTACAATCTGATATTTATCAAACATGTTTTTGCTGTACAAGCTGTCGTAAGTTAAACTCAGAGAAAAACTCTGAGCTCCAGACGGGACTCGAACCCATATTGAGCCACTGGAACTCAGATGGTAGACCGAGGTTGTTTTTCGATATTTATATCTGGGAACGAGTCAAACCATACTTTGTAAACTTTACCAACCTCAAGCTGAAAACACTAATAACATACAATTATAACTTTACTAAACAAAATATATTTGAAAACTGTAGTTAGTCGCTTTAACACCTTTTCACATGAAGTTATTTTACTTTCACCTTTTTCAGACCATCCGTCAAAATGAAAAAAATAACCATGTTAAGTTGTTCTCGGAGTGCCAGAGGCATTGCAACATGTTTTACAACCATAAGCAAAAGTAAAAGGTCAGCGCGTACTACTTTGGTAAGATGGACCTGTATTTTGACTCGTTCTGCCATCGTGATAAGGAAAGCTTTGCCTAATGTTGCAACTTTGTTGTTGTTGTTGTTGTTGTTGTTGTTGTTGTTGTTGTTGTTGTTGTTGTTGTTGTTGTTGTTGTGGTGGTGGTGGTTGTGGTGTTGGTGTTGTTGCTGTGGTGGTATTGGTTGTGGTTGTGGTTGTGGTTGTGGTTGTGGTGATGGTGATGGTGATGGTGATGGTGTTGTCGTTTGTGGTGGTGTTGTTGCTGTGTTGTTGTTGTTATTGGTGGTGGATGTTGTTGTTGTTGTTGTTGTTGTTGTTGTTGTTGTTGTTGTTGTTGTTGTTGTTGTTGTTGTTGTTGTTGTTGTTGTTGTTGTTGTTGTTGTTGTTGTTGTTGTTGTTGTTGTTGTTGTTGTTGTTGTTGTTGTTGTTGTTGTTGTTGTTGTTGTTGTTGTTGTTGTTGTTGTTGTTGATGTTGTTGTTGTTGTTGTTGTTGTTGTTGTTGTTGTTGTTGTTGTTGTTGTTGTTGTTGTTGTTGTTGTTGTTGTTGTTGTTGTTGTTGTTGTTGTTGTTGTTGTTGTGGTGGTGGTGGTGGTGGTGATGGTGGTGGTGGTGGTGGTGGTGGTGGTGGTCCTTATTGTTATATAATTAATAACGTATTATTATTATTATTACTATTAGTATGATTACGATTACGATTACGATTACGATTACGATTACGATTACGATTACGATTACGATTACGATTACGATTACGATTACGATTACGATTACGATTACGATTACGATTACGATTACGATTACGATTACGATTACGATTACGATTACGATTACGATTACGATTACGATTATGATTATCAATCAATCAATAATCGTTTAATAACATAAGAACATAAGTGGTCTAATGAGAAAGTTGATGTACAAATACTTGCCTCCTTTCATTTTAATTGAAACACTTTAAACAGAGATCTTACTATTTATTTTTACTACATGTACATCAATCCCTACGACATAGTATCTTACATGTGTATTTACAAAACTTTAGCTTAATAATCAAAAACAACATCAAACGACCCTTAACTAAAATAAATTATATCATATATTGAACACCCACATATTACTGCCCTTAAAAATGCCATTCAATGGTTTTGTTACGAGTCTTTGTATTTCTTAACGCTTAAGTGATTTCAAAAGAGACTTAATTTGAATAAAACTTAATTTAAACGAAGAAATCAACCAAAGCTTCCGGGGCTGGCAAAAACATTCATCCTAACACTTTCGCTTCTGTTTGAGGAAAATATAGCGAACCTATTTTGACTCTGTTTGCTGAAACCAGTAGAGAAGGATCTAATATTGAACTAGTTCATTGGAATCTTGTATTGCTTGGATCCCAGACTCTCAGGTAAGAAACATAAAAGAGAAATTGCCAGATATAACAGTGAACTTCCCGTTTGAACGACATATACGATGTTTGAGCACAACAGAACGTTTCACGAAACACCTTTGACTGTATGGTTTACTCTGAGTGACTATACGTTTACTAACGCTTTTTAATCCTATTTTCTTCGGTTTCGTACTAGCCACTTGGTCTAATCTAAATTGATAATATATTAATTGAACTATAGTGAAGACGTGCATTACGTTATACACTGAAAGCGGTTTGATAATAACGGAAGTCGACTAATTTGTTACAGTTTCAGTTAAAAGGAAAGCACGTATTCAAACTGTATATATAGTGTGTGAATAATCCTAACGTTTGTTTGTTTATTGTTAATATTGAGTCTTTAATTTCGTATAAGTCAATCATACATCATACATACAGCAGTGTGTACTTTTGATTTCGTATATACCCAAGCTGGTGGCCTAAATTAAATAGCCATTTATATTTCTGCAAGTTTTTAGAATCCAATAGAGCTCATTAGAAGTGTAATATTTTATTTGAATTCCTATATCTCAAAGTACAAAAATTAATGCCCAGCGTGAAACACGAAATAAAGCCATATAAGACCCCGTTTACACGATGACGGTACAATTTGAAAACGAAACAAAATCATCAAAACAAAAATAACATGAAATGTTATATGCTGTATTTGCATACCGGCATGATTTTGTTCCTTTTTCAAATTGTACCAGCAATCGTGTAAACGGGGTCTAAGAATAATATTTATTAACAAA
The DNA here is from genome assembly GCA_964035015.1 of Corallium rubrum. Classification (NCBI taxonomy): domain Eukaryota; kingdom Metazoa; phylum Cnidaria; class Anthozoa; order Scleralcyonacea; family Coralliidae; genus Corallium; species Corallium rubrum. The sequence goes on from OZ036010.1 coordinate 6,147,196, forward strand.
AGGAACTAACGTTTCGTCGCATCGCGCAACTTAATATTATTCTTATCTATGGCTTTATTTCGTGTTTTATGCTGGGCATTAATTTTTGTGCTACGATTACGATTCCCGTCTGCTTTAATTCCTCATTGGTTATGATATATCTCAAAGGGTATGAAAACAACAAAGATTTTGATTTCAGTATTTGTTTTGTAAATATTTTTTTATTTAAATAACAGTTGAATTAAACTTGGTTCTCTTCCAAAAACTATTTTACAATCTAGAAATTTTATTGTTTGTTAAACATGATTTCTTCCTGACCCTTCCTGACATTCCGAAAAAAAGTACTTTGATATGTGTTTTAATGGTTTGTCTATAACAAGACTGTTTTTCGTCAGGAAGCCCTTAATTTTGGCTACCCGTGGGGGCCCTGGCAGTGCCCTGAAATATACTTATTATGTTATATATATATAATTTTTTCTTTTATTGATGATCTATATAAAGTATATAGACTTGTGGAAAGTGGGCTCTTGTTTATATTAACAAATATTGTGCACAGATGACGTCACAACGTGGTAAGAACAAAAAAGTGGCGCACGAGACGCAGTCGAATGGGTCACTAATGTTCTTGCTACGTTGTGACGTCTTCTGTGCATCTATAACTGAACGTAATGACGGACAACAAAAAAAAGGAATCTATTTGTTTTATACAATAAAAAATAGAAAAATTATGTTTTAACAGACTTATTAAATTTTCCCGGCGAATTTCCGGGGCATTGAAAAAGATAAATCACTTCATCTGACGTGATCCATGATCTATATAAATGAAGCGACGTCATTGGCTCGTGATGTTGCAGTGAGATTCGTGATTGGTTTAGAGAAATCAGACCACGTCAGTGACGTAATCTGTGAATCTGTCCTTTTATAGATCATGGCTATCGACCAATAAAAACGCACGTACTACTCAAATTATTATATATTATATATATATATATATATATATATATATATATATATATATATATATATATATATGTTATATATGTAATATATGTATATATATATATATATATATATATATATATATATATATATATAAGTTAAGGATACTAATTATAACCTTCGAAATATATCTAGTCTGCGCCCGAAAGTAAACTCAGACAGAGAGATTCAAGAATAGTTTTATTAATCGTCTAATGTTTAACTATAATCTAGCTATCTGAAATATTTGTATACCTATATATTATATATGTTTGTACTATAGTCCAATTGTAACTAGTTTTCATTGTATGCTTACTATGTATGATATACCTGTAACATAAGATATGTATTTTTATCTTATGCAATAAAGACCATTATTATTATTATTATTATTATTATTATTATTATTATTATTATTATTATTATTATTATTATTATTATTATTATTATTATTATTATTATTATTATCAGCATATAGCCAGCTTAAAAATAAAGTCTGGCCGGTTTCACATTCCCACCAATAATTGTTGGGACATTAACCGAGTCTTACTTCGGTTGAACTACTCCACTTAACACTTTCCTTATAATTGTCTCTCCTTCGAACAGTACTGTTTGCTGCATTGTTCTCACTATTCTTATCACGTTTCCTTCTCCTTTGATTACTTTTGCCACCATTTTTCCCGTCTTCTCCACACCACCTCCTAAACATCCGATGATAACTGGTACCACTTCCACTATATATCCTGGTCGCTTCTCTCTAGTCTCGAACGCAAGTTGTTGATACTTTCGTATTTTGGTTCGTGTTACCTCGTCTATGTTTCTTTCCTGTGGGCACGACATGTCCACCAGCCATATTTTCTTCTCTCTTCCATCCTCCAGGGTCAGGTCCGGTCTACGCGCTGTACTCGTTTTCCTCATTTTGTACTCGAAGTCCCAGCAAAGTTTGAATTCATCGCCCTTGAGTACATGTCCTTTCTTCCATCTCTCTCCGTACCATACTGTGCTTTCAGGTAAGAGTCCTTTATCTATTGCCCAGTTAACTGCTAACACCATCAATGCGTTGTTGTGTCTGCTTAGGTATTCACCTCCCGCCAGTATTCCACATCCTGCAAGCAGGTGCTGAACGGTTTCCTCGTGCTGTCCACATAACCTGCACTTTCCATCTGTGTCTCCAATTCCTCGCATCGCTTTCCATTTCCGGGTTTCGACCATTTGTTCCAACATGTTCATGATTCCTGCTGTCTTCTGTGGTGTAGTGTTCGAATTCAACCACATATGGCTTTCCTTTTCCTGCCCTGCAAACACTTGACTCTGCATAACTTTCTCTTTGTACTCAATCTTCAGCTTTTCCCCATATCCTTTTTTTATCCCCTTCTTCAGTTCCTTCCAACAACCTGACCAGTCCTTCTCCATCTTCTCTTGATCTTTCCATATCTCTGCCTCTCTAAAGTCAACTTCAAGGCCCATTTCCTGCAGTGCTTGTTCCGCTTCCCTTTTCAGGCTTTTGTACTCACTATTATACTCTCTCTTCCATGCAACCCTTATCCAGCGGCTTGGGCTTAACACCATATATGTGGCCACACGCACTTTCGTCTCTTTGTAAACCTGTCTCAGACTCTTTACACCTCGTCCACCATCCTTCCTTTTCATGTATAGCCGTTCGTCACTTGCCTGTCTACCTAACATATTGTGTTTGCGTAGAATCACCTTCACCAACATGTCAAGATCGTATAGTTCCTTTTTGGTGAACTGGCACACGTTCATGGCATATCCTGCAATTGGTATAACCCTGCAGTTGATTGCTTTCACGAGGTTCTTGTCATACAGCTCTAAATCTACCAGGCTCTCCAATCTCTTCTGCATTTCTTTCCTGATTCTTAACATTAGCCTTCCCTTATCAATCTGCTTTCCCTGCTCTATCCCCAGGAATTTGTAAAACTCCTCCTTCTCCGGATCCAATGCCTCTGCCTTCTCATCCAGTATCTTTAAGCCTTCTCCTTTGATCATCTTTCCTCGTTTAAAAACAATCTCTGCACATTTCTTTACACCATACACTGCTCCTGTGTCGTCGCTGGCTCTCACAATTATTTCGTTGGCAGCTTCCATTTGCTTATGGCTTTCCTGGTAGGACTTCAGATCATCTATGAACAAACTGTGTGTTCTTTTCGTGAGTCTTTCCAAAGGAGGTCCCATCCTGTACCCTCTTGTTTCCTCCAAAAGCATTGTGATTGGGATTTCGGTTAAGCAATACCCTACCGGTGAATAACTATCTCCTTGCAAGAAGCCACACCGTATTCTGATCCATCTGCTCTGCATTTCCCGACCTCCAATGTTCACCTCTAGTCGTGTTTTCCAGTTGTTCATCAGTTTCCGTAACACATTGATCACCTTCATTGGTATCCCTATCCATTCATACACCATGAGCATCCAATCATGGTGCACTTTGTCATATGCTTTCTGGTAATCATAGAAGGCAACTGTCAGATCCCTTTTATGCTCTCTCACCTCGTCCATTATACATTTGTCGATGAGTAGTTGGTCAACTGTACCAAGCACACCTTCTGTTGCTCCCAGCTGTCCTTCATCCCAGATATCGTTCCGTATTGCATGATCTTTCATATATTTTCCCAACAAACCTGTAAAAAGCTTATACGATGTATTGAGGCAAGTTATTGGTCTGTAATCTTTTTCCGGTGCCAGGTCCTCAGTCTTTGGCAGGAGCACTGACCTGCCTAGTGTCAGCCATTCCGGAATACTATCTGGGTTTTCAATCCATTTCCTCATAGTTCTTCCAAGTGCCTGCCAGGTTCCGCTAAACCTTTTCCACCAGAAATTCTGGATTCCATCTATGCCAGGTGAGGTCCAGTTTTTCCTTCTTTTTATGATTTTCCCAATGGTCTCCTCACTTATCTCAATATCCTGTGCTTCTTTAACTTTCCTTTTCAGCTCCTCTTTGATCTTCTTCATCCATGGTTGTTCAGTGGTGATTTTCTCTTCCTCCCATATGCCTCCCCAGAATTCCACAAACCTCTCCATTGTGGGTGGCTCACCCTTGTACACCTTTGTCTCATTCACTTTCTTGTAAAAGGCGCCTTCATCTGCTAAGAACATTGCATTGTTTTTTCTTCTCTTCCTCTTCACCATTACCTTTTCTAGTATCACTTTCTTTACCCTCAGCTCATCCAACCACCTTTCCGAAGCGTTCTTCAGTTCCTGTGTCTCTATTGATCCTCCTTCTATGTGCTTCTTTAGTTCCTGTACAAGTTTCACCTCTTTCTTAGTTGCATTTCTTCCTGTTCTTCTGCGATGGAGCTCATTATTTACTCTTGCTATTCTCTGTCTCAATGATTTTATCTGATCACACAGTTTCCTTTCTCTCCTATCCCTCTCCACCTTTGATTTCTTCTTTTTTTTATATGCAGCGTCTACCTTTACATTTAGTAATTTAGCTATTGCTCTCCCCATGGCATAGACTGCATCAGTAATCTCCTCGATCTTTTCACTACTTTTGAGGTGTTCGGAAAGTATCTTATTTGCACTCTCTTCCATATCTGGAGGTATCTTAAGTTTTGGAAGTCTATTTCTTTCTTCAACTTTAGTTACAGCTATCGTTGTTAACTGCGTCAATTCCACTGTAAAAGCATCTCTCAATACTCTTTCATCTTCTCTAATTTCCTCGACTCCTTCCTGTTCTACTTCCTCTTCCATCATCTCTGCTTCTCTTGGCGTTTCCTCCATCACTTCCTCCTCTTGTGCATTCTCTGCTACTTCCTCCTCATGTCTACGTTCATTTTCCTCTCTCCTTTTTCTCACCAAAACCAGATTTGCTATCTCTTTCTCTTTCTCTTTCTTAAATCTGGCGGCATTATCTCTCAATTTTGGTCCTTCAGCCTCTCGCCAAACTCTTGCTCCTATCTGTTGCCAATTCTCCTCATGAAACCAGGTCCGCGTTGTCTTTCTTCTGTGTCTATCTCAACTAGCCGGACTTTCTTTGCTGTGGTCCAGGTGTAATTCTCTTGGGATGCATTTATTTCAACCCTTTCTGCTCTCCCTTCCAAACGACTTTTTACTTCCTCCTCTATTTTAAATCTTCGTGCATTATCCACCAGGTTCTGGGCTGACACGTTCTTCTTGCCCTCGGCTTCTCTTGTCCATCTCTTTTTCACTCTTTTCATAAATCCACTCCCTCTTTTTCTCTCTTCTATTTCCATTCTGACAAGCAGCACTTTTTCTTCCAATGTCCACTCCGGTTGTTTGCCTCTCCCTCGGTTGTTTGTAGTTGCTCCATTATTGTACTCAGCTTCCGCTGCATTTGTTTGTACTGGAGTATTTAATTCTTGAGTTTGAAGTTCATTCATAATTCCATAATCCCAATAGTTCATGTATGGACTACTGGCGTGTTTTCATGCACGGGTTTATTAGTCAGCCTGAAGTTGCCCGGCTCCTCAGGTAAAGCATTTATTGAAACACAGGTTCGCCACCTCTGTGAGTTGTACGTTTGCGACCTCCTATCGCGTCGGCCACCATCGGCAACATGCTTTCGATGGCATCCCATCAGCACGTGACTCCACCTTGGGATGACGAGGTTTGGTTTCGGACTCTCTTTCTCCTAGGGCCACTTGCCTTTGCTGGGCTGACGGTCTGTCCCTGCCCGGGTTTTTGAGTATGCGTTTTCCTTCTCTTTCGTCGTATCCCTGACAAGGGCAGCTACGGGGTTACTGGCGCTTGCTGAAGGTGCTACCCCAGACTCTGGTGGGCGGGAGCGTCCATATTCCCGTGGTAGGCTAAGGCACCAACCTGTTCTACCCCAGTGCCCTTTTATTATTATTATTATTATTATTATTATTATTATTATTATTATTATTATTATTATTATTATTATTATTATTATTATCATTATTATTATATATATACTTCATGCGTACTGTCATTCCTCATGAATTATTGATGTTTTTGAAACATGTTTTAAGATCGTTGTCATAAGTTCTCGTCGAAAATTTTAGGTTGATACATCTTTTTTTTCTAGAATTATATACAGAGTTTTAAATTTTATTATTGCTGACATCAGCATAGTTTTAAAAGGTCGTGGAAAGCTATTTCTTTCACACAATTTGACGTCTTATGCTTAGTTGAGCTTTAAAAATGATGTTTCATGTATTTTGTCTTTAAATCTACCAATTTTGATTAAAATTTGGAATTAGGTTTTTTGACCACCATGTTGATGTATACCATAGTGTTCATGCAACCAACATGGCGCCCTCGTGTTAATCCAGAGAATTTTTGACAATTTACGTCGTTGTTGGACAATATCTATTGTGGCGGGTCAGCGAACTCCGGTGGAGAATACTGATATTTAAGCCCTGTTTACACGGCCAAAATTTAAGCGGGATCTGAGCCACATTTGACTTTAAATGACAATTTTTACGAATGAAAATTAGAGTTAATGGACGATACGAAGTACTAGTTTGCAACCAGTAGCTTCAATGATGACGACAAAACCGATTCATTGTCTAGTACCTTTAAAACCGGTTATTGTCTTAACAATATACTCTTTTTAACATAGACAACCATTTACAATTAGCTAAAACCCCTGGGCAAATGTACTCTCTATCGTCCATTAACTAAGAGTGTTCACTGTTCAATAAAACCGGTCCTATCCTACCTACTAGCGAAACTGTCCTTACCTACTTCGCTGTTTTTCTTGCACAGACTGTAAATCCAGGCACCATAAAAGTATACCTTGCTGCGGTTCGTCATCTGCACTTGATTAATGGCTTTGATCTTCCTGTCAACAAATTTACGCGTCTCCAATATGTCTTAAGAGGTATCAAGCGAGTCAAAGGCGTAACCACCAGGGTCCGCTTGCCTATAACTTTGGTCCATCTTAAGTTATTTTACCGTTTACTACATTCACGTACCGTGCCTCTACTCGATGAACGTATGCTTTGGGCTGCAATTTCATTAGCTTTCTTTGGCTTCCTTCGGATTGGTGAAATGACCTGTCCCCGACAATTCGACTCCTCTGTACATTTGACGAAATCCGATATATCTTTCCATCCTAATGGCATTTCAAGTAAAAGCCTACACATGTCGGTAAAAATCAAGGTCTCTAAAACAGACCCGTTCCGCTCGGCAGTTACAATAACTATTGGCGCCAATGACTCCGTTTTCTGCCCAGTTATGGCCATGAAAAACTACCTTTCCAAGTCCACGAGCTTAGTGGGTCCTCTCTTTCAGTACTCAAATGGTACACCTTTGTCACGTAGCCAGTTCACCAAAGAGCTACGCTTAATTTTGTCCCAGGGCGGGTATAATAGCTATAACTACTCTGGTCATAGCTTTAGAATTGGCGCTGCCACAACTGCAGCTTCTCGCAGTCTACCTCACTGGCTCATCCAAACTCTAGGCAGATGGTCGTCCGACTGCTACTTGAGGTATATACGTACTCCAGTCAGTGTTCTAGCAGCTGTTTCAAAACAATTGATAACCGATGAGTCTCTTTCTTAGAATATCATTTAGTAACTACTATTATGATCGCCGTCTTTATATAGTCTATGGGGATCACACACTTTGTGTGATTGTGGCGGAAATTGCTCCAGGATTGAGGTCACAATTGACCCATAGACCTCTAATTCGTATGTAGAATATAAGAAACTCGCCTCAGAGCCCACTGTTATCATTGAAAATCGCTCTGATGCCTATTTACAAATCCTGCATAGGAGTGTTTGCCCTGAGTAGATCAGGACCCAGCTCCATGACTGCATAGGAGTATATGTTCTGACCAGTTTTCAGGACCCAGCTCCAGTGACTGCATTAGAGTATTTGTCCTGAACATATTTTCTCAGGGCCCAGCTCTAATAGGAGTATATGCCCTGACTAAATTCTACTCAGGGCCCAGCTCCAATGATTGCATGAGAGTGTTTGCCCTGAATTCAGGGCCCAGCTCTCAACATTCAATAGTATTGTCTGCTGGAGCAGTTGTCCCACACTTCCATAACCCCACAAGACTGTTGTTGAGTCCATTATTTTATACTCATATTATATGCATGATACTGAGTAGAGTACATTAAGCGGGCTTAAAATGTCCGTGTAAACAGATCGGCGTAAATTAATCACGATTAGTTTGCACCACCTCAAGGAGGTGGGTTAAACTGAGCACGATCAGTTAATCGCGCTTAACTTGGCCGTGTAAACGCAACGGGATTGCAAACGCTTGCTATTAATACGGTGTTATTAATACGATAAAATGCATTTTTTGCCCTGCGGTAGAAGCTTCCATTTCGCTATTCTTTGTTCCTTTGTTTGTTTGTTTGTTTCTTTTAGCTATTACTCTTTCTCGTGTACCGATGTCTTCCGTTGTTCTTTGACGCACGCTACCCATACGAAGCTTCCAAAACCAAAAATATAGCTCGTCCGCCATGTTGAATAATGGTGTACGTGTTTTAGTTGAAGGGATTATTAAATGACCGTGTAAACGCACCAAGGTGGCGCATTTTAAGCACGCTTAACTTAAGCGTGCCTAAATTTTGGCCGTGTAAACACCACTGATAAACTGGATGGGCCCTTCCCTATGGCCAGCAGTCAAACATTTCGTGGCAGTCGCCGCCATCTTACGTAGTGGAACATATGACGCATTGCGGCCTTAGAACTTGTTCCCAATCCTAAAGTTGACTAGCATAACCAATCTTGACGTCAGCACGGTCAGATTATACGGGGGTAGGAATATTATGTGTGCTGTGCCGGGGGAGTCGGAAAAGCCGTAAAGCAAACAACAGATGCCGGTTCGTTTAATTTTCACTGTTTAACAACAAATACAGTCAAACGATGACAGATGACAAGTACACAACACGAAATATTGTACTTGAAATTGAATTCTTCGTAGATTCTATAGTCTGTTTTTCAGTTTATATTATCGTGAAGTTTCTTCGTTGTAGAAGATGTTACTTTACAATATCAAGAGTTCTTTCAAATTAGACAAACTTAATTTTCATTTCATATACACTTTAACAAATAGATTCCATTTAGCCGTTGTCTGTTCACCTATAGATGCACAGATGACGTCGCAACGTGGTGAGAACAAGAAAGTGGCCACTAATCCAATGTTCTTACCACGTTGTTACGTCTTCTGTGCATCTATAGGCTAACTGAACAGACAATAAAAAAATGGAATCAATATTTGTCTCATACAATACAAAAATTTAGAAGGTTTTTATCGAAACTCTTGCCGGAGTAATTGGGGAAGAAGGAAAAAAGCAAGTCAGCGGACGTGATCTGACTTGTCCATGTGTCTGTTCTCTAATAGATCATGGCCAACAACCAATGAAAACACGCATAGCACCATGGTATTGTATAATATTTACTATCTTAGTTTCTCCATATAGTTCAGCCACCAAGCGCCCTATTATGTGCTCATTAAACACACAACTATCCCTCTAGTTTGTAAATAGGTGTCTGGACTAACTATCCAAACTTTTTTACTTGTGACTGGGCAGGCTGTGCAAATGGCTTTCAATGTATGTCGTGCATGCGTCTTAATGCAACAGTCTATGGTATATATTTTATTTCTTTTAGATATGTTTGGATTGTCGTACAGTTGGATTTTTCAGATCTGTTTAATTTTTACTCACGCTTTTTCTGTGGGAAGTTTTACAAGTCCTTCACCTTCATCTTCGCCGTCAAAAGAAGAAGGTTCCCAGTTTATTTCGATTGTTATTATGTTTACAATGCTGTTGCTGTTTCTGTTTCTGCTGCTGCTATTGTTGTTGTTGTTGTTGTTGTTGTTGTTGTTGTTTTTTATTGCTGCTGCTGTTGTTGTTGTTGTTGTTGTTGTTGTTGTTGTTGTTGTTGTTGTTGTTGTTGTTGTTGTTGTTGTTGTTGTTGTTGTTGATTAAAATACATATTATAAATTGTTACTGTTAAAATATAACCTGACCTCTGACGAGGTCATTGACGACGAAAGCTTAAACTCACTTGTATATTTAAACAGTAACGAATAGGCCGCATTTGCAATAAATATATATTTTTAAAAAGTTGTTATTGTTGTTGTTCTTGTTGTTTTTATTGCTGCTGCTGCTGCTGCTGCTGTTGTTGTTGTTGTTGTTGTTGTTGTTGTTGTTGTTGTTGTTGTTGTTGTTGTTGTTATCATCGTGGTCGTCAATGTCATTATCATGATTGTGATCATCATCAGCAGCATTATTGTCATCATCATCATTATTATTATTATCATTATTATTAATGATTATCATCATCATTATTAACATCATTCTTATTATAATTAATTTTAACAGAAATATTTATTTATACCACTGTCTTAATACTTTTTTTTTAATGTAACGTAACATAAATAAACACTTTTAAAGGTAACACTTTTAAATATATCTCACGATTTTATAATTTAATTTCCATTCGTATTTCGAACGCGCGATATTTAACTTCAAATTGATGATGTTAGTAAGCTCATTTCTTAATATTCGGCTCCTGCACGAAAACACGAAATGACGGTCGGATCCAAAGGCAAAGAGTGTCTCGAACCTTTTTAAATGAAAATTTCCAAATCGAATTGAACTGGCATAGTTTGCTTGAAAGATCGAGTTTCTAGAGCAATCTCTACTCGATAATGCATAGCACCCTGCACGTCTTCTACTTCTTTGTCGTTTCCTTCTTGTATGACATTCTGACTTTGTTCGAGCTGATACACAGGCAGCATGCAGTTTCGATGTTCAAAGACACGTTGCATGTGTCCGTTGTGGCATCAAAAGTAGGAACACTTTCAACTTTTTGTTACGATCTCGCGATTCATGATTTGATCCGTTCATTTCTCATGCTGAGAACAGGCATTAGCGATCGAAAAAAATATAGATCGCGAGATAAAAGTAGCAAGTGGAAATCCTCCTTAATACCATACATGTTTCTATTTAATTTCATGTTTAATTAATAAGTGATTGATGTAAAATTCTACACAAAACTTTAACTTAACAACAAGAACACATCTCTCATAGTATTCTTTATATATTTCAGACACTAGAAAAAGGGTTGATGATACTGTTATTTACATCATCGTTGTCATCGTTGCCTTGTTCATTATCACTGTCATCGTTATTATGATTGTTTCATATTTCCAAACAAAAACTCCTCCGCGTCCGCGAGAAAGTGGTCAAAGACCACCAGACGTCCGCGCACAGGTTTGTTCACATTGTTAAATGTATTTTTTTATATTGTTGCACAAAACGTAAGAATGGGCGGGTGGACGGACAAACAGGCAGGTAGGCAGGTAGGCATACGGTGAGAGAGAGAGAGACAGACAGACGGACAGACAGACAGACAGACAGACAGACAGACAGACAGACAGACAGACAGACAGACAGACAGACAGACAGACAGACAGACAGACAGACAGACAGACAGACAGACAGACAGACAGACAGACAGACAGACAGACAGACAGACAGACAGACAGACAGACAGACAGACAGACAGACAGACAGACAGACAGACAGACAGACAGACAGACAGACAGACAGACAGACAGACAGAATTCGGAATCTCATCAATTTACATTGTTTTTCGTAAGAGCCGAATTAATTATTTACAGATATAATTTACAGATATAATTTACAGATATAATTTACTGATATATATATATATATATATATATATATATATATATATATATATATATATATATCAGTAAATTATATCTGTATAAATAATTAATTCGGCTCTTACGAAAAACAATGTAAATTGATGAGATTCCGAATTCTGTCTGTCTGTCTGTCTGTCTGTCTGTCTGTCTGTCTGTCTGTCTGTCTGTCTGTCTGTCTGTCTGTCTGTCTGTCTGTCTGTCTGTCCGTCCGTCCGTCCGTCCGTCCGTCCGTCCGTCCGTCCGTCCGTCCGTCCGTCCGTCCGTCCGTCCGTCCGTCCGTCCGTCCGTCTGTCTGTCTGTCTGTCTGTCTGTCTGTCTGTCTGTCTGTCTGTCTGTCTGTCTGTCTGTCTGTCTGTCTGTCTGTCTGTCTGTCTGTCTGTCTGTCTGTCTGTCTGTCTGTCTGTCTGTCTGTCTGTCTGTCTGTCTGTCTGTCTGTCTGTCTGTCTGTCTGTCTGTCTGTCTGTCTGTCTGTCTGTCTGTCTGTCTGTCTGGTGACAAGTTTTAACTTTGTCACAGTACATTATATATATATATATATATATATATATATATATAACATGTACCTGACAAAATTAAAACTTGTTAAAACGCTCATGAAACCTTTATTTTGTTAATTTGGGTGTTCGAACAACCGCCACAGAAATTCTGACTGCCAATTTGCGATGACTTGCGTTCTCGTTTGATTAGGGCTTAAGAATCTTTTTGCGCCACTGTTATCAATATACTTCTTTTTTCTTTTTTAGCGTCTCGGTGGAGGAAGTGCAAGGAACAATCATACTATTATCAACCCTTATGTAGTTGATCCTAGTAGTTCTAAAGATTTGTGGTGGGAGATACCGGCGAACAAACTTAAAATAAATCCGAATAAAGTGCTTGGCTCTGGACAATTCGGAGTAATATTACTGGGAGTTGTTACACGTGATAACGTGGAAAGGCAATGCGCCGTAAAAACGTTAAAAGGTAAACACATTAAAATATATAATTGGAAGTTTGAGAAATATGTGTATTTCAAGTGCCTATAAAACGAAAATTAAGTTTGTCTTATTTGAAAGAACACTTCAAATGGTAACACTTCAAACGATTTTTGGAACACTTCAAACGGTTTTTCGTTTCCTTGCTTTGTTCTTGAGATATTTTAGTTTGTTTGATATGCAAATTAAACATTTTGACGTCTTACAGTAGGTGCATAATGAGCTATCGGAGAAGGTCAGATATATTTTCTATTATATCAAGCATGTGGGTGTGTTTCGCTCACAACACTAAACATGTAGATTTTCAAGTGATTGTATATGACAACAGCAAAGATATATAACTTTTTCGATAACTCATTATCGCGTGTGACGTCAACATGTTTAATTCAATTCAATTCAATTCAAAGGTCTTTATTTATAAAATCATAGGGTAAAAGAACACATCCTGTTTAATAAACGAGCAGGAGTTTATTAAACGGCTTGCGAGTTTACTGAACGGCTTCAAAAACGTACGAACCATTTGGTAAGTTCATTGGCGTAGTTTGAAAAATCACCTTGTCTAAGCCGAGAAAATCAAAGCTAAAGTTTATGTAAATCAGGAGGTATCTTTATCACATATAAAGACACTGGTTAAACTTTAATTTCTTTTGAATTTTCCTCATGAATTATTTCATTAAAACATGAGCAGCAGTGTTTTATCAGATTTAAAACACGAGGCGATAGCCGAATGTTTTAGATTTGATAAAACACGTACTGCGAATGTTTTAAATGGCTTCAAAAACTATCCGGCTCCATATAATAAGCTCATATAGAAATCAATTTTGAAAATTGAAGTTGTCTGAGTCGTAAAATCGAAGAAAAAGTTCATCGAAAATAGCGAGCGTGTCTCTATCACATATATATAGAGACATGTCACGGTCATGATTTTCCTTTGTGTTTTCCTCATGAATTATTAATGAGTTTTTGAATTGCATATCAAACAAACTGAAATATCTCAAGGACGAAGCAAGGAAACGATAAACTGCAAAAAATGTTACTCAACATTTTAAGTGTTCTTCAAATGACAAACTTAATTTTCGTTTCATAGGCACTTTAACTATTCCAGCGAGGGCGAGAATATTTAGACTTTATAAAACATGTGAAGTGAGTGTTTGAACAGCTTAAAAAACGTTTCGTTATTGGTTGTTTTATGTTATTATTGTTCATTAGTATTCTTTATATAAAATTATATGTTCATTAGTATTCTTTACATAAAATTGTATGTTCATTAGTATTCTTTATATGAAATTGTATGTTCATTGGTATTCTTTATATAAAATTGATATAAAATTGTATGTTCATTAGTATTCTTTATATAAAATTGTATGTATGTTCATTAGTATTCGGTTCTTTATATAAAATTGTATGTTCAACAGTATTCTATATAAAAAATTGTATGTTCATTAGTATTCTATATATAAAATTGTATGTTCATCAGTATCCATTATACAAAATTGTATGTTCGTTAGTATTATTCTTTATATAAAATTGTATGTTCATTAGCATTCCTTATATAAAATTGTATGTTCATTACTTATTATTCTTTATATAAAATTGTATGTATGTTCATTAGTATTCTTTATATAAAATTATATGTTCATGCATTAGTATTCTTTATATAAAATTGTATGTTCAACAGTATTCTTTATGTAAAATTGTATGTTCATTAGTATTCTTTATATAAAATTGTATGTTCATTAGTATTCTATATATAAAATTGTATGTTCATCAGTATCCATTATATAAAATTGTCTGTTCATTAGTAAGTATTCTTTATATAAAATTGTATGTTTATTAGTATTCCTTATATAAAATTGTAGTTCATTAATTAGTATTCTTTATATAAAATTGTATGTTCATCAGTATTCTTTATATAAAATTGTATGTTCATTAGTATTCTTTATATAAAATTGTAGTTCATTAATTAGTATTCTTTATATAAAATTGTATGTTCATCAGTATTCTTTATATAAAATTGTATATTCATTAGTATTCTTTATATAAAATTGTATGTTCATTAGTATTCTTTATATAAAATTGTATGTTCATTAGTATTCTTTATATAAAATTGTATGTTCATTAGTATTCTTTACATAAAATTATATGTTCATTAGTATTCTTTATATAAAATTGTATGTTCATTAGTATTCTTTATATAAAATTGTATGTTCATCAGTATTCTTTATATAAAATTGTATGTTCATTAGTATTCTTTATATAAAATTGTACGTTCATTAGTATTCTTTATATAAAATTGTACGTTCATCAGTATTCTTTATATAAAATTGTATATTCATCAGTATTCTTTACATAAAATTATATGTTCATTAGTATTCTTTATATAAAATTGTATGTTCATTAGTATTCTTTATATAAAATTGTATGTTCATCAGTATTCTTTACATAAAATTATATGTTCATTAGTATTCTTTATATAAAATTGTATGTTCATTAGTATTCTTTATATAAAATTGTATGTTCATTAGTATTCTTTATATAAAATTGTATGTTCATCAGTATTCTTTATATAAAATTGTATGTTCATTAGTATTCTTTATATAAAATTGTATGTTCATTAGTATTCTTTATATAAAATTGTATGTTCATCAGTATTCTTTATATAAAATTGTATGTTCATTAGTATTCTTTATATAAAATTGTATGTTCATTAGTATTCTTTATATAAAATTGTATGTTCATTAGTATTCTCTATATAAAATTGTATGTTCATTAGTATTCTTTATATAAAATTGTATGTTCATCAGTATTCTTTATATAAAATTGTATGTTCATCAGTATTCTTTATATAAAATTGTATGTTCATCAGTATTCTTTATATAAAATTGTATGTTCATCAGTATTCTTTATATAAAATTGTATGTTCATTAGTATTCTTTATATAAAATTGTATGTTCATTAGTATTCTTTATATAAAATTGTATGTTCATTAGTATTCTTTATATAAAATTGTATGTTCATTAGTATTCTTTACATAAAATTGTATGTTCATTAGTATTCTTTATATAAAATTGTATGTTCATTAGTATTCTTTATATAAAATTGTATGTTCATTAGTATTCTTTATATAAAATTGTATGTTCATTAGTATTCTTTATATAAAATCGTATGTTCATCAGTATTCTTTACATAAAATTATATGTTCATTAGTATTCTTTATATAAAATTGTATGTTCATTAGTATTCTTTATATAAAATTGTATGTTCATCAGTATTCTTTATATAAAATTGTATGTTCATTAGTATTCTTTATATAAAATTGTATGTTCATCAGTATTCTTTATATAAAATTGTATGTTCATCAGTATTCTTTATATAAAATTGTATGTTCATTAGTATTCTTTATATAAAATTGTATATTCATCAGTATTCTTTACATAAAATTATATGTTCATTAGTATTCTTTATATAAAATTGTATGTTCATCAGTATTCTTTATATAAAATTGTATGTTCATTAGTATTCTTTATATAAAATCGTATGTTCATCAGTATTCTTTATATAAAATTGTATGTTCATTAGTATTCTTTATATAAAATTGTATGTTCATTAGTATTCTTTATAGAAAATTGTATGTTCATTAGTATTCTTTATATAAAATTGTATGTTCATCAGTATTCTTTACATAAAATTATATGTTCATTAGTATTCTTTATATAAAATTGTATGTTCATTAGTATTCTTTACATAAAATTGTATGTTCATCAGTATTCTTTATATAAAATTGTATGTTCATCAGTATTCTTTACATAAAATTGTATGTTCATTAGTATTCTTTATATAAAATCGTATGTTCATCAGTATTCTTTATATAAAATTGTATGTTCATTAGTATTCTTTATATAAAATTGTATGTTCATTAGTATTCTTTATAGAAAATTGTATGTTCATTAGTATTCTTTATAGAAAATTGTATGTTCATTAGTATTCTTTATATAAAATTGTATGTTCATTAGTATTCTTTACATAAAATTGTATGTTCATTAGTATTCTTTATATAAAATTATATGTTCATTAGTATTCTTTATATAAAATTGTATGTTCATTAGTATTCTTTATATAAAATTCTATGTTCGTTAGTATTCAATTCGATATTCTTTATATAAAATGGTATGTTCATTAGTATTCTTTCTGTCATCAATAAGTTTATCAGGTATAAAACCACCGACATGGTACTGCTTTCCTTTGTGTTTTCCTCATGAATTGTTAATGATTTTTAAGACAAAATAAAACCCTATATTTATAGTTATTTCAAAAACTCATTAATAATTCATGAGGAAAACACAAAAGAAAATCATGACCGTATCGTATCTTTATATGTGATAAAGATTTCTCCTGATTTACATAAACTTTAGCTTTGATTTTCTCGGCTTAGACAAGGTTATTTTTCAAACTAACTCCGCCAATCAACTTACCAAGTGGTTCGT
Source organism: Corallium rubrum (assembly GCA_964035015.1). NCBI lineage: Eukaryota > Metazoa > Cnidaria > Anthozoa > Scleralcyonacea > Coralliidae > Corallium > Corallium rubrum. Next base: position 6,164,250 of record OZ036010.1, read on the forward strand.
TTTTGAAGCCGTATAATAAACTCGCAGTTCGTGTTTTATCAGATATAAAAACACTTGGCTTCGCCTCGTGTCTTTATATCTGATAAAACACTCCTGCTCGTTTATTATACAGTACATAAAACTCTATAACTTTACTATGCTACTGTTATTTATAATTTGTTTGATGGCATCTAATTTAGTCACTAATTGAATTTAAATATTTTAGTTGAGGCTACGGACGGAGAAAAAAGAAGTTTGAAAATCGAGTTACAGAATATGTCCAATATGGACCCACATCCAAATATTGTGAATCTTATTGGAGCTCAAACACTCAACGGTAATTATGCAACATATTCTGTATGTTACATCTCAAATGTTTCATATCGCATCTCAAATGTCACATTTTAAATGTCACATGTCAAATCTCAAATGTCACTGTCAAATCTCAAATGTTACATTCCAAGTGTCACATGTCTCATTTCAAATGTCACATCTCACATATTGCATATCACGTGTCACATCTTAAATTTCATATCTCACATATTGCATATCACGTGTCACATCTCAAATGTCACATCTCGCATATTGAATATCACGTGTCACATTTCAAATATCACATTTCACATATCACATATTGCCTATCACGTGTCACATCTTAAATGTCACATATTGCATATCACGTGTCACATTTCAAATGTCCCTTGTTACATCTTAAGTGTCACATGCCACATTTTAAATTTCACGTGTTGCAACTTAAATTTCACGTGTTGCAACTTAAATGTCACATGTTACATTTCGCATATTACGTGTCACATCTCAATTTTAATTTTTTTATTATAGCAGTTATTGTTTTTTTCAAAATCTCCTCATTTCCTATATCTTTTTCTAGTTCAAATTTCCGTTGTCGTTGAATACTGCGCCAATGGTGATCTTTATAAATACCTCAGAGCACATCGACGTGATCTATCGTGGCAAGGAGAACATGATAGCGGAACGAGTATTGATTCCGTCACTAGATTAAGGATCGCGTTTGATACAGTCAATGGCATGAACTACCTTGCAACTAAAGGGGTAGGTAGAACTAACTTGGCTGGCATACCTATAATTCGGACTATAGCATTAGCTTTTTTAATTTATTTAAAGCAGTATAATATATATATATATATATATATATATATATATATATATATATTGATAATAAAATTATGGTTGTTGATAATAAAATTATGGTTGTTGATGGTGGTGGTTGTGCTGCTGCCCAGAACCAACCGTTTTGATGATGATGATGATGATAATGATAATGATAATGATGATGATGATGATAGTGATAGTGATAGTGATAGTGATAGTGATAGTGATAGTGATAGTGATAGTGGTAGTGGTAGTGGTAGTGGTAGTGGTAGTGGTAGTGGTAGTGGTAGTGGTAGTGGTAGTGGTAGTGGTAGTGGTAGTGGTAGTGGTAGTGGTAGTGGTAGTGGTAGTGGTAGTGGTAGTGGTAGTGGTAGTGGTAGTGGTAGTGGTAGTGGTAGTGGTAGTGGTAGTGGTAGTGGTAGTGGTAGTGGTAGTGGTAGTGGTAGTGGTAGTGGTAATGGTAGTGGTAGTGGTAGTGGTAGTGGTAGTGGTAGTGGTAGTGGTAGTGATATTAGCGAGGTTCAGATCACGCTACCGCTACCACTACTGCTACCGTAAATGTGGTTAAGCTGATGTAATGTTCGTTTTTTCGTCCTGTAGTCGTAGTTGGTTTTAATCCTAATACCGTAAAACGCTTTCTTTTTGCACTAGGTTTGAGTCCTGCGACCATTACTGAACGCAAAAACAAAATTATTTGACACACTTAATTATATTTACGATAGCGGTAGCGGTAGTGGAAGTGTGATCTGAACCTCGCTAGTGATAGTGATAGTGATAATGATAATGGTCATGGTCATGGCGATGGCGATGGCGATGGCGATGGCGATGGCGATAGCGATGGCGATGGCGATGGCGATGGCGATGGCGATGGCGATGGCGATGGCGATGGCGATGGCGATGGCGATGGCGATGGCGATGGCGATGGCGATGGCGATGGTGATAATGACGTCGACGGTGGTGATCGAGATGATAATTGGGATGATTATGATGATGATGATTATGATGATGATGATGATGATGATAATGGTGATGATGATGACTGATGATGGTTACGATGATGATGACGATGACAACGACGACGACGACGAAAACGATGACGACGACGTTGGTGATTGAGATGATAATTGGGATGATGATAATGATGACGATGATTATCTGTACTAGCATATATACTTTAGTATATACTAACTATTGTATTTAGTATATACTACTCTATTGGCCATGTTTCTGGGACTCTCCCCTTGACGAGTAAAATTGTCTGGCGTTAGCCAGAGTAAAATTAATTAATAAGTAGACAGAAAACAACTGTGGCCACTAAAGGGTTAAATTAAAGTACAAAACTTATTTGCAATCTTATTTATTTTAGTTTATTCACCGAGACCTGGCTGCACGTAATGTTCTTCTGGACGGCGATCTTAGAGCAAAGGTGTCCGATTTTGGTCGCTCTCGAGATGTCTCTGAAACTTTTAAGATTTTTGAGAGTTTGCGCAGGGTACGCACGTCAATATGTTAATACTAAATTTATTAATATTTAAACTTTGCGCAGTTGCCTTTGTATAAGCTTCGTGTTTCCACGCTCATATTACATTCTTTATGCTGTTGTCTTAACTCTGCGCGCCTCGATTTTCTAACTTTAGAGTTTGCACGATTCACTTTGCACACTGCACTTTGCGCGCTTGACTTTGCTAACGTCACATGCGCCGCGCTTGCTTTTGCGAACGCCAAAAAAATTGCGCACGTCAATGTTAAAGTTTAGTTTCAATTGCGCACCACTGACACTTTTCTAGCTTTACTTTTACACACATATTTTATTTATCACTAGTAATAAAAAGATAGAATTTTACAGTTTTACTGGCTTGCACGTAGCTAAAGCTAATCTAGGCAGGCCAGTGATTTTTACAAAGCAGGAAAGTAATTTTTACAAAATAATTTAGTGTTTTCTTTTATAATATATCGGGGGGAGGAGAGAAAGAAAATGTATAATAAGTACGTAGCTTAGATGAAAAAATAGAATTTTGTCTGGTATAATAATTTAAAGGCATATTTTAATTTTGGAAATGATCATGGGTATTTCAAAAAAATGAATCTTCTTCTTTTAATATTTCAAACAGCCATTTTTAATTTTTCTTTTACATGCACTCTTAGCTAATCGTCTTAATTGGCTCGGAATCTCATTCCACAGTCTTACACCAACACTAGAAAAAGCATGTTTATGTAACTGTAGTCTCGATCTCTTTACATAAAAATTACCAGATGTAGAAGATCGAGTGTTGTACGAGTGCACACTGGAAGTACTAACAAAAAAATTTGAAATACTTACCGGTGCTATATTATTATTGACATCATGCATTAAGTTAGAAACAGCTTCGTAATATAGAAAATTCAGTGGCAAAATATTAGCATCAACAAATAATGGAAGTGCATCAGCGTGTGAGTTGGCAAAGTACATAAAACGAAAGAACTTTGCAGTTCTGCTTTTGTCTATACATTTTAAGTACGTTACATAATTTTTAGATCACATGGAACTTCCGAATAGCTGCCTTCTTGCTTAAATAGAATGCTTTTATTTTTTTTTATGATCGCTTGTCAGAAAAATGAACCTATTCCAACAAGATGGATGCCTGTCGAAACATTAAGTCACCAAATTTTCACCACCAAAAGCGATGTGTAAGTTCATTAGAAAACTAAATATAAACAGCAAACTAGCACGCGCTTTTTCTTCATTGAGGTTTGCAGGATCATTTCGGTAAAGCGCTCTCAATTTATCAGAATTTATGCTAGAAAAGTAAGATAAATATCGTTAGAAAGCTATTAATTTGTAGAATACAATGTTGTATTTAATTTTGCGTTAAATACAAACCAATAATAATCGTAGTTTTTTTTAGTAAAACCAGGGGACTTCACTCGGGGGGATTCAAGTACGAAGCGTTCTATTCTGTTCAAATTTCGTTCTTGCAGTTCGATTCCGAGATAGACTTCAAGCAAAACGGTGTCAGCGTTCTTTGATATGTCGAGTTTTGTTGATTTTATTGACGACCAAAGTTGAAAATGCTGTTTTTCGACCAACAGTCGGACAAAATAAGTCATAATACGAGACCAGGCAATAAATAGAAAAACGATGACATCGTTATGCTGGAAATCTATCTTGGAATCGAACTGTAACACTCTTTGTACTTGAGTCATCCCGAGTAAAGCCCTCTGGTTTTATTTAAAAACTTCACAACTATTATTGCATGGCTTGTGTTTATCGCAAAATCAAATACAACATTGTATTCTACAAATAAATAGCTTTCTAACGATATCTATTTTCTCTTTGTGGCATAAATTCCGACGAATTGAAGACCTAAACACTGAATTAGTTTTTACAAAAGTATTCTTTGACATAATAAGTTGCACGTATACATGTTGTGCATGTGGTATGTTTGCAAGCTTGGTGTAATGTAACAGACGTAACGTTCGGGGGAACGGTCAAGCTCAATTACTCAACATAGGCGTAGAGTTTTGTTTTCGTCTAGGGGGGCTGAAGTGCGGAACAGGGCCTTTCTAGGAATTTTCCCATGGGGGGCGTTTACAAAAAGGGATTCTTCTAGGGGGGTCCGGGGGCATGCCCTCCCGGAAATTTTTGAAATTTAGAGTCTTGGAAATGCCATTTCCTGCATTCTGAGGGGTGATTTTTAAGAACACTAAAGGTCATGAAATGTCATAAAAACTAGTTAAAATACAACACATTTCAACAATTTTTCAATGTTCTGTTTACTGGGTTGACTTATCACTGTATATAGGTGCTTTTGGCTGACAGGAATGAGGCTGTAACAGTTACTTTAGCCTAACGAGTAACCTATAATTTGTGAATGGTGATTGATGAGTCAGTTGCTGCAAAATTTCTGGGGGGGCTCTGAGATTTCTCCGGGGACTAAAGCCCCTCAGCCACCCCCCCCCCCCCCCATACTCTACGCCTATGTTACTCAATTACACGTATGACTATGAATTTTGCAACCTTAGCGTTCCATCTGACTACTGATCAGTGGCTCAATGGTTAGATCGTCTAGCCGGTCATTAGAAGGTTGCAGCCTGAAGGCTCGAACCCTGTCTGGGGTCTCAGAAATCTTTTCTGAGTAATTGAGCTTGACGAACGTCCACCGAGCGTATGTTGTCTGTTAAAAGTATTCTTAGTTATGTTTGTGCTCTATTTTATGAAAGGTGGTCTTTTGGAGTTTTACTCTGGGAAATCGAAAGTGGAGGTAAATATACAGTGAACTAGCTATATTTTTTTCATATTTGTTGTTTCTATCCAGTCTATGATTGGGACCAATTAAACTTATTGGGGTGATATTACAAAACTAAAATCATTTGCCTGCTTGAATTGATGTAAATTCTAAAAAGCTGTATATTATTAAAGGGGCAGTAAGACGCCAATATTGTCCATCTCAATTTTGATTTTATTTAGAAGCATTTTTAAAATAAAGAAGAGTAGCCTTTTCGCTTTTTCAATTTCTTATCTTGTTCCAAAGATATTTTGGTTTTAAAAAAATGCAAATAAGATACCTTATGACGTTATCTACTCCACCAATTCCGTGAATGAGAAATATCTACGGAAATATTAGGCATAGATTGTGCTGAAACATTGAAGTTGTTCTAATACGAATGGTACATTGCGATGTACACAGTTATTGCTTGATATATTCCTCATTTAGGGAAGTTTGTTAGGAGAGGGCACGGTCGCCCCCCACCCCCCCAATGGTCTCCAAGACCGTTCTCGTGAAAAGTTTAAATCCGTGGAGAAACTTGTAGGGGGGGGGGGGGGGTTGTACAGCTGTTTTAAGTCCAAGAGAGTAGACAGTGATTGTGTTATATATATTGCAGGCATGTATATGCTATAAATTACGGTACTAAGGGTCTATACAAAATGCCTCCAACCTGTTTTTACATTTACAACTTGTTTATAAATAAATCTAAAGCTATTCTGACGTGTATCATGTCATGTTCTGGTTTTGATAACAACAAAATTATGTAATTTATGGCTTTCAGATTACTCTTAAATACTTGCCTCAAAATGCAGCAAATATTGTTTCCGAGACCCTAGAAATCCAACATTTTCAGGGGGAGCATGCCCCCGGACCCCCCTAGGAGACCGAAACCCATGTGTTGAATAGATGACATCATAAGGCATCTTATCATTCATTTCGTTTCTATCCGGCATTCTGATTGGTTAATTTACCTGCAAATAATTTTATGAGCATGCGCACTAGCGATAACGCTGCTGACGGCAAATAATTTTCGTAAACATGGCGGCTAGTTCTTCAGCTATCCGAGGAAATAATCGAGAGTATTTGGAAGCATCCTTAACAACAATGTACTTCAGAAAAGAAATAGTGAAAAGGAAGTTTTAGTGATATAAAAAGCAAGACTCGTGCCAACAAAAATAAGTTTTACGAAGATTTTAGTATGCCGAAGACAGAGAGAAGAGTGGCGATCTCTTACTTCAGGCATTTCAAATTTTTAACTATTTTATGAATGATAAATCAATTATTGAACTCATCTATCGCAAAATATCATGATTTGTCAGTGTCTCGCTACTAGTTATTTGCCTCTGCCTTCGGCATCGGCAAATAACTAGTAGCTCGCCACTGACAAATCATGATATTTTGCTCCGACTCGTCCAATAATTGATAATTATTTGCATGTTACAAAAACCTGAATATCTCTGGAACATGATGAGATATTGATGTAAGAAGATTTTCCATCTTACTTCCTTTTTAATTTTGAAATTATAAACTTCTGTAGCAAAAGGTTTCGAATGGTTGACTTTTCTCCCTTAGGTGTTCGTCCATACAACAGTGAGCAAACCTACAGACAGGTCGTGAATAAGGTTGTCTACCAAGGCTATAGACTTCCACAGCCACCGTACTGCCCAGACATAATGTAAGTCATGTGCTGCCTTTAATTAAGAGTTAGCTGCGGGCGCGTTCGTTCGTTCGTTCGTTCGTTCGTTCGTTCGTTCGTTCGTTCGTTCGTTCGTTCGTTCGTTCGCTCGTTCGTTCGTTCGTTCGTTCGTTCGTTCGTTCGTTCGTTCGTTCGTTCGTTCGTTCGTTCGTTTGAAATCAATAACAAGCTACGTATTTGACACGACGTTTTTCACCACTGTTTATTGATTGTTTGTTCTAACACATTGCTTGTCTATTTTCACAGATATGGCATCATGTCTGATTGTTGGAAATTCGATGCTGACAAGCGGCCATCATTTGGACAACTTTCGCAAATTTTTGGAAATCTATTGAAAGAGAATATGCAAGCACAATCTAGTACCTGCTGACCGTTTCCTCATGAACGAATTTATTACTGAATTGATTGTTCTGTGAGCGTGACTGAGCAAACAGTCAAGTAAACATATTGGGTAGAATAAGGTCAGCGGTCGCTACCATAAGAGAAAAGAGTCATATTTCTGCCGTCTTTGTTTGGTCACTTTTTGCAAAAGACCCACAGTCTAGTTTTGTATAGGTTAGGGGATGTAATACATGTTCGTTAGTGTTTTCAGCTTGAAGTTGGTAAAGTTTTTTCGTATGTTTTTGCTGTACAAGCTGTCGTAAGTTAAACTCAGAGAAAGACTCGAACCCACAACATTCCGAATGCCAGCCCGACGAATTCCAGCGTATAAATATCGAAAACAACCTCGGTCTAACACTGCTGCCAAACGTTTGCGCATGCGTGAATTCGCTGAGTAAACATTGCAAGAGAAATGGGAACTAGCCGTGGCGACAACAACCAGACCGTGAAGACAAGTAAGACTCGACTATTCATTTGTCTTTTAAAAAAAGGGTAAAGAAAATTACAAAGAGGTATAAATTCAGAATATTTTACAATATTGACAAGGAAGCCATGTACAAATTACTTACCTTTTTGGTAGTATGCCTATAACTTTAACTTTTGTGTTGGACTCTCGGACCAGTCCAAATATTTCAGTGTTTTCCCGCTCCTTTTTCCGAGGACGAGCTCGGACGTCGCACATGCGCAAAACGTTTGGCAGCGTGTTCCTTGATCTACCATCTGAGTTCCTGTGGCTCAATGGTGAGAGAGACCGGCTGGTATTCGGATGGTTGTGGGTTCGAGTCCCGTCTGGAGCTCAGAGTTTTTCTCTGAGTTTAACTTACGACAGTTTGTACAGCAAAAACATACGAAAAAACACTAGTTTAATTTCACTATTTCGATTACTTATGAATAAGTTCCGTATCATAGATTTCTTATATTTATCTAATTCTACTTATAATTCGCCACAATTTACCTGAAACTTTTTACAACATAGTTGTAGAAACCACAAACTTGTACATTTGGTAGCACATTTATGAAGTATGTATATTTAGAATCATGGGATCGGAAGAGTATTGAAGTACGCTGACGGTGACCGCGTTTTTAGAATGCATTTTTAAGGATGCTTCTCTGCTATTACAGATTAGCTATAAAATAGCGTTTATATTTTTTGTCATGTTCATATAAGCTTTGTTCTTATTATAGATCCTTTTAATAAGTATCGAATACTTAATTCTCACCCTATGACGTCAATTTCTTTTCAATATTTCTTTTGAATTCTTTCCAATTTCGTTTATTGTCTTAGCTTTTGTATGTTTTCAAAAAGACTGAAAATGACGTCAATGGCAGAGAATGACGTACTCTGCACTTATTAAAAGAGTCTATACGTGGATTTAGCTTTACTCCCGTCGTAAAGATTCTTCTCTTGTCATTTCTCTTAATGTTGACTGGAAAAGTTGTCATGCGTAGTGACGTTGGCCAGAGTAAAATAATAAAGTCATTAATTGTGCACTAATTTTTAGTTATCTTGAATTGCCTTCTGTAGAAGCTAAATTAGATCAAATTAAATTAAATTAATTCAAATCAAATTTCGAATAACGTTAGGACTATAGATGGTTTTAGGCCATTTTCGATCAATTTATTTTATTAGCTGCCATGTTACAAACATAAATACAGAACATTGAAAAGTGTTGCTGGGCAACGACAACAGCTAATACCAATTACAGTCAGGGACGTTGCCAGCCCTTGAAAAGTGTGTGTGTGTGTGTGGGAGGGGGGGGGGGGGGGGGAGGTAATGACGTCACCCTTTTGATGACGTAATCGAGTGGTTTCGAAGAGAAAAATGCCTGGTACTGCCTGCTGCACTAAGTGAGAAACAATATGGAAATCATAGCAGCGACGGTCAGTAGAAGACTTTCTGAAATTCTACTAATTGTTTGGGATCACACTTTTCAATCTTAGGAAACCACTTTTACAAGTTTCTTACCTCCCCCCCCCCCCCCCCCCTCCAAATACTTTCTCTCCAGTTTTGAACAAATTAGGAAATCTACTTTGGCGAGAAATGGGAGAGAGGCGACTCGTCCCCCAGTTCCCTACCTGGCGACGACACTGAATTGATTACTGCATGCGGCCCCGAAACAATTGGAAACAATTTAAACAATTTAGGAATTACAACAATCTGAACAATACAATAAACAAGAATGATATATAGAATGGGCATCACAACACGATTGTAGGATGTTTGTAAGATGAATATAGGGGCTGAATTACATTTAACACAGACTTTTCCAAGTGCGCGGATCTTCTACGTATCGTTTTAGGTCGTTTTTGTTTTAGAATTCACACTGTTTCTTAGCCAACCATAGCGCATGTTATGAATACATGACAGCTTAAATGTAAATCTCGAAAACACGCATGACAGCTTAAATCTCGAAAACACGAAAACACGCATGACACGCATGACAGCTTAAAACACGCATGACACGCATGACAGCTTAAATGTAAATCTCGAAACAAACATAAGCAGCAATGTTTCAAAAACTAAGCAATCGTTCCCAAAGCAGAGAGGATTTAAAATGGCTTCCCTAAATATTGTAAGCCTACCAAAAAAGTTTGATGAAATCAGTCTTACCATGTCTGATAAATTGCTGGATGTACTAGCTCTAAATGAAACTAGACTTGACTCGACAATAAATGATGGCATGGTCCATATTGATGGCTATGACCTCATTAGAAAAGATAGATCAAGACAGGGTGGTGGGGTGTGTATTTACTTACGTAACACCATAAATTATCAGATCAGAGAAAACATTGTACCATCTGACATAGAAGCTATATGCATTGAAATTACAAAACCACACAGTAAGCCATTCATAATCATGGCAATCTATAGACCACCAAATGCTCAAACAGAGTTTTTCACTCAGTTCGAAGAAAGTATTAAAAGTCTAGATAATGAAGATAAAGAAATTTATGTTCTTGGTGATCTAAATTGTGATTTGCTAAAAGATAACGGTGATCATCATACGAATAAACTAAAATCTTTATTTGAAATTTATCAATTATCACAACTAATTATTGAGGCTACACGAGTAACTATACATTCTGCAACCCTGATTGATCATTTTATCACTAATAACCCAGAGAAAATATGTAAAACTGGTGTCATTCACACTGGAATTAGTGATCACAGCCTGATTTTCGCAATTAGAAAAATAAATAAAATTGCTCAAGACAAGAATAGAGAAAATATTATTGAAATGAGAAATATGAAACATTTTGATGAACAAAAATTTCTAAATGATCTAGCACATCAGACATGGGAAGATATATACTTTTTTGCAGATAATCCCAATAGCATGTGGGACATTTGGAAAGAATTATTTTTAGAAATTCTTGATAAACATGCTCCTCTACAACAGAAAAAGATAAAGTCAAAAAATTCTCCATGGATAACTAATAGTATAAAAGCCATGATTCTTCAGAGAGATAAACTAAAAAGAAAAGCCATGATCACAAAACTAGGAACAGATTGGGAAAATTATAAGAAAATAAGGAATGACATAACTCTTCAAATACGACAAGCAAAACGAGAATATTTCTCAACCAAAATTAAAAATGAAAGTCAAAATCCTAAATCTGCTTGGAAAACGATAAATAGTTTACTTGGCAAACAAAACAAAAAAACAAATATAAATGAACTGATTATCGATGACAAAAAGGTAACAAACTTAAGTGATTTCGCAGAAAGCTTTAATGATTACTTCTCGGAAATTGGATCAAAATTAGCTGACAAAATTAACCAGAACAACAGCAACTGTTTTCAACAATACATCGAAAAAACTAAATCTGAGTTTACTGCGTTTGACCCAGTTCCTCTTAACCATGTCTTTCATCTCTTGTCTCAGCTTCAGAGCTCAAAAGCCACAGGCATTGATAAAATTTCTAGTAAAATTATTAAAATTGCTGCACCAATCATATCCAGTTCACTGACATATATATTTAACCAATCTATCACTTTATGCAGTTTTCCATATGAATGGAAAATGGCAAAAGTAACCCCCATCTTCAAGAGCGGCAAGAAAAATTTACCTGAAAATTACAGACCTATATCTGTTTTACCTATCCTAAGCAAAATTATGGAACGTATTTTATACAACCAACTCTATGAATATCTTTCTGAAAATAATCTTTTATCAGAGAAACAATTTGGCTTTCGAAAGCATCATTCTACTGCTACTGCACTACTTGACTGCACAAATAGTTGGTATCTAAATATGGATAGAAAAATGTTAAACCTCGTTGTTTTAATTGATTTAAAGAAAGCATTTGATACTGTGGACCATAAAATTCTCCTACAAAAAATGGAACTCTATGGTATCAAAGGCGATGCTCTAACATTATTAACGTCATATTTATCAGATCGCACCCAAAAATGTCAAGTAAATGGATATGTTTCATCTGAACGAGATATAATATGTGGTGTACCTCAAGGATCTATCTTAGGACCTTTGTTCTTTTTGATTTACATAAATGACCTCCCTAAATGCCTGAACAAAACTGAAGCTCGATTATTTGCTGATGATACAAATATAACAGCAGCTGGGAAAACAATAAATGAAATTGAAAATGTCGTAAACTCGGATCTAGAAAACCTTCGAAATTGGCTAATAGCGAACAAACTAAACCTAAATGTAACTAAAACTGAATTCATATTAATTGGTTCTAATCAAATGTTGAAAACAGTATCAAATTGTCAGCCAAATATTTCTATTGATGGTAAAGCAGTCAAACAAGTAACTGAAAGTAAAACATTGGGCATAGTTGTCGACGAAAATTTGAACTGGAAAAATAACACTGACATTGTCTGTAAAAAAATAACATCAGGTCTAGGTGCTCTTCGGCGCCTAAAAGAATTTGTTGATCTGAAAACCCTTCTATCAATATATAATGCTATAATACAACCTTACTTTGATTATTGCTGTGAAGTTTGGAATGTGCTAGGAGAAACTCAATCCACACGTCTACAAAAGCTTCATAACAGAGCTGCTCGCATTATAACAAATATGCCCAATGAAGTACAGCAAGATACTATATTAAGTGAATTAAATTGGGAACCACTAAAATCACAAAGAATGAAAGCAAAAGCCAAAATGATGTACAAAATATTAAACAACATGGGTCCAGAATGCCTACAAAATCAATTCACTTTCAGAGAAGAAGTCCTAAATCACAATCTTCGAAACAGTGACCTTAATGTTTGTTTGCCAAAACCGAGAACAAATAACATGAAGAAAAGTTTTCTATATGATGGGGGCTCGATATGGAACTCCCTGTCAGTAGAAACTAAAAATAGCAAGTCTCTCAACCAATTCAAACGAAACATTGCTGCTTCTGCTCTACTGTAAGTAACTAAACTGTAACATTTTTCTCTATATTAAACCATGGGTAATATAATAGATTATATTTATAAATTATCTAATTATATTATCCATGATTATACTTAACTATGTTCTAAAAATTTGTAATCCAGACATTTATGTAAATCTTTGTAGATATTCTATTTTGTATGTAATTTAGCGTAATACCTGTATCTCAAACACGCCCACTGTGGAAACCAGCATCTGCTGACAGTGTTAGCGTGGTTAAATAAAGATTATCTATCTATCTATCTATCTATCTAATACAGTACGGACAATTTTTGTATCTACTGCGCACGCGAGTAGACGTCGGCGTGCAAGGCTTTCCTTTTTTCCGATCGCATCCGGAGTTAGTCTCCCTCTCAGCCGCTGTTAGTGTCGTGGGAGACTAATCCCGGGCAGTAGATAAATGTACGTCCAAGCGTGTCTATTTTTATATACAACCCACCGGAACAAATGTCTTTCAACGACCGGAGATTGTGACCGGATATGCATAACTCGTCCCCAGGGAAAGCGGAAAGCGAGCGATTTTTAAAATGGAAGATGAACAACACCACAAGTGGTCGAATTCTTTGTCCTTATTTTTATTTTCTGTTGCTGGTCACACTTTTATTAATAAAGTAATTTAAGTAAATTATATATTTCTCTTTTTTCTCGATTGTACTGCGACTAGAAATAGTTTATTATTTATATTTTGTATTGTATTAAATGTTTTAATTAGTTGATACTGATAATTGATACTGTCTAGAAAATGTCTATTTAACTGCAGTTCAAATTGAAAGAATTGCTTGATAATTTTATACTTTTTGTTGTTTTTCTGTTGTTTTTAGTATGTCCTTTCAGTGTTAAAATTTCAATATCCAACTGTGTTTATCAGGCAAGTATGAAGATAGATATGGTGACTTTTTTTCGAGTTTATTCTTTACATTGTCATTGTGTATAATAGATTGTTTTCTTTGCTTTTTCAATAGCTGGCAATGTGGCAGTTGTGTAGTTTTACTTATGTCTGCCTATGCATTAGGATATATAGATCTAGCAAGTATTGATAGGTAAGGCATCCCTCAGGTTCACTAGCTAATACCAAATTAATTATACTGTGTGTGTGTGTATATATATATATATATATATATATATATATATATATATATACAATAATGAAACCTCTGGTACTGTATTGCACTTTACTGTGTATTTAATAATTAATTTTAAATTGACAGTTCACTAGTAAAAGTCTGGTTTCCAGGTATGGTACTCCACACTGGTATAATGTATTCTGGTTCAGTTTCATTGTCTAAACTGGTAGGTATATAGCTAAGGATATACTAGTAATTCAATATACAATGTTTAATGCTAGCTTTAATATTACTTAATAATAATATTAGTTCAACTTCACTTTCGTACAATGAATGTTTGATATTTCTTTGAAGGCAATCCCTATATTTCTTGGTCTGCAGAACCTAACTTATTTGTTTACAGAGATTATCATGTTTTGGAAATCCAAAATGGTAAATATTTTACTACAATACTGGCATGTGTGTAGTAATAAATTGACTTGCCGTCAGCAGTGACCTACTGGTTATGTTATTTTTTTATTCTACATTTTTTACTTAATTAATTTTTTTAGATTCCATCAATTAGAGTTCAACTGAGGTGAGTCCTTGGTAAGCTTTGCCTTCCTAATCATAAATACATTTCATTATAGTACATACAGTAGTAAAGTGTAGTGTAGTGTAGTGTAGTGTAGTGTAGTGTAGTGTAGTGTAGTGTAGTGTAGTGTAGTGTAGTGTAGTGTAGTGTAGTGTAGTGTAGTGTAGTGTAGTGTAGTGTAGTGTAGTGTAGTGTAGTGTAGTGTAGTGTATAGTGTAGTGTAGTGTATAGTGTAGTGTAGTGTAGTGTAGTGTAGTGTAGTGTAGTGTAGTGTAGTGTAGTGTAGTGTAGTGTAGTGTAGTGTAGTGTAGTGTAGTGTAGTGTAGTGTAGTACAGTACAGTACACTTCCATGTAGTAACCAGTAATACAGCTTACAATACACACAGAGTTTGAATTAACAGTGTGCAATGTGCAATTTGCACATCGTTTTGGCCTAAATAGGGAAATTTGCATATCACTTTTCAAAACGATGTGCAAAAAAAAAAAATCAGACTTGGGACTAATGAGCATCCATCCATGTTTATAGGTAATGCATTGCCAATCTGTCGTCTTATGATTTTATAAAAAGCACTTTCGCTTTGAATCCCTTTGAATCGGCTTTGATCTAGCAGTGTTCGCGAATCTTTGACATAGATAAAGTTTTTTTTATCTCAGGTGTGAGGTGTCAGGTCAAGGTGTGATATTTTTAGCCGCCATGACAGGTGTGATTTTTTAGCTGTCACCAGGCCTTATGATAATAATCGGATGTCTCATATTTGGCTTTAGTGCTTTTGTTTTGCTTTTTGAAAAAGCTGTTCAATCGAAATCGCTCTCTTTACTCTGTGCTTTACTATGGCTTCTTTATCAAAAGGCTGTACCAGCAAAGTATTAAAACACTGTTGAGAAATGTGTCTAGAGAAATGGCTAGAGAAACGACGCTTACAGAATGGAGTTTGCCGAAGCTGTACGCCTACTTTTCTGATCAAGTCTGAAAACGATTAAAATGCATTTACAGTTACCTAATGTCAGAACCATATTAGACTTGCCCAGTCTCTCGCTTATTGATCACGTGGTGTGGCCAAGTGCACATATTTTCGAAAAAAAGTTGCACATCATTTTTTCTCAACTAATTCGAACCTTGAATACACAGTACAGTACAGTACAGTACAGTACAGTACAGTACCGTATAGCACAGTGCAGCGCTGTGCCGTACAGTACAGTGCAGGGCAGTACAGTACAGTTACAGTTACAGTTACAGTTACAGTACAGTTACAGTGCAGTTACAGTGCAGTTACAGTGCAGTTACAGTGCAGTTACAGTACAGTACAGTACAGTACAGTACGTTACAGTGCAGTACAGTTACAGTGCAGTTACAGTGCAGTTACAGTGCAGTTACAGTGCAGTTACAGTGCAGTTACAGTGCAGTTACAGTGCAGTTACAGTGCAGTTACAGTGCAGTTACAGTGCAGTTACAGTGCAGTTACAGTGCATTCACAGTGCATTCACAGTGCAGTTACAGTGCAGTTACAGTGCAGTTACAGTGCAGTTCCGGTGCAGTTCCGGTGCAGTTCCGGTGCAGTTCCGGTGCAGTTCCGGTGCAGTTCCGGTGCAGTTCCGGTGCAGTTCCGGTGCAGTTCCGGTGCAGTTACAGTACAGTTACAGTACAGTGCAGTGCAGTGTAGTGCAGTGCAGTGTAGTGCAGTGCAGTACAGTACAGTATAGTACAGTTACAGTACAGTGCAGTGCAGCACAGCACAGTGCAGTACAGTACAGTGTAGTACAGTACAGTACAGTGCAATTATATGTACAGTACAGTGCAGTGTAGTGCAGTGCAGTACAGTACAGTATAGTACAGTTACAGTACAGTGCAGTGCAGTACAGTACAGTACAGTACAGTACAGTACAGTACAGTACAGTACTTAACAAATAGATTCCATTTTGCCGTTGTCTGTTCAGTTATAGATGCACAGATGATGTCACAACGTGGTAAGAACAAAAAAGTGGTCCAGGAGATGCAGTCGAGTGGGCACTGATGTTCTTACCACGTTGTTACGTCTTTTGTGCATCTATAACTGAACAGACAACAAAAAAATGGAATCTATTTGTTTTATACAATATAAAAATTACACAATACTTCTTGCCGGATTTTGGGGCATGAAGAAAGAAAAAAGCAAGTCAGCTGACGTGATCCATGTGTCTGTCCTCTAATAGATCATGGGCAACAACCAATGAAAATATGCATAGCAACCAGGGTATTGTATAAAGTACAGTACAGTACAGTGCAATTACCATTTTGTTTTTGCATTTTATTTATTAAGATGTTTACGATAGATGACTTAAAACATTAATAATTTCTATTTTAGCCTCCTTTTGGTAGGATTTGGTGCAGTTTACCTACTTTATTTAGACATTACTGTAAGTTATTTCTCTTCATGCAATATTTTTTCATTCATGATGTTTTACATATACAATATGTTATTCTATTAAAATACTGCAATGGATAATTTTTGGAATTTTTAGAGAGATCTTTTAGCTTATAAATGGGTCCTAATATATGTAACATGCTCAGGTAATATTAATTTAATTTATTTTGTAGTTTGTTTTTTACTCAGAATCTGTGTTTGTGCATATTTCTGTTTAACCCATTTGCTGCCTAGGATGTCTGAGGGTTCTTCCTTTGACAATTAAGTAAAAGTGTCTGGTGTTAAACAGGCTAAACCATAATAAAGAGGCCATTTTTTGCTGGGTCAGGCAGGACTGAGTTAAAGTATAAGACGCAGCTCAATTATTTTTGAGTACCTGGAACAGCCCCATAAGCTCTTTAGCATATTAAACAGTCTTGAGTTAACTGTTCACAAATATGAATTATTTTATATTTTTCATGTATTTTATTCATTATATCTTAGGTTTTTATCTTGTATTTTCCGAAGTTCGTAAAGATATAAAATTAAGGTAATTTGTCAATTCCACCATGCATTACACATTTTCTAAGCTTTTTATTTATTTATTTATTTATTTATTTTGTTTGTTTGTTTGTTTGTTTGTTTGTTTGTTTGTTTGTTTGTTTGTTTGTTTGTTTGTTTGTTTGTTTGTTTGTTTGTTTGTTTGTTTGTTTGTTTGTTTGTTTGTTTGTTTGTTTGTTTGTTTGTTTGTTTGTTTGTTTGTTTGTTTGTTTGTTTGTTTGTTTGTTTGTTTGTTTGTTTGTATAAATATATTTATTGTAATCAAGGCAAAGTTAAAATCAAATCAATACTATATTCTTGGTTTTCATCGGACGTCATGGCGACCATATTGGTGCACAGAAACAATGAAATGGCAGCCATATCGGTGCACAATATTTATCCTATGGGGATTTAATTTTTACTCTATATATAGGTGGTTTTCACTGTACGTCACAAAATTCTAAAATGTTTATTATTAAACCTAAAAGATTGGGTTTTTTTATATATTTTGTAGATCATTATTACGAGTCTTCCTGGAAAATTTTAAGTCGATACAAGTTTTCCTTCTTGAGTTACAGGGTTTTGAATTATATTATTGCTGACATCAGCATAATTTTCAAATGTCGTTAAAAGCCACATTGTGTACACAATTCAACGTATAAAGCTTTGTTAAGCTTTAGAAGTGATGTCAAATTACATCTGATGTACAACCTGAAAACTCAAAAATACACTTTATACGAAAAATCAAAAACTACACTTTATACGAAAAGGCAAAAACTACACTTTATACGAGCATTTGTTTTTCGGCCGCCATGTTTGTGCATAGGCAGCCCAAGTACTATCACGCACTGTCTGTCGTAGTATATATATGTTATTTACCGAGTGGGAGGGCCGTACTGGAAAAATATTTTCCCAAGGTCTCAAAAACTGCCCGAGGCCGCAGGCCGAGGGTCGTTTTTGAGACCGAGGGAAAATATTTTTCCAGTACGGCCCGACCTAAACGGTAAATAACGTATTTATTTTTTTCGACATGATTGGAACTATTTAATGAGATAATTATGAGATGAATGGCTAACAAATTCGTGACGAAAAAATTAATATCTGCCATAAATAAAAAAACAGTTGAATATTCATTTATTCATTTTAACAAATTTATAGTACATTTTGAATATTTATCATAATTAGAATTAACATTTGCATGTATAATAAATTAGCAACCAGCTCACGTGATTTAAAAAGTTCAACTGTCAATAAAACGTTTCAAAAACGGATCTGCCATGAGCATGCGAAAACACGAGTGCATTGGCGATAAAAAATAGTTCAAAAGAGGAGTAAAAGATTGTTCAAATGTTTTAATCGGAATCAGAGTCATCGCTTATCATGATTCTTCGCCTTTTGCTTGTTGTTGGCTGGCTGTTGCTACAATCTTTGTCGCTTTTTACATATTGGATGTTGAAAGTACAACCTTCGAACTTGCCAATGGAAGCGCCAGAAAACAGCCCAGTATCCTGTGAATGCACAGGTGCAGTGGCATTAAACTTCGTAGCATGATAGCTGATGGTAGAACTCGACGATTGTGATTCTATGTGATTTCTCACGGGAACGTCGTCGTTGTTTTGTTGATACGATGTAGATGACCTGCTCAACACATTTGACATTTTTCGCTGATGGACGCGAGAAGCCGTTTTATACGAATCGAGACTCTTCAGATTCCTATGACCGCTTAACTGGGCTACAAAGTTGGCTGGTATATCTGCATCCATCAACCGGGAAATGCAGGTTTTTCTCACGCTGTGGTTAGTGATGTTGCCTTCGATGTGTGCATTTTTTGCTGCTTTCGAGAGAAATTTGCTAATCTCGTTTTTTCCCAACGGAGCTCTCCGATACCATACGGGATTTTCAGGTCTTCTCTGGTGGTTAATTGCGAGAAAAAACGGGGCTTCTGGAACTATCATTTCATCGGGTCGATGTTTCGTGAATTCTTTGTAGACTCGGACGGGACAACGCTCGCCATTTGATGCCTCTGCAACCGGGCTAAATGCTCGTTGTTGACCATTTCCGTCGCGTGTTTTTGATCCTCGTTCCGACTGCCAAACTAAAAACTCGCCGCCGTTTGCTTCGTCTCCACACAATTTGACATCACCCCACTTCAGACGTCTACTTTCATCCCTGGCACGAAAACCAAAATGGAGGGAAAGAAGCCACCATACGGTACGCTGAAGAGCTTCGGGATTGCCGTAACCAAACTCGCCAATACGAAAAAGATCATCTTCTTCGTCTGCTGTTAACTCGCGAGCAGCTTGTGGTCGATTTCCCTTGGCGTTTTCCCGCACGACTTCTTTTCGCTTGGCGGACAAAACTTCTCTGGCTTTGTTGAATGCTTGGTCTTTGTAAATGTTTATCAAGGAATTTTGGTCGTTCAGATAGCGCTGAAGACTTCTCACGAAACAGGTCAAAGTGTTTGGTTCATACGCTGTGCCATCTTTCTTTTTTGCTTGCATCAAAAATCGACAAACGTATACGTTCAACTCTTCAGGAGGTATGTTTTCAATATTTCGTTGTTCGTTCTCAGATTCAAAGTATCTTCCCCAGCCATTCATGTCATATCTTGTTTTTTTCACTGTGTTTTCAGGGCGCTTTGATAAAATAAAATCTTGAATATCGCTCGCAATTTCGTCGTTGTTGACATTTTCAATGTTTTTGTAACTCGTTGAAGCTGAAATTGGCTCGTTTTCCAGAGAGTTTAAATCGTCTGGGTAGTAAAATTCGCTCTCACTATGATAGATATCATCGGAGAACATTTTTTTTCACTAGTTTGAACAATTTACATTCTCATTAAATCAATTTTCAAAATTAAAGGCCACTTTGTAAAAACTTTGTAAACAAAAAAATAACTCTCCTGCCCGCGGGCTAAATATCGTAAAAAGCCGCCCGCTCGCGTGGCCAATCAAATTGCAGGAAATCACAAAATAACACTTCCGGACCGGAAATAAAAAAATAAATATATGTTATTTACCGAGTGGGAGGGCCGTACTGGAAAAATATTTTCCCAAGGTCTCAAAAACTGCCCGAGGCCGCAGGCCGAGGGTCGTTTTTGAGACCGAGGGAAAATATTTTTCCAGTACGGCCCGACCTAAACGGTAAATAACGTATTTATTTTTTTCGACATGATTGGAACTATTTAATGAGATAATTATGAGATGAATGGCTAACAAATTCGTGACGAAAAAATTAATATCTGCCATAAATAAAAAAACAGTTGAATATTCATTTATTCATTTTAACAAATTTATAGTACATTTTGAATATTTATCATAATTAGAATTAACATTTGCATGTATAATAAATTAGCAACCAGCTCACGTGATTTAAAAAGTTCAACTGTCAATAAAACGTTTCAAAAACGGATCTGCCATGAGCATGCGAAAACACGAGTGCATTGGCGATAAAAAATAGTTCAAAAGAGGAGTAAAAGATTGTTCAAATGTTTTAATCGGAATCAGAGTCATCGCTTATCATGATTCTTCGCCTTTTGCTTGTTGTTGGCTGGCTGTTGCTACAATCTTTGTCGCTTTTTACATATTGGATGTTGAAAGTACAACCTTCGAACTTGCCAATGGAAGCGCCAGAAAACAGCCCAGTATCCTGTGAATGCACAGGTGCAGTGGCATTAAACTTCGTAGCATGATAGCTGATGGTAGAACTCGACGATTGTGATTCTATGTGATTTCTCACGGGAACGTCGTCGTTGTTTTGTTGATACGATGTAGATGACCTGCTCAACACATTTGACATTTTTCGCTGATGGACGCGAGAAGCCGTTTTATACGAATCGAGACTCTTCAGATTCCTATGACCGCTTAACTGGGCTACAAAGTTGGCTGGTATATCTGCATCCATCAACCGGGAAATGCAGGTTTTTCTCACGCTGTGGTTAGTGATGTTGCCTTCGATGTGTGCATTTTTTGCTGCTTTCGAGAGAAATTTGCTAATCTCGTTTTTTCCCAACGGAGCTCTCCGATACCATACGGGATTTTCAGGTCTTCTCTGGTGGTTAATTGCGAGAAAAAACGGGGCTTCTGGAACTATCATTTCATCGGGTCGATGTTTCGTGAATTCTTTGTAGACTCGGACGGGACAACGCTCGCCATTTGATGCCTCTGCAACCGGGCTAAATGCTCGTTGTTGACCATTTCCGTCGCGTGTTTTTGATCCTCGTTCCGACTGCCAAACTAAAAACTCGCCGCCGTTTGCTTCGTCTCCACACAATTTGACATCACCCCACTTCAGACGTCTACTTTCATCCCTGGCACGAAAACCAAAATGGAGGGAAAGAAGCCACCATACGGTACGCTGAAGAGCTTCGGGATTGCCGTAACCAAACTCGCCAATACGAAAAAGATCATCTTCTTCGTCTGCTGTTAACTCGCGAGCAGCTTGTGGTCGATTTCCCTTGGCGTTTTCCCGCACGACTTCTTTTCGCTTGGCGGACAAAACTTCTCTGGCTTTGTTGAATGCTTGGTCTTTGTAAATGTTTATCAAGGAATTTTGGTCGTTCAGATAGCGCTGAAGACTTCTCACGAAACAGGTCAAAGTGTTTGGTTCATACGCTGTGCCATCTTTCTTTTTTGCTTGCATCAAAAATCGACAAACGTATACGTTCAACTCTTCAGGAGGTATGTTTTCAATATTTCGTTGTTCGTTCTCAGATTCAAAGTATCTTCCCCAGCCATTCATGTCATATCTTGTTTTTTTCACTGTGTTTTCAGGGCGCTTTGATAAAATAAAATCTTGAATATCGCTCGCAATTTCGTCGTTGTTGACATTTTCAATGTTTTTGTAACTCGTTGAAGCTGAAATTGGCTCGTTTTCCAGAGAGTTTAAATCGTCTGGGTAGTAAAATTCGCTCTCACTATGATAGATATCATCGGAGAACATTTTTTTTCACTAGTTTGAACAATTTACATTCTCATTAAATCAATTTTCAAAATTAAAGGCCACTTTGTAAAAACTTTGTAAACAAAAAAATAACTCTCCTGCCCGCGGGCTAAATATCGTAAAAAGCCGCCCGCTCGCGTGGCCAATCAAATTGCAGGAAATCACAAAATAACACTTCCGGACCGGAAATAAAAAAATAAATACTATTTATTATATAGATGCGAGTGTTTTACTAGAGAAGCAGTGTCATATTTTCCATATCCTCACTAGTGAAGATATCGATAACGTCATTAAGAATTTTATCTCTTTTTGCATTGAATCTATATAATAAAAAGAAAATTACACACGCTGGCTTGAAGATATGAATTTTATCTTCTCGTGGTAAAAACGATGTTTTACTCATTCGCTACGCTCATTCGTAAAATACTGTTTTCACCACTCGAAGATAAAATCCATATCTTCGCACCACCGTGTAATATCCTCTATATAATATACTTAAAGGTTGGCAAGTAAATTCACTAGTTCAACTCACCACTTGAATAAATGTCATTAGTATATAAATACACAGGCAAGTGATTATAGAAAATCGCGCGTGCTGATTGGTCGAGCTACTTCGGATTAATTCTCGATAATCACCTACAGCGTTTATTCAAAATGGCCACCAGCCAAGTTGTCAATGCGATAGACGAGGAAATTAACAATTTTAAAGAAAATGCTGTTCCTAAAAGTACAAAAATGTGTATTTATACTAAAACAATTATTCGCCTCAGGCTCAGTGAATATCAGTGGATAACAACCTCGACTTCGTCTCGGTTATTATTCACCGATATTCACCTCGCCTTCGGCGAATAATTGTTAAAGGTTGGCAAGTAAATTCACTAGTTCAACTCACCACTTGAATAAATGTCAATACTATTCGCAAATGTTAACGTAAATCAATAAAAAAACAACTCTTCTATAAACACAAATAATCATACTACAGTGTAGTGAAAACAAAGAGGGTTTTGTCCAAAATATTGCCGTACCTATGCGTATATTATATACTACGACAGGATACGACAGATATTACGTGATAGTACTTGGGCTGCTATGGTTTGTGTACCTAATTGGCGTCTGTGAGGTACACAAATATGGCGGCCAAAAAACGAATGCTCATATAAAGTGTAGTTTCAACCAGAATCTTTATATTGTACATTATAAAATAACAGGTATGCTACGCACGCTCTGATTGGACGAGAGCCATTTTCACTCAGAGTACAGAGACACTTTTGACGTCATTTTCATTTTATATTGTACAACGCATGCTCTGTTTGGTTAAATCTCGCGTATACACTGGCGTATTTATTTGATTACGCCATCATTCGTCAGCTGAGTCTCGGTCACTTTGGTGGCTTCTCCTTGGTTTTTTACCTCGTAAAACGGTTAGTTATTTTATAAAACAAATAGAAAATCGCTTTTGTGACTCTGTACTGTGATACAAACACGAATGACGCAATTTCAACAGGAAAAAGTGTGTGAAAACACTCGGCTTCGCCTCGTGTTTCCACTAGGCATTTTTTCCGGTTGAAATCACGTCATTCGTGTTTGTATCACAGTACAGAGACACGCAAGCGATTTTCTATTTGTTAATCAGATATAATTAGACATCTCTTCTAAAGCTTAACCAAGCATTGTATGCTCAACTGTGTGTACAAAGTGGCTTTTAACGACATTTGAAAATTATGCTGACGTCAGCAATAATATAATTCAAAACTCTGTAACTCATATCAACTTAAGATTTAACAGGAAAACTCGTTATAACGATCTACAAAATATATAAAACAACCAACGTTGTAAAAACCACCTATTCTTATTCAAACGTTTCGTATTGTTTCACCACCCCAACGGGGCCACCGATCACGTGAGTGAAAACGATCCATGGTTGATCAAGATTTTTTTGGGCTTGTATTTTGCAGTTGTCTTGATAAAGCATACTATAACTCGTTACTTAGGTAAGGATCAATGTCTTCAATAGTTTTTTAGTAAATGCATGTCACACTCCTTACAAAAAATCATATAGGAATTCCTATATGATATAGAAATTGGGCCGAAATCTAATAGCCTGAATAAATTTCCTATAGGAAATCCAATAGGAAATTCTCAATCTCATATATACCCCTCTGTATGCTAGCAAACGGCTTGCATATAACCACCAACAGGTTATCTGCATGCCAGAAAACGGTATGCATATAACCATCAGCAGTTTATCTGCATGCCAGAAAACGGAATGCATATAACCATGAACCGTTTATCTGCATGCCAGCAAACGGCTTGCATATAACCATTAGCTGTTTATCTGCATGCCAGAAAACGGCTTGCATATAACCATCAGCTGTTTATCTGCATGCCAGAAAACGGAATGCATATAACCATCAGCTGTTTATCTGCATGCCAGAAAACGGAATGCATATAACCATCAGCCGTTTATCTGTATGCCAACAAACGGTATGCATATAACCATCAGCCGTTTATCTGCATGCCAGAAAACGGTATGCATATAACCATCAGCCGTTTATCTGTATGCCAACAAACGGTATGCATATAACCATCAGCCGTTTATCTGCATGCCAGAAAACAGAATGCATATAACCATCAGCTTTTTATCTGTATGCCAACAAACGGTATGCAATTTATAACCACGAGTGGTTTATCTGCATACCAGGAAACGGCATGCATATAACCACGAGTGGTTTATCTGCATACCAGAAAATGCCATGGGTCAAAATCTAATATGAATTTCTATAGGAATTCTAATTTTTCCCACATGGGATAGATTTGTGTCACTTCATTTCAGTGTTTTTCTTGTTTACAGCGTGGTATCTTTGATGCTGCTTAGTATTTTAACTGGTAGGTGATGCATATATAATTGGTGTAAGTTGAATCAATTACTTAAACTACTGTATATACCTGCTATATATAGAGTACATTTTAGATGGATGTGAATGATATACAGTACTGTACATGAAATGTATTTCATAGCTTGAGTTTCATAGTTGCATTACAGGGCCTGAAATAACGTCAAAAAATTGCCAGGACAAAATGTCCGCACAAAATCAAATTTGATATGCCATTTTCAGAAAACCACGCTGTCATCTTGTTCTTGAACCCGCGTTCCTTTTACTCAGATCCAGGCCTCTTGAAGTAACTGATTGTACAGTTTTTGGTTATTTTCTAGTTCCGCGCGTACACAAGCTATAATTTCCTCATGAGTCGTGTACTGAGGAAGCGGACAATGAGCAGACAATGTACTTTTGCTGACTATACAAGCCGAAGTTATTATTAAGTACACAGTAATATTGACAAACGTGAATGTTGATGGGATTATTTTTAACAATGCTTCTGATTTTAGCTCGGACAAATTGTCCGACCATTCAGACAGTTGGTCGGACAAAATTGAAATTTAGTCGGAAAATTTCCTTTGTCCGACCGTTATTTCAGGCCCTATACATTAAATCTCAATGCATAAAGCATTATTGTAAGATTGTTATTAATTGAGAGCTATTTATTACTGATAAACGATAACAGAAATATTACAGACACTATTTATTATTTATGTTCTTAATTTAAGGAGAGTGGCGAAAAACCATGGATTTTCCTTTCCTTTATTATATTAGATTTCATGTTGGCAGCATTTGCAGGTAGTGTATTAAACTGCAGAACATTACAGATTACAGTATTATTTATTTATTGATTGATTTGCGGATACACCTTGTGGATTAAATTCAATTTTATCGCTGAGCTCTCATCCCATGTGCTCGGTCTTCATCAAAGCTAAAACAAGTATATACCGTGTTTATACAATTTAACTCATTTCACAGTGTCCGAGGGCTTCCCCAAAGGTGAATAACATGGTCTGGCGATAGCCAGAATAAAATACTAAAGACCGATTCGGACAGGAAGAGTTAATCAGACAGACAGACAGACAGACAGACAGACAGACAGACAGACAGACAGACAGACAGACAGACAGACAGACAGACAGACAGACAGACAGACAGACAGACAGACAGACAGACAGACAGACAGACAGACAGACAGACAGACAGACAGACAGACAGACAGACAGACAGACAGACAGACAGACAGACAGACAGATGAAAACATAACTTGGTAGAGGTCATAATTGGCGGGAAAGACTGATTTTGTCTATTTACTGATTCAGTGTACATAACGATGATTTTAATGAATGATCTAGTATATGTATGTTACGCATTCATCAGTTTTGCACATCTGGTGATTTTTCCCCGCTTAATTTTTAGTGGTCTTCTATGTTGTCTGACTGCTATGGTTCTAAACATTCTTCCAAAAGAAACTTCACCTGAAATGACCGAAGCTGGAACAACGTTAAACAGAGTTAGTTGCTTCAGATTTATTTAATAGTTATACTCCAATAGTATATGTTCCAATGTATAAAGCAGTTAAATCCCCACACACCATCAAGTACTTCTTCACAATTTCCTTGGTATTAAATCCACAAAATTTGGCAACAATTTGGCCTGTTTGTGAACAATTCTCGGACTACTTTTCTATTTTTACCATAATTACATGCTATAGACTCTTTTAATAAGTATAGAATACGTAATTTTTACCCTATGACGTCAATTTCTTTTTAATTTTTCTTTTAAATTATTTTCAATTTCGCTTATTGTCCTAGCTTTTGTATATTTCAATAGAATTCAAAAAGCTGAAAATGACGTCAATGGCGGGATATGACCCACTCTGCTCTTATTAAAATGGTCTATATTCCCTTTTTGCGATCTATTTAACAATCTTTTTATTGTATATTAGGCTTTATTTTCCTTCTTTTCGTTTGGTGTCTTCGAGACAAATCTAGACGCGCCTGTTGCACCTAGGTAAATACTTTATACATTTTATTTGATATCAAAGTTTTTGGAAGTCTGTTGGGTTGAATGATACAAAGAATTGTAAATAAGCAATTAATACACTGTAAAGCGAAGTTCTCGTATGTCGCCGATGATCGGCGATTTATGATTTAGATGCATGTTAAAACGGGAAGTGCAGCAGCATGTTAAGTAATAAAGAACTTCTGCATTGTTCTTTATTACTTAACATGTATCTAAATCATAAATCGCCGGTCATCGCCGATCATCGGCGACATATGAGAACTAGGCTTAACAATCAGTGCTTGTACGTATGCAATACATGTACTCTATGTACAATTCTATACCACACAGACGTTTGGTAGACGGTGTGTGTCAAGCTCAAATAATCGGAAAAAATTTCTGAGCCCCAGACAGGGATGGAACCTGGAACATTGTAATGACTGTACATGGTTAGACGCTCTAACCTAGCCTAGTTTCTAGGCCTTCCTCGGTTGACACGTTTCGGAAGTGATCCGAACGGAACCGCTGGGGAAGGCCTAGCAACATTCGTAAACACTTTTACTTTACAGCTCAGTCGTTTATTGAGGAAGAATTGTGTTGTTATGACGTCCTAAGTGTTTCCCGACATTTACTATTTCCATCTGCATAAAATAATACAAGTCTACTCGCCTCTGATCGACGAAGGTTCACTGTCCTAGCTTCTTATCACTAGCTTTCCTTCTGCAACCGCCAAAAGTTGAAAGTTAAACAGTTAAATTTTCATTTCGAGCTCCAATTGGAATATATTCCATAATTTCCTTCTTTCGATCGCCAAGATCTTTGGTAAAATCTTCTCAGACATCCTAATATGCTTTTTATATAATATACTGTCGCTACGCTAGATCCCAGGAACACTCGAAGGGCCAGAACGATTCTGGACAGGACCTTTTTGCGAATGTTGCTAGGCCTTCTCGTTTCCAGCCTCTCCCCAGTCTTCCCAAGAGCCCAAACCGACTACGCGGCCAAGCTCATGGCGGAAACGAAAGGCTTAGAAACTAGGCTAGCTCTAACCATTGAGTTACTCAGCCTTGGACGGAGAGCCGCTTGGGGCTCAGAAATCAGTACTTTCTGAGCATTTGAGATTGGCGAACGTTTACCAAACCTCTACTATATTACACTCGCAAACGTGCATGTATCACTCTTCATATCAGGAAACCATTTTTCTCATGAAGACCATACAGCTTTTATATATTATAAACTTAACAACCTTTAATTAAAAAATAGCTTTATTTTGGCTAGGGCAATTTTATTCCGAGAGGGTAAATTCTATAGCCATATATAGTGAAGTATATTAAATGTTAGTTATGTCATCTGCAGTTGCTGTATTCTGATATATACTAAAAAATGACGGGGCAAAAATGTCCTTTGTTTTTTCTTCCTAGTATCACGATGCTTCTGCTTGGTGGAATGATTTATACATATTTCAAATTAAAGGAATCGACATTGGAGACGGAGGACTTGAAGAACATTAGGAGTAGCTGAAGAACAAAGTTTATATATGTTAGTATAGTTTTTTCAGTTTAAAGGGTTAATTGGCAATAAAAAATAAGTTTATCTCATTTGAAAGAACTCGTCAAATGGTATAAGAAGACCTCCTTTTACAATTTTTCCGTATTTGTTTTGGTTTTGGAAATATTTCGACTAAGGACAGCGTACTACCCGCCATCTTGTTTTAATATTGGGTCTAATTAACTAGGAAATTGGTGACGTCACAAGCAGGGTAAACCTGATGAAACTACTCCGTGGGTGACCAAATTTCCACGGAAGGCTTTTTAAATGTTGTGGGTCAATTTGAAATGGAAATAGCGCAACAAGTAATCGAGTTTCTAGCTCATAATGTCATAAGGTTTGCAAGATAAAAATTTCACAAATATTTTGACGAAAGACAGCACGCTGTCTTTCGTCAAAATATTTCCAAAACCAAAACAGATACGGAAAAATTGTAAAAGGTCTTATACCATTTGGCGAGTTCTTTCAAATGAGATAAACTTAATTTTTATTGCCAATACCCTTTAAACTCAACTCAACTCAACTCAACTCAACTCAACTCAACTCAACTCAACTCAACTCAACTCAACTCAACTAAACTAAACTAAACTAAACTAAACTTATATTTATACTGGATAACTCTATCAGTTATATCTAAACTGTTATCCCTATAGAGGTCAGTAATATAGGACTTGGGGGTGCCAGCGCACTTTTTTTTTCCTGGCGCCAAAAACACCCCCAAAAGGTTGGAATTTAACGGGAAAGGACGTTTGAAAAGATAAACTGTTTTTTTTTTCCGTTTTAAAGTATAAGCGCCCGGAAAAATGGATTTTAAAAAGTACAGCAGATTTTCCCCCTTTCAAAACGCTTCACAGAAGCTTGGCTGTCCCATTAGGATTGGTTGGATTTAATGGATAGTTTATGAATCGGAAATCTGAAATGTGGGGTTAGGGCAGGTGGTTCACCCAACCGTATGTAAATTACTCCTGCATTAATTATTAACCGTGTGAAGTTTGTGCAGGTGGTAAAGGGGGGTGGTTAGCCAATCAGCTTTTAACCCATAAATTAGAGTTTTGGTTTGAAAGCTGGTTTTGGTTTTAGTTTCGTTGTCATGCCAGGTTTGGAGGAACTAACGCGGAGGCTCGAGGCTACTTGTGAGAAGATTCAGGATTCGGTGACTGTGATGAAGTTTTTAGCGGAGGCTCAGCCGAGTTTTACGTTTGACGCGGGGAGAGCTGTTATGATGTTGGGGACTATAGACGTTGACGCTGGTGAGGCCGAAGTTTCCGAACGTGTCAGGATCCTGCATGAATACAAGAAGATTCTGAGGGAAGAGAGGAGGAGAAGGGGTCTTAAGAAGCAAATAGAAGACATGGATAGGATAGGCAAAATTCGTTGTGATTTAAGAGCTCGGAGACGGCTTCGACTGGAGAGATTTGAACCACATTCGGGAGAACCAAAGGCAGAGGATGAACCGACAGAAGAAGGGTGACTGTGGCGGGACGTTATATACTATTGTTTTAAGTTGTTGAGTTAGTAACTATTTTTTTCCCCTAACAAAAGTTACCACAATAATTTCATGTATATTAGGTGGATTTCTGTTTTCTTTTTACTATGTTGGTTCATTAAATATTCTTATGTCCGTACGCGTAGGAGTTAATCCCGTTTTCCAGCAGGTATCTCTTATCATCAAAGCATGAGAGTGATATTTTATTAATTTCATAACTACCCAGCTTATGTTTATCACTTCGGATGGTTTTCATTTTTTGAAACAGTTGTTTTTTACCAAATAATGTGTCTTTGTAGTTCTCATGTCTGATTTGTTTCTTAGTAACACTCTTTTTAATCACCTTCGCGGTCTTACCACCTGTTCCATCTTCTTTTAAATACGAATACATTTTACTTCTAAGACCAACGAACTCAACTATGGGAACGCCAGCCTTTTTGTCCTTCATCTTCCCAATAACGTTTTTGTTTGACTTGTTGTAGTACGGCGAGCTTTCTGGGTAGTCCGAGTTGTCAAAATTGTCCTTATCAGCCTAGAAGGCTTTGTAGACGTCTTCCGCCTCAATTTCATATGTCAGACTGTCCGTATCCATGAACAACAACTTAGACCTGCTTCCATATTTCTCTAACACGTAGCTGTAATTGAAATCATACATTAACGTCTTTGACAGATCCAGAATACACATACCAACGTACGCCGGTCGATTTAGTGTTAGCACCTCCTTGATTTTGTGAACGGAAACCAAGGTTTTCGTTGAATATTCCGGCGGATACGAAGGTTGGTTTGGAGGCTAGCTTTAACAGCTTTTCCTCACTGGTGACCAATCTAACATCCACACGCTTTCTCAAGTTTTCCATCGTCTTACCGAAGACTCTGTTGTTCATCAGCTTGAAGAAGTCCTTTTCGAAGGCGTTCCTGGCGGCGGTTCTCTTCACCGTGTTGAAGTCGATGTACTGCTTTTGCCAGGGGGACTGATTGAACAACAAAACCCGGTGAACTCCCTTTACCTTCATCCCAAGCTTGACGTACAGCTGCAGGTTTCTCTAGTGGACGACGTATTTTTCCTTATATAA
This sequence comes from Corallium rubrum, assembly GCA_964035015.1. NCBI lineage: Eukaryota > Metazoa > Cnidaria > Anthozoa > Scleralcyonacea > Coralliidae > Corallium > Corallium rubrum. Next base: position 6,195,580 of record OZ036010.1, read on the forward strand.
ATATATAAAACGTATATTTTGATATGATTGTAGTTCAGATGTTTGAAGCGTTTCAAACTTTATAGATCCACATTTTCTTTGTAAGTAATTATCTCAACAAATTGTAAAGAACGACTCTATATTAAGACCCTAAACATTGCTCTCTTTTCAGAGGAGCTCAGCCTTTCTTGCAAGTCGTCCACCTTTTTCTTACGCCTTTTCTGTGCACCACGTTTAATTGCTTTCTTCATAATTTCTTCACAATTCCGGAACTTGAAATGTCGGAAGAAACTATCCACGATTAACGCTAGATAATTATTTTATCCTAAGCATGTATAATTGCCTGATTGATACATAGCCTTTTTTTACTTTTGTAAAGTCAAAAAAATTGAAGGCCCAAAGGGGGTCCAACAGGCAAGGGGCCCACTGGGCGTTTGCCCGGTAAGCCCGACTGATCAGTCCGCCCCTGATAATAACAGAACGCTCTAATCAATGAGACACAAAAACACAGAAGGCAGAGCGTCTGTTAGTATACTTGGAAAGTTGTGGGTTTGAATCCCATCTGGAGCTCCGAGTTTAACTATACTTACGACAGCTTGTACAACAAAAACAACTGAAAGTGTATATAGACATTCATTCCTTTGTTTGTTTGGCCCCCCTAGTCAGCCCTCAAATAACGTTGCTATACACGAAAATGAACAATATTTCAAGGATAATATTTCACGAGTTAGCACAGAAGATAAGATGATAATCCATGACGAAAACACAAAGGAAATCAGTTTATACCATGTCGGTTTAAAACCTGATAAAGGTTTGTTTCCACTCAGTAAAATTTTCCTCAGGACAGGAATGGTCATAGCCTGGTCATATTTCCCCGCTCTGGGTTCGCAGACTAGAATGGACAGGGAAGTTTTCTTTGTCTTGTAAGCTTTTAGTCGGAACTAATGACTTTAACATGAGGGAAACTTTCTTGTCCGTTCCTCCTGCGGAACATTTTCCTGATTGGAAACTAGCCTTAAAACGTATTGACGTCAGAAAGAATACTAATGAACATACAATTTTATATAAAATCGTCATCCTTATTTGCAATTGAATGAATGAATGAATGAATGAATGAATGAATGAATGAATGAATGAATGAATGAATGAATGAATCAAAGCAAAAACAACCAATAACGGAACTTTTTTAAAATGACTTTTAAGCTAACACTCACCTGATAAAACACTCTACGTGTTTTAAAATCTCCTAAGGCTAAAATGTAGTCAAAACAGGACACGAACATGACAGGTTTGAAGCATTATCTTTTCATCTTTACGTCTTTGATCAATATCTTGGTTGATCTATTGTATATAGTAGGGCAAATATCTAAAAAATATTTTATTCAAAAGAAAAAAACACAGAAATTTGAAGAAATTTTTTTATCCGCAAGTTTTCGTTCAGACATCCAGAACCAAATAACAAGTCGGAGAAACCAACGCTTACAAAAACGAAAAGAAGGCAAATTTTCCGCTGGATTCTATAAGTTTTGCTGAACATTGCCAACTTTAAAAACGAGAAAACGAAACCATAATTTCATACAAGTTTTACCTCAACTCCTTACAACAACACAACACAACACAACGCATGCAATGACGTCAAAACACGTCACACATGAATAACAATCAGCCAGTTTATAAAACATAGTGTAATAAAGTAGCGTGCTGCGTAGGCAGTGTTGAAACAACAATCGAAATATAGTAAGGTTAGATATACTGCCGAAACAGAGAACGTAGGAGTCTATAGCCGGTTTTCCACTAGGCGACTTTTTTCGCGCGAAGCGACTTTTTCTTTTGTCTCATGAGCTTTGAGCTGGAACTAATCAGAAATCTATTGAATTCGAACAAAAGAAAGTCGCTTCGCGCGAAAAAAATCACCTAGTGGAAAACCGGCTTAACGTTTCGAGCGAAGGCCCTTCGTCAGAGAGAAACGTCCACCTTTCTCTCTGACGAAGGGCCTTCGCTGGAAACGGACGTTTCTCTCTGACGAAGGGCCTTCGCTCGAAACGTTAGACTCCTACGTTCTCTGTTTCGGCAGTATATCTAACCTTTCTATATTTCGATTGTAGTTTATAAAACAAACTTCTCAAAACCATTGTCTTTATAAAGCCAAGTCCACACTAATCCGTTTGAATACAGGGACGTTTTGGAACAGTTGGGCCTTTCGTTCACACTAACCAGCGACAAAGTCTAGCAACCTCGTTCCCAGGGCCTTTTTGAAATTGGGAGGGTGGGATCGCCCTGGCATTGGCTGGTTACAGCTCCCAGAAGTACTGGGTGTAATAAATTAGCAATTTAATTTAGTATGCAAAATCATTCGGAGTAATGGCGGTCCCGTAGGAGAGTTCATTGTAATGGGCGGTCTCATTGGTCCCGTTGGCGGTCCCATTGAATCTACTTGATTATAACTGGCACAAAACTATGCATAATTATGTTTCCCGCGGAAGGTTCAATGAAAATGCAGAGTTCACCAGCCGATGCCAATGCCTTTCCCCGCCATCCTAATTTCAAAAAAACGGCAAAAACGAAGCTTTTCGGAAACGCTGACGTCACAACGATTAATATGTGATCTTGTTTCCAGTCCCCTATGGCCTTTCATTGCGCACGCTCAACGGGATATGGTGCATTTTCAGGGACGTTTCGGCGTTTTAGTGTGGTGGCAAAAACGATTCGAAAAGAATAGTGCGGAAGAGTAACTTTTGATACGTTTTCGATACGAGGTTTCTGTTTGCAAACGAAAACGGATTAGTGGGGACATGGCGTAACATGCATAACTTTTGGCGCGAAACGATGAAATGCAGTTTCTGACGACTTTCACAAAATCACTCGTCTGGGCACTCTGGTGCCTTGCGTTTCTTGAACAATCGTAATCTATCGTTCTTCAAGAATGCCTCGATTCGATCGATTTGACTTCCAATAGCTCTGGGTATGCTTTCTTGTTCTTCGTCCGAAAAACAAAAATCTTCGACTTCAGCGCTACCACGAGTTTTGCCATCGTTTTTAGTAGCTGTGGTATCCATCAGGTCTTGTGTGTTCTGAGACTTAGCTATTGAAGAATCGCCTTCACTAGGCTTATCCGAGATTGTCGATGGTTTAGAATCGTCGGCTGGTTTAGGTTTAACATCTGTGGTGTCGCTAGTCATAAGTCTCGGTTTTTTTGCTTCTGAAGCGACGCTCAGGTCATCTGATGAGACGAACGATTTGTTTGGGAATTCTGGTTGTATGTGTCGTGGATATACTACTTTACATAAGTTGTCGACATAAGTTGTTTTTGTCGCATCTGAGTTACTTTGGGGACACTGATGACTTACAACGCTTGGTGAGGGTGTGTCGGCATTTTCTTTACATAATGAATTTACAGTTTGTTTCCCCACAGCAAGTAACAGCTTTTGTTTCTCTGTCGTTTTACAGTGCGGAGTAGTCTCTCTTTGGACACCTTTAACCCGTAAAAAACTTTTTTTCGTGCTCGCTGAGGAGTTGTTCCCGGGGGGTGCATTCTTTTCCGAGTCAATCTCATCCGGTATCTGCAGTAAAGTAGTTTTTGTAAAAGCCGTGTGTTGCACGGGGCTCTGCTTCTCGTTTGTGCTATACAAGAGGGGACTCCTTACGGCACTTTTATCTTTAGCCGAGAGGGGGTTAGTCCCTGGTATCTTTCTGGGGCTTTGTTGGTTGCCGGGCCTTTTCTGCTCCCGAATTAGCGTCTCACTTCTTCCAAATGAAGTATTTTTCTGTGCGGTTTCAGTTTGTTCTTGGGTGTGTATTTTAATGGGTGGAATATCCCGATGGAGGTTTTCCGTTTGATCCTCGCCACCTTGGGGCATGTTGGAGGGTTCTTTCTCGACTATAGTAGATTCTAGATTGTTCGTGTCGTGAGTTTTCGCCTGTGTTTGGTTGTTGACCAGGATTTCTTGAACGTTTTGGCTGATATTTTTAGAAGTCGGCTTTTCATGAGCACTGTTGTTTGCATCATTGAACAGCGGTTGTGTTTCATTGGACTGAACACCTACAATGATTAAGACTAAGTTTATAATTATCGTCTAGTGTCCATTAATCTATATCCATCCATCTATTCATGCATCCAACTTTTCATCCATCCATCCATCCATCCATCCATCCATCCATCCATCCATCCATCCATCCATCCATCCATCCATAGAACTCTTTACCCGCAATCAAGTAAAAGAGGCACCATCATTAAAAAGCTTTATAAAAAGATTCCAATCAACTGACCATATTATCTGTGCCAACTGAAATGTTCTTTATTATAAGTAAATAAGTATTTATTCTTGAATATGTATGTATATATATATATATATATATATATATATATATATATATATATATATATATATATATATATATATATATATATATATATATATATATATATATATATATATATATATATATATATATATATATATATATATATATATATATATATATATATATATATATGTATATATATATATATATATATATATATATATATATATATATATATATATATATATATATATATATATATATATATATATATATATATATATAATGCGTGGTTGGATTTTTATGTATATGTATATTCAGTTTTAACAAATAAATATATATATATATATATATATATATATATATATATATATATATATATATATATATATGTATATAAATTATAGCACACGACTTTTAGGAGCAAGTATATGTAATATTTTATTGTATTTCTACTTATAGAAATACAATATATATCAAATCAAATCAAATCCATCCACCCAACCAACCAACCAACCACAATGCATTACGAATTTAGGATGGCGCCACTGTTCGTGCCTAGGGTTATTTACATACCTTTGTCTTTTGTTGAAGTGATTGTCTGTCCTAAAAGACCGTCCGAGGTCGTATTTGTTTCTTTCTCTTGTGTTTCAATTACCTGCAATAAAAGACATTAATACTCTATATATATGCTGTAGTTAATTCCGTAAGTGCCTAGGAAACGAAAATTAAGTCTGTCTTATTTGAAAGAACACTTAAAATAACAAAGTAACATCTTTTGCAGTTTTTCGTTTCCTTGCTTCGTTGTTGAGATATTTCAGTTTGTTTGAAATGCAAATTAAACATTTTGACGTTACATGGGCATAATGAGTTATCGGAGGTATTTTATCGTTCCTAAAAAATTCAAAGAAGCATGTGGCTGTGTTTCTTTGACAACACCAAACATGTAAAATTCTCGAGTGATTATGATTGATAATTGCAAAGATATTTAACAGTTTGAGGCCTGGACCTCTCCCGGTGCTGAATCAAATCGTCTGACGTTAGCCAGAATAAAATACTAAAGACTCGTTTTCAGGCTTCAAAGGGTTAAAGAGATAGATTTTAACACTTAATTTGAGGCCTGGACCTCTCCCTGTACTGAATAAAATCGTCTGGCGTTAGCCAGAATAAAATACTAAAGACTCGTCGTCAGGCTTCAATTAAGTGTTAAAGAGATAGGTTTTAACACTTTGAGGCCTGGACCTTTCCCTGTGCTGAATCAAATCGTCTGGCGTTAGCCAGAATAAAATACTAAAGACTCGTCGTCAGGCTTCAAAGTGTTAAAGAGATAGGTTTTAACGCTTTGAGGCCTGGACCTTTCCCTGTGCTGAATCAAATCGTCTGGCGTTAGCCAGAATAAAATACCAAAGATTCGTCGTCAGGTTCAAAGTGTTAAAGAGATAGGTTTTAACACTTTGAGGCCTGGACCTTTCCCTGTGCTGAATCAAATCGTCTGGCGTTAGCCAGAATAAAATACTAAAGACTTCAAAGTGTTAATCTTCGATAACTCATTATGCACGTGACATCAAGAGGTTTAATTTGCATATCGCACAAACTGAAATATCTCAACAACGAAGGAAGAAAACAAAAAACTGCAAAAATTGTTACTTTGTCATTTTAAGTGTTCTTTCAAATAAGACAGACTTAAATTTTCGTTTCATAGGCTCTTTAAAACAACCTCTCTATGACTTATCAAAGTTTCATTTTAATAACTCTGACGTTTCTTCACCTTAGTTTGTGTTTCTTGGTTTTGCGGTTGTTTGCTTTCTTTTTCTGACTTCATTTTTTCCAATTCTATTTTCAATTTCTCTTCATTTTCCAGGAACTTTGCTGCACGTTCTTTCCATTCGGTGGTTTCAGTGGTTTTATGAGAATTCTCTTCTTGTGTTTGTTTGAGAAGATCTTCGTACCGAATAACCTTTGGAAAAATGAATAATTTTGTTTGATCGTTAGCTAACGCGGTGGAATTCTCATTTGGTAAGTGCATCGAGCTGGAATCGACCCGCGTCGCAGAGGTGAAAGGCGTGCATGTTATCAACATTTGTATACCTAACGGATACTGGAACAACAATAAGACACAAGGGCCCTTACAAGGTTACATTATAAGTATTGGGCATTTCACTCGATTACATAGCATGTTCTAAGGATTTTGGGTGAAGGAAAATTCGAGTGTAGAATATATACATTTTAAGACCAAACCGGGACCAGTTGCGACAAATGCAACTGCACAGGTCTTCCGGCAGGAATTGAACCCACGACCTTGCGATTCTAGTGCAATGCTCTGACCACTGAGCCACAGAGGGCGTTGCCGAGAGCTTGATCGTGAGTTCTGTATATATAATAAGGTGGTTATGCCAGGAGAGAATTGGGTATATTATAATTAAGTAATATTATATTGGGCATTTCACTCGATTACATAGCATGTTCTAAGGATTTACAGTCGTTTGTACCTAAGCAGAAACATTGCCCGTCAAAATATGTTCTAATGTCAAAGTCAAAGGTAGAAGTATCCCTTGGAAAGATTAAGTTTCCCTTCGTTACGTACATATTTGTGTCCTCAGCCACAGAATAGTAAGACAACCAGAAGTCCAACTCGCGTCGGAACCTTTGAAGTTTTTGTCCTCGCGCAAGTCGCCTCGCACATCTATATTCCTCGCCATCCTACGCCATCCTACGCAATCCTGGCAAGTTCCCCCGGCAGTTTGGACCTTCAAAAGAAGGTTAAAACTGCCAGGGGAACTTGCCAGGATTGCGTAGGATGGCGTGGGATATTGCGTAGGATCGCGTAGGATGGCGTCGGATGGCGTAAAATATCACGCATGCGCATTGAAGAAATGCGGACAAGTTGTCACTCGAGTCGGACTTCTGGTTGTCTTACTATTCTGTGCCTCAGCCAAACACGCGTCTTGCCAATCTCATGGTGGTGTCAATTTCAAAACGGTTAACTTTTGAACATGTTTTGACGGGTGGTGTTTCCACTTACACGCGTAAAAACGCACAACTTGTTCATGGTTGTCAACAGGCGTGAACAATGTTGTGCTGCTCGCCGTGAACAATGTTGTGCTGCTCGCCGTGAACAAGTTGTCAACAAGTTGTTCACTTATGGTTCGAACAACTTGTTCACGGATAAATCAACAGTCATACGATGAACAACAATGTTACAACAGTGGTGAACATGGTTGATGTATAAACACGTTCTTCGGTTGTTACAACATGCGTGAACAACGGTTGTTGTTTCATCAAGCTGTAACAACTTGTTGAAACTTTGATGAACAATGTTGTTCATTTATCAATGTTGTTCACATATGTCAACAAGTTGTTACAGCATTGTTCAGGGAACAATGCTGTATGTAGATTCAAACGACTGTATTCTCCAAACTAATATGAACAGCGATAAGGTAAAATTGTAAAGTAAAGCGAAGTGACTTAATTTATTGAGGGTAACGCATGACAGTATTTAGATACTGATAAACGAATGGCCCTCACCCCTTGATGGAACTAGTTCATATAATTAACTGGAGAAACTATGGTGTTGATTTTGCAGAGGAAGGAAAACCGGTGAAAAACTCTCGAGACACAGGAAAGAGAACCAACAGGCTTAACTTCAGTGGTGAGAGGCAGCGCCTACCCATGCATGTGCCACTACCACCTCTAAACGTTTTCTCACCTCATTTTTTAGACTATCCTCAAGTCTCACTACTTCAGCACTCTGTACTCCAGATTCTTTCTTTGTTTCTTCCACTAAAAGTTCTAGTTCATTCAGCGTTTTCTTTAGTTTCTCAATCTCTTCATGCTGTTCAACATTTTTTTGGGACCACGTTGAATTTAGTTCTTCCAACGAGACTTTTTCTTTGCATAATAAATCGTTACCATTTCTCCACTTCTCTATTTCTTTGCATAGTTCTTTTTCCTGTTAGAGTGTAATGGAATTAAAAAATAAGCGAAAGCTATATTTAGATACTGATAAATGTATATGTAACAGTTTCAAAGTATTTAAGGTTTAGTTAGGTGTTTACTTAAGAGAGGTGTTTACTTAAGAGAGGTGTCTGCTTAAGAGTGGTTTCTGCTTAAGAGAGGTGTTCGCTTAAGAGAGGTGTCCGCTTAAGAGAGGTGTTCGCTTAAGAGAGGTGTCCGTTTAAGAGAGGTGTCCGCTTAAGAGAGGTGGACACCTCACGCTTATGAGAGATGTTTGCTTAAGAGAGGTGTCTGGTGGTTAAGAGAGGTGTCTGGTTAAGAGAGGTGACTGCTAATTAAGAGTGGTGTCCACTTAAGTGAGGTGTTCACTTAAGAGAGGTGTTCTTTTAAGAGACGTGTTTACTTAAGAGAGGTGTTTAATTAAGAGAGGTGTCTGCTTAAGAGTGGTGTCTGCCTAAGAGAGGTGTTTACTTAAGAGAGGTGTGTCTACTTAAGAGACGTGCCTGCTTAAGAGAGGTGTCTGCTAATTAAGAGAGGTGTTTTAAGAGAAGTGTCTGCTTAAGAGAGGTGTTCTTTTCAGAGATGTGTTTGCTTAAGAGAGGTGTCCCCTTAAGATAGGTGCCCGCTTAGGAGAGGTGTTTGCTTAAGAGAGGTGTTTGCTTAAGAGAGGTGTTTGCTTAAGAGGGGTGTTTATCAATAGAGATTCTACTGTAGTATTCAATCATGGAGATGTACCTTTTCTGCTTGATTCATTTTCGTCTCTTTTAGTTGTGCATCTTTCTCTTCCACAGAGCTTCGTTCTGTTTTCACTTCTCCTCTAAGTTTTTCGCAATCTGATCTTAACTCGTCTAGTTCCAATTGGGTTAGTGCGTCAGTCTCTGCATACTTATTGTTGGATTCCACATGCTTTTCCAATAACTCGTGCGCGTTGTTCAGGCTTTTGAGCAGTTCCTTGAAAAGAGTGAAGTCGTCTTAAATATTGTATTGATTTTGAAGTTTTAGAGGTCTGTGAATTTTTGAAGATAGCTTACGAACTAAATGCAATAAGGTATGATTGGTGTACCTGGTTTTCCTGTCTGGTGTCATTTAGTTGGACCATTACTTGCTGACAAAGTTCTTTTTGCTTCGTTGTAGAAATAAAATAAACGTAATGATAAGTTTCAAGAACATACGCTTACATCTGAAAAAAGTCACCAGAATTACTCATTACTGCATGTCTGCCTATTTATTTGTTTTGTTTCTTCATATTCTTCTGTGTGTCTGTTACACAAATCGAAATATAGTAAGGTTGGATATACTGCCGTAACATGGAACGTAGAAGTCTAACGTTTCGAGCGAAGGCCCTTCGTCACGTTTCTCTTTGACGAAGGACCTTCGCTAGAAACGTTAGACTTCTACGTTCATGTTTCGGCAGTATATACAACCTTACTTATTTCGATTTGTGTTTCAACACTGCCTACGCAGCACACTTGTTTGATTTCGTTGTTAGTCTGTTAGCCTGTCTGTCTGTCTGTCTGTCTGTCTGTCTGTCTGTCTGTCTGTCTGTCTGTCTGTCTGTCCGTCCGTCCGTCCGTCCGTCCGTCCGTCCGTCCGTCCGTCCGTCCGTCCGTCCGTCCGTCCGTCCGTCCGTCCGTCCGTCCGTCCGTCGGCCTGTCTGTCTGTCTGTCTGTCTGTCTGTCTGTCCGTCCGTCCGTCCGTCCGTCCGTCCGTCCGTCCGTCCGTCCGTCCACTACGTCCGTCCGTCCCGTCCCGTCCGCCAGTTCCTCCCTCCCTCCGTCTGTCTGTTTGGGCTACCGATAGTGTTTGCATATGAAATATACTTAAAGTGATGATGTTAAGAATGGTCAGTCACACTCTCGAGTATTTCTTCTTATTTATCCTACCATTCGTAGTTCGTCTTCTAAATGAACCAACGACAGTGATTCCTCGGTGTTGCTTTCATCACTTGTTGAGGAAACTTGACGAGCTTCTAAATTGATCAGATCTTGTTTCTTATCCTCCAGTCTCCTCTTGTACGTTTCCAATATACAATTTTGATGTCCGTTCATAAAGCTTAGTTTCTTGTGTAGTTTTTCGGACGCATTTACTGCAACATAAAGCAAACCTTTTAACTATATAATGTTTACACACGGAACATTTATATTAGAACGTCTGGGCTTGTCCCGCACATGAACCTTAACATTTTCAGCTTCGCTAGAATTACCATTTGCTTCTACTTTATCAACTACCGTGAAGATATTAGAACATTGTTTAAACGCATCCTTGCATTGTTTCTCTAGCTTTGCCAACTGCGTTATGTAGTTCGTATTGGTCGTGCCTTGAGATTGTATCTGTCGTTCCTAGATGGTGAAATAAACTGATTAGATTAGCTTTTTTATTGGCTTGAAAAACCTAATCAGACGGGCAGACAGACAGACAGACAGACAGACAGACAGACAGACAGACAGACAGACAGACAGACAGACAGACAGACAGACAGACAGACAGACAGACAGACAGACAGACAGACAGACAGACAGACAGACAGACAGACAGACAAACAAACAAACAGACAGACAAACAAGCAAGCAAGCGGACGGACGGACGGACGGACGGACGGACGGATGGACGGACAAGCAAGCAAGCAAGCAAGCAGACGGACGGACGGACGGACGGGCGCAGACACACAGACAAGCAGACGGACGGACGGACACACAGACAAGCAGACACACGGACACACAGACACAGACACACAGACACACAGACAAGTAGACACACGGACAAAGATACAGACAGGTAAATGAACAAACAATAAACAAACAAACAAACAAACAAACAAACAAACAAACAAACAAACAAACAAACAAACAAACAAACAAACAAACAAACAAACAAACAAACAAACAAACAAACAAACAAACAAACAAACAAACAAACAAACAAACAAACAAACAAACAAACAAACAAACAAACAAACAAACAAACAAACAAACAAACAAACAAACAAACAAACAAACAAACAAACAGACAGACAGACAGACAGACAGACAGAGAAACCAAACAAATATAAACAGACAAACAAACAAACAAACAAACAAACAAAACTTTTTAATGTATAGTACTAAACAAGTCTTACTTGATCTTTGATCAACTTCTCCATGTTGTATTTGGTAATCTTTTATTTAAATGAAAACAGATTGCGTTAAAACGATGGTAAATAGAAAATTAAACCATTTCGTACGCTCACTATAGCGTAGTAAATTTGAATAGAAACGCCTCGAAAAGATTGTGTTAGCTTACGTGCAATGCTCTGATTTCATCTTTTAACGCTTTTATTTCTTTCTCTCCACTTTGTTTTTCCAGCATGTGTTTTGTCTTTTATCGAGAAAGTTTGCGCAAAAAGAAAAACAAAAATGTCCGATTGAGTCTATTTGCTTTAGTTCTATTTAAATGATTAAATATCTAAGAGCGAGTTTTTATGAATACGTTCTAGTTTCCTTTTCTCAATAAATTCCCTTTCTTGGATAATTATGTTATTTACCTTATCTTCTTGGAAGGAACGGAGCTTTTCTTCAAACTACAGAACGTTATTGAAAGTACATATTAGACAAAGCGAAGTAGAATTTACAGACTAGATAGGCAATCGCCGACCGTGCATAATATAGACAAACTGTGAACTGTCGTGTTCGGATATGTCGTAAACAGAATTAGGAAACAAACAGTCCGACAGCTTGACGGATTGATGGACGTCTAGAGGAACGAAGAACCGGCGGATGAACGGATGGCTGTGTGAGATTCAGGTTATCCGACCTGAATCATTGGATTCATGGTTGGATGGACGCGAATGCATGATGCGATGGATGGATGCTTAGATTAATGGACAGACAGATAAAAGGTGCAGGCAAAGAAGGATGAATAAAAGACGGAAGACAGACAGACAAACAAACAAGCTGAGTGAACAAACTAGACGTGGGAAACACGGGTGGTGTGTGCTGTTAGCGCGCTGCCCATGCACACGTTTTACCATGTAGATAGAAGTGCACTTTACTTCATCCGTCTTAAGATGGTTGGACAACAATTCACTCCCGAGGAAAGAGCATTCATGGTACTTTCCTATCATGAAACAAGAAGCCCAACAAGGAGAAGGGAAGCCTCTAGGAGAAGATTTCCAAATCTTGACGAAGCATACATAATTTGGACAAGTTCAAATTTTGATGTTGCCTCTTTAAATGACTACAGGAAGCGAGTAGATAACTACTTAGCTCTGAAAATTTCAGACAACAAAGAAGGAGGGATGGGCTTTCGGCGTGATATAAAAAATTACTTCTTGTACCATAATTAAAGGTACACCTCATAAAAAATGGATGGGGGGCATTTTTTTTGTATAGATGAGTGTACCTGTTTTCGTGCCTCCTCTTGTTTTATGCTTTGGTTCTGAATAAGTTCATTGTTTTTTAACACTTCATCATCCTGTTCAGACAGAAAAAAATACTCTAAATTTCAAATTTTAATAACGTTAGGGTACATTAATACACAGTATGCTCGTAAATGGGGAAATATCTAATATTGAAATGTTGTCTTCATTTTTACCTTCAGTCTTTCTAGATCACTTTTTTCAGACATGAGTTTTTGAATCCGTAGTTCATTTTCTCTTTCACTGATCTGTTGATACAGAAGATACGTTTTTAAACAAAGCGTACCGGTGGAATCAGACGTAGTTCAACGCTACTCAGCCTATATATACTCTGGCTTAAAAGTTTTTTGAAGTAATAGTTCCATATGAGGTGGTAACGTGATCATGACGTTACATATACGGGCATGTTACATATACGGGCACGTTACATGTTACATATACGGGCACGTTACATATACGGGCATGTTACATATACGGGCACCAGGACAGCGGGCAACCGGGAGAGCGGGGGGTGGTGTCCTAATGTTACATAAACGGGCACCAGGGGGTAGTAACCTAATGTTACATATACGGGAACCAGGGGGGGGTGCCCTGTTACATATACGGGCACCGGGGGTGTCCTAATGTTACATATACCTCCTGGTCCTAGTTCCCGTGTATGTAACATTAGGTTACCACCCCCCTGGTGTCCGTATATGAAACGTTAGGACACCACCCTTCTAACTGCCCGTATATGTAACATGCCCGTATATGTAACATGCCCGTATATGTAACGTCACGTTACCACCCCTGCTCAATAGTTCTCAAACTCATTAATAATTCATGAACCAAAAACAAAAGAAATTATTGTTTAATTAGTGCTTTGAAATCGGAGGAAAAGTACTGGTACTTTGAAATCGGAGGAAAAGTACTAGTACTTTGAAATAAGGCAAATTATGTTACGTTTCAGAGGTATCTTCGGAGTTTTGAGTTTGAGAAGTCAGTTCAAATACTCAACGTTGGACTTTACGGGGATTACAAAGCCCTCGTTCATAAAAAGGCTCGCCTTTCTCTCGCCTTTCTCTCGCCTTTTCAAAAAGCACTCGGACTTTGAAATCCTGGTAAAGTCCTCCGTCTCGTATTTGAACTAGTATTTGAACTATTACATCAAACACGAGGAAGTGTGTTTCATCCGACATCCAGTCACCGAGAAATGGTTGAAAAACGAGACCGTATAGGCCAATTTCGAGGTGACTGAGTGTTTCATCTAGGTTCTCAAACAAATCAGTATTTTCTGAAAAAATCAGGTTGAAAGTTGGCAAAATTCTATTCTAATTAAGACCGTGTTTCCAGTTCACCGTTTCGGTACTGATTTCCTCTGTTTTCATCTTATGAATTATTAATGAGTTTGAGAACATAGCTTCTCAAATCATTAATAATTCATGAACCAAAAACAAAAGAAATTAATGTTTAATTAGTGTTTTGAAACCGGAGGAAGATCCATCTAGCTGATCACGTGATGACGTTTTGGAATATTTCAAAGTCCTAGGACTTTGAAAATATGTAAATTACTATGTTTGAGAAGTCAGTTCAAACACTCGACGTCGGACTTTACCGGGATTTCAAAGCCCTCGTGCATTAAAACTGCTCACCTTCGACTCGCATTTTCAATAGGCACTCGGACTTTGAAATCCCGGTAAAGTCTTCCATCTCGTATATGAACTATTACTTAAAAAGTTACTGTTTGTGACCCGTACAGTAACTAGTAACCTACGTTCAACTTTTAATCACGTAACTTTGTAAGCTACGTTCAAACTTCAAAAAAACGTTTAAGCCAGAGTAGCATGTCAGATTTTTCACCTGGCTGCTTTGGGAATTTATTTGTTGAACGGTGGAATATATACCTCTATTTCAAACTACGAGGTTCGGAAAAAAATACCCGTGGCTTGAATAAGTCAATTGCAAATTGCTCAAACGCATGATCAATTATAATTTCAGAAACAGCTAAAACGCTGAAGCTCAAACAGTCATGACATCTGAAGTGTTTTCTAATATTTTTTGCAAAAAAACATTCACTGTTCTTTACCAAACTCAAAATTAAACCTACCCTGTTTATTCTCAGCTCCTGTACAATCTGAAGTTCAAAATATGAATTAATTATCCGTCAGGTGAAAATGGAGAGAGTGGAGTGGAGTGGAGTGGAGTGGAGTGGAGTGGAGTGGAGTGGAGTGGAGTGGAGTGGAGTGGAATGGAGTGGAGTGGAGTGGAGTGGAGTGGAGACGAGAAGGAGGGTAGAGAAGTGGAGGAGGGTAGGGTAGAGCAGGGACGTATCCAGGGGGAGCCGGGGGAGCCGCAGCTCCCCCACCCCCCTTTTGATATAAAAGGTCATAAAACAACAGACATGCAACTACAAAACTGATGCAATATGAATTGTGTCAGGAAATAAACTGTAAACAGTGTATTCAATCTACTGAGTGTATGCATTTTGAGTATCTATGTGACGTATGCGTTTTTGAGTATTTTATATGACGTTTTTTAACCTTTAGAGTCTGTAAAATCTTCTTCCAAAAGCCAGGAAATGGCATTTCAGCGACTCTCGATTTCAAAATTTCCCGAGGGAGCATGCCCCCGGACCCCCTAAAAATTTATTTTTTTGTCGGCTCCCACCCTTTCAAAATCCTGGCTATCTCCCTGGGGTAGAGTGCATTGCATTGGATGGGGTGGAGTAGAGTAGAGAGTAGAGTAGAGTAGAGTAGAGTAGAGTAGAGTGGAGGGAGGGAGTGGAGTGGAGGGAGTGGGTGGAGGGAGGGAGGGAGTGGAGGGAGGGAGTGGAGGGAGGGAGGGAGGGAGGGAGTGGAGTGGAGTGGAGTAGAGTAGAGTAGAGTAGAGTGAAGTAGAGTGGGGTGGAGTGGAGTGGGGTGGAGTGAGGTGGAGTAGAGTAGGGTGGAGTGAGGTGGAGTGGAGCAGAGGGGTGGAGTACAGTGAAGTGGAGTAGAGTGGAGTAGAGTAGGGTGGAGTGGAGTAGAGGGATGGAGTAGAGTGAATTAAGTGGAGTGGAGTAGAGTGGAGTGGAGTGGAGTAGAGTGGAGTGGAGTAGAGCAGGGTGGAGTAGGGTAGGGTAGAGTGAAGTGGAGTGGAGTAGAATAGATAGAGTAGAGTGGTGGGTGGAGTAGAGAATGAATGGAGTGGAACAGAGAAGGATGGAGTAGAGTAGAATAGGTAGAGTAGAGTGGGGGTAGATTAGAGACTGAATAGAGTAGAGTAGGGTGGGGTAGAGTGGAGTAGAGTAGAATGGTGTGGAGTAGGGTGGGGTGGGGTAGAGTAGAGTGAAGTGGGGTAAATTGAGGAGAGGAGTGAAGTAGAGTGAAGAATAGCGTGGGGTAAAGTGAGGAGTGAAGTTGAGAGTAGAGTAGAATAGAGTGTAGTAGAGTGGAGGAAAGAGAAGAGTACGTACTTACAGGCCTTACAGCAATATTTTTTTTGTGTCAGTGTATACATTTAGTGTTCTATCAAAATTGTACCTTGTGAAACTTTTCGGCAAACTTTATGCATTCAGTTTCATTGAATACTTCAAAGGATTGGCCATCAGAAGATGATTTAGTATCCTCAGAGCCCTCTTCAACCTGCTCACAACTCTCTTTGCTTTCTTCTGACTTTTTGAACGTCTCAACCGACGAAATAGGACTCTTCTTACTCATTTCGGCTTCAGAAAACACAATTTCTTTTTCGTTGTTTCCATCATTTATCAAGTTGTCTAAACGGTCTATCTCAATCTCGGAATTTTTCACATTTGTTTCTTCGTCAATGTTAGCCATTTCAACTTTTGATACGCTTGCTTATTCCTAAATATATATAAATGTTTTTGTTAATATTATAGCTTGTGGAAAATAGGAAAATGGTCCAAAATTACCTCTTTACATAGACTGGAAGTTCATCTTTTTGAAAAAATATTTCTCAGATAATCCATTGACCACATAATCACATCGCTCCAAAGTATTTTCCTCGTGTTCGGAATTGTCCGGTACGACAACGGGATAATCCAAATAACTTACCTTTAATGTTCATTATTTTTCGTAATTCAACTTTAAAAATTGTTACGTATTTTTAAAAAATAATTTAAAAGTCAAATAACCCATATATTTTTATAAAAGCTTCTTTGGTTGAGGAGTTGCGGCAGTAATAATCAGCTCAATGCTATATTAAATAACGTCGTCCATTAGTCGGAAAATAGTCGCACCTGGACGCCGATCGTGCTGGATGTGTTTTTTTATTTAAGAACGCAATGTTCGCGGGCTCGCAAGTCTTTGGTGACCAAAACAAATATGGCGTCCGAAAGGTTTGCCAATACGTTGCCTTTCTCTGGTGTAAAAGATGCTCACGATGCTATAGTTGTTGCTCTTCATACGTTCATGATAGAAGCTGGATATAAATGTACAGGAATTGGAGAAGAGGTGTGCTTAGTCTCACTTACTTTGCTTTTAAAGGAGATATTTTGGTGTACGTACATGTATAAAATCACAAGGATATGATTTTTAATTTTACAAGTCGGTTTTAACTGTAAAGTGAGAGCTACCTACAGGTATTTTGTATCACAGTACATTACGAGACACGACAAACAGTTTGACTTATACTGTAGTTTAATATAATATCCATACAATTCCTATCTTATTAAATTAATCCCGGTCCATACATGTACTTTCACTTTCTGTTTTGTTTTTTTGGCGTGATATGTACATGTCATTTTATAAAATAGGTTGTGTCATACGCAAAGTGTGATTGGTTAGTTGCCATAGACTGCAAAGAGTTGCCTGCAGAGTAGGCTAAAGGTTTTTGTCCTATTTGAGGCAGCACTTCACTTGCAATAGTAATTTCTAGTATTAACAAATAAAACATAAAGCTCCATGCATATGTACTCTCATAACAGCATGTTTGACATCATTTGAACACGAAAGAAGTTGAGTAGAAGCATGAGTTGATAGCTGAGTGTCTTTACACTTCTTTCCTGTTCAAATGAGGTCCAATGCACCTTTATAAGAGTTTATAAAATAAGGTGGCTCTGATTGGCTGGGCTCTGTGCATTTATAAGAGAACATAGATCATGAATGACGTAGAATGGTGTAGAATGGCGTCAGCTGGCCAGAAAAGCCCGCCAAATTCCTAAACTACCTCACTTTTAGTTTGATTTTTCCTCTTCTTATTTTATAAAACAAATAAAACATATCGCTCCTGTGCATATGTACTCTTATAAAGGTACATTTGACGTGATTTGAACACGAAAGAAGTGTAAAGGCACTCGGCTATTGCCTCGTGCCTCTACTCAACTTCTTTCGTGTTCAAATGACGTCAAACGTGCCTTTATAAGAATACATATGCACGGAGCTTGATGTTTTATTTGTTAAACACAGGCACAGCAGTGGTATAAAAAAAATCAAGCTAAAAGTGAGGTAGTTTTGGAACTTGGCAGGCATTTCTGGCCAGCTGATGCCATTCTACACCATTTTGTGTCATTCATGATCTCTGTTCTCTTATAAATGCACAGAGCCCCAGCCCAGCCAATCAGACCATGCGTAGATGACACCTTATTTTATAACCCAGTATGTGCAAACACAGTTGTGATGTCACAGTACATTTCTTTGTCTTAATATTTCATAAAAGAAATAGAAAATTGGATTGCCCTGTGTTTATATAACCTGATGCAAACACTCGAGTGAGTTTAGGAGAATTTAAAAGTACTGTACTTATGTAAACTCTTGTTTACACTCTAGTTTACAGCTTGGGTTCACATAAACTTTCAAATTTTTCAACTCACTCTCATTCATATTTGCATCAGGCATTCAGGCTATATCAGACCGTAAAGCATAATTTCTGTGCAGGGAAGTTGAATTGTAGAACCAATATTATATGTGATGTGGTGTACATTTGGGGCCATACCCCCCCCCCCCCCAGAAAAGGCATTTGATTGTTAACTAATCACGCAGTGACAACGTACTGTAGCTTGCATGCAACCTGAAATTTCATAAAGCAAAACTGCTCGGATTGGTAATTTATATCATGAAATTTTTATCCTACAGGCTATGGAATTTGTGTGGCTGTGACAAAAATTTATGTTATGGTGCAGAAAATTTCCGAAATTGCATGGAAAATTTAAATGCACAGGGAATTTATTCCCCATGCAAGCAAAACTACTGTATATATAAACACAGACAGCCATTTTTTATTTCTTAAATGTTGATAAGTTCTCCCAAGATTTCTACAAATAATGCAAGCTTATATAGGTAATGTAGCATGCATATTTGAGTGGGGAGCTGCTGGCTAATTACCTCTGTGTAAACAAGGAAAATGGTGGCGAAAGAAGTGTTGTTTGTTTTTGTTGTTTGTAGCATGCATATTTGAAATTTATTAAAATGTCAATATTTAATGTAGATTCCTGATTCAGTGGGTAATATCGCAACAGATGGTCTTCCCCAAGGATGGAATGATTCAAATGATGTGTATGCTTTACAGTATAAACAATCAAGCTCCTTTCAAAGAAGGTTTTTACTGAAAGCACTTCGTCTTGCAACTAGACTTGCCATTCATGTGCTGGTTTGTATGTTTCTTTTGAATTTGTGGTATATTAACCCTTTCCCTACCATGGTGGCTTTTTAGTATTTTACTCTGGCTTAGTAACACCAGACAATTTTACTTGTCAAGGAAAGAACTCTAGTAGGGGAAGTGTTAATATATCTATCTATCTATATATATATATATATATATATATATATTATTATTATATATATATATATACATGTATATATATTTTGGTGTGTATATCGCTGTATATTTTTACGAGTATATATATATATATATATATATATATTATTATATATATATACATGTATATATTTTGGTGTGTAGCCGCTGTATATTTTTACGAGTTGTGTTGTATTTTGATGAGCCCACAGCGCGAGTCAAAATATAAACAGCGAGTATAAGAGATTTATTATACAACTTATAAGAGATTTATTTTACAACTGCTCTGATCAACAAATTTTTTGGGGAAAAGAAAACTCTAAAAAGTCCAGAGAAGTAGCGACAAAATAATAAGCATACTGTACATGAAGTAGTCTCCCATGTGATAAATTTGATTGGCTAGCTAACTATCCAATATCGCTGTATATTTGCACTCATTTTTAGCGTTATTTGGACAGTTTTTAATGCAGTTGTATAATAAGGGACCTGTCTTCACAATGATCACCCCTGAATAACCCTGATGAACACCAGATCAAAGTGTTGAAACAACAGATCATGAACAGTAACTTTTTAAGCCTACCTTTCACATTATTCTGCACCATAATTCAGCCATTCCACAGAAAATATGGCACATTGTGGAAGAAAAATTAAATTTATCATAATAACACCTACAATACCATTTTTGGGTGCTACAACACCTTGCCCTTCTGGAATGTGGAAAAAAAATCACCACAATTATCCATGGGCATTGTGGGAACAGAAATAAGAACATAGATAATTATGCATCGATTAGAACCAAATAATATTGTTACTTTTTAAGAAAAGTGTCCTATTTCTTGTATCAAAACTAAATTTCTTTATTATTTTATGTATTCAACTTCCCATTGCTATTTAAATATTTAATAACTTATTTCAAATTCTAAATTTAAAAATGAGGTATTGGCTTGACGGCTTTGTGTTAGCCCATAGTGAAAACACCCTCATTTTAGGGTCATGCGAGTCAATATTTTCACATAAAGTATTCTCGTTTCCTGTCAATTTGAACAACTTCTTTAGGCCTATCACAACAACTTGGTACTCTTAGTTATTGGAGTCAATCCCCAAAAATCTAGGAAAATATCTCCGGTAGTTTCTGAGAAAAATCACCCTCAAGTTCGTCACGCGAGTCACGTCACGCGAGTCACAAGCATAGCATTCAAAGCCGTTGAGACATTCATATCAGTCGAATGGAGTGGATCAAGGAACAAATCAACACAGAATGTTTAATAGATGTATTTAATTCAAATTCTATTCTTAAAATATTGATTTGGCAGCTTTAACAGTATTATAAAGCCATTTTATACGAATTCTTATATAATGATCTTGTGCTACTGTGGCATTTCTAAAAATATGCTTCCAGTTGTCCAGCTTTAAATCTTGTTCTAAATTATTATAATTGCAAATGGCATCAATGGCTCCAACAAACAATGAGAAAACAAAACCATTGACTTTTTATTATTTAAACTGAGTTTTTGTTATGTTATTTGCCACTCGTCACGCAAGTCACATTTTTATGTCACACAAGTCACATTAAACTTGTGACATTATTTCGTCGGCTACAAATGTTTCGCTCAAACTTCACTGGAGTGTCATCGTATCTTGTCTAACTATATGTGTTATAAAAGTTAAAATTAAATATAATTAAGACTTAAAATTTCGCGCCTTTGTCACGCGCGTCACAATGGAATGGCTGATATAATAGGTACAGTAAAATAAAATTCTCACTCACCTAAAATCACGTCTATTACGGTGTAAATAGCAAAAAAAAAAAAAAAGAATCATGACAGCCGGCTTGAAAAATATCCACGGGATACTAAATTTTCATTTTGGATACTAGAAATCTTAACTTCATTTTCCAATGGAATACAATAACATGTTTTCGATAGCGCACAGCCACATGCAGAATCTGACGCAACGTCTTACAATGTAGTGTAACGTCTTCTCCCTCTATTTCATAACACATTCAGACAGCTTAGACCAAACAAAACTGTTGCTTTGTATACACTGTCTAATACCAGACGATTTTACTCATCATCACATGTGAGACCTTTGATAGTCATCTGAAGGATTTCAGGGCTTGAAATTTTGAAATTTTCGGCAGTATCCAAGTGGATACCAGGTTTCTGAATTTGGTATCCCTCCTTGAAATCTAGTATCCAACTTTTGAATACTAAACATCTCAACTTGCAATATCTAAAATTAACTATAACAGTTTGTGATAGTGCCTGCAGTTACAGTTACCAGTACGTTAGTAGTTACGTTTTAAGACGTTACGCTACATTCTATACTACCGCTCAATATAAGACGTTACGCTCCATTACAGGACGTTACGCTACACTCTAAGACATTACGTTCAATATAAGACGTTACGCTCCATTATATAGGACCGGCGTTACGTTACATTGTAAGACGTTACATGGCATTGTAATGCGTTACGTTTTATATATTGCAAGACGTTACGTTACATTGTAAGACGTTACGCTACATTCTAAGACGTTACGCTCTACAGTGTGTATAAAAAAAACTGAACCCTTAGAAAACAACCTATCGTAGTAGTTTGAAAGCCCTAAAAGCGCTGTGTTATAAATTAATCAGCACATAAGTTAAACAGGAAGAGAAAAAGCTTTTAAATACTTTCACCATGCATACACTTCAAGTTATCTTAATTTCCCAGGTGTATAAGACCGTGTGTTTTACCCATCTGTGGGTTCAGCGAAGTTGCTTGGGGCTTTCAAACTACTACAATAGGTTGTTTTCTAAGGGTTCAGGGTTTTTTGATACACATTGTATATAAGACGTTACGCACTATATAAGACGTTACGCTACATTCTAGGGGTTATGGAGTATAGTAACTTATAGGACTTTAATGGTTGTTTTTAATGATTGTTTTTAATTAGGATGTAGACAAAGAATCCAGTGTTGACTTGACCATTGACACTCTTGATTATGTAACTGCAGACAATGAGCAATTGCTGCATCATTTGTATGACTACCCAAGGTAAACAAGACACTAATTTGTATTCACAACAATTGGTGTACAGTATGGTGTATAAATTTTGACATGACTGGTATAAAAAATGTAAAAAAAACCTTTTCAGAGTGGTCAAACAACTTCCAAAACTTGAACAATTATTTAACTCTGATATTATAAGCAAGATTACAGCAGGCAAAGAGGAGAGTTCTTCTGAGACCGAAAGTACACATAGTGAACCCAGCAGGTAGAGTAATACAATCATATGTTTTTCAGGTGATTACTGCAATAGACTGAGTAGACCATGCAAACAAAACCAACAAAAAAACCAAAAAAAAAACCAAACAAAAAAACCAAAAACAACCAAAAAAACCCAACAAAAACAAACAAACAAACAAACAAACAAACAAACAAACAAACAAACACAACAAACACAACACAACACAACACAACACAACACAACACAACACAACAAAAACCATGTAAAGTATATTCTACGTTATACATGTGAGCTAGTACTGATATGAACATTTGTCATAAAAAGGAAATGCATGCATAGTTCACTTCAATATATATTATATTTATATATCAGACACTATGAAACGGGTCTACAACAGCACAACAACAATCATTTTAAGTTTCTTCAAAGGGATCGATCGCGAAGTAATAAAATTAATTGCAAGTTAATATGACCGGTCAAAAACAAATTTGACCGGTCACATTAAGAATTTGGCCGGTCACATTAAAAATTTGGCCAGTCATTGAGCGGTGACCGACCGTTATTTTGAGCCCTGAATATTGTTGCTTTGTTGTACTGTCATACTTTAGGTCTATTCCAAGACCTTCACCATACGAGGATGACCCACTAAGAGTACCACCCAGGAGGCATCCAGACAATTTAAGACAGTGGTAAGAAATTATACGTTTCTTCTCATTCTGATGGCAACCCCTAGCTCAGTTGAGAATACCGAGTGCACACAGTGCATGCCCTTCTCTATGCTTTTCTAGCTATAGTACTGTTCAGGTATCTGAGCTGTGTAAGAAATACAACCTTTGATTTGTTTAGTTCCAGAAAATATCCATACCCCCTCATACCGAAGGCACTTGAAAATTCTAAGGGAGGTAGTACAGGTATTTGACACCAAGACTGAGTGGTGGGTCATTGGTTGATTTCACTTAGGAAAATCTGGAGAGGTTGGGGTAGTTACCCAAATTACTTTTTTTTTGTAGGGGGGTATGGATATTTTCTGGAACTAACTATAATATATACTTCTAAGGTACATGTATACCAAAAACTGATGACAAAAAAATCAATTCATTGCACACACAGTGTAAATACCAGTAATGGCTGAATATTAATCAAATTTCATCAAGTGTCAACATCGCCACGTACAGTGTATTGCAGTGTGTAATGTGTAGTCTTTTATCTAGGAATCCTGTTCATGATCCATTTGGGTTTGGAGATGCTGATCGCTTGCCAGGTCATCCTGGGTAAGTATAATGGTAATTGTATACAGTTAATAATTATAATATTGTATGTACAGTTACTGTACAATATCTTGAATATGAAATTTGATTCAAATATTGATCAGATATGGGGGGATGGTGATGGATCCATTCCACCAACGTCATAGACGGCCTGAAAGTGACTTTGGACACCCTGGTCTGCCAAGGTACAGTCAGACTACAATACTATCAAAACGTATTGTCTTAAAGTTTGTTTATCCATATTGATAAAGCTGAATGGTATCCTGGTGTGTTTATTCTGTGAGCTTTCTATCTTTCCTTTTTCAGAGGGGCAATACCACCTGGGGCAAGGTTTGATCCATTTGGACCTGTTCCTCCTGGTGGAAGTAGGGGACAAGATCCTCGATCTGGCAGGTTTAGTGGGTAAGGTTGTACAGTACAGGTACTGTACACAGATCTTTAATAGACAATAATTTTGGCTATCTAAAACAAGCTTAGGGAAACCAGAGTGCAAAACATTTAATTACATGTATTGGTTTTAATATAACAGTCTGTGTACGGGTTAGTTACTAATTTGGTGTGAAACTTAATGATGCCAAGAAATTTAAGCAGCAATGGCAGCAACAGCAGGATGTCAGCTACCCTGCAAGTCAGAGCCCCTTTCCAACCTATGCAAGCTTTGGGGGAAAGTGGGTGAGCTGCCAACAATTTCTTTTTGAGCATGTGTGAATGGTTGCCAAGATAGTCTATTTTGGGCCCAGGCTGTAATGTGTTGCTTGCTATTTTCCTGCTTGTGGTGCTCATAAAGTAGAACTTGTTTGACCAGTTTAAAACCTGACTGACCCACCCCAAACCTGGGGCGAAGATCGATTCTTGGCAGAGCCCACTTTGTTCATGTAATGAAATGTTGAACTACCAATAAAATGTATATAAAGTTTGAGAACACTCGTGTCTGGACAATTAGAAATGCTTATGGGGTTAAAACAATAATTGGATTGGTGTAAATATTAACAGGCTTTCTTTGCAGACCTGGCCCAGATCATTTACCACCACCTGGTTTTGAAGACGATATGTTCATGTAATGAAATGTTGAAGTACCAATAAAATGTATACAAAGTTTATTACTAATACTTTCTTAGCAAGACTAAGGGCGCTTTCCAATTGACAAGGTTAGACTGGTCAGTCCGGGCAGAATGGACTAGCTTTTGATTAGGACCAAATTTCCCAGTCAGACCATCCCAGGCCTCAAATGAATCGTGTTCCATTTAATTGGACTGACCGGTTGAACCGTGTAAATGGAAAGCCCCCTATGAGTAATGAAATACAATTTGTTCAACTGACCTAGCCTACATGTAGTCTTGTAAAAATTTGTATAGTTAATCGTTTAAAAACCTAGTCAGACTATAATAATTCTACAATCAATCTGTTAATACAGTTAAGGTGGAAATCAGTACAGACTTCCTTCTAGCATCCTATCTGTAAAATTACTGTTACCAGACAAATTTCTATAAGTTATTGTAGATAAAGGAGGATATTTTTTGCTGCCAAATGTACAAAAGGTTAGATTTGGGAGCGCAGTTATACACGTAATAGGCATGAAACAATTCTCAAAATAACTCATGAAAAACAAAGACCCATCTGATACTGTTAGTACAGAACTTTCATAAATAAAACAAATTTAATGTTGATTTTCTCTTTAAATACTGATTTTGAGAATTTATATCAAGCACTCAAAATTGTTTTAACATCAGTTATCAATACACCCATCTTTCAAGTCACTTCTTGGTGTTTTAATACCAGATAAGAATGCTTTCTTCTGCTTGATATTTTGTATTACATGTAACTGAACATCCTCCTTTATTGTAAATAATTAAGTACATAAGTTATTACTGAGGAAATTGGACACTCACAGTTTAGTTAAAACACTAAGGGGACGTTAAGGGATTGTTCATTTGATGCAACTAAATCCTCTGTTGTTAAGTTCTGTTTTTCATTTACATATATAACCTATATACTACAGAACACACTACTGGTTTATTAATTAAAATGTTGAAATACAGAGCTTGGTCAATTCATACATATTTCTTTTCAAAAATAATTCTGATCTATTAGAAAATAAGCATTCTCTTCAGTTGACAGTTTTGGATGCACTTTAATGGCATGTTCTTTTTGCACATTCAATTCATTGCACACAACATGCTGATCCTTCTTTTATCTTTAGTCTTCTTGCTGGCTTATATTTCTCCAGGTAAGCAAGCTGGGTGGTGTTAATAGCACCACGTCGTTGTCTAGAAATACAAAAGATTTTGTCAACATACACTTTAATACTGATTACAATAATTATTTTATACTTTTTGAGCAGTTGTACTTTGGCTTCTCCAAGGCCAGGGCATCTACACTACGGTATCCTTACCATAATATACCTGTCACGATACAAAAACACCAGATCAAATACGAACACAAATGCAAGTTGTAGCAGTAGACTATAGCATTGATACTAAAACACTAGTTACTACAGCAAATATTGATTCCTAAACCTTGACTCATATGTACTGTACCATAACCCTTCAACTCCAAAACCAGCTACATGTAAAACCACTGAGTTATATACAGGTCAGTGGCTAAAACCAGCCCTTTATTATTTTAACATAGCAAGGTTAGATAAACTACTGAAACAGAGAACGTAGGAGTCTAACATTTCGAGTGAAGTCCCTTCATCAGAGAGAAACGTGTTCAGCCTTCGCTTGAAACGTTATACTCCTACGTTCTCTGTTTCGGCAGTTTATCTAACCTTGCTATATTTCGATTGTTGTTTCTACACTGCCTACGCAGCACACTACTTTTATTACTTTATTATTTTACTCTGTCTACATAATGCCAGTGAGACAATTTTATTTGTCAAGTTAGAACCTCTAGCAGTCAAAGGGTTAATAACTATATATGTTATTAGATACAATATTCACAGTCGAATTGTGGGATTGGGTCATTCCAGAAAAGATCCATATCTCCCCCACAGAGGAAATTTGTGCCATCTGGGGAGGGGGGTAAATCTACTTCTGATAATAGTTAAATGCACTAGGACATCCGAAGGGGAGAGAGGGTCAGCTTCACATTTCCTCCGTGGGGGAGGTGTGGATGTTTTCTGGAATGACCCATTTATAATGATGAGCCATGGGAAATCCCATACAGTTCGGACTTGAATATTGTACAGTATCTTACTTAAACTGTGATGAGTTTATATGATGAATACTTTGTTTAGCAGTCGTAGAAAAGGCAAAAACAAATTATTTAAACAAGGAAAAAGCTCAATTTGAGCCAGTGGGTCCTAATTAGTATGCTGTAAATTGGATACAGCATTGATGTTTTATTAACCAATGCTGTATGCATGCATGGGCATGTATCCGATTTACAACACCTGTTTAAACATTCGTTTCTTTTGAATTTTCTTCATGAGTTATTAATGAGTATTTTAAATAATTATATTATGTAATTTTGATATTGCCATTTATTCCATACATGTACAATACCTTCTGATAAAGGTAACAGCATCTTCATACTTCATTCCAGCTTCAATTAAAGCAATTGCAACCAAAACTGGTGCCCTAAAAACAAATAGATCAGAACCTTTTTGTACTAATTATAAAACTGTGGCCTCATTACTTCCAAAAAAATACATTTCCAAAGAGAAATTGCAGACATTATTTTGATTTTATTATTATATTGATTTTATTTTAGTTGTAAAAGCCTAATACCCATCCAGGCTTTTAGCCAGAAGGGTGTCTCACCCTAGAATAAAAAGTGGACGGCTTTGGATGCCCAAAATTTAAACAATAAAGGAGCTTACTCAATGATTTGCCTAAGATATAAATTTTTATGAAAAGTAGCTTATCAATATCGCTAAATCAAGAGTCATTGCAATTTAATGCATGACATAATGACAACACAAACTCGCAAAGTTGAATGTTTGAGATAGAATGTTAGATAGTTGAGAATGTTTGAAAAACTGTGAATGAATCTGACATTATACTTTAGTGTGCCTCACAGACACTGACATGAAGTTACTTATTAACCCTTTATCACCCAATATGTCTAGTATTTTACTCGTCAATGGAGTGGCTACTGGGTGATAAATAGTTAATACCGCTGTACTAAAGTTTGGTGGCCTTCACATACTTTAAAATTTCTGGACATTTTTGGGAGAGGGGAGTTGGGGGAATTATCACGCACCATGGAAACTGGACACCCTCTCTGAAAATCCTGACTATAAGCCTGTACCCATCCCTACCTAAACTATTAACAACATTCCTAACTACAGTGTAGTGTACTGTAATACTATAGTGTATACATGTACAGTGAAAATAAAGTACTGACTTCAGGAGAAAAGGCACCTTACAGTGTATAAGTGTAAGATGGGGTGTGTTACTGTTACAACAAAATTTAATGTAAAACATGCAGCATACCTTCCTAAGCCAGCCACACAATGAACTGCAATACATGATCCCAATTTATCATGAAATCTTATTTTAATTAAGTTTAACCAGTCTTCTACAATTGTCTTTGGTGGTGCTGCCCCATCATCAAATGCCCAATCCTGTGTCAATTTGAAAACAGAAAGAGAAACTAAAACTAAGCGTATGAAAACATGAAATATAAAAACAAACAAGTCTTGTTTTAAGAAAATTTAATTTAACCCATTTCTGCTTGAGACAAGTCACCAAAAATGGCCTGTAATAGTGTTTTACTCTTGTCTTATTAGTGCCTGATGATTTTACTCATCAAAGGGAGAACCTTCAGATATTCTAGGCAGTAATGGGTTAATAAATATTTATTTGAAAGTTGATAAAATTGCTTCCAGGGAGTAAAAGTTACAGTATATAATATCATGTTTGTGGGGATTTCTTTTGTTCTTACAGGTCCATTAACAACTAATATACCTCATGACATCAAACCAGGTCTGATTAGAACTAATCATACCCGGTTTGATGTCAATGGAGGTGACAACAAAAGAAATTCCTGCAAACAAAAGAAATTCCCGCAAACATGATATTACAAAGGAATATAGCATAAAAAGAGGTGCATTCGCTATTAAATGTCCCACTCGATTTGGGTCATTTAGTAAAATCCTGTGGGCCGAACTCATCGAGCGGGACGTTTAATAGCTAGTAATACACCTCCTTTTAAGCTATTACCCTTACGAAAAAATCCTATAGGATCCTATAGGAATTCCTATAGGAATTTGAAATTCCTATAGGAATTCCTATAGGATCCTATAGGAACAAACTTTCCTATAGGAATTTGAATCGGAATTCCTATAGGAAAATACCTATCCTATAGGAATTCCTATAGAAAAATACCCGTCCTATAGGAATTCCTATAGGAATTGCTATAGGATCCTATAGGAACAAATTATATTTTTAAAAAAAATTTAGCTGTAGTTTTTATATAAATATCCTGAATTTAAAACAGTCCCAAACCTAACCCTACCCTAATACTAACCCTAACTCTTACAATAATGCTTTATTTTAAAAATAACAGCCAGCTAATTTTAATTTCAAATTTTATTACCGATACTCTATGTATGAAACTTCACCCAAAATTTTGGTCATTGGTTTATAAGAATATATCAGTTCACTAGCTGTCTCGGACCCTCAGTCGATTTTCTATCTCACTAAATTGTGCATCTTATAAATTGTTTTTTAACTTTGTGTTTGATATTCAGAAACACCGCTTCTTTGAAGTTGGTATGTTTGTGAAAAGTATATGGCATGAAAATTATTGAAAATTAGTCTGATGTCAGTTCTTACTATACTTGGTATAATCTGCAATGATCTGGTTCTTAATGAAAAATAAACTCAACTTGTAATATATTACTTTTACATTTTTAAGAATAATCTTGATAATGGGTACCTTAACAATTAAAAGGGTTATACCCTGGTTATTTTTTGGCAACGCTAGAATCTGTATGAACAACAATCAATCTTTTGTTTTTATCACACGTTATGCCTGCTACAATTTATTGCCTACAAACAAAATAAATTTGATTCAACCTGAGAACTGGCAATATTATAAGGTATAATGTCAGAGATTCATTGATATGGAGAACAGTATGTATTGCCATTAAAAAGTAAGATATAAAAAGCTATATACATGTAAAATAATATATCCAAATATATACAGTAAGTCTATATACATACATTGATCCAAATAGATTAATAATATTAATTATATTACATTGTACTATATATACAATTACAAAAATTCAAATCAAATTGAAACACATCACAAATTGATTGATTTGTTTGGCAAGTGCTGTATAGAAAATCAGTACAAACTCAAACTTATTTTATATATATATATATATATATATATATATATATATATATATATACATATACATATATATATATATATATACATATATACATACGCCCCTATTCCCCCGCCCGCATATAAATGCATGCACCTACTGTATAAGCAAAATTTCAAGATTTTTTGATAATCTTTGTATTCAAAATGATCATTTAGTGGTGCATGCACCAACCAGACCGCATGAGAATTAAAGAAATAATGGTTGAAGTTTCATGTCAATACCTTGTAAAAGCACCAAGATGAAAGCAGACCGCATGGGAATTAAAGAAATAATGGTTGAACTTTCATGTCAATACCTTGTAAAAGCACCAAGATGAAAGCGAAGTGTGTCATACAAGAATATCTTGGAAAATGACATATTGTTTAAAGGCGCATGCACCATTATCCAGATATAGAGCATGCACCTTTATCCAGGGTGCGCTTATACTGTATGCGGGGAATAGGGTGTATATATATTAATAATAAAGTAAATATGTAAACATCAATGATGTTTTAATCTCCATAAAATCTACATGGGATATCACAGAGAAAGCGACGGGTTCCTAGATTTAATTTGATGCATTTCCTTTGAAGTTGGTCTGGGTTGATGGCAATGGTTCTGTGGCTTTCTGTGTACTCTCTCAAATAGTGTGAATTAACCCCACATTCAGTGTTTGAAAAGAGAGACCCCGTTTCACATTGAAGCACTTTCAGGATTACCACATGGTACACTGAGCATGGACATGCCTGCATATCAGCTTCACTGCATTGACAATCTGGCTTCACTGTGAACAGACCTAGAATGATTCCATATTTTGCTGCTGAATTGTCAATTTGCACAAGAAAATCATGGTGCCGATTTGATCTGGTGTAGCTCTGGGCAGTGTACAGGACATGATTAACAACGAATCTGTTGTAAGTAATCGCAGAACGGTTTACAACATCCTTGTCTAGCAATGAGGCCAAAGAAACTGCCTGTGATGCGGTGAGATGGACGGCCTTTCCAACTCCTAGTCCGGAAACATTTCTGTGTAGAATGTGCTGCGAGTGTACTGGCATCTTGCCCTTGGATAGCTTCTGAAACATATGCTTAACCATTGGACATGTTTCTTCATTCATACACTCTCTTCCAATGGCAGGAATTTTTTGTGATAACATAAAAGTATCACATATTTGCTGTGGTACGTACTGGGTTCCACTAGCCATCTTAAGCAACATGTGGTTGTTCGCTTCAAATATGTATGCTGAAGTTGCCCATAGTGGCCCACAGTTCCTCACTCCATCTGCCAAATGTGTCATCAGGTGGATATTATATGTACACGAAGATAATCCATACAACCCCTCCATATCTGTGACAAACTTCACTAAACAAGCCTTTGCATGTAACAGCTTGTCATTTGCCTGTATTATATGCATGTACAGTACTCTATATACAGATAATTTTAGATCTTAGCTTAGCCCAAGGGGGGGGGGGGGGGGGTGCTTAGTCCTGTTGCTAGAAATATTGCCCTTGGCCTGTTTACATGGAACTATACTGTTTTGTGTAAGGCAAATAACTGCTAAGTTTAGTTTTGATGATGAAATTTGACATTTCAGGCCAAAGCCTTTCACCACATTTTACTCTGATAAAAGGCTATGCTTGAAACATCAGTATTTTGATATCAAAACTAATCTCAGCAGTTTACCACCTTTCATTTTGCTCTATACATGTAAACAGACAGACTGATTGAACTGTACAATTCACAATTTGAAATTCATCCAAACTTGTGTAAACAGTCTTATCCAATAAGATCTACTTAGTTGATGTTTGGAATTACTTATCTTCTGTTTACAGTTTTCAGATTTTTCTCTTAAGAATAACATGCATGCACTTTGGCATGTATTCAGAAAAATTAATAATTCAACACCATTCACAAATAAATAGAAAAGATGCTGATGTCATCTCAAATCTGTTCCCAAACTATTTTTGATAATGAAGCTTAACAGAACAGAAATAATGGGCTAAACAGATCATACCCATTAGCTGTGTGGCTGCTCAGGGCTTGTCAACCTGTTAGACTCCTGTGGAGGACCTTGTATTTTAAATATTTTGAGTTGCAGTTAAAAAGGGTTATTGACATTAATAGATTCAACAGAATCTATTAAGTTTTTTGTTAACTCATTCCTGTCCAAGAGCTCAGGCAAAATAAAATAAAATACTAAAGACCAATTTAGACAGGAAAGAGATAGTTTACACTCATTCCTGTCCAAGGGCTTCCCCAGAGGTGAATAAAATACTAACGACCGATTTGGACAGGAAACAGTTAACGGCTGTTTCCACTTGTGATTGCTGAGTTCTCAAAATAAATGTGCCTTGATATTTTTCATAATCACAAAGGCAAAGGGTTTGCCTACTTTATATTTTCCTTTGTTAGCAAAATATTTATCATGTTATGGTAGTTGTATTCAGCTGACACAGTACAAGGGTGTTCATGGAAAACTACAGTAGGTCAAACATTACAAACAAAAAAAAAAGTACAGAAATTCTCTGAAATTTGACATTTCCTATTCAGTAAAAGTTCTGAAGTTGGGTAGCTTGGTTTTTTGACTTTGGGCTGTCCAAAAATTGGAATGTTAAAACCACCTTTTTGAACTCCTGACAAAGCTGGCACAGTGATAAGTCCCTAATTTAAGCTTAAAGTATCACTGGTATTAATTTAATGCTTCGTTTGTTTACCGTGGTTTGTTGATATGTGCTTCCCCCAGCGTCAGACAAACAGTGAAGAAAGGAAATGCTGAACCAACCAAAAGTCAACTTTAAACACGATTAATATATGTGAACAAAACCGCCATTGGTGTATTCAAAGGATTCCCCGACAAAAGCAAAAAAACTCCGACCGAAAGAAATTCCAAGCAAAGCGAAAACAACAACATTCCGCGCATGCTCTCACAAGCACGGCGACCTGACTAATTTCAAAGAACTGTGTCGATTTCACCATTAAAATTTCCGTCGATTTCTCTGGCTTCCGCCACAAGAATTTCCCGAATGTACAAAGCTTGTTGTCTGCCTGCGACCGAATCAGTACAAAATGCCATACCATTGAAAAGTGCAGATAGAAATTAACTCAAGTGACATGGACGTGACAGAACCGAATAATTGAACAAACGAGGAAATAGATTTTTCTTCCTCGACCTAGACACCGATTTTTCTTTCGCTAAGTGTTTTCTAAACAACTATCGTTGATAAATTATTTCAATGGCCAAAGTAAGACTGGTCAAATTTCCGTGTGCGCAGACCAGACGGTCCAGTAATGATAATTTGCCCTTTGATGACAATGCCATTGCCAATAAAGAATGAAAGGATGTTCGAAAGCGAAATTCCTCGCAGATCATGCTGGCCAGCGTAACATATTTTGCTTCCTACTTACCAATACTTTAATGCCTTCCTTTCGTAGTGGTTCTACGTTGTAAGTTGGCTCACAAACTCGGACAACTTCGTGAACATCACGTTGCTTGAGTTCCTGTTTATAGAACACAAAAGAAGTCAACTTGTGGCTTTGTCGAAGACCGATTGCGAAAGATTACCGGCTCATCGAATACACCAGAATTTTAAGCAAAAAAATCTCACCTCTATGTAGTGACTGATGTTAGCGTTTGTAGGCCTGTCCATAATCATGAATCTCATTTTTTTATATTCAATTACAGCTGGGACGCTTGGCGTGCTTCGTCGTAGCTGAACAGCATTCTGGCCGCCAACTTTTATTTCCGAGGGCGTCTTCATCTTATGTATTTCCCCTTTCCCTTCCCAAAAATTTAACAACCGACTCTGATCGATTTACACCTTCTTCTCTTTAAATCTGTTTATCTCTGTTGTGTGTTCTTACTCAGCGTCTTTTTAGCCCATTCGTGGTCAAAAAGCGGATAATCTATTGTAAAATATATCACTCGTGTTGGGCTTGGCAAAACTCTCCACTATCTTTCAAGAAGTACTCCATAAACTTCTGAAATCTGCCCCGAAAGCCGAAGAGCTGAAAAGGAAATCAAAGAAAATTAGTCGTGAACTACAAAAGATGGATCATTTCACAGTCTTTTAGCCGTTTTACGGCATCGACTGAGACACAGAACTTCTTGAATGTTCAGCAGAACGAAAGTCGCTGAATCATGATTTCATATTTCCTGAATCACAACTTGTATCGAGGTATTTGAAACAATTATTCCTCGTTATTGATCTGGTTTTAAAGCAAATCCATGCTTATAGGAGGCTTACATTTTATTTCTACTTACACTATAGACTCTGCTCATTGAAGATAAGATCCTTTTGTGAAAAACTGCCCCCAATGAGTTGGGTAAAGCCCTGCGACAAGTGATCACGAAGACCTGAAAGAAGGTCGAGAAACTTGTTTTTGGTTGCACAAGCCGGTTGCCTTGTGACGCAAGAAACCGGAAATATTATATTGCACCAACCCGGAGAAAGAATCTGGGAACGAGTTAATTATTTACCATTCGCGAGAAGTAGGTTTCAAGATGGCAACGAAATCAATTTATAGAATATCAATATTTTATTTGAGCACCTAATTTTGAATATAAACTAATTAACATGCACAATTTAACAAAAATATTTACTAACTGTAATGAATCAACATTACCGCAAGCCTGGTTTTGCACATAATATTACACAATATGCAAGAAAGTGAAGAAACTGATATGAATATATAATTTAAACTATTACAGTTTAAAACCTATTACTAAATGCATATCTTAACATTAACAACGTAAAACCGCACAACACGAGGAGATTTCAAAAGGAAAAATACTTTTCACGTTAGGTTAGTGAAGTCTTTCCCTTCATAAAATCAATCTGGCGCGATCTTGAATCTACTTCTCGTGTATACCTTTTAGTCCATACCTTAATTCCTTCCCAGTCTCTCAATTCTCTTTCTGTAGGCTCGTCGTGCTTTCTGCCTTTCTTTATTCGTTTAAATTAAATGAAGCTTTTGAAGTCGTTTAAGTTTTTTTATCAACTACAAGTATAGTTCTCATAACGTCCAAGGGACAAGGAAAGAGAAACCAGACGATGTCATGTATTTATTGACTATGTGAGTGTGTGTTTAATACGTCAGTGAATATTTATACACAATCAAGATGCAAATATTATACCATTGTGGTGCAATTTTCTATGACGAGGTGAGAAAGGCGGGTAGGGTGGGTAGGGGGGAGAGAATTATATTTTAAGCTATAGTTATGTTTTTTTGTAGATTTTTCTTAAACATTTATCTATCATCATTGCAGACCTGCCAAGTCTCACGGTCTTGCCGTGAGACTCACGATTTTGACTACAATCTCACGGTCTCACGATTCCGTACTCGATTCTCACGGTAAATGAAAATCCTAAAACTAGATTCTAGATTCTTCATTGGTATGATTTCAGGTATTTTAATTTATCGAAATTTAGCGACAAAATAAATATGGACATAGATTGTATAGTCTGTACTTGTAGATGTAGGACAACTGACAAGTAACGTAGTAAATTTAGCAGTCACGAAAAATTCATTTCCACATCCGCCATTTTGACGATGGTATAATACCATCGTCAAATAAAACAAAACCCAAAAAACAACAACAAAAAGTCTTATCTTTTATTAATACTACTGTATTTTTAAAACTATTACATGGGGGAAAAGCAAAATGAATTGATTTGAACATGAAAGTTGTTTTCTCACTATTTTTGCATTTTTCTCACTATTTTTTGGGAGAAAAAAATTGGATCTCACTGTTTTTGCTTGGGGTAGGTTGGCAGGTCTGTCATTGATTAATGATTATAATTATGGAAAAGTTCTTTAATATAAAGACCTTTTTGACATAACATTGCATCATGGGTAATCAGGACAAAATTTGTAACACATGTAGCGAGGCTTATTTCGAACGTCACTCATAGGCCAGTTTTAAATGCCATGTGGATTTCAATACAATTGACATAGTTGTAGGAAGTAGGGGGTATGTAGGGGGTGGCACCCCCCTAATGCTACTAAGGCCCTAGGGTCACAGCAGTTAGTGCAACCACATGGTGCAGAGAGGTATTACATCTTTTTTCCCCATCTTTGTAGCACACAAACAATACAGTACAGTGAGATGCAAGCCAGAATTTTCAAAGTGCAACTGAATTTAATGATTTCAAACATCATCCTATGTGATACACTGGGGATTGAGTATCAACGTGCCATATGTACAGTACAGACATGGCAGAAATGTGATGCTTGCAGTGGGCTTGAGCTTCAATGGAAATATATGAACCATGACTGTTAAAATTAAGACACAATGATACTCGGATCATATAAGCATAGGCTACGCATATTATACGCATATGATACGTGTAGGCTATATGTATAACACACGTATCATTATGTGTAGGCTACGCATATGATACGTGTATAGTATGTGCATGCTATGAGTTTGCCAAGTGGACTGTCTACGTCTATGCTACTTGTATGCTAAGCATTTGCTAGGCACGCGTACATCTACACCCTACATGTTTGTTAGGCATATATTTGCTAGGCATGTGACAAGTCTATGCTATGTATATGCAGGCATTTCCTAGGCATTTGCTAGGTGCATGACAAGTCTATGCTACTGTATTTTCTGCGCAAGAATTATAACCCGCACGGTGTATAACCCTCACAGTAACAAAAATATCACTTTTGGAAAAATAAATCAGCGTATTACCTGCACCATCGGATAACTCGCAGCTGTTAATAATAGGTTTGGGCAAGGGTACACACCCGACTGACTTGTATTTCTTCTTTGTTCAGCGTTTCCTCATTTATATTCAGCCATTTTGAATAATGTGGTTATATCATTAGTGTATCGCTGGCATGGGCTATGGGGCCGAAGGAAACCCAAGCATGTTCTGAAAATGAAATAACCTGGCTGTAGCCCACACCTGTGATATGCTAATGATTATATTATACATGTACCGCATTATTCAAAATGGCTGAATATATTAAAGGATCACTGAACAAAGAAGAAGAAATACAGGTCAGTCTGATGTGCTCCCTTGGTTTGGGACCACAACATTTTAAAAAAGTACAGTACCAGTAGTTGAAAGATGAAAGTAGAATCCTTGCTCTCTGGTCTTTGTGATGGCTTCATCTGAAGAATTAAACAGATTACCTGCACCACCCTATTACCCACCCTAATTATGTTTCCTAGCAAAATTAAGAGATAACCCACGGGTTATCACCCAGAAAATACAGTAGTCATTTTCTAGGCATATGACAAGTCTATACTAGTCATACTACGCATATTCTACGCATATGCTAGGCATTTGCAAGGTGTATGACATGTCTATGCTACACATATGCTACCTGTATGCTAGGTGCATGACAAGTCTATGCTACGCGTATATCATTATTATGCTGGGCACATGACAAGTCTATGCTATGTGTATGCTACAGTCCCATATGCTACTAGGCGCATGACAAGTCTATGCTATGCATATGCTAGGCATTTTCTTGGTGTATATGACAAGCCTATACTACTTGTACAGTATATATATGACAGGTCTGTGCTGTACACATATTAAACAGGCATAAGAAACAGCATATCATTTAGCACAGTATAAAGCAAGAGCTGTGTAAACAGGAAGGACAATTAAAAATATTTTTTGATATTTGAATATTAAATACAGAAGAAAGGTAGGTAAGGATTAAAAATACATAAGAAAAGAATACATAAGTAAAAAACAGATTAATTAACAAGTTGGCCAAAAGCAGTTGTAATGTTTCCTTATCTTGTCCAAGCACCAAGAAAACCCGATCAAGAAAAACGACAAGCGAGGGCACACATTTAACAATGTTATTTGCCTATTTAAGATTCCCACACCCTTATATATCCTATTTACAAGCTATTTACATAAGTAATGGTCATTTGGGAATATACTTCACATATATATTTACATTTCCTTACATCACTCCCCCCCCCCCCTCCCCCCCACCCAAGTTTATCAGCCCCTGTTAAACATCGAGTCTGTCTGGCGGTCTTCGTGGTCTGGTACTGCGGCGTAGCTCCTGATCCTTCTCTACCGGATTTTTCTGGGGGGTTGGTGGCCGTTGAGGGTTGTTGGATACCTCATTTCTCTTAGTAGGTGGACTGTTACTACTGCTAGTGGGAATTTCAAAAACATGGTAAGGTTTCAACTTTCAACCGGTTGACATGCACAACCTTTGGCTTGGCACGTTGACCTTTTTGAATACGAACAGTCACATCGTTCAGATGTTCAAGCACAGCATAGGGGCCGTCCCAAAGTTTCGCCAGCTTCGCAGATTGACCTTTCTTCTTAGTTGGAGTGTACAGCCACACACTAGTTCCAGTTTGATAGTTCTGCTGGGAAGAACTCAAGTCGTAGTAACGTTTTATTACATCAGTAGATTTCCGTATGTTCTCATGTCCAAACTGGTGTGCCTCATCGATTTTTTCTTCAAGCTTTCGAGCGTATTCGCAGTGCGTATTCATCACTGGGTTTTCTTCGGGACGACCAAAGGTCTATTGGCATCTTCATTTCTCGGCCAAGCATCATTCTGGATGGAGAAACCTTCGTTGTCTCATGAACAGACGTTCTGTGGGCCATCATCAACAGAGGAATGTGTTCGTCCCAATCTGTATGGTGGGAGTTAACGAACATGGCTAGTCCACTTTCAATTGTACGGTTAAATCGTTCCACCATCCCATCTGATTGCGAGTGGTAAGCGGTGGTCCTTGTTTTGCGGATTCCTAATATAGAGCAGATCTCTTTGAAAACACTGGACTCGAAATTTCGTCCTTGGTCCGAGTGAAGTTCCATGGGAAGACCAAAACGACTGAAAAACTATTTTACTAGAACATCTGCAACTGTCGTTGCTTGTTGATTGGGCAATGCGAACGCCTCAGGCCATTTCGTGAAATAGTCTTGTGCAATTAAGATGTATTCATTTTCGGATCCAGTTTTTGGCAAAGGTCCCAAGACATCAACTGCAATTCGCCCCATCGGGGCACCAACATTGTACAATCTCATCGGTGCTTTAGCTTTTGGGATGCGCCCCTTGCGTGAGCCACACTTGCTACAACTTTGACACCATTCTTCCACGAATTTTCTGCATTTTAGCCAGTAAAACCGTTGTTTTACTCGAGCGAGTGTTCTCTTTACCCCAAGATGACCTGCAGTGGGAGAGTTATGCAGCTGAGTTAACACTTCACAATGGATAGACTTTGGAGCTAGCAATAGACAGCTGACTTTCGAACTATCTGCGTCTTCCCAGCGGCGATATAGTACCCCGTCAATAAGGTTGAGTCCCATTGAGCCCAATATGCCTTTGTTGTGGAACTGTCTGCAGAAACCTGGTCCCAAGATGGCTTGTCACGAGCACTTGTTTTCCATCGTATTATTGGAGCGATATCAGGTTCATTAGTCTGTTTCCTGCCTAATTCCTCCTTGTTCCAGCCCTGGAAATACTCACCGTCCTGTTTGGTACTAGCAACAGTTCGTCCGACTGTAGCATTCAAGTGGTTTGTCTCACCAGCTGCGGAGTCTGTAAGATCTTTGTCTTCCATTCGAAGACAGTATTTACAATCGTACTCCTGGCAAGGTCGACGAGACAGTGCGTCCGCGTTATTGTGGCGCTTTCCTTGTCTATGAACCACGCTAAAATCATATTCTTGTACAGTAGTTTATTCAGCCAGCGTGCAATTTGGCCTTCAGGACAGCGGAAGTTCAGTAACCACCTCAACGAGGCGTGGTCTGTTCTCACAGTAAACGACCGACCATAGACGTAGTAATGGAAATCTGCTATTGCTTTAACCAACGCTAACAGTTCCTTGCGTGTCACGCAATAATTTCGTTCAGCCCGACTTAATGTTCTGCTGTAATAGGCTATCACCCTCTCGGTACCGTTCTGTGTTTGGGAAAGCACTGCTCCAATTCCATTTTCGCTGGCACCTGTGTCTACGGTAAAACTTCCCTCCGTCAGAGGGTAACTCAGTACTGGCGAAGAAACCAAATTCTCCTTTAGTCGTTCAAATGCCACTGAACAATCCTCCGACCACATAAACACGACATTTTTCTCTGTCAAGTTGTGCAGTGGCTTGGCTATCTGGGCGAAGGAGGGGACAAATCTCCGGTAATATGTACAAAGTCCTAAAAAACGTTGAAGTTTCTTCTTATTCTTAGGAACGGGCCATGACTTACCGTCGAAATTCCTCTTGTTACCACAAGACTATCCACCAAACCCCCAATGCTCCCTGTCTTAAAAATCACTCCAGGGACACTTGATTCTGTCCTTATAGCTGGACCCCGCCTCATGGGCCCAGCTACCTCCCGTTTCCCGAGTGAGGTTCTTCATTCTTCTTAGGTATTCCTGCAGCCGGGGGGTCAGACCGCTTCGGGCAATCTTTTCTTATGTGATCAAGATCTCCGCAATCCCAACAACCATCAGGGCGACGCCGGTCTTTGTTACGTCGTCGTCGTTCTGTTACGGCTGCTACAACACCAGCGATACACTTCTCCATAGATTTCTCGAGGCGCTCTATCATCTGCAACATTTGCGAGGAGTTGAATTCTTCCCTTCCTCCAGATACCGCACCATCGGCTCGGTCACAGCCATCCTCCTCCCCCACTTGTTTCTTTCTAGGCTCTGGAAAGGTTACTTCATGGGCAAATCGGTATCTCTGCTGTCGCGATCGACGCAAGCTGAAAAGATTCCAACTCCATTGCCAATTCGAGGGCCTTTTGAAATGTCTTGGGTCTTTCTTGCTTAAGTTTTAAACGGGTATCCTCGTCTGGTAGGCTATCTACAAATTGGTCGCGGGCCAATACATCTTGTAATGTAGAAGGGGCATCTGGATAGGCAAGCTTGGACCACCGTTCGATATCACCAGATAATTCGGCTAGCGATTCGTCGCGTTGCTTTACCCTGGTCTTGAACTTAACCCTCGATAACTCCGTTTGGTGGCTCGTTCCAAAACGATTCGCTAAAGCGGCTTCCAAAACGTCCATATTTTGCCGATTCTGTTCCGGCAAATTTCCCAGAACAGTTAAGGCCGGGCCTTTCAGACTACTCGCAAGATAGGCAGCCTTTTGCTGTTCATCCCAATCGTTAATACGCGCTATTATATCAAACTGCATAATACGCTTCCCACGACACAGACCCGTCGAACGGCGTTGGTCTTTGCACTGGCTTATGGTCTCGTACAGGACTTTGTTTGGGATTCTTCGATGACGTAGGCACACTACGACCATTTGGGGCATTCTCTATCTTGGTATCACTTCGGGTGTCGACTGGCCCTGTAGCCAACTTCCTCCCCCACGGTCGACTGTTTTCCTCATGGCCAACATCCAACAACGGCGACCTCGGATTTATTTTTAGGTGTCCCTCTTCTTTCAGATAATTTAGCATATCTTTCTTTAGGTCGTCACGGACATTCTCCATTAGCTTCGCATGAGCGCTTACAAAGCGTTGCTCTGACTCTTCAAAACTTTCCACTTTCCGGAGCAAATGTCTCAGGCGCTCATCGAAAAGTTCCAGTTGTATCCCGACTGCGTCCATGCCCATTTTAATCTCGAAATGTTCCTTACGCTGGCCCTGAAGCACTTTCAAGTCTTCGTTTATGACAGCCAAGTTGGCTTCCCCGGCTCGATAGCTCAACAGGTAGAGCAGCGGACTGGAATCCCGAAGGTGCGAGTTCAAATCCCGCTCGAGTCAGCCGAAAAATTTCATGCACGCCCATCGTGGAAATCAGCTGTTGTTGTTGATGTTAGCGTGAGTAAATAAATTGAATTGATTGATTTGATTGATTTTGTTTACTTTCTAAGCTGTCCTGTCTCTTGTTGATCTGTTCTAAGGCTCTGCCTAATTCTTCATTCACCTTCTTCGTGTACGCGGTTTGCTCAATCTGTATCAACTTCTGCTCCTTTAGCAAATCCATTTGTTGTCGCAACATCGAGTATAACATCCCGAAATTCTCCTCGGGAAGCGATAAATTATCCCCGCTCGTATTTTGTTCTTCGTTGTTAACTTCTCTGGTCTTCGCTGCTTGAGATCGCGTCTCCATGTATCCAATGGTTTAAAAACGGAATCCCACCGCTGCCACCAATGTAATGTTTCCTTATCTTGTCCAAGCACCAAGAAAGCCCGATCAAGAAAAACGACAAGCGAGGGCACACATCTAACAATTTTATTCGCCTATTTAAGATTCCCACACCCTTATATATTCTATTTACAAGCTATTTACATAAGTAATGGTCATTCGGGAATATACTTCACGTATATATTTACATTTCCTTACACAGTTAATGTCCATACTGCTTTTATTATTCATACTGCAATAAAACTATAATACACTAACGCGAAATTTGTTTCGTATGTACGAGTCGATAGTTTTTGTGCACTGAGTCCAAATTCTTGCATTATTCTCAGGTGTGCTTGGAAAAAATTTATACACCAATTCCTGATTGAGTTCAACTTTGCTTTCATCTAATTTTTGTTTTTTTGCCACACCTCGACAATTTCGCTCTTTCATTTCACAGTCTTCTGAAAATAACTTTCTAAATAAAATTCCAGCAAAAGCTGTAGGTCCAGAACCCTTTAGCTTGTAATATGATAGCTCTTCGAGTTTAAAGGGTGGACGTTACGTATTGACTTATTGTCGTGTGGTACTTGTAATAATTGACTTGGCGTTTTGGGTAAGATCAGGCGGGGGGCCTTTGCCTCTGTTTTGGAGAATTCCCAGCACCACCCCTGTGTATTAGAGGAGTCACTATATTTTTCTGAACAGACTGTCATCATCTCTTATACTGAGTGCACATTTCCCCCTGTATATAGACCGTACTATGCCAACATCCTCAGTTTTCTATAGACAGAAGAGAGACAAAATGATACCAGAAACACGAGCTTCATAAGGGTACTAAACGCAGCAACTAAAACAACGAATGTTGCAGGAGCAAGAATGAGAATACTTTCTGTTAAGTCAAACTTTTTTAAAAGTTCTGTGCTGCTTGACAGAAATGAATTATCTTCGCCGTGATAAAGAGTTTTCACGAGTGAGAAACCACTAAGAATTATGATTGTAGTAAGGGATAGCGTCTCGAAGAAGTTCTCCATTGCGTTTCTGAATGGTTTGATATATAAATGAGAAACTAAGATGAGAAGACATATTGTCAGTATGATCATCATACGAACACGACTGTCTGGAATA
The DNA here is from genome assembly GCA_964035015.1 of Corallium rubrum. NCBI lineage: Eukaryota > Metazoa > Cnidaria > Anthozoa > Scleralcyonacea > Coralliidae > Corallium > Corallium rubrum. Next base: position 6,238,944 of record OZ036010.1, read on the forward strand.
AAAGTGAAAGCAACGACCAGAATTAGCCTACGAAAGATAAGAGCGCCTTCCCATGGTATACGTGGGCCTGGGAGAAAGTACAAACACTTCTGGTGTGATCTGAATGGCCCAGAAAGAAGATCTAAAACCGCTTTTCTAGAAAGTGCCTCGGTATCTTTTATTACCGTTTCACCATTCTCAATTGTGGAATTAGGTCCTTCAGTCTGTGACCGCTTTCGTTTTGCAAGTAGATACAACCAATAACAACAAAATGGTAAAGGAAAGAAGCATCCAAGACAAAATTGAAAAACTTAGATGGCTCCAGTCGTTAGAACGTAGGAGCCAAGCACTGGGACGAAACAGAATGGCAAGGTTGAAAGGACAGCGTATGCTAGTAAAGCATATTGAAACGTCTGGAAACACTGAACTGTACCGTCAATAAATAGAATATGTTTGTCCCCAAATGGGACGCACCGAAGCAGAGTGAAAACCACCTGGGTGGTCGCAGAATACATCAGAAGAGAGATGTGAATAAAGACGCAGAGAATGCGTATTTTAAAAGTTTCTGAATCTTTGGAATTCATTCTGCAACGGTCATTTTCTGGCGTTAGGGCTATGTAGGTGTAAAGCTCGGTGTGAGTTTCAGTTGGTTTACGTTTCTTAACCAACTTATAAAGTTTCCAGAGCAGGCAAGTTACGATTGATATAGCCAATAACCAAAACCCCATTGAATGTAGCAGAATGGTTTTTGTGATTGGAGTAATGTTTTGGAAAGTGCATGTTTGAGAGGAACCAACACGCATCAGAATAAGATTAAAAGCTGTTCTGACTAAATTATAGAAACTATTAAGCAAGCTATATTTATTGTCTAAATCAACAGTGTTTCTGAAAATTTGAATAACCTGATAATAGTAGAATATAATTTTTAAATAACCATCTCCATTGGAGTCATTTCGATCAACTTGCGAATCAGAACTCGGGGATTCACTACTGAATTCGACATAACGTTGGGGTCTTCGCTTAAAGGATAATCCTTTTTGGAGAAAAGTGGTGATTTCGGTGTGATATAGAAAAAACAAAAAATACAGAAGGAGAAGAAGAGAGGAACCTATCCAAAATATATAATCTTGACATTTTGTAGTCACTTCGCATTTGGTGCTGAAAAGTGGTTCAGTCATGTTGTTGGGACATTGACCACACAGTCGTCCGGTCCTGTTGCCATAACAACTGTTGTATGTTTTACACTTCGTACTCTTAGCATTGCGACAGCAGTATCCAGTTGGACAAGGAAGGAACTCGACTTGTTCTGGGTTTTTGTAGCCCCAAAAGTTAGGCTTTGCTCTTAGCTGTCCATCCTTGCATTCTCCGCCCCTTGGACAATTACGACACTCGATTTTGCGTAATGTACTGTTAAAAATACCCCCTCTTTCAAGAGAGTATGTCTTTCGAGGGCACTGGACACAAGAAAGAGAAAAATAGATATATTGTTTCCATCCATAATCTTTGAAAGGTTCGTAGTTTCGGTTTTCACTATGAATTTCGTACCCACTAGGGCACTGCAGTATGAACGGTTCTCTCATCCTAACAGCAACTTCTCCTTTTCCAAATATAGGCAAAATGCCAGCTTCGTGGTGCACTACTTTCTGATTGACCCCTAACTTTCTTATATTAAACTCAACATACCCGTTTAGCAAAAGACGAGCCATGGATGCAGCGTATATCTGAATGGATTGCCCATGGACTTGGCTGTTCTCGAAATAACAATCTCTAAAAGTCACCTCTGCTTTAGTGCCGACATACACAGCGGCTGCTGAATAGGAATTTGCATGAGAGTTACCTATAAATCGACACGAAACTACAGAGAACTTGCCGATAAGAAGACACAACGTCGAGAAGTCGTAGAACTTATCTGGCCAATTCATGTAGTGGTTATTTGTAAAAGTGTTATTCTCAAGGTATACGTAAGGCATTTCTTTTGGATAAACATTCTTGTCATGGGCCTGTTTAACGTTAATGCGCATGGCACCATTCGTATTATTATGAAAAATACAGTTCGTCACATTGGCAACCATAGAGATCCCAGGTGAATACAGCATGATTATCAACACAGCGGTAGTCCGCGAATGAATATTTTCAAATATTAACCGATTTAAAATAATGCTTATCTCCTTAACCCCGCCCGCGTTTTTGCCAATGTGATTTATTATTAACGCGAATGCTATTGTCTTGTTCTCGTGGTAAAAATTCACAAAACGCGATTCCTGGATCTTTATATCAACTACCTCGTCAACTCGGATGAAAGCAATATCCAACAGCGTACTTGGAAGCGTGAATTGTTCTTGTTTTTCTGTACCTTCGCTATGTTCGGAAAACATGCACTGACAAATGTATATCCGTATATATTTTGCGGAATAGTTCCTAGGATAATTTGCTCGGAACACAACATAACTATTGTGGAAGATATTTGCTGTAAGGTGCGCACTGATACTAGCGCAGGAGTATCCCTGTATTCCTCTATAGAGGTTTTCTTCAAAAGTAGAATTGAATACCTCGAGTGAACAGTTGGTGTTTGTAAACAAAACCGCAATGTTGTTTTTCCTAAAAATGCACGACCTAATAATCACGTGCGCGTTGCTATGGTGATGAGTGATTGCGCGGTTTGCGTTTCCCAAGACCAAATTTTGAAACAGTACAGTTTTTACGAAATCACCATTGATGTAGAAAAGTGTACGAGTTTCGTTGCAGTGTATGACAGCTTTCCCATTTCGTCCAGTGAAAGATAACGAGTGTAGTATTTGAATACTACATTCGTTGTATGGTTCTCCGTTGGCGTAATCGATATTAATAGTATCGGTCTCACGAGACATCGCCAGCACGGTAAATCCAACACTAGCACAGGGAGACGAGGGGTTTCCACAACCATGGTGATCTGTTCCACTGTGGCTCACGAACAAATCTTTTGAATGTACTTTAACAAAACCTATATGAAGTTTTGGACAAGTTTATTGTTTAACGATTATTTTACACACAGACTGAGTCTTCTAAATTTTGCCATACATGGATTGGGAACGAAGATGGGAGAACCATAAAGATATAGAGAATAATATAGGGATGTGCGAAAATATGAAATATATTTCGAGTGTTGATTACCATGTCAGTCATGAACGACAGACGGACAGACAGACAGACAGACAGACAGACAGACAGACAGACAGACAGACAGACAGACAGACAGGCAGGCAGGCAGGCAGGCAGGCAGGCAGGCAGGCAGGCAGGCAGGCAGGCAGGCAGGCAGGCAGGCAGGCAGGCAGGCAGACAGACAGACAGACAGACAGACAGACAGACAGGCAGGCAGGCAGGCAAACAGACAGACAGACAGACAGACAGACAGACAGACAGACAGACAGACAGACAGACAGACAGACAGACAGACAGACAGACAGACAGACAGACAGACATGCAGACAGAGAGGCATGCAGACAGACAACAAACAAACAAACAAACAAACAAACAAACAAACAAACAAACAAACAAACAAACAAACAAACAAACAAACAAACAAACAAACAAACAAACAAACAAACAAACAAACAAACAAACAAACAAACAAACAAACAGACAGACAGACAGACAGACAGACAGACAGACAAACAGACAAACAAACAAACAAACAAACAAACAACAAACCAAAAAATGGGGGCATGCAGATAGATGGGGCATGCAGACAGACGAGGCATGCAGACAAAGAAGCAGATAGATGAATGGATGGGCAGGTAGACAAAGAGACAGATAGATGAATGGACGGGCAGGTAGGCAAAAGAGGCAGACAGATAGACGAACAGACAGACAGACAGACAAACAGATAGATAGACGAACAGACAGACAGTTTTCATTATTAATCGCGTACTGCATTTACCTTGACATAGGATAAAGATCACACCAAGATGATGTACCAACAGCATGGTGTAGACGTTACTCTTCGCTTGGAGGTGTTATTGTGTCAGCATATCAGGTATGATAATTGTTTAATCAATCTTAGCAAATCCTACATTAATAACTATAGTAAAAATAAAAAGGAAGTGAAGCGACTTTATTTTTTGAGGGTAACGTGTATGACATTCGTATTTAGATATACTGATAACCTAATATGACCCTCACCCTTTGATAGAGTTAGTTCGTAGAATTAACTGGGGGAACTATGGTGTTGATTTTACGAATGGAGGAAGACCGGATAATGCGGTGAGAAACGCAGGAGGGAACCAAATCTACTCACATGTGGTCACCCATCCAAGTACTAACTCCATTCGACCAGTCCTATAACTTTAGCCTTGAGAGGCAGCGCGCTAACAGCTTATGCCATCCAATGCATACCGGCTTCTCTGTTCAATGTATAACAAGTATACTGATCCGGATTGAAGAACCTCAACAGCCTGATTTCTCAACAGGAACCAAATACAAATGAATTTTTTAGTAAGTTAACTTTGGAAAATGATGGTTCATACACCCGAGAAACTTTGCTGTATATAGTCTTCTCTACATATAACAATAAAATTATGCAACATATTATAATAATTTTATTGGGCATTGTGGTGTATTTTGCGGGCTAAAATCAAGAATTCAGCGGGATTTTAGCCCGCTGATTTGAGCCTATCAGTTTTAACAGTTCTAAATCACATGGTTTGTTGTTTACAGAATTGTATACTTTTCTTGCCAATACATTGAAACAAAGATTGTTTTGATGACAAATGTTGCGTTTTTCTGCCTAGTTTACACGTAAGTTATGAGTTATGTAAATATTTATTGCAATGAAATACATGCACGTCGGCTGGTTGGCGGCACCGTTCAGGATATTGTTTACCGTTTACTGTCTTTGATTTTCTTCTAAACGCCCACTAAAATTATTGTAAAAGTAATACAGTTGATATTCTTGGGCATAAATATGTTTTTGGCCCTTTCAGAGCTAATTTTAACCCGCGTCTGCGGCTCGGGCTAAAATGAGCCTGAATCGAGCCAAAAACATTTTAGCCCGCGAACATCAACTCTATTGTTATAATAGAAACAGTAATATAGCAGATAGTAATTAGTCATAAGCATGCAGAGGGTCCACATAATGAGGTTTATAGGGACGGCACGTGGGATAACGATTACTTTAATAACGAGAAACGGGCTAGAAGAGAAAAAATGGGCGAGATTCAGGATTTGAAAAAAAAACGAGGGGAAACGAGGTCTAGAAATTTTTGCTGTCGTGATTCAAGAACTAAGGAGATTCAACAAATACGGAGATTCAACAAATACGGAGATTCAACAACAAGTTTCGCAATTTCTAAATAACAAAGACTTTGGTCGGGATTGGATCAGCTAACCAAACTTGTTGGTATACGGGAAAGGTAGCAAATTCGAGCGGAATTTATAATAAGCTTTATTTACCATCTTTAAGAATAAATATACAAATGGTATTACAAAGTATTAATACAGAAATAGAATTCTAAAACAATGAGAAATACATACAACGCAGAAATTATAAGTTAGAGATACATAAGCCTATTGAACGAATGAATGTATAGCTATTTTAGTCAATTGAATATGTTATGCATATATATATGTATATACAACATATTCAATTGACTACAATAGCTATACATTCATTCGTTCAATAGGCTTATGGCACGTGGAATAAAACTGTTTTTATGTCTCTCTGTTCCTGATAGAGGTGGATTTAATCTTCTCTTACTTCTCAAATTATATTTACACTCATTATAGGGTGGAACATATTTATAACATGGGTGTAATTCGTCTGATATGATACGTTCTAGCTCACATTTAGTGGTTAGATCCCGTCTCACACTCAACTTCTTCAAAGTATTTTTTGGGACTCCGATAATAGACAGGCTTCTCTTTTGCACTTGTTCAATTTCCTTTTCCAGGTAACTTGGTAGCCCACTCCATATCGGCGAAGCATACTCCTGGAGGGGCCTTATTCTTGAGCAGTACATAGTAATACCAACCTCTAATGGAAGGCCAGCCTTCCTGCTCTCACGTAGATGGAATACGGGGATTTAAGGTCTTCATTAAGGTTTGCAGGGTCATTTCGGTGAGGCGCTCTCAATTCGTCAGAATTTATGCCACAAAAATAAAATACATATCGCTAGAAAGCTATTAATTTGTAAAATAGAATGTTGTATTTGTATCAATGTTATATAGCAAATCTTTGTAAAACCGGAGGGCTTCACTATATAGGGGCTTCTTAAGAACAAAGCGTTTCATTTTGTTCAAAAAAAAATTCGCAGTTCGATTCCGAAATAAATTTCCAGCGACACTGTGTCAGCGTTTTTTTATTTATTGCCTGGTTTCGATTTTATGACTTATTTTGTCCGAATGTTGGTCGAAAAACAGCATTAGGGACTTTAAGCTTCAGACAACGGACTACGGCTACGGTAGAAAGTTTAACAGTGGTATTAAATGGTGGTGTATTTATACATTCAAATTTCAAGATGCATAATCGCACGGACTCGCCTTGTTCTTAAATTCTTGAAGAGATACATTTGTTCAATCTATGTTAGTCGCGAGAGTAAGGTTCAGCTTTCCCAAGGCTTCTGTAGTGATTCAGGTTCTGTGTTGTCTTTACAACGTAAAAATGCTTTTTCTACGTTGTCAACAGAGTCACGACGGCATGAAAATTACTCTTGGGACCATCATTTGCAAAAGCTCTTTGTATATGACATAAAATTCTATTGTTCAAACACGTTGCCGTAGTCGAAGTCGCTGTGTTTTCTTAAAGTCCCTATTTTCAACTTTGGTCGTCAATAAAATCAGCAAAACTCGACATATCAAAAAACGCCCAGAGTGAAGCCCTCTGGTTTTAATTAAAAAATTCGCAAAGTATTATTGGTTTGTGTTTATCGCAAAACCAAAGACAATATTGTATTCTACAAATTAATAGCTTTCTACCGATTTATCTATTTTATTTTTGTGGCATAAATTCTGACGAATTGACAGCGCTTTACCGAAATGACCCTGCGAACCTTAACGAAGACCTTGAGAAGTCTATTTGACCCTAAGAAGTAACCCTTTAAAAGGCAGCTTTATACACTTGGAGCAGACTTACATGTAATCCAGCTTGTTGTCTTTCCTGGTTTTTGAATACCAAAAGTATACCAAAAGTATTGTTCCCCACGAAGTTTTTTCCCGCTTCAAACTGGCCTTGAATCAGTAATGGGACAAAATATCTCGAAGAATGTAAAAACGTCTCTTTATATACGTAAATATATATACTTCAACGGAAATTGCAGTTGAATGAATACGAAATTATTTAAAAAATAATATCCGTTTGTTTCGGATTAAATGAAACGATTTTGTTAGATTGTTCGAGATTCATCGTAAGAGAAAGCGTTTACTTTCTTTTAAACCTTTTGAATTTCGTTTTGTGATGCTCTTCATGGTGCATTATAAACATTTCAAAAAGGCCTCTGAATAAGAACCACCCACAAATCAACGACCCCCCGACAAACACCGAGGCCTACCAAAAGACTAGATGACTGCAACCAACCAAGCTGCGCTACTTCCATGCAACGACCGCTTTTGCATTATTAGAAATGTGGTATATCAGATCACGTGTAATAGATACCATGAGAGTTCAGTATTGGTGGCACCATTCGACCATATAATTCATAGAAAATATATATGGTTTGGAAACCTGGCAAACTTCAAGGCGGTTAACAATCAAGCTACGATTCATGTTGAAAGGTACATGAAGGTGCCAAATCCTTTGTTTTAGGTTTATCAATATTTAAACAGTACGGTTGAGTGATTGAACCCAAACGTTGCTATTGGATGATTGCTTTTGGATGATGAAAACACAATATGTTCAGTAACCGTGAATGTGAAAAAATTTCCATAAACCTGAACAAAAACATAAAACAATGACTTTTGTTGAGGTTCCAAACCGTGTATATATTTTCTATTAATTATGGTCAGACACACGCATGGTAGAGTCAAAGAACATGTTACCAAACTTTCGTCCTCAGTGTATAAACATTTCGCTAATCACGATAACAATGAAAACAGGTAGCATGTTGAACAGCCTTGGAACAACTTGCTTGCCGTTATAGTTCCAACCAGGGACAATGACCCCGTCAACCTATTATACATCCGGAGAAAGAACCAAAAATAAACAACAAAGACGAATGCAATGAACTTGTTGATTTATTATTCTAATGTATTTTAATGTTTCCCATGTCCCCTCAATCTTTCATCCCATTGTTCATCATATAATAGTCTTCGATATATTTAATTTTATACCTTGTATTAACATATATTTGACATAATTTACCATATCCTCCGTATATAAACTCGGTTTATCTTCCTCGTTGTTCTGATGATGTCGTAGCATGACCAAGCTAAACCATGTAATAAATATTTTTAATATTTCTACATAGTAGCTTTTTTTCAATCCCGATTGGAAGGGGTTAGTACTTGGATGGATGATCGTCTGGGAATAACCCTATTCTCGAGCTAGAGACTCATGTGAGTATAGTTTAGTTGGTCTCTCCTGTGCTTCGAGGGTTTTTCACCGGGTTCTCCGGTTTTCCTCCCTGTTCTCCGGTTTTCCTCCCTCCGCAAAACCAACACCTACAATCCTGGCCAAAACCATTGACTACACTTTAATAAATTTGTCGCCTTTGACGTTCCTAATTATAAAACGTCTACGTTTTCATATCCAATGACCCCCCTCGCCCCCAAAACAATGTTGAGTTGATGCTAAATGTTTTAAACATGTTATGGGACACCATTCAACATTGTTCGGGGGGGGGGGGGGGTAGGGGGGGGGTTCTTTAATTTAGTTAGGATTGTCATAAATATGATGAAATAATTGTAAGTGTCGTCAATGTTTTGACCAGGATTGTAGGTCTTAGCTGTAATTCGTGGGCCAATATGTGTCGTATGGTTACAGTTAACCGGGCTAGCTTGGTTATTAGTTGGCTTTAATTAAGCATCGCAGATTTTTACGTACCAGACGTTAGAACCGGAAGTTGATACTTTTGCCAGAAACTGCGCATGTCACGTTGTTTGTCATATTTTACGTAGCCTACGTGCAGACTCATATTATTTTACGTTGTCTCGAAAACGTTTACTTTTTAAAGTTAACATTTCCAAACATGACATTTAAATGACGTTCATTTAAAAATTATCTATTTTTTAACTGAAGTTCCTCTTTAAGTGCCTATGAAACGAAAATTAAGTTTGTCTTATTTGAAAGAACACTTAAACACGGAGCGAGCGTATAAAAGGGAGCCCCCCCCCCGGCTACGCACTGACAGTTTGAAATGTCAGCAGTCAAGTCAACAACGAGTCAGTGAGCTGATGAAGTTTTGAGAATTATCTTTTTTTATAACCTTTTTACCTTTCAATTACCTATGTAAATTGTAAAGAGAAGCATAAGAGTCTTAGCCAAACAATTCTGAAGTGATTAAATTTGTTTGGTCAATGAATTTGTAAAATATTTATGACCTTGCTTTCAAACGATGTTTGAAGGTCACGTATAGCTGCTTTGTCTTTCGCCGTTTTTTAAAATAGAGTTCCACATAAAAGACAAGACTTTGATATTTAACTAAAACAGACCATTTAAACGAAGACAATAAATAGTTTATTATATTAACTTTGCAAGTCAATATATCACAAATTGAGAACTTTTTAGTAGTCATTTGTCTGACTTTCCAGCCGACAACATGTACTGTCGGTCGTGCAAAAACAAAGTTATCGTCGTTGAAAAGTGAGATGATGTTCAGACATCAGTGTGAAGATATTCATTATCAACATTCTTGGTGTATATAAAAGGGTCTTATAATTACAAGGACGGAAGATATGAATGAATAAACAAAGAATACAGACATCATCTGCATTCAACAAGAAAAATGGTGAGACGCTTGGTCTTTTTCGTACGGTTTTTCCTCACCTTAGTTTTGTTTCGACGTATTGGAAGCGTAATTTTTCCGTCTTTCTACTCAAAATGATGTGTTACACTTGAAAAAGACAAATTCGACGTTTGGGAAGTGGCAAGTTTAATTTAAAAACAGTTAACAAGTCTCACAAAAGCTCCACTCTTCAGTCTTAGCCAAATTCCTCGGCAAAGCCGGAAGTAATTTTAGCTGTGTGGACCAATCAGATGCATTTGGCCAGGATTGGCTGAGTACCTCAGCCAGTACTTATGCAGTCGCTCCTTGTTTAAAATGATAAAGTAACATATTTTGCAGTTTTTCGTTTCCTTGCTTCGCCCTTGAGATATTTCATGCAGTTTGTTTGATGAAAATGTCGCATGTTGCGACGTCACACGTGCGTAAAGGCCTGGCCAAACTCTTTCGACATCGCATTCAACATCATTCAACATTGTTGAACGATGTTGAATAATAATGCTGAAAGCACGAGTGGCCAAATGAATTCAACATCGTTCAACATTCATGAATGACAATTAATTGAACGTGGGCCACCATACACAAAAGCTGGAATCAACAAAATCCCGCATGGCGCATGTCTCTGTTCAACAAAGTTGAATGAAATGTGGCCAAATGCGTTCAAAACCTTTCAACATTTTGAGAACAATAGAAATGTTGAACGCGTGTTGAACGAAAATTTGAACATGTTCAAATTTCGTTCAACATCATTCAACACCATTCAACAACGTTCAACATCATTCAACAGGGGTGGCCAAACGCTTTCAACATGTTGAATTCAACAATGTTGAACGATGTTGAATGAAATGTTGAAAGCGTTTGGCCAGGCCTTAAAATGAGTTACCGAAAAACGTTATATATATTTGCTATTGTCAAATATAATCACTTGAAAATCTACCTGTTTAGTGTTCTGGACGAAACACACGCACATGCTCCCGCGAATTATATCGGTTTGATAATAGCTAAGATATATAATTTTTTTCAACAACTCATTATGCACATGTGACGTTAAAATGTTTAATTTGCATATCAAACAAACTGAAATGTCTCAAGAACGAAGCAAGGAAACGAAAAACTGTGTTGTTTCGTTTCATAGGCACTTGAACGCTCATGCCCTAATATACTCATGCCAAGTTTTTTTGCCCGCACGCTTAAGCCTGTTGCTAAATATTGAAATAAAAGTAGCGTGCTGCGTAGGCAGTGTTGAAACAACAATCGAAGTATAGTAAGGTTACGTTTCTCTCTGATGAAGTGCCTTCGCTCGAAACGTTAGACTCCTATATACGTTCTCTGTTTCGGCAGTATATCTAACCTTACTATATTTCGATTGTTGCTAAATATATCCATTCAGCAATGTTCCATTGCTTGAAGCAGGTCATGAACCCGTATGCGTTTCTTTAAATGGTGGGCGTGCAATTACCGTCCGTGCCAAAACATAAGTATCCTCAAGCGATTCTTTTGTTTGAATCTATCTCGGCGATTAAGAATTATGAGACTGAAGTGCTTATACAGGTATGCCGACGTCGATTATCCTTTCAATTTAATTTAATGGCGATTTTAAAGAAGTATTGAGTAATGGATATAGGCATTTAGTGAAATTAATAGTTTTGGAGCCAGCTTCTCAATTCCCAAAGATAAAAGCCCTAGCTACATATCTTCTGGCTACAATTACAGTGGAACTCCGCTCTCTACCTCCCTATCTCTCTCTCTCTCTCTCTCTCTCTCTCTCTCTCTCTCTCTCTCTCTCTCTCTCTCTCTCTCTCTCTCTCTCTCTCTCTCTCTCTCTCTCTCTCTCTCTCTCTCTCTCATACTCTATCTCAAACCCTCAAGGGAGGTAGAGAATAGTTCGAGATCAGCGGGAGTTCGAGATAACGTGGTGGTAAAATTATACAGTAAAAGAGCGAAGATGAATATGTTGAAGGGAAATCAACTCCCGTTCGAAATATAGCGAGATAACTGAGTTCGAGATAACAGGGTAAATTATACTGTAAAACAGTGAAGAAATATGTTGAAGGGAAGTCATGTCTTGTTCGAAATAGCGAGGATTTCAAGATAACCGAGTTCGAGATAATAGGGTCAATTATATTGTAAAACAATGAAGAAATATGTTGAAGGGAAATCACCTCTTGTTCGAAATAGCGAGGATTTCGAGATAACCGAGTTCGAGATAATAGGGTCAATTATACTGTAAAACAGTGAAGAAATATGTTGAAGGGAAATCATCTCTTGTTCGAAATAGTGAGGATTTCGAGTTAACCGAGTTCGAGATAATAGGTTCAATTATATTGTAAAACAGTGAAGAAATATGTTGAAGGGAAATCATCTCTTGTTCGAAATAGCGAGGTTTTCGAGATAACCGAGTTCGAGATAATAGGGTCAATTATACTGTAAAACAGTGAAGAAATATGTTGAAGGGAATCAACTCTTATTCGAAATAGCGATCGAGGATTTCGAGATAACCGAGTTCGAGATAATAGGGTCAATTATACTGTAAAACAGCGAAGAAATATGTTGAAGGGAAATCAACTCTTGTTCGAAATAGCGAGGATTTCGAGATAACCGAGTTCGAGATAATTAATAGGGTAAATTATACTGTAAAACAGTGAAGAAATATGTTGAAGGGAATCAACTCTTGTTCGAAATAGCGAGGATTTCGAGATAACCGAGTTCGAGATAATAGGGTCAATTATACTGTAAAACAGTGAAGAAATATGTTGAAGGGAATCAACTCTTATTCGAAATAGCGATCGAGGATTTCGAGATAACCAAGTTCGAGATAATAGGGTCAATTATACTGTAAAACAGTGAAGAAATATGTTGAAGGGAAATCATCTCTTGTTCGAAATAGCGAGGTTTTCGAGATAACCGAGTTCGAGATAACGAGGTTCTACTGTTCTGATCACTTCGACCTTGTCCTTCCGATGACGAATGGCGGCTTCTCTGAAACAGAAGTATTTTAATAGGAATTGAGTGTAAATGTTTTTCGGACCATTTTACTCAGAAAATTTTCTGAGTTCCCAAGCGACCCAGAACCTTCTGATCGCTGCTGAGACGCTCTAACCATTGAGCTACTGAGACTCAGATGGTTTGAACGTAGATTAATAAATTCGATGTACAAGTGCATGCGTATATTTAATGCTTTACATTTTTTTCTAATCTAAGGCGATTTTGTTCACTGGGGGGAGTCTGGAGAAGCCAACTACTTTCTTTTTGAAGAATGTTACGTTTTGTAATATGTTCTGGCTACTATCCAGATGAACGTTGGTCGAGGAAACGTCTTTCAGACGATACTATATTTATACTGGGGATTATTTGTATTCAAATAGTATACGCCAAGCTCCTTATTTCATCGTAGAAACATGCATTAAGATAACGAAAGGCACTACATCACATCTACCTAAACCAACCTGACTAAGAAATGGCTCTCTTAATTATAAACCTAAACCTGACGTAATACTCTGAAAATAAACCTAAACTAATAATCAACCTAAACTTTGAAAATTACCTGAGAGCGCTTTCTGAAATTAAATATTATTTCCATTCATTCACCAAAACGCTAATCCTAATCCCAACCCAACCCAACCCCTAAACTTGAAATTATCAAGTTTTGGTGATTTCAAAAGTTGACTAAAGGCGGTTTTCCACTAGGCGAAAAATGTCGCGCGAAGCGACATTTTCTTTTGTCTCGCAAGCTCTCGAATGGAACTAATTAGCCAAGACAAAAGAAAAATGTCGAGTCGGTCGACGAATGTCGCCTAGTGGAAAACCGCCTTAACGGGGTTTAGTGTACTTTCTCAAGATAACACAAGAATCGTGTGTAGATGGGTCTTGCACATTTGACTGATTATTGCTTTCGTTGTTGTACCACTACAAAACGTTAGCAATTTGTTCTCGATGGCTTCTCATAACATTTTGTTTATGGAAAACCAACATTGTTTAGGCCTAGAGGAGGGGGGCGGGGGGAACATAACGATATTGGGAAATTGCATGTTTTGTTGACGCTGTTACAACTAATTTTGACAATGATTGTATATTTGTCTGGGCATGCATGCTACCATGGAATGTCTGGGGCAGGATATCCTCTTATGAATGATGGAGCCGTCATTATTCATTTCCTCATGAGATATTTTATAAATATGCACTGGGTATATAAATAATATTTTTTATGTCTAGATTAAGTATTTCTATTATTCGGACTTGTAACTTGACTACCGTAGAATCCCGAAAGTAGCGACCCCCCGAAAGTAGCGGTCCCCAAGTCATCGCTTGATTAACTCGAAAGTGTTAAGTTTCAACTATCAACGTACCAAAGTGTATAACAGTCAGAGCTGAAATGGCATAAGGGAAATCTAAAGCATATTAAATGTGGTAAATAGGAAAGAACAAAGAAGAATATTCCCACAGTATGTTAACGTATTTTACCACCCGTAAGTAGCGGCCCCCCGTAAGTAGCGGCCCCCCGAAAGTAGCGGCCCCCCGTAAGTAGCGGCCCCCCGAAAGTAGCGGCCCCCAACAGCGGATAAAACCGAAAGTAAGGGGGGCCGCTACTTTCGGGATTCTACGGTATATGAGTATATATATAGGGGCGTTATGTGAACACAATTTATTGCTGTAACTGAAAGTCTCAACTTATGCTTGGCTACATGGCCAACGTAAAAGCTCTGTTGAACCATCGGAGGCTTATTTACTGTAATTTCAGGACCCAGAGAGGGGGTTGTCTTAATCGGGGGGGGGGGGGGGCTTAACGTGTGAGTAAGGTTTGATTCGAGTGGGTCTACCCTTTTTACCCAATATTCCTTGCAATTTCTTCAAAGCCACAGAATGGGAGGTATAATTGAAATGACGAAGAAACGGTTAAAATAAAGTAAAGTAAAGAGTGACTTTTTATTGAGGGTAATATATATGACAGTATTCAGACACTGATAACCATATATACAATGGCCCTTACCACTTCTTGATGGAATTATATATAGTTAGTTAGTAACTTAAAGCCTGGCCAAACGCTTTCAACATCGCATTCAACATTCATTCAACATTGCTGAACGATGTTGAATAATGTTGAAAGCACGAGTGGCCAAATGAATTCAACATCATTTAACATTAATGACTGACAATTAATTGAACGCGGCTACCACAAAAGCTGGAAACTACAATATTCGCATGGCGCATGTCTCTGTTCAACAAAGTAACAATGTTCAACATCATTCAACAGGGGTGGCCAAACACGTTCAACATGTTGAATTCAAAAATGTTGAACGATGTTGAATGAAATGTTGAAAGCGTTTGGCCAGGCCTTTAGTAGATTTAACTGGGGATACTATGGTGTTGATTTTTGTTGAGGGTAGAAAACCGGAGAACACGGGTCACGGTGAAAAAGTCTCGTGGCATAGGAGGAAGCCAATAACTACTCACATGAAGTTAAGATGGCCATGGCCATCCCAGTACTACTACTACTACTACTACTAATAATAATAATATGTATTTATACTGCGCAAATTCAACTTTAAGGTTTTCAAATGCGCCTTACAATAATTTTTGACATGGCCGAGTCGAAAGCATATTAAAGGCACACATATCGGCCCACGAATTACAGCTAAGACCTTAGGTGTTGGTTTTACGGATGGGGGAAAACCGGAGAACCCGGTGAAAAACCCTCGAAGCACAGAGGAGACCAACTAAACTCTACATTCCCAGACGGTCACCCATCCAAGTACAAGCCCCGTCCAATCGGGATTAACTATTGGTGAGAGGCTGCGCCCTAACAGCACACGCCAACCGTGCTCCCTAGTACTAACCCCATTCGACCAGGTTTGACCTTAGTATAGTGAGAGGCAGCGCGCTAACGGCTTGTGCCACCCATTCCTCCCGCCGGTTGCCTTACATATGCCTACATATATAATTATATACACGTAATCATATCTATGAATGGATCAAACTTTAGACTCTAGACTCTGCCAATCTGAACAAACACGCGTTCAGTTCTCGTGCCCGAACATGCACCTATAGTCTGAACAGGGGGTATAATGTGAGCCAATTTTGTTTTCTTTTATGCTTGCCAAACATTATATACAAAGAACAAATATTTAATCAGCTAACGGTAAACATGTTTTTGTCGCTGAAAATTCAACGAGGCGATAGCCAAAAACTTATAAAGTTATTACAAAAGTTGTCGGTTGATAAAGTTTTTCATGCATATTTCTTCATATATATCAAGTAATATATATAGTACTTCCCCGTTATCAAATGACTTCCTTTGCTTTGCTTTCTTGTCTTTTCCACTTGAATTTGATTAAGGTCAATCATTCACTCATTGGTCTTTAACAATGTTCACAAATGATGCCCACTAGAGATGGCTCTTATTCGTATTCTTAACTATACAACTAAATATTGGCTTTCTTAACACCAATGCTCAATACTTTATGCTCGTTGTAAAACTTCGCATCCGAGAGTGTACGTTCAATTTCCGCAAAGGACACGCTAACATCCAGTTTATACTGTCCTGTGATTTCACTCAGTTGAAACTTTGAGTAAATGTTAGTTCCTTAACATTAGAACAGACAGAGCAAACTTTGAGTTAACTCTAGTGGGTTACCTAAGAAATCAGGAAGTTAAGATCGTCATAACGGAATACGACTATTATATGGTAATGATTTATAGTCAGATAGAATTTGTTTAATGAAATAATGCATGCGATGGGCAATTAAGCATAAAAGGACTTTGATCTGCTTTGTTATTTTAACAGACATTGGAATGGTATGAGGAAGGACGCCGTGTATGTATTTGAAGGTGTTTGGACACAGAATATGACTCCGATTTAAAGTAAGTTCTGTACATTATCTCCTATAACTTAATTTATAGCCGACCATGCAAGGTGAAGGTTTTTATTATTAAACATATACCATACTCATTACTTGAAATAGTCACAGAATAATCTAGCTGTACTGTAAATCTCTCTATATATGACTGTAATTCTCTCTCTCTCTATGATTTGTTTGTCAATATAAGCTAAGCTTGCGTGCATGCATGTGTACTGTAATGTTTTTATATTTTGCTTTTTTGTATACTATATTCTGAGTGCAGTATTACTCAAGCATTTTAAAAAGCTACAGTATTCTATTGGTATTCCAAATTACAATTTTTGGCAATCTGATCAAATCAAACTATAGACTTGTATTTACAGAAATATAAATATAGTAACCCACTCTCTGTGCTGAATAAAATCGTTTGGCGTTAGCCAGAATAAACCTTAAAGACTCGTCGTCAGGCTTCAAAGTGTTAAAGAGAGCGGTTTTAACACTTTGAGGCCTGGACCTCTCCCTCTGCTGAATAAAATCGTCTGGCGTTAGCCAGAATAAACCTCAAAGACTCGTCGTCAGGCTTCAACGTGCACGTGTTAACTATACCACACGTTTCGAGCGAAGTCCATCATTTTTACTTTGACCAAGGGCTCCACTTGAAACGTCAGCATTTCGTTATCAAAAATAATCTCGATAGTTTATCATGCACCTTTTCACTTTGCTCTATCTAAAACATGCACTTCCTATACACAGCACTCTACTTTTTATAGTTATGGCAGACCAGTGTCCGAGAGATATTTATATTAACGTTGCTTATAAGAGGACACGCTTCTTTCTGTAGAATATAGTCTTCTAAGTTTTTGTCATGGCCAATATAAGTTTGTGAGTGTTTATTGCTTTTTGTGTATTCGAAGTATTGAAACAGCGTAAAACCGTTCTATATTGGCTACATTTTTAGACAATTTTATAGTTAAACTATAATTATGGAACGTCAGAGATAATTATAGTCTATAGCTACATAATTTAGTTTAAACTTTAGTGTTTAGACACACTGACTCGATAGCTTATATTTGGTAGAACACTGGACCTGATTTCCGAAAGCCGAATTCAAATCAGTGTCTCATTCTGATGCAGTTAATTCTTTATAATTGACTCGTTAACGCGAAGCCTCATAATTTCCCGGACAGTTTTGCATGCCAAGTTTTATTTTCTTTGTTTATACAAAACAAGTTGACACATTTCTCTTTGCGACAAAGACCAAAATTTGGCATGACTATGTTTTGAATAAGAACCTTTGTTGGTCGTGCGCTTAAGGGTCTTTTCATGTTATATTGGGAGGTTGACTGTAGGATGTTTTTGAGACTGTTTATATCCTTATTTGTCATGTGTTCATATGTTATATACAGCTAGTACTATACGTTCTATAAAATTTGCTTGATATTTAACAATTATTCGCCGAAGGCGAGGTGAATATCGGTGTATAATAACCGAGACGAAGTCGAGGTTATTATTCACCGATATTCACTAAGTCTGAGGCGAATAATTGTTTTAGTATAAATACACATTTTCGTACTTTCAGGAAGAGCATTTTCTTTAAAATTGCTAATTTCCTTGTCTGTCGCATTGTCAACTTTGGCCGGCGGCCATTTTGAATAAACGCTGTAGGTGATTATCGAGAATTAATCCGAAGTAGCTCGACCAATCAGCGCGCGTGATTTTCTATAATCACCTGTGTATTTATACTAAACTGTAATAATCATCGCAGGGAGACATGGGCGGTACAAGCCTTTAGCGCGCTCCGTCTATCACTGCTGAAGTTAATCTTGGTCGAATGGGGCCGTGCTTGGATTGATGACCACCTTAGCTTTATGTGAGTACAGTTGTTGGTTCGTTTTTGTGCCTCGAGGGTTTTTCACCGCGGGTTCTCTGGTTTTCCTTCTTCCACAAAATCAACTCCTTTCCTAGTTCTCCCCAGTTAATTCTACAAGCTAATTTAATCAAGGAGTACACGAGGGCCATTGTATGAGTTATTAGTATTAAAATACTGTCATATGTCACCCTCAATAGACCTAAGTTACTTTACTTTTGTTACTGTAATTAACGTTTGAACTAGGCCAAAACCCCAAAAGGAAAGGCAACAACTTGTTATATTCAACCAAACTCTGCATCGTGATCTTAAAGTGCCTGTGAAGCGAAATCATTGACATTTTTATTGTTTTAATGAACAGAAGATATGGCTGGAGCATGTACAAAAAATATCAAGACAATCTGCTGTACAGTCTTCACGCTAAATATTAACTATCAAATTTTGCCATGGCTAGTTCGTTTTAGAGAAAATTTGGGCTTTTGGCAACAATGTCTTATGACGTATATATGTAGTATATGCAAATGCGTATGTTATATAAGGCATTGTTACAAATTTCCCTAAAAACAAACTGTCTAGCAAACTTTCAGAGTCAATAGTTCGGAGACTATATACACCAGATTCTTTTGAAATTTACAGTGAATGTTTCTATATCATGCTCCTCTGTTTATTAAAGAACAAAAATGCCAATAAATTTTTCATCTCACAGAACCGAACTTGTTGCTCGC
The DNA here is from genome assembly GCA_964035015.1 of Corallium rubrum. Lineage (NCBI taxonomy): Eukaryota > Metazoa > Cnidaria > Anthozoa > Scleralcyonacea > Coralliidae > Corallium > Corallium rubrum. Next base: position 6,258,259 of record OZ036010.1, read on the forward strand.
TTTCTTTCAGGCGAGTTGGCTGGATTAACTGGACTGACTCGTCTGATAATTAGGATCGTATAGGCGTAGAGTTTTGTTTTTGTCCAGGGGGCTGAAATGCTGAACAGGGCCTTTTTAAGAATTTTCCCGTGTTTGGGGGGGGGGGGGGGGGGGTTGTTTACAAAAAGGGACTCTTCTAGGGGGTCCGGGGCATGCCCGGCGGAAATTTTTGAAATTTAGAGTCTTGGAAATGTGATTTTCCTGCATTCTGAGGGGTGATTTTTAAGAACACTGAAGGTCACGAAATGTCATAAAAACTAGTTAAAATACAACACATTTCAACAATTTTTCGATGTTGTGTTTACTGGGTTGACTTATCACTGTATATGGGTGCTTTTGACTGACAGGAGTGAGTCTGTAACAGTTACTTTAGCCTAACGAGTAACCTATGATTTGTCAATGGTGACTGATGAGTCAGTTGCTGCAAAATTTCTGGGGGACTCAGCCCCCCATTAAGATTTCTCAGGGGACTAAAGCCCCTCAGCCCCCCCCCCCCCCCCCCCCTCCCATACTCTACGCCTATGTAGGATCGTATTGTGCTTTTAAACGCACATGAACTATATTCGCAAAGAAGAATTGGTTTAAAAATAGTTTAGATGTAAACGAATCCTATAACGTTGAATAAAATCTTCTCTTCCGATCGAGGAAAGAATTTCGTGACACGAACTATAACCCGGTTAGCCAGGACAGCCCAGCTGCATGTAATAGCCCCTTAACTTCATCTGTATATAACTTTGACGATGACTCAAACCACAGCTAAATGCATGCATGTTAATTGTTTTGAATATATGTTATATTGATATATCAACTTTGTTTCATAGCAACTGTGTCGTCTTTAAATTCTTTATTGGCAATTAACTTTCAAAATATACATTTCCTTTCTATTTTTCTATGGAACAATCAAGCTAATTCTATGCATGGTGAATAATTATTTCCTTAGGGGATTTTTTAACGAGTACTGCGTGTCTTGTCTTGTCTTGTATTTATATAAAATTTGCCAAACTGTAAATATAAACGAGTTCAGATCGTGTTTGATTAAGTCTTCTTTGAAGTTTTATGACTCTTCCTTAAGCACCATTTCTTTGTTGTATTGCTTTCGTCACTGTCATACACCGTTTTTGTGTGTGTCTTTTAGTTTTACCTTCATTTAACTCATTCCTGCCTGAGCTGGCCAAAAATGGTTCCTTTATTTTTTTACCCTGTCTTACACCAGACGATTTTACTCGTCAAATGGAGAACCTTCAGACATCCTAAGTGGCAGTGAATTAACAAGTGCATGATTAATTCATTCTTCAGTGCTCGAGCTTGCCAAAATTGTCCTTTTATATTGTTTCACTCTGTCTAACGCCAGATGATTTACTCGTCATTGGGAGAACCTTCAGATATCTTAGGCAGCAATGGATTAACAAGTGTATGATTAATTCATACCCTATATTGGTAGTCAGTAACGTCAAGATACTCATAGGCATAGCGAAAGTCCGTTGTCAAAGAAAAACGAAGTATCTTCGCTCAAAACGTCCGACCTCTTTTACGAGTATCTCACCTTGCGTGTGTATTATTACATCAATTATCATTTTTTTACAATCACGTTTCTCTCTGACGAAGGGCCTTCGCTCGAAACGTTAGACTCCGTTACTCATCTTTCGCGGATTGTTGTTTCAACACTGCCTACGCAGCACGCTACCTCTATTTCACTGTTTTAATTTATGAAAGTTCTTTACTATCGGTATACAATCAGTGCAAGGTCGACCATGGTCACGATTTTTCTTTGATTCGTATCTCTTTACTGCCTATATACGTATCACGTTACGTTTTTCAATCACGAATATAGTTTTGGTGTTTTCCACGAAGTTATGGCTAACTAACTATTATATTTGATATTTGAAGCTAGTTTAATGACTTCCGAAACGCCCCAGTACTGCTAAAATGATTGTAGTGTCAGTATTGAAGTCAATCTTACGCAACAGTTCTCATCTCAAGTTCTCAACAATCGAAATATGGTAAGGTTAGATATACTGCCGAAACAGAGAACATAGGAGTCTAACGTACGTTTCGAGCGAAGGCCCTTCGTCAGAGAGAAACGTGACGAAATTGTCTAGTTTTGGGGATTTCCAAAGTACCAAATCTCTTCTTGCTTTTTTCCCCTTCATTTCTTCATTGCTCTGATTAGGATTGCATCATTGCACGAGGTTATTGAATCGGAAGTTCTTTTCTGGCCCTCGGAAGGGGAGGGAATCTGATTAGCAGCTGAGAAGCAAAGTGTAAACTCTTATTATCAGTTAACAATTATCATCATTCGAATAACTCGCACAAACGTTTTAGATAATTGCCAAAGATTTCCTCTTCAGATTGTATTTTCTAACCACGGGTGGCGTGTGCTGTTAGGGCACTGCCTCTCACCGCTGTAGTTAAGCCCAGTTGGACGGGGTTAGTACTTGGATGGGTGACCGTCTGGGAATAACCCTGTTCTCGAACTTGAATTTCATGTGAGTAGAGTTTAGTTGGTCTTTCCTGTGCTTCGAGGGTTTTTCGCAGGGTTCTGCGGTTTTTCTCCCTCCGTAAAATCAACACTTAGGTCTTAGCTTATGTCGTGCACTTTTAACATGAGCCTCTGGCTCGGATGATTGGGCGACGCCACATCCCGTGCTTACGACGTTAAATAAATCATTACTCATTACTCATTACTAGTTGTGTTACATTTTTAAAAATCGTAAATTTTGTACTTTGGTCGAAAGTTTCTCGCACGGCAATGGGATAGTGCATTGGTTTGCTTCTCTTTAAGAAAATAATTATAGTGAAGAATTTAGGTATATATGTGAATTTATGTTAATTATAATTGAGCGAAATATCTAGACTAAATTATCAAGGTGGTAGGCGTAGTTTCGATTCTTGCCAAATGACTTCATAGTTGCATTTTCCCCAACAGTCTATCGTCTGGCGTTAGCCAGAATAAAATACTAAAGACCAATTCGAACAGGAAAGAGTTACAGAGATAGTTTATAACTCATTCCTGTCCGAGGGCTTCCACAGAGGTGAATAAAATCGTCTGGCGTAAGCCAGAATAAAAACTAAAGACCAATTCGGACAAGAAAGAGTTTGAGAGATAATTTATAACTCATTCCTGCGCGGGGGCTTCCCCAGAGGTGAATAAAATCGTCTGGTGTTAGCCAAAATAAAATACCAAAGACCAATTCAGACAGGAAAGCGTTATAGAGAGATAGTTTGTAACTCATTCCTGTCCGAAGGCTGATCCTGGAGGTGAGTAAAATCGTCTGGCATTAGCCAGAATAAAGTCAGACTAAAGACCAATTCGGAGTATTTCGGACAGGAAAGAGTTAACTCCTCTGAATTTTCGTATTCGTATTTCGTAGATCGTTATATGGTAGAATCGTATCCGAAGTAAATAGAGTTTATTCATAATTAGTTCATGATCGAGTCGGTTTTCTTTGTTATTCATAAACTTTATTTCGCATAATTACTTCACTATCTGAAAGCCTGGGGAGGGATTTGATATTCAGCAGGGAAGAGCGGGGCTGATAATTGATTTGAGTTACTCATTAGAAATGCAAGGTATTTATATGACTGGTTAGAGGGATTTATCTATATAAATACCTCATTAATATATTAATGAGGTATTTATATAGATAAATCCCTCTAACCAGTTATATAAATACCTTGCATTTCTAATGAGTAATTCAAATCAATCATCAGCCCCGCTCTTCCCTGCTGAACATCAAATCCATTCAAATCATATACGAGTTACTTGCTGTCCACAAGTAATTAACAAGACAGCCTTTCTAAGGGCCTGTTTATATGATCCCGGTGTACCGGGACGGGATGGCAGCTGGGATGATTTTGACGTATTGAAATAAGTCACGGTCTTTGATTATGTGCATCGGAAAGCTTTCGCCTACATTTTTCAAGGCCTAGATTACTAAATAACTTCAACAAAAGCCATTTTCAATTGCCACAGTCGTTCACTTTTAACTTTAGGATTAGATCAACAAAATCTGAGTTTCTTCAGGCATCGCGTTGTTTTTCTGTTTTACGTGTTGACTTATTTCAATACATCAAAATCATCCCGGCTGCCATCCCGTCCCGGTACACCGGGATCATATAAACAGACTCCAAAAAGCTATATAATCATCCTGTAACACCAATACATATACATTTTCATGTTCACACAACTATTCTAAATCACACCTTACCCCATACAAAACAAACTAATTAATCGGCTGCATCTAAATCGATCTAGTCAAAAAATCACATAAATACTCGTATGTAGCGTTACTTCGACTAAATGTTAAAGTCCTTGTGAATAAAGAAATTACAATTGTTGAAAACAGCTGAATTTTTTTCTTCCGCTCTTTGCCTCACTTTCTGGACTTTGCATGGATTCTCCAAATAATCATCACACTCATTTCCCACTCGTTTTACTGACTTCTGCGCGTTAACATTACTATCATTTTCCTCTTCTTTTAGTACTTTCTTCGCATTAACATCACTTTCAAATGCTCTCGAAATATCAATCTTAGTGCTAATGTTAGGCCGTTGATATTTTTGTAACGACCTAACATCTCTATGCCCTGTGCGCTCCATGACAAACTTATCTGGTATGCCTTTTTCCAATGCGCGGGTTGCAGTTGTTGCACGAAGGCTGTGGTTGCTGAACTGGCCGTCTATCTTCCCTTCTTTACAAAGCCTCTTCACAGTATTTCCCAGCACGTTGTGGCCGACCGGCACACTTCCAAACCATTCTATAAAGACCATAAAATAAGACAAGAAATTATAAAGTGTCATGGCCATTATAGCAATAACTAGTAAAATATACAAAGTCCAAAACAATTTGTTTTGAGTTAACAAAGTAATACTATAACACTTACCACTATCAGACATCTTATATTGTCGTCGAGGACTCAGATAAAATACGTCTTTTGTAAATGCGGACTGTGGACACTTGCTAACGTATTTCTTATACAAATTCACCAAACATCTTTCCGGTCTCGTTTCACTGGCATAGTGCTCAATTTTCTTTTGCCGCAGCGCCCGATGTTTTAAACCTCCTGGGTTATTCTTTTCGCCAAACGACGTATAAATCAGCTTCTCTGGCTCCTTGTCATTTGCTTCTACTAAAGTAAATTGACTAAATCTCAAGCCACGATGCTCTTTCCCACTACGTAATGCAAAATTTTTTCCAATCAAGAAGACCATTGTATCCACCAAAACCTTTCCCGAATCATCTCCCAAAAGCCCTAAATCCCACAGCTTGTTTTCATCTTCGTTTGAGAAAGGCTGCGCTTCTTTTACATTCGAACCTACCCCAATTCTTGTCAAACGTTTCATCTCCGCATCTAAACAATCTTGAAAGTGCTTAAATGTCGGCTCTGTGAATAAATTTAACTCTGGCCAACCATTGTCTCTCAAGAATCGTTGTAAGCCACAACACAGCTGGTAAAGACTGTTCGGTGGATAAACACTACCTGGCTCTTTCTTCTTCCGAACTTCAACTACCATTTTACTCATCCAGTAATTCAGTTCATCCTTATCCAGATGAAGTATCTCAGGACTCACTAACAAATGCATTTCTTCTCTAGCTCCTACGTCGTGCAGTTTATTTCGCTCTTCCGCCCACTCACTCCACGTACGGACAGCCCAGTTCGTATTAATTTTAGTAGACTGAGGTATACGAGTGAGTTTCCTCCTTTCTAGTTCGTTATCGTCAACCAGTGAAATACCTCTGCTCACTTTAGAGCATTTCAACTCTACATTCGTTTTACTCTGCAAGTCACTTTCAATTAAATTCTCATTCTCAGCTTCTATAACTCTACATTTCCCAACACCTCATCCAAACTATCGAAATCAATATTCGGTAAAACACTTTCCTGACAAAATCGATTTTGCGTAATATAAATGTCTTCGTCGCTGCTATCCATGATGTTCAAGCAAAAATAACCAAATTCAAACAGATTCTGATTACCAAAACAAATTAGCAAAAATTAGCTAAGGCTCAATAAGTTTCCCAAGGGATAGTAATCAAACCACTGTTTTGTCTCATTTTCTTTAAAAACCATTCTAATATATTTAGATTTCATATAAAAATACTTATGAATAAGATCATGAACTAAGTCAGATAAACACCTCGAACGTCGGTATTCAGGCATATAAATCCCTCGGGCCTACGGCCCTCGGGATTTATATGCCTGAATACCTCCGTTCTCGGTGTTTATCTCTTACTAAGTGGCAACAATTTAAATTTCTTGTATAAAATATGTACATATATAAATTTGCCCTTATGACCTCGGTTTAAAGTGACAGCTCTTTTGAATTTTGCGCATGAAGGCGAGTTCATATATATAAAGGCTCGATTTATATAACTGATAATATAAATAAAATAATAACTAAGACGTAGTTTAATAAACTGTAGTAGAGAACAATAGAGCGCGTCCTAGATAGTGTTTTGTATTGAGCAAAGCAAAGGTTGTGAACAGACGAGATTTTTGGTAACGAAATACTGACGTTTGGAGTGGAGCACTTCATCTGTCTATAGGAACTTTAAGATTCAGACAACGGACTACGGCTACGGTAGAAAGTTTAACAGTGGTATTAAATGGTGGTGTGTTTATACATTCAAATTTCAAGATACATAATCGCACGGACTCGTTTTGTTCTTAAATTCTTGAAGAAAAACACTTGTCAATCTATGGTAGTCGCGAGAGTAATGTTAAACTTCTCAGGTTCCGCGTTGTCTTTACAACGTAAAAATGCTTTTTCTACGTTGTCAACGGAGTCACGACGGCATGAAAATTACTCTTGGGACCGTCATTTGCAAATGCCCTTTGTATAGGACATAAAATTCTATTGTTCAAACACGTTGCCGTAGTCGGAGTCGCTGTGTTTTCTTAAAGTCCCTAATATCATAGTTGATACAGGCAACAACAATCTTTCTAAGTACAATTAATATAGTGTTTTCAGCTTGAAGTTGGTAAACACGTTTGTTTCTTCTTTTCAGAGTTTTCTTAGTTTAACTACTTACGACAGCTTGTACAGTACAACGAAACCAAACAAAACATCGACTATATCTTTTCTTTTGGAACGATGCATGCAGCCTTTAGTATTTTACTCAGGCTATAACGCCAGACGATTTTACTCGTCAAGGGGAGAGTTTCCGGGCGCCAAGGGCCGGATGTCTATAAAGATTGCTACGTTTTCCTAAAGTAAAAGTATAGGTGGTGTGCAACCAATCCCTTGAGATTCGAAGGACAAAGATATTCTCGCCATATTGGATAAAATTATAATTGCAGATATGAAAAACTTTTGTCAAACCATCCAACATGGCGACAATGACGTAACTTGCACACGAGTAATAACCGTCACCTCCGCAGGCAACTCTGTGTCTCGACCAAAATATTTCCCGTACAGTTGAAATAAAGTCAAGATCTCGACCAAAACATCATTGCCCGTACACAGGAGAAGTCACAGTACTTGGAAGCCACACAGAGTTTCCTGCGGAGGAGGCTACTATAGACCAATACAAACAGATTGTGCGTTCATATACAGCTTCTATATGACAACAGGGGGTGGGTTTTAACTGCCATGAGCAAATAATCAAATAAGCGTCTTCAAGTGCATTCCAGCATGGGTGTTTATAAGAAACCTAATATAGCACTTAATTTAATCAAACGATGGCTTTCTGTGCTAGTAACCCATCGGGTGGCGATCAAACATGTTTCACAAACTGGTTTTAATTTGTTTTTTTATTATGACGTTATTTGTCTATTTTGATTGGGGTTTCCCTTCTTAATTGCTAGCGGAACAAGGAAGTTGAAATCAGTGGACTATTTACATTGTTCATACATCGCCCATTGCTCATTTGACACTGGTTTACTGTGTTGCAAAGACGTTGACGAAGCTACTGCTACATTGTCCAAACTGATTGTTCTACTTTGACCTGCAACTTGGTAAGTACAGTATAAGATATGAAATTCGTTGTAGACAATTGAATATGTGTTTAATTAAAAGCCAGACGAGCCTATGGATATGAATTACTGTAGTATGAAGGGAAGGATTCTTAGATTTACACTAACAAATCGCGGTTCTTTCGTTGTCTCGCTATAAATTAAACTGTTAATTATTTGCCGTTTCCATCAATTGAGCTATTGCATATATAGGTATAGAACACCTTAGTTAACGAACTTACCAATTTTAATACACCAGAACTGGCTTCATTTCAATCTATTATGCCCACCCGCTATTTGAGTTATAGCTCTTGCAAATACCTATAACCCTGATGATCCGCGTTCTTTTAAATCTACATGCCCAACCTGTAATATAATGCTCGCAGTCTAACACACAGCATTACTTGCTGTTTTTAGTATTTTCTATATTAGTATACCTAACCTTTTACTATCTTTGGGCTCGCAGTAATTGGCTCAATGCGGGTCGCAGCAACCCTGCCATAGGTTTTTGTTAAGTTTGTGTTGTGTTTTGTTTATTTTGCGTATAAGCATGTAGTTCTTGTCCCTATTTAGTCAATCTATGGCGAAGTCAATAAAGTAAAAATTAAATAAATAGTGGTCTTCTGAAACTAAAGTATCTTACCTAGCAACCACCTGTTGCAAACGTGATCTGCTGATCGTCAAGGACAAGGAAGTGCATTTAAAGATCTTGGCTATAAGCTCTCAAAAAGCGTAGGTAGTTTGGAAATACAAGTCGAAAATCTCAAGAGATTTGAGAAGTGGAGACTCATAAGTCAGGTCTATATCTGCCGAAACAGAGAACGTTTCGAGCGAAGGCCCTTCGTCAGAGAGAAACGTTTCTCTCTGAAGAAGGGGCCTTCGCTCGAAACGTTAGACTTCTACGCGTCTTCTGTTACGGCAGTATATCAAACCTTACCATATGACGAAAGGTCCTTCGGCTTCGCTTGAAAGGTTAGAATTTCTTTATAGGTATTTCAACAGCATACCAAACTTTTAAGATTTTTGACATCAAACTAGTAACTAGCATAAGGAAAATTGTACTCCAAAGAAACTTGACATATTCGAGTGTGAATAATATCTGAGCAAGGGTGAAGAAAGCTTTCTCAAAGCCGGAAAAGGAATTAATCAGAGACCGATTACTGTTGGATTGCATCTAAAAGTTCTATAGGACTAAGGCTTATCAAATACCGTGTGGGTTGTCGTTGTACTCCACTGCTTTAGAAGGCTTCCGTTAAAACACATTGTTTACGAATTCCTTGCCCACGCCATGGCCATGCATACAAAGTAATGTTTTAAAAGTTCAGTTCAATAGTTACTTACCAATCTTATAAGAGAATCACCCCTGATTATGTTACTATAGTTCAGACAATAACGAAGCATTAGTAAAATCTTATTATATAGTTTTTGTGACTTGTTTATACTTCGACAAATTGGGTTTCCACCTTAAGGCTGAGAACTGGGATTACGTTTTCCGCTTGGCATGCAAATCGATTGTTATACAGTGTTTACTTGCCGTAGCCATGCGGATTTCAATTCAAATTGCGGTTCGGACTTCACTGAGCGCGCTGTCATAATATATATATATATATATATATATATATATATATATATATATATATATATATATATATATATATATATATATATATATATATATAATAGAATATTTTATTAAGGAAATAAACGTTTCTTCTTTTCATCACGCAAAAACATCATTCACAGCAGAGATAGAAAGACAGTTTACAGTGAACAGATGGTTTAAGAGTGGATCATATTACATGAAATTGAGAACACGGAAATAAAGAAAGGTTAAGCATAAATTTTCTATGCTACTTTAATGTTTCATGGCAGCAAGAATTACAAATGTTTGACGGCTTTCTGACTAACAAACTGTAAAAAAGTAAAGTGTTGTATATAGTGTAGTATGACATGCGGCTAAAAGCTGACCAGCATGCACCAGCATGCTAAAAATAGCAACACCGCTGAAGCACAACGGGGCTCCTGTTAACAAATCACAAACAGTTAAATATTGAAAATAGAAACGTTTTAGATACTTTCAACTAACCAGATAAAATTTGAACCGCAGAAAAATATCTTTAAGTAAGACAACGAGTCGATATAGTTTCCACTCACGTTCTGTTTCAACTCGGATATTTTCGCGTTCTCATAGATGTTTTTTAAACGGTTTAGCTTTTATCGGCTGGTTATGTTTTCTCTTTTTTAATACCTTTGGGATGTTTCCAAGCTGAAGTATAGTGTGCAAAGGAACAGCGAACAACTCGAAGAGTATATACCACGAAGAGCTTGACGAAGTTTGATTATTACCATAATCATGACGTAAACACAGTGTTGCTATTTTTAATATAGTTATTTTTTATTTTATTTTAATATAGGTTAGATATACTGCCGAAACAGAGCACGTAGGAGTCTAACGTTTCGAGCGAAGGGCCTTCGGCAGTATATCTAACCTTAGTTACCATATTTCGATTGTTGTTTCTACACTGCCTACGCAATACGCTACTTTTATTACACTATGTTGCTATTTTTAGCCTGGTGCAGTTCAGCTTTTAGCCACATGTGTAGTATGAAGTGTCGTGAAAACAGCTCCCGTAGAATCTTCCTGCTAGAGTTGATTTGTTTTTCTTTTTTGAGTTGACTAGCTAGATGTCAAACTATCAGAAAATGATGGGGTTAAAATTTCCGACCTTTCGATATACAGGGGGGTTGAGAGCTTGGAAAATGTGAACTACATTTTCTGATAGTTTGACACCTAGTTGACTCAAAAAAGAAACAAAAATCAACTTTAGCATGAAAATCCTAAAGGAAGTGTTTTCATGACATTTCATACGACACTAATTAGGGCTAGGATCAAGGTCAGGAAATGTCTTCGAATCACTCGTATTACATCACCAGAAATTTTGGTCATTTGTGCCGCTGCTCTCTGTCGCCTAATAATATAATTATGTATTCTAATATTCTATTGTATGCTAGTGTATTCGCATTATTCAGGTCACTGAGTTCTTAAAGCCGGTTTTCCACTAGGCGACTTTTTTCGCGCGAAGCGACTTTTTCTTTTGTCTCATGAGCTCTGAGCTGGAACTAATCAGAAATCTATTGAATTCGAACAAAAGAAAGTCGCTTCGCGCGAAAAACATCGCCTAGTGGAAAACCGGCTTTAGAATTTGCCTAAATCGTGCATGTATGTGTATGTAAACAACCTCTAAACGGCTATAAGAACTGTGAAATCAAGCAAGTTCAAACGCTTTTGGAAGTACTACGCTAGGGACAAATCAGGATCTTTATGTGCTCAGGAAGTAGACTGACTCATGCCGAATGCATTGCGATCTGGAGACTTCGCATCGCCCGTAACGTTGTTGGTCAATTTGGCCAATTTCTATAGCACCTGTTTACAAAGATTACTATGGCTAACACTATGGATAGTGGCGCTTTTAGTGCAAAAATAAGATGAGCTAGGGAAGGACTTTGTCGTCGAGCTAAGAAAAAGTTTTTTAGTTACAACTGTTGCTTAGTCCATGCTGAAGTCAGATGGATCTAGAGAAAGAAGAAATATATCACCGTTTGAGCAAAATTTGAATTATTGTGTGCTCTCATTATTTACTGTTGCGAATCTCTATTATTATGGTCGTTAATGCGCACGCGCGCCACCATCTTGTCCCAAATTTCTGGCAATGAGCAATGTCTCCGACCCCTCGACCCCCCTGTATATTAAGAGGTCGAAAATATCTAGTCAACTCAAAAAAGGAAGAAAAAACCCCCAACTTTAGCAGTGTTTTAGGCAACACTGTTTTAGGTAAACTGCCTTGAATAGTTTTATAAATAGCTTATAACATTTCGAGCGAAGCCTTTCATTAGACTGAAATATTCTCGGGGGTTCTTACAAAATTTCAAAGTCTTTGAAAGTTCTTGAATTTGAAAACAAAAATTCAAGGCCTTGGAAGTCCTTGAATGTATAAAGAAGTGCTTGAAAGTTCTTGAATCCTTCTTATTTTGATTTTTGTGACATTTTCTGAAATTTGTCAACATGTGTGCGAATTCGCTTCCTCCTCATTAAAGTGGCAATTTTAACAGTTTTTTGTGACTTTTTACTGCTTTTTAAACTCTAAAGCCTTCTCTTCAGCCCATTGGTCCTTGAATTTCCTTGAAAAGGCCTTGAAAGACCTTGAAAAGGCCTTGAATTCCACTCTTCTTGACAAGAACGAACCCTCATGCTTTGAGTGACAAACTGTTTTACGATTTACGACGGTGCTCACTGCTCTAACCAAGCCACAACTCTGTGCAAAGACATGACATAGAGATGTACAGTACATAGTACATATAGAGAGGCAGTATACATAGAGATGACAAAGACAAAACTTTTACGAATCTACTTCAAGGAAACAAGAAGGCCTCGAAAATACGTGAAAATACGTTTGTAAGCATTTAAATTTGCATCAGAGTTTCCCTGGGAGCTATATCTGCAATTGCCCAAGAATGGTGCCCCTTACACTTTTTCTCACTCATTTTTGTCTTTCAGAATAACTCGCTTATAATGGAGTGGTTTGGTCTGTTTTGGACGGTTCTTCTGATTTTGATTATCGCGATCACTGAAGGTTAGTGGACAACTGTCACTTCCTTTTACCAGTCAAATAAACACATAAGCTAAAAAAAAAAATTAAATATACAAATTAACTGGAAAATTTCTTTTTGTATACACTACAAAACTCTGCTAGAAAAACAATAAAAAGTAGAGTGCTGCGTTGGAAGTGTTTTGGATACAGCAAAGTGAAAAGGTGGTAAAATGTAAAATACATTGTTCTCACCGTGCACAAGATTGCATAAACGTAAACAAAAAGATAAAACAAAGATGCTGAGTTTCCAGATCATCTCAATAGACTATGTTTTGATGTACTGTTTAATAAACGAGCAGGAGTGTTTTATCAGATATGAAGACACGAGGCGAAGCCGAGTGTTTTTATATCTGATAAGACACGAACTGCGAGTTTATTGAACGGCTTCAAAAACGAACCACTTGGTAAGTTCATTGGCGTAGTAAGTTTGAAACCTTGATAACCTTGTCTAAGCCAAGAAAATCAAAGCTAAAGTTTATGTAAATCACGAGGTATCTTTATCACATATAAAGACACTGATTAAACTTTAATTTCTTTTGAATTTTCCTCATGAATTATTAATGAGTTTTTGAAGACTGGTTAGACGCTCTAACCATCGAGCATTTGAGCTACTGAGACTCAGATAGAGAGCTGCAAATCCATAGTCATATACACTTTATGTGCTCTTATGTGGTATAGCGTTTGCATGTGAAATCTAGTTGAGCTAGTGTGACATCGTAGGGGGGGGGGGGGGGGGGGGTGTAGGGGGTGCAAGTTGACCTGGGCCTAAACTTGAGAAGGGCCCCCTAAAATTTGTGAGATTTGAGTTTTCGACGTAAGAAAACACGAGGCCCAGAAAGCGTAAAGATCAGTAACACTAACTTCATTTTTAGCCAACCCAGGGGACCAATTGAGAACACGTAGACACGACCCTATGACGTGTGACGTCATCAGGGGTCTCCAAACCATGTGACGTCTCGGGGCTCCCAAATCGATAATTTGGCCCGGATCCCACAATTTCTCTCGGCGGGCCTGCGTACCTATACTGTACATCTAGTGCATGCAGCTTGTGCAGTTGATATGTAATGTAACAGACGTTCAGTAGACGTCATGCTTACAAACATTTACCACATGCACTTTGTGTATACGTATCACCCATTAAATGTAATTAAGTTAAAGGCACAGTGTCACCATGACGCAAACTTGAAAAACTTCGTGGACAAATTCAAGTTCACATGATTAAAATTGTGGTGAATATCACACACGTCAAAACTTGGACTAAACAGTACGTAAGAAAATGCATTAATAACTTACTATTTTAACGTTTTAAGAATATTATTCCTTTCCTTTACACACAAATATAATTTTTGTCTCGCGCAAAACTATACCTGACATTGTGCCTTTGACCCTTTCGCTGTCAGAGTTTTGACGAGTAAAATCGTCTGGCGTTAGACAGAGTAAAATAATAAAAGTCAACTTTCGTTGGCTTCAATCATTTATTTATTTAACTACGTAACGCTTAAGAGCAAAAACTCGTTAAAACGCGCACGTACTAATTACTTGATAAAATTTGTGTTAAGAATAGATATAGTGATAAAAAAATTCATTAATATATATAGGACCTTGTTCCTGTATACATTTAAAAAGAAGAATTAAAGATTGAAAATGCCTACGCTGCTCCAATGACTTAATTTTGGCTAATTCGAGTAAGCCTTCGTAATTGTTTGACTTTGCCGGTGAAAGAGATAAATTAAGTTTTCTTCTTTTAGGTCTTCCAGTGGGAAACTCTAGTCTGGAGTCATTAAAGCCAACCCCAATCGTGGTTAAGTCAAGTATCATGACACCACCATCAGTAACTATAACGATGTTGACGACAGCGCAGATTATAGCAGCTACCGCTGTATCTACGAAACGTACTGAGCTATCCACTGCAGGTATTGGTCAATGAACATTAAGGCGCGCTTTACATAAAACGGCAAACATTCGTATAAATAGTACAAAGACTTTACACAAGACACGGCTTGTTCAGAAACGCTGTATGAATGGGTCAGTTTGCGTCTTATGTAAGCTGCGTCTTATCAGCACTGGTGCAAACGAATCTTTTCTGTCATAATTAACTGTATTGGAAAAGATAAATAAAAGATAGATAAACAGATAAATAAATAAATAAATAAATAAATAAATAAATAAATAAATAAATAAATAAATAAATAAATAAATAAATAAATAAATAAATAAATAAATAAATAAATATAGAAATATAGAAATATAGAAATATATACATAAATATATACAGTGTATAATTAAATATATAAATAAATAAATAAACAAATAAATAAATAAATAAATAAATAAACGAACGAACGAACGAACGAACGAACGAACGAACGAACGAACGAACGAACGAACGAACGAACGAACGAACGAACGAACGAACGAACGAACGAACGAACGAACGAACGAACGAACGAACGAACGAACGAACGAACGAACGAATGAACGAACGAACGAATGAATGAATGAGCAGATACACAAATTAATGGATGAATAAATAGATAAATAAATAGATAAATAAATAAATAAATAAATAAATAAATAAATAAATAAATAAATAAATAAATAAATAAATAAATAAATAAATAAATAAATAAATAAATAAATAAATAAAGAAATGAATTTGCAATGCCAGAAATCTCTCTATCACTCAACTAAAATTTATGAAATAAATATTTTTTGTCTTTCTAGCACTCCCGAATGTTGTGAGTAGCACATTCAAACCAACGATTCCAGTTAGCAATTCAACAACATTGGGACCCAGTGCAGGTATAGACGAATCTTCATAACCGGTTTTTTTATGTTGCTGACCAGTGTTTTCTAAACCTTTTTATGCCCAGTTTATTTCACTTTCCTAGCGGGATTTGGAAGACATACCTCAGGTTTAAGATTAAAGAAGTTCTTATTTTAAAAAGATCCCCCCCCCCCGCGTATGTTTGGGGCGGCGGTGAAAATTTCGAAACCGTAGACGGTCGAGCACCTCATTGATTGTCAAGCACCTCATTGATTGTCAAGCACCTCATTGATTGTCGAGCACATGATTAGTCTCGTTCCCAGATTGCGGAAGCGTAAACCAGCGCGCATTGGGGCCACACGGAACGCTGGCTCAGGCAAAATTATACTGGTCATTGTCCTATATAAAAAGCTACACAGCATAAGGTGATGTAAAATCAAAACCAAAATCAAAGTTGAAAGGTTTCTAGACACAGACTAAGCAAGAAACTGAAACTCAGTGTGAAATTAAAGCTTGTATAAAAACCTAAGTGAATATTTTGACATGTTCCACGTCTTTCTACATGGTGTCCTCACTGTTCTGTATGCATGTACGCTAGAGTTTAATCAAAACTCAGTAAAATGTTAAATTATAGAAGATACTTACCACGACAGTTTTATAAAAGGCATGATAACCAGTCAACTTGATCGACTTCATTTCGTTGATACAATACAATACAATACAATACAATACAATACAATACAATACAATACAATACAATACAATACAATACAATACAGTACAGTACAGTACAGTACAGTACAGTACAGTACAGTACAGTACAGTACAGTACAGTACAGTACAGTACAGTACAGTACAGTACAGTACAGTACAGTACAGTACAGTACAGTACAGTACAGTACAGTACAGTACAGTACAGTACAATACAATACAATACAATACAATACAATTTTATTTAAAGTGATCAAATGCGCTTAGCTAATCCAGCTAGTTTACAGGCATGCCATTATTTAGATAAAAATGTAACTACTATAAACTATAAAATACTAATCTATTATAAATTTTCAGAAATTTGTTCTATATAATGAATAATGTAAAGTATTTAATTTATTCTGCGTCCAAGTTTCGTATCAATTTGATAAATAAATTAAAATTGTTTGTTTCTCTCGCAGGTTCTGGCAGTGAGTTCCAAAGTTTCGCAGCAGTGTAGCGCCATGATTTTAGTCCATATGTTGTTGTTTGTACTTTAGGAAGTTCTAGTATGTTCGATCCTCGAAGATCGTAGTGAGAATTGCGCTTTGATAGTAGTTCTTGTATTGTAGTAGGAGACCTTGAGTTGGTTAAAGCATTAAAGACAGTTTTTACTATTTTACAGAGCCGTTCGTTTGAGAGCGTTAAAAGCCCCATGTTCTTTAAGAGAGTTTCACATGATGTGTTTCTATCGTTGAATACGAGGCGGATGGCCCGTTCATTAAGTTTTCCAGCTTTGTTGCACATCTTTTACTGCAATTATGCCATGTTTCAGAGCAGTATGTAAAATGCGGTTTCTTGTATTGTAGTAGGAGACCTTGAGTTGGTTAAAGCATTAAAGACAGTTTTTACTATTTTACAGAGCCGTTCGTTTGAGAGCGTTAAAAGCCCCATGTTCTTTAAGAGAGTTTCATACGATGTGTTTCTATCGTTGAATACGAGGCGGATGGCCCGTTCATTAAGTTTTTCCAGCTTTGTTGCACATCTTTTACTGCAATTATGCCATGTTTCAGAGCAGTATGTAAAATGCGGTAAAATAAATGCGCGATATAGGTCCTTTTTTACTTCAATCGGCAACATCTTCTTCATACATTTCAATCAATACTATCCACCATTTTTTCAAAATAGAAACATTAGAAAGTGACACTGTGACACGAGGATTGCTTGAGCCAATGTTCCGTGTGCCCCATGCGCGCTGGTTTCCGTTTGCACGATCTGGGAACGAGACTAATGTTGTGCTCGACCGTCTACGGTTTCGAAATTTGCGGCGGTGCCATCTTGGATTTGATGACTCAATTTTAATTAAAAAATATGTCGTATAGCCGGTATGTTGTTATCGCATGGGTGAGAATGCGTATAAATATACGTCGTCCTTTATTTTTATAAAAATTGATATCTTTCTGATTTTCATGATTTGTGTATCTCAAATCATGAAGAAAACACAAAAGAAAAACAGTACAGTGTCGGTGCTTTGGATATTGGCGGAAGAAATTGCATAATTTCGGCAAACTTTACCTTTTACCTCGATTTTTTCATAAAATACTGATTTGAATTGAAAAACTCTCATACCACGGTATGTATCCCGAGTTCCTCTCGGTTTTCAACAAGCGTCTCAGTGTTTGGATATATCAACAACGAGTGTTTCATCAGGGGATCCAAACACGAGAAAACATGAAAACACGAGACCGAAGGCCGAGTGGTTTCATTGTTTTTGAGTGTTTGGATTCTCCTAATAAAACACAATAAACGAGTTGTTGATATGGTATCTCAATTGAACGATTTCAATTGAAAATTAATTAAAATAAACGCTCATGAGATCTTATTCACGAGGATGTGTAAAATTTATTTATTATTAGTTATATTTTAAAACCAGTTCCGTCGAGGGGTGAGAGGCACTGGGTTAACAGTATCTAAATACTATACACTTGTTGACTGGCGCCGAGGGAAACATCGAGTTTTACGGACCCGAAGGCTTCATTAGCGAGCTTAAGCAAATAGGACGGCGTGATCTAGGACGGCGTTCGCGGTGACAAGGGGACTGGGTCTAGAACGTCGTTCCTCATCTCCATGATAAACATTAAGCTAACAATATTTAGAACGGCGGTCGTCAAGTAGAGCTCAGCGGGAACTTTCAAAATGCCGGGCTTTCGAAAAGTTAGAGATGTGCTTTTGCTTGCCTATTGTACTGGAATAATAGATGATACTGAATTTTGTCTTTTGTACGACTGCAATTCTTCTCGTAATCCAGATTTCCCGTATTGGCAGTACGACCGTTTTGACCTAGACAGACTGGAAGAAGCAGAGTGTAAAGCGGAATTCAGATTTTATAAGAATGATATATACAGTTTGGCCGAAATCCTGCGTATTCCTGAAGAAAAAACCTGTTACAACAGAACCAAAGTGGACCAAATCGAAGCATTAGCAATCTTTTTAAAGAGATTCGCCTATCCTTGCAGGTATGGGGATATTATTCTACGTTTTGGTCGTTCAGTTCCAGAAATGAGTATAATTTCAAGTTATGTGGTTGACTGGATATATGACCACTACAAAAACAAACTGACTGACTTTATGCAAAACTGGCTCCGTCCT
Source organism: Corallium rubrum (assembly GCA_964035015.1). Taxonomy (NCBI): domain Eukaryota; kingdom Metazoa; phylum Cnidaria; class Anthozoa; order Scleralcyonacea; family Coralliidae; genus Corallium; species Corallium rubrum. The sequence continues at coordinate 6,277,008 of OZ036010.1, forward strand.
GAAAAACTACAAGAATATGCAGATGCGATTCATCGTCGTGGTGCAGCCCTAGATTGTTGTTGGGGATTTGTGGATGGAACTGTAAGGCCACTGTGTCGGCCTGGACAACAACAACGATTGTTTTACAATGGACATAAGAGAGTTCACTCTTTGAAGTTCCAAAGTGTTGTAGCACCCAATGGACTCATCGCCAATCTTTATGGTCCCATTGAAGGAAGGAGGCATGACTGTGCACTACTTGCTGCTTCAGGACTTTTAGAGAAATTACACCAGAATTCATACTCACCAACTGGGCAAATGCTGTGCATTTATGGTGACCCCGCATACCCCTTGCGTCCTCAATTAATGAGCCCATTTCGAGGAAGACTAACACCGGATCAAGCAGCATTCAACAAATCAATGAGTACCGTAAGGGTATCTGTTGAATGGATATTCGGAGATATCGTGAACTACTTTGCTTTCTTAGATTTCAAGAAAAACCTCAAGATTGGACTTAGCCCTGTTGGGAAAATGTACATTATTTGTGCTCTCTTACACAATGCCCGAACATGCCTGTATAAAAATACATCGTCTGCCTTCTTTGGAATTGACCCTCCCTCCATTGATCTATATTTTGAGTAAAAACAAGTTACTTTGTCAAAATTTCATTTTTATGAAAGAACATGTTGTAACAATATTTATTTACTCTATAGTGTAAAAGACGTCTCTCAATATACATATATACATACAGTATAATCAGGCCTGCACAGACTTAGGTGGGCCCGGGGCGAAATAAAGAATATTGGGGGCCCCATGCAAAAATTCCATATGCCATACCAATTCTCTGCAAATTAAACTAGCAATATAATTAAGGGGCCTCTCTTGTACTGGTCCCCTGGGGCAAATTCCCCCCCCCCCTTTAGGTGGGCCTAATATATATATATATATATATATATATATATATATATACCCCTTTAGGTGGGCCTCCTTTAGGTGGGCCTAATAATATATATATATTAGGCCCACCTAAAGGGAGGGGGGGAATTTGCCCCAGGGGACCAGTACAAGAGGGGCCCCTTAATTATATTGCTAGTTTAATTTGCAGAGAATTGGTATGGCATATGGAATTTTTGCATGGGGCCCCCAATATTCTTTATTTTGCCCCGGGCCCACCTAAGTCTGTATATATATATATATATATATATATATATATATATATATATATATATATATATATATATATATATATATATATATATATATATATATATATATATATATATATATATATATATATATATATATATATATATATATATATATATATATATATATATATATATATATATATATATATTTCCCCTGGGAATTATTAATTTCATGCCAACAGGGGGGAAAGCTTATATAGATAATGTAAATATTTTATTATTCAATATGATCATTCAAATGAAACATGCAATGGGTTTATGAACCTTGGCAATAAACATGAAAAAAATTTTTTAAAAAAATCAGGAAAATTCATGTTACCTTGAAGTCAAAGAGGTATACTTGGGTATGTAGGGAGTATCACACCCCCAAATTTTGTGTAAAAAAAGTTATTGGGCAAAAATAGACAATTTGAAACAAAATTTGATTTTGTACAAAAGCTCGAAAACCCTGCTGGTTTGAATTTAAGCATTTCAGGCTAGTAAAATAGGTTTTGCCAACTACCTCTTCCCCCAAGAAAACAAACCCAAAACAAAGTAGAATCATCTTTGCTCAGGGGTGTAGCAGACCTGCAATCTTAAGATAAACTGCATTTTATTAACCTTTTAACTCCAAGAGTCAACCTCAATTATGGTACTAGCTCTGGCTAATAAAAGACAATTTTACTCGAGTTAAAAAACATTTAAATATACTAATGTATACAGCATTTATATGTTCAAAACAGAAAGCAACAAAATGTGAAAATAAAGGATGAAAAAGTTTTAAATACTAAAACTAATAACATTTGTGTCATTAAAATCAGGAACTTTAAAATTCCAACAATGGAAAAAAACAATGATTGGCAATCATTTAAATATTAACAGTATCAACATGTTCAAAACAGAAATCAACTAAACATAAAAATAAAGTTGAGAAAGTTTTAACAATGAAACTAATATCATAAATGTCACCAATGTCAGGATTTTGAAAATTTATCCAACAGTGAACACAAGACTTGGGTTTGGGCTTGCTGAGATTGCATAAATATCTGCATCATTTCCATCATATTTTTTTGTTGGTCACGTACTTGTGTCTGCTGTAGAGCCATGACTTCATTTTCTCTCTTTTTTTGCTCCAGTTCTTCCTTTCGCATCTCAAGATCACTACCCATCTTCTCTTTTAAAAACTGCACTGTCTCACTTCCAGTGGACCTTTGTCTCTTTTGGGGTGTTGTTTCATCACCTTTTCTCTTTTTGGTTTCACTAAATGTTTCTAATGCTTTTTGTCGAATGTCTTCAGCAGCCTCTTTCTCATTTTCTTCTTTTTGTTGCTTTTCTTCATTTTGTTTCTCAATCTGCAATTCATGTTCTTTGGCACGAAGTAAAATTTCTTCCATAAGAACATCCAGCTCAGAGATCTCGGGTGAGATACCAGAGGCATTGCCTTCTTCACGTTGTTTTTTGCGGAATTTGTTCTCCAAAACTTTGAACCTTTCACGAACTGCTCTTGCAGTTACAGAAAACACTGGTTGCTTGATGTCATTCAAATGCTCAGAGATTTCTTTCCATGCCTGTCCTCTCAATGTAGTTTTTTCTTTAAATTTGTATGGTTCAATTAAAACGATTTCTCTACACAGCAGAGTGTCTTTTTCTGTTGCCCATAACATAGGAGTCCTGGAGAAACAAGGGAAAGAAATAAACAAACTTTGGTCATGTATTACAAAGGATTTTCTAGTGGGCAGAAAGAGTCACCAACTTGACAGACAAAATCCTGACACTTTATTTGACAGTGCAAATCTCAACCAAAAACGTAACTGCTAATTGTCTTCGAATCATGACTGATCGTATAATTATAAACAGACTAAAACAATGGATAAAAATGTCAGTCGGTTTGTTATGTTGCCTTGCATAGACCATGCATACACAGGGGTAAAAAATATGTTGAAAGACAACTGACTGAAATTGTCGATTCGAAATTCATTTTCAATGTTAATTTTTGAACAATTGACATGAAGTAACTTTATTGTAGCTGCTTACGATAAAGAACAAAACACCAATGATGAAAAAATCGATAGGTTTGTATCTGATAATTCCAAAGAAACAAAGCAATACATTACTGAAGGAGAAATAGCTATGCATGGCAGACTTTTGAAGTTTACAAAACAAGTCGGAGACTTCGAGAACGTAAATGTACAATTTTCTTTTCAAAATCGGTCTTTTACTCTCTTTGATCTACAGGACAATAATTAATGAAAGGATTTAAGGTACTTACGCTCGCTTTTCTTTTCCGCGTTGATCAGGAATTACTTCGTTCTCCATATTGTATGCCACGTTCTGACAAAAACGTCAAACCACTGTTTTGGCGTCTTGAGCTTCAGCACGACGGGCTTCGTTCTTGAGGCACGCATGCACTTTAGGAAAAAAGTCGCGCGAACGCCGTCGTAGATCACGCCGTCCTATTTGCTTAAGCTCGCTAATGTCACCCGAGGGCTTTAGCCCGAGGGTGACATTGAAGCCTGAGGGACCGTAAAACTCGATGTTTCTCGACGCAAAAGTCAACAAGTGTTTTGTTATATACCAAAGACTTTTAAAATACAAAATACAAAACTGCCTTGAAACTTGCAAACGGCGAAAAGACTTACCAAAACACTTTGACTTTGTCTTCGTAATTTCAATTCAAGTCATTCAACTAAACAAATACACCAGACTCAACACTAAGAACAGCTTTAAAGTTCTCCAAGTGTTTTTCAGACCTTTGAAGATATGTATAGAAATTCTTTCTTTCAGAAAATGGACTATTTCGTACCAAACAAGCTCGAAACAAGCTCTTGTTTTCAAAATGCCCAAAGAGTCCAAAGTTCTTGATCTGATGCAATAATCGTGTATTCACGTGAACAACGTATGATTAAAGCGACGTCAGAGGGAAACGTTGCACTGTTTCCTTCTTCGTTGTTGACGTCAGAGGGAAACAGTGCAATGTTTCCCTCGGCAGAAAGAAACATTGAGTTTGTTGAACAACACGTGACCATGATTTGACCAATAGGATTTCATTATTGGCAAACGAAAGTCTTTGGTATATAACAATGCCATATGTCACCCTCAATAAATAAAGTCACTTTATACACTAATTTGTTTATCTTGCATAGATAATCGAGATCTTATAGAATTAGAGGAACACCGGTTTTCATCTAATATCTATACGATTTTAGCGTGTTTTACTGGTGTATCCAACTTCAATCCGTGAAGGAGGAATATCTACGGAAATAATAGGTAGATTGTGCTGAAACTTTGAAGCTGTTTTAATACAAATGGTACATTGCAATGTACACAGTTATTCCTTCATATATTCCTCAATTGGGGAAGTTTGTTTGATCTGTGTTGAGAGATGACAGCGTAAGGTATCTTATTTGCATGTTACAAAAACCTGAATATCTCTGGAACATGATGAGGTATTGATTTAATAAGAACGCTATATACTTCTCCACACGGAAAAGATTAAATCAAAATTGAATAGGAGTTTTTCCATCTTACTGTCCCTTTAACTGTCCCTTTAACACTTTTTTGTGTTTAGGTCCCAGAAAAAATGACAAATCTTCTCTCAAGACAATTGTTGCCGTCAGCGTGGCTGGTGTGGTTTTGGTAATAATCATGGTCAGTTTAATTACAGGAATACTACGAAAACGCCGAGTAAGTAACATAAATAGGAATTAATTCTTTGAAGATTTTGTGGCAATCACTACTGGGGCTATCCATTTTAGAAAAAGCACAAGAAATGTAAATATTTTAAAAGTAATATTATAATAATTTTATCGGGCATTGTGGTATATTTTGCGGTCTAAAATGAAGAATTCAGCGAGCTAAAATATACTTTACCCGGCTGGTCTGAGCCTATCAGTTTTAACAGTTTTAAATCACTACTGGTTGGTTGTTTATGAATTGTATACTTTTCTTGTCAATACTTTGGAACAAAATTGTTTTTATGACAAACGTTGCGGGTTTTTTTGCCAAGTTTTACATGTAAAGCCGGATTTCCACTTGGCGAAAAATGTCGCGCGAAGCGACATTTTCTTTTGTCTCGTAAGCTTTCGGGTAGAGTTAAGCCGGTTTTCCACTAGGCGATTCTTTTCGCGCGAAGCGACTTTCTTTTGTTCTAATTCAATAGATTTTTGATTAGTTCCAGCTCAGAGCTCATGAGACAAAAGAAAAAGTCACTTCGCTCGAAAAAAGTCGCCTAGTGGAAAACCGGCTTTAATTAGCCAAGACAAAAGAAAAAAGTCGTTTCGCTCGAAAAATATCGCCTAGTGGAAAACAGCCTTTAGTTATGAGTTATGAGTTATGTAAATATTTATTGCAATGAAATACACGCTGGCGGGATGGCGGCACTGTTCAAGATACTGTTTACTGTTCTGTCTTTGATTTTCTTCTAAATGCCCACTAAAATTATTATAATAGTAATACAGTTGATGTTCTTGGGCGTAAATTGTTTTTGACCTTTCTCAGAGCTAATTTTAACCCGCGTCTGCTGCTCGGGCTAAAATGAACCTGAGTCGGGCCAAAAACATATTTATGCCCACGAACATCAACTCTATTGTTATATTAATTTCTATTTTATTTGAAAGAAATTACGAAAGAACCCACAAAGGCTTCCTAAATGCGGTAGGTTGTGTAGAAGCCGCGTACAGGACACGGAAGAACCGAGAATTGTGATTCGATCTGCAAGTGAAAAGGTATAAAATTGCTAATTAATTTGCTTATAAAAACCTAATTGAGATATTACTGATATCGTCGTTAATACTAATATAGATTTTATGTAACGTGAATAGTTAAATGCCTATTTTTTATTTTGACTTTTATTTGTTGATATTTTGAGGTTTTTATTTTCAAAATAGTAATGAGGATGACGTCTATGTAGGCATAATTTGCATACACAATGTCCTGTTACAGGAGAAATATTACCCAATTCACACGTTAATGGCATATTTGAATAGCATATTCTCTATTTTTAATTTTCTTTTTTTTTATTCAAATCTTTAAGCGGTTTAACGGACAACTATGTATAATAACTATTTAAATAATTAATGGTACAACGGCATACGTCATCTGCTCTATTATATATACTCGTTTTCAGCCTTTCCTTATTTCCAACACCAGGAAGGCAACTTTGGCACTTAATATCTCGAAAAGTACACGCCACATTTATCGTATTTTTCGGACATTGGTTATTTAGGTAATGAGTTTCAAATTTGTTCCTTCGGAAAATTTTCATTTTACTTAAAAATGTTCTATTTTTAACTGGAGTCCCCCTTTCAGGGTGTTGCGCGCGCATCATTTTTCGAAAAAACTGGCAAGCTCCACTCAAAGTAAACATACTGTTTAAAATCAACAAAGTATAGACACAGTTTCTGGATGTTTAACACTGTTATTCTGCTGTTGTTGGCTCCCCAGCAAGTCTGTTTGCGATTGCTTACTTTGTGTGGAGCCCGCCAAGAGCCCACCAATTCCTTTGCAAAATGATACGCGCGCATTGCCCTGAAATTCACCTATCGGCAAGTCTCATGGGCATGTCTTCAAAGGGCCTGGATACTAGCTTTTCCCGTTCAATTTTCCTCGCACATTTGACTGGACTTAGCATAATAGGAACGCTCCCTGTAGTTTTATTTATGATCTCATGGTTCTACTATAGTAACCGCTGACCTTTTTAAACGGATTGATTGGTCTGCGGGCGCTATTGAGCCTACAGTCAAGTAACATTAGAAACATTATAGACCTTTCCGCACGAAGTGCGTGGATAACGTGTTGAGAGATTTGATTGGCTTTCGCAAAACTTCGGACATCCAAAACTTCGTACATCCCAAACTTCGGACAAACATTGGAGGTTAGCCAATCAGATTTGTCAAAAAGAAAGATCACGTGATCCATTCACTTCATGCGGAAAGGTCTATTGAGCATGATAAGGTCAGCGGTCGCTACCATGAGAGAAAGGACCCATATTTCCACTATCCTTGTTCGATCGCTTTTAAGACGGAACCCGCAGTTTAGTTATTTATAGTTTAGTGACACTGATGAGCAAAATTGATTTTCATTTATAGTCAACGTTCCGTACGCGATGCGAATCATTTCCTCCACCGAAAAGAATGCATGTTGGTAAATCAGCTTTCTATAACGATTGTGCCGAGGAGGACGAGGATAATAAGTATAGGATGACACGTCAGAAAAGTAATTTTTTTTTCAGTGTGATATGTTAGATTAACTTTGACACTATTTTATCAACTCTCTCTTCACTTTCTTTCATTTTATTTTATTTAATTCATTTCACTTCAGTTTATTTTATTTTATTTCACTTTACTTCTCTTCGCTTCACTTTACTTTATGTCACCTCTACTCTACTCCACTCCACTCCACTCCACTCCACTCCACTCCACTCCACTCCACTGTATTATATTCTACTTCACTCTACTTCACTCTACTTCACTCCACCACTCCACTCCACTCTATTTCACTCCACTTCACTCTACTCTACTCTACTCTACTCTACTCTACTCTACTCTACTCTACTCTACTCTACTCTACTCTACTCTACTCTACTCTACTCTACTCTACTCTACTCTACTCTACTCTACTCTACTCTACTCTACTCTACTCTACTCTACTCTACTCTACTCTACTCTACTCTACTCTACTCTACTCTACTCTACTCTACTCTACTTCACTACAATACACTCTACTTCACTCCACCCACTTCACTCTGCGCCACTTCACTCCATTTCACTCCATTCCACTCCACTCCATTCTACTCCAATCTACTCTACTTTACTCCATCCATTTCACTCCACGCTACTCCACTCCACTTTCGTGCATGCACCTCAGTTTAATACTGTTTTAAGAAGAATTTTGCTTTTATTTTTTTTATACAGACGCTTCAACACGACCAGGAATGACAAAGGAATTCATTACAGAACTTGATGGAGGAACACTAAAAACCAATGGAGTCACGCTTCGATTTGGAGCCGGTTGTCTTTCAAAAGACACTCAAATTACGATGATCGAGGATTACCACAACTTTGCGTTTAAGTCTTTAGTTGACTTGGAACTACTGAAGGTCCCTCCACGTGTCCTAGAGTTCCTACCTGACGGACTAGAATTCACAAAGTCGGCAGATCTTACAGTTCAACTTGGGGAACATCTCGATTCGTTGGAACTTTTCGTTTTACATGGCGCTTACGACAGCGAAATGGAAAGAACCATTTGGCGAGTAGTGAACGACGACATTGAAGTAAACAGCAAGGAGGGATACGTCAACATGAAAATCAATGGTTTTTGTTTCTACAGCTATATTTTGTCAACCCGAGGGAAACTAGCTCGTATTTTAAGTCACCTTAACCATTCATTCAACTGTCATGCAGTGGCACTTTATCGTCGAATGTCAGCATCGCCGAATATCGACGTGGCTGTGGTTCTTCTAAGCGAGTTCGTCGAAAGCCACGAAGACGAACGAAATACTTCGCAACTCGTCATGATGGTTACGGAGAATAGTTTTTGTAAAGGTGACAAGGGGGCGTTGAAACGTGTTGATACACATCGTGGTCTTGAAATGTGCGTTGAATTTCCTGGAAAAGACGATCTAAGTGCGTATTCGTTCAAAATAGATGTGCCTCAGCTTGACTCAGTTGGCATGGTGCTTGACGAGAACAATTTTCGGGAAATTGCGCAAAAATTCCCCGCTCGAGGAAAAGTTCTTATTTACGAAATTCATCGGAACAATAAACGCCTTCTATGGACCTTGAATATCACCGAGGTTAGAATAAATATTGTTTTGTAGCATTTTATGTTGGAGTTCATATTGTTATCGAGTTTATAGTATTTTATGTTTTCTATATTTTGAATGTTGTTGCATTTATAACGTTTAGACATTTCTTTTTTAATTTTTTTTTTATCTCAGACAGAAGAAGTTCAACGCAGTACTCCTGAAGGTATTTAAAAATTACCCATTTTTCTTCTATTTCCCCCTTCCCTTTTAGCATAGCATAGCATAGCATAGCATAGCATAGCATAGCATAGCATAGCATAGCATAGCCTAGCCTAGCCTAGCCTAGCATAGCATAGCATAGCCTAGCATAGCATAGCATAGCATAGCATAGCATAGCATAGCCTAGCCTAGCCTGGGCCGCCGAGAGGAGGGGGGAGGGAGGTTCTAGGGGGGTAAGTTGCCCCGGGTTCCCAACTTCAGAAGGGCCCCCTAAAATCTTTGAGATTTGAGTTTTTGACGTAAGAAAACATGAGGCTCAGAAAGCGTAAAGATCAGTAACACTAACTTCAAATTTAGCCAGCCCAGGGGAGAACACGTAGACACAACCCTATGATGTGTGACGTCATCCCTATGACGTGTGACGTCATATCAGGGGCCCCAAATCGATCATTTGCCCAGGGCCCCGCAATTTCTCTCCCCGGCCCAGAGCATAGCATAGCATATAGCATCATATAGTATATCATATAGCATAGAATATAGCATAGCATATAGCATATTTTGCAAATATATAGCATAGCATATAGCATAGCATATAGCATCATATAGTATATATCATATAGCATAGCGTATAGCATAGCATATCACATATCACATAGTATATCATATAGCATAGCATATAGCATAGCATATAGCATAGCATATAGCATAGCATATAGCATAGCATATAGCATAGCATATAGCATAGCATATAGCATAGCATATAGCATAGCATATAGCATCATATAGTATATCATATAGCATAGCGTATAGCATAGCATATCACATATCATAGCATATAGCATAGCATATAGCATAGCATATAGCATAGCATATAGCATAGCATATAGCATAGCATATAGCATAGCATATAGCATAGCATATAGCATAGCATATAGCATAGCATATAGCATAGCATATAGCATAGCATATAGCATAGCATATAGCATAGCATATAGCATAGCATATAGCATAGCATATAGCATAGCATATAGCATAGCATATAGCATAGCATATAGCATAGCATATAGCATAGCATATAGCATAGCATATAGCATAGCATATAGCATAGCATATAGCATAGCATATAGCATAGCATATAGCATAGCATATAGCATAGCATATAGCATAGCATATAGCATAGCATATAGCATAGCATATAGCATAGCATATAGCATAGCATATAGCATAGCATATAGCATAGCATATAGCATAGCATATAGCATAGCATATAGCATAGCATATAGCATAGCATATAGCATAGCATATAGCATAGCATATAGCATAGCATATAGCATAGCATATAGCATAGCATATAGCATAGCATATAGCATAGCATATAGCATAGCATATAGCATAGCATATAGCATAGCATATAGCATAGCATATAGCATAGCATATAGCATATAGCATATAGCATATAGCATATAGCATATAGCATAGCATATAGCATAGCATATAGCATAGCATATAGCATAGCATATAGCATAGCATATAGCATAGCATATAGCATATAGCATAGCATATAGCATAGCATAACGTAGTATACCATACCACACCGTACCACACCGTACCGTACCGTACCATACCGTGCTATACCACAACACAACACAACACAACACAACACAACACAACACAACACAACACAACACAACACAACACAACACAACACAACACAACACAACACAACACAACACAACACAACACAACACAACACAACACAACACAACACAACACAACACAACACAACACAACACAACACAACACAAAACACCACACCATACCATGCTATACCATACTATACCATACTATACCATACTATACCATACCAGATCAGACCATATCGTACCACCCACACCATACCACATTATACCATACCACTTGTCCACCAAGTTATAGTTTTGATAAAATAGTTTTAAAATAATTTGTTTTCTTAACTTCTAGAATTATTTTGTCAACCCGGACCTCCTCAAGAACTACCAGGTACGCTTGAAATCAAGGGACCAGTTAAAGTATCTACAACCCATGTAGGGTGGAGGATTAGTTAGTTATAGTTATAGTTAGTTAGTTAGTCAGTCAGTCAGTCAGTCAGTCAGTCAGTCAGTCAGTCAAGTCAGTCAGTCAGTCAGTCAGTCAGTCAGTCAGTCAGTCAGTCAGTCAGTCAGTCAGTCAGTCAGTCAGTCAGTCAGTCAGTCAGTCAGTCAGTCAGTCAGTCAGTCAGTCAGTCAGTCAGTCAGTCAGTCAGCCAGCCAGCCACTTTATTTTGTGATGGCAGTAATAAAACCACTGTTAAACTAGTGCCCCTCAACAATTGCTATACTTACAATAATATGAATAATAAATAGAATATAGACTATCCCTAAATATATTTACAAATTAAGTTGATGTTAAAAGAGCTAACTCATTTGGAAAAACTAATTTGCTAATTTGGAAAAACAAATCTGATGATATATTTCGGAACAGCACTTGACGAGTTCTTTTGAGTCATCTCTTTTAACTTGGACCGAACAATTAACCTTGATTTTTATTAATAATATATTTAACACTCGTCGCAAACATTAAAAAAAGAATCCGTACCCTATTCAAATGTTACTATAGGATATTTCAAGAGTTAAAGTGTCCCTAACCTCGAAAATTTTTATTGTCTTATTTGGAAGAACTTTTAAAATGATAAAGTAACTTCTTTAGAAGATTTTCGCTTTTTCGCTTTGTTTTTGAGATATTTCATTTTGTTTGATATGCAAATGTCCGGAATCTACGTCACACATGCATAATGACTTATCGAAGAAGTTGGTGTATCTCTTTCATTTTCGAACGAAATCTTTTAAAATCGAGAAGTTTGGTGTTGTCGGAGAAACACGCACACATGTGTTTTTATTTGATATATAACATTCTCTGATAAGTCATTATGCATGTGTGACGTAGATTCCGGACATTTGCATATCAAACAAAATGAAATATCTCAAAAACAAAGCGAAGAAGCGAAAATCTTCTAAAGAAGTTACTTTATCATTTTAAAAGTTCTTCCAACTTAGACAATAAAAAATGTCGAGGTTAGGGGCACTTTAAATGGCCTATGGAGCGAAAATTAAGTTTGTCTTATTTGAAAGAACACTTAAAATTACAAAGTAACATCTTTTGCAGTTTTTTACTTCCTCGCTTCGTTTTCGAGATATTTCAGTTTGTTTGATACACAAGTTGAACATCTTGACGTCACACGTGCATAATGAGTTATCGAAAAAGTTATCTAACTAATATAATTACTTGAAAATCGACATGTTTAGTGTTTTGGGCGAAACACACCCATTAGTGTGTTAGTCGTACCGTTTCGTCTGATTGATTGTCCAGTATCTCATATTTTATAACTCGTTTGTTAAGGGTCCACAGTAATGCGGTTACCCAGCCTCATATAGTATAACTTTGTAGTTTCATATCTTAATTGTTTGTCCAGTGTTATCTTTGTTTTAAATTACGATATGTTTGTCTTCTATAGTCGTAGTCAGGCGCACTACTAGACTATCCAATGCAGAGATTAGTCGGTTGAGTTGCTACGTGGGCTTGGATTGGGACAGCTTGGCTGGACTTCTGGATATTCCGTATCGTGAACGAGAAGAATTAAGATTTAACGTCACTAGCTACCCAGGTCTCTCTTCGAAAGCTGAAGTGATATTGGACAAGTTTAACAAGAGTAAATCTTTCTGCAGGAAACAGCTTATTACGATAGTGGAGGAAATCGGAAGACACGACTTGAGAAAGGAAATTGTTAGTGGTGTACCCGAGGTATGCATCCAAACGTTATTTTTCGAGAACTGCGTGATTGAATAGCCTGTGCCCCAGACCACACACGCCTCGTGTATGGCCTGTGCATCAATCTTCAAAAACCTGTCCCGTGACGTCACCATTTTCACCGCCGTGCACGTGGTGAAAATTTATGCATTTATAATGCACAAGTCAGTGGCCGGGATTAGCGTGGCTTTAGCGGGGGAATTGACCAAGAATAATGCCGCGCGGTTCGAGGATTTTTATCACATTAGCAGCTAACAAAAAATAGCCTGGAAATCATCGCGGTTTTAGCGGGGTTTTGTTAGCTCACAATATATCGTAAATAAGAGGATGGGGAGCAGTTCCGAAGATGACATTTTATACCATACCGAATATGTCGAATATCGCAAAGGAATCTACCAGCATGCAGAGATTAGAATAAAGGTAATCTCTTCATTTATTGCTTGAATTCGAAAAAAGTTATCACATTCAGTTGTTTAACAGATGTGTTTGAAATCTTGCCTTAATAATAGTACACTTTATAACAAAACAAATGTATAATTAATTTCTACCACACAATCAGCGAGCACACAAATTTATTGGTTGTTGCTACAAGTGTGGCCGGCCGAATAGCGGAATGAAAATAATCCTAATATAAACTCTAACCCTATACAGATGCATAGCCACTTATTATTTTACTATATTCCTGATTCTTGATGATATTTTTCGTTTGAAATCATTGGCAATTTTTAATATGAGCTAGCGTACCAGTACTGCTTTCTTCAACTACAGTAGTTCATCTGGCGGAGTGCCCCGGGGTCGGGGATGAGAAGAGGGATTTAGACTCAAAAACATGCCACGATATGCGGGGATTTAGCATCGGTTTAGTTGTTTGTTGGGTCTAAATCCCCGGTCTTCCCTGGGTCTGGGGGGCGGGGGATTCCACTGACTTGTGCGTAATCAAGTTATGCTTTTTAACTTTTACACCCGTTTTCAAAATTACGCGACCCCGGAAGTTGACATGCATGTGGCGTGATGTGAGTTTTATAGCAATTTGTTGTCACAAAATGACGGACATCAATACGAATTGAGTCAAAATAGAATGAAATGAGGACGTTAATGCTGACCGAATGGCGAATTATTTTACCATATAACAATGCAGTCCATGGGAATGTTGAATACGATGACAAAGTAAGTTATATTGAAGTATTTTGAATTGTCTAAAACTCGCATGTCGACTGCAATATTTACGGCCTGGTCGCGTAATTTTGAAAACGGGTGTAAGATAAAACATCAAAGACAATTTTTACTGTCTTCGAAAGTTAACCTTTTGTAGAAATTAAAGTATTAGCATGCATAAATTTACACCGCCAGGCGGTGAAAATAGTGAGGTCACTGGAAAGTTTTTTGAGATCGATGCACAGACCATGCACGAGGCGTGTGTGGTCTGGGTACAGGCTAGTGATTGAATGATTACAGTATGTTCTGGTTTATGTAATTAGTTAGACCGTGGATAGTAAAAAGACTGGATACGAAACTTGATGGCGTGAGCATGATATTTAGTTGAAACTGATGAGTTTAAGAAGCCGGCCTTACTTTTTTTAAAGTTTAGCAATAATACAGTTTAAAACGATACTCGAATTGCCTGTAAACACGACAAAGCCATATTAAGATAAAATTCCAGTCTATTATATATTACTCATTTTAAAAGAAAATATCAAGGTTTACTAGGTAAAATATGCATTGCGAAGTTCAAGCAAGGGGTGAAGTTCTTTTTGCGACTCCAGTTCAATTGCAGCAACAACAATGCAAAGATCAACAACGTTAACGTCGAACATTCGTTTGTGGCTTAAAATCATTGCAAGGCGATAAAATCATTTGAAATGTCAACATAGTTATCTGAATATCAGTAAGAAGAATTCGAAGAAAATTTTACTTAAAAACCTCAGTAAAACAATTATATTCATACCATTGAACAGGAAAGAGTTAGGGAGTGTTTTATGGAGGCGAGCCAGCCCGGGTTTTATCGAGATCTCGTTTATGCCATTATTTCTTGTTAATTTTCATCTTGTATTTATATGAGAACCGAGCCAGCCCACCTGGCCGAGGTCTCGCTTTGTGAGACCGAGATCTCGGTTAGTAAACACGATTGACCGGGCTAGCTCGCCTATTCGGGCTGGCACTAAAATTTTAATTCATTGTTATTTGAATTTATTAAATTTGCCACTTAACGTGTGGCAGGAGAGAGGAACGGAATTTCGTCCCAATTGACACCAAACTCCTATGTGTAGACAACTAAGACCTAGGTGTTGATTTTACGGAGGGAGGAAAACCGAGAGTCCCAAGCTGGCGGAGTACAGGGTTATTCCCAAACGGTCACCCATCAAAGTACTAACCCCGTCCGACCGGGCGTAACTATTGGTGAGAGGCAGCGTCCTAACAGCACACGTCACCCGTGCTCCCCGTAAACTAAAAGCTTCGCACGCGCGACAAAATTTGTTTTTATCAGCTTTTCTCGACATTAACGATTCACAAGTTCTGCTTGTTCATGTACAGTTCATATGAGACTTTGTGTCTTATCAAAACTGATAAAATAGCACAACAAGCAAGCCAGCTGGCCTAGTCATGTAAACACAATAAAAATCATCTCGGTAAAGCGGGCTAGCTCCGCGGGTACCTGGGCTGTCTCGCCTCCATATAAACACCTCCATATAAACACCTCCTAACTCTGTCTGGGCGGCATCCCGAGGGAAAATCCACCGACGGGAAAGGCTTGCAAGATATACAGCTTTTGAATTGTATAGGATTTACAACGGATTGCCTTGTAAATCACTTGACTCCTTATACTGTATATATTACTTTTTGTTATCTTTTAATAGAAATTAACTTTTTTATTTTGTTCAGACGTACGAAAAAGATCCAGAAAATCCAGAAAGGCCAGGAAATGAAAATGGACCCAATGAGAATAATAACGGTAATTATTTTGTAAATTAATTTTCTCAAATGGCGGGACGATTGTCCTCTTTGTCCTTTTGTCTTCTTTGTCCTTTTTGTCCTCCTTTTCTTCGTTGTCCTCCTTTTCGTCTTTGTCTTCCTATCTTCTTTGTCACCTTTGTCGTCTTTGTCCTCCTTTTCTTCTTTGTCGTCTTTGTCTTCTTTTTCACCTTTTTCACCTTTGTCCTCTTTATCCTCTTTGTCTTCTTTGTCCTCTTTGTCTTCCTTTTCTTCTTTGTCCTCTTTGTTCTTTTTGTCCCATTTGTCTTCTTTGTCTTCTTTGTCCTCCTTGTCCATTTTGTCCTATCTGTCCTCTTCTTTGTCCACTTTGCCCTCTCTGTCCTCTTTGTCCTCTTTGTCACCTTTGTCCTCTTTGTCTTTTTTGTCTTCTTTGTCCTCTTTGTCCTCTTTGTCCTCAGTGTCCTCTTTATCCTCTTTGTCTTCTTTGTCGTCTGTGTCCTCTTTGTCTTCCTTGTCCTCTTTGTTCTCTTTGGTTTTTTTGTCTTCTTTGTCTTCTTTGTCCTCTTTATCCTCTTTATCCTAAGTGTCCTCAGTGTCCTCTTTGTCCTCTTTGTCCTCCTTTTCTTCTTTGTCCTCTTTGTCTTCGTTGTCCTCTTTGTCCTCCTTTTCTTCTTTGTCCTCTTTGTCTTCTTTGTCCTCTTTGTCCTCCTTTTCTTCTTTGTCGTCTTTGTCCTCTTTGTTCTTTTTGTCCCATTTGTCTTCTTTGTTCTCTTTGTCCTCTGTCCTCTCTGTCCTCTTTGTCCTCTTTGTCTTCTTTGTCTTCTTTGTCTTCTTTGTCTTCTTTGTCTTCTTTGTCTTCTTTGTCTTCTTTGTCTTCTTTGTCTTCTTTGTCTTCTTTGTCTTCTTTGTCTTCTTTGTCCTCTTTGTCCTCTTGTGTTTGTCCTCTTTGTCTTTGTCCTCTTTGTCTTCTTTGTCCTCTTTGTCTTTGTCCTCTTTGTCTTCTTTGTCCTCTTTGTCCTCTTGTCTTTGTCCTCTTTGTCTTTGTCCTCTTTGTCTTCTTTGTCTTCTTTGTCTTCTTTGTCCTCTTTGTCTTTGTCTTTGTCTTCTTTGTCTTCTTTGTCTTCTTTGTCTTCTTTGTCTTCTTTGTCTTCTTTGTCTTCTTTGTCTTCTTTGTCCTCTTTGTCTTTGTCCTCTTTGTCTTCTTTGTCCTCTTTGTCCTCTTGTCTTTGTCCTCTTTGTCTTTGTCCTCTTTGTCTTCTTTGTCCTCTTTGTCTTTGTCCTCTTTGTCTTCTTTGTCCTCTTTGTCCTCTTGTCTTTGTCCTCTTTGTCTTTGTCCTCTTTGTCTTCTTTGTCTTCTTTGTCTTCTTTGTCCTCTTTGTCTTTGTCTTCTTTGTCTTCTTTGTCTTCTTTGTCTTCTTTGTCTTTTTGTCTTCTTTGTCTTCTTTGTCTTCTTTGTCTTCTTTGTCTTCTTTGTCTTCTTTGTCTTCTTTGTCTTCTTTGTCTTCTTTGTCTTCGGGTAAGTTTCCCCGGGTTCCCAACTTGAGAAGGGCCCCTTAAAATCTTTGAGATTTGAGTTTTTGACATAAGAAAACATGAAGCTCAGAAAGCGTAAAAATCAGTAACACTAACTTCAAATTTAGCCAACCCAGGAGACCAATTGAGAACACGTAGATACAACCATATGACGTGTGACATCATCAGGGCCCCCAAATCAATAATTTGCCCCGGGCCCCGCAATTTCTCTCCCGGCCCTGAGCATAGCATATCATATAGCATATAGCATATGGCATATAGCATAGCATATAGCATAGCATATAGCATAGCATATAGCATAGCATATAGCATAGCATATAGCATAGCATATATCATATAGCATAGCATATAGCATATCATATAGCATAGCATATAGCATATATAGCATATTATATAGCATAGCATATAGCATATAGCATAGCGTAGCATACCATACCATACCATACCGCACCGTACCATACCGTACCATACCATGCTATACCACAACACAAAACACCACGCCATACCATGCTATACCATACTATACCACACCAGATCAGATCAGACCATATCGTACCACACCACACCACACCACACCACACCACACCACACCACACCACACCACACCACATTATACCATACCACTTGTCCACCAAGTTATAGTTTTGATAAAATAGTTTTAAAATAATTAGTTTTCTTCTTAACTTCTAGAAGTATCTAATCAACCCGAACCTGCTCAAGAACGGCCAGGTACGCTTGAAATCAAGGGACTAGTTAAAGTATCTACAACCCATGTAGGGTGGAAGATTAGTTAGTTATAGTTATAGTTGTAATTGTAGTTATAATTGTAGTTGTAGTTGTGGTTGTAGTTGTAGTTGTAGTTGTAGTTGTAGTTGTAGTTGTAGTTGTAGTTGTAGTTGTAGTTGTAGTTGTAGTTGTAGTTGTAGTTGTAGTTGTAGTTGTAGTTGTAGTTGTAGTTGTAGTTGTAGTTGTAGCTGTAGTTGTAGTTGTAGTTGTAGTTGTAGTTGTAGTTGTAGTTGTAGTTGTAGTTGTAGTTGTAGTTATTGTTGTCCTTGTCCATTTTGTCCTATCTGTCCTCTTCTTTGTCTTCTTTGTCCACTTTGCCCTCTCTGTCCTCTTTGTCACCTTTGTCCTCTTTGTCTTTTTTGTCTTTTTTGTCTTCTTTGTCCTCTTTGTCCTCAGTGTCCTCTTTATCCTCTTTGTCTTCTTTGTCGTCTGTGTCCTCTTTGTTCTCTTTGGGTTTTTTGGGTTCTTTGTCTTCTTTGTCCTCTTTATCCTCAGTGTCCTCTTTGTCTTCTTTGTCCTCTTTGTCCTCCTTTTCTTCTTTGTCCTCTTTGTTCTTTTTGTCCCATTTGTCTTCTTTGTTCTCTTTGTCCTCTGTCCTCTCTGTCCTCTTTGTCTTCTTTGTCTTCTTTGTCTTCTTTGTCTTCTTTGTCCTCTTTGTCCTCTTTGTCCTCTTGTCTTTGTCCTCTTTGTCTTTGTCCTCTTTGTCTTCTTTGTCTTCTTTGTCCTCTTTGTCTTTGTCTTTGTCTCCTTCGTCTTCTTTGTCTTCTTTGTCTTCTTTGTCTTCTTTGTCTTCTTTGTCTTCTTTGTCTTCTTTGTCTTCGGGTAAGTTTCCCCGGGTTCCCAACTTGAGAAGGGCCCCCTAAAATCTTTGAGATTTGAGTTTTTGACATAAGAAAACATGAAGCTCAGAAAGCGTAAAAATCAGTAACACTAACTTCAAATTTAGCCAACCCAGGAGACCAATTGAGAACACGTAGATACAACCATATGACGTGTGACATCATCAGGGCCCCCAAATCAATAATTTGCCCCGGGCCCCGCAATTTCTCTCCCGGCCCTGAGCATAGCATATCATATAGCATATAGCATATGGCATATAGCATAGCATATAGCATAGCATATAGCATAGCATATAGCATAGCATATATCATAGCATATATCATATAGCATAGCATATAGCATATCATATAGCATAGCATATAGCATATATAGCATATTATATAGCATATTATATAGCATATTATATAGCATAGCATATAGCATAGCATATAGCATATCATAGCATGTAGCATAGCGTAGCATACCATACCATACCATACCATACCATACCGCACCGTACCATACCGTACCATACCATGCTATACCACAACACAAAACACCACGCCATACCATGCTATACCATACTATACCACACCAGATCAGATCAGACCATATCGTACCACACCACACCACATTATACCATACCACTTGTCCACCAAGTTATAGTTTTCTTCTTAACTTCTAGAAGTATCTAATCAACCCGAACCTGCTCAAGAACGGCCAGGTGCGCTTGAAATCAAGGGACTAGTTAAAGTATCTACAACCCATGTAGGGTGGAGGATTAGTTAGTTATAGTTGTAATTGTAGTTATAATTGTAGTTGTAGTTGTAGTTGTAGTTGTAGTTGTAGTTGTAGTTGTAGTTGTAGTTGTAGTTGTAGTTGTAGTTGTAGTTGTAGTTGTAGTTGTAGTTGTAGTTGTAGTTGTAGTTGTAGTTGTAGTTGTAGTTATTGTTGTCCTTGTCCATTTTGTCCTATCTGTCCTCTTCTTTGTCTTCTTTGTCCACTTTGCCCTCTCTGTCCTCTTTGCCACCTTTGTCCTCTTTGTCTTTTTTGTCTTTTTTGTCTTCTTTGTCCTCTTTGTCCTCAGTGTCCTCTTTATCCTCTTTGTCTTCTTTGTCGTCTGTGTCCTCTTTGTCTTCCTTGTCCTCTTTGTCTCCTTTGTCTTCTTTGTCTTCTTTGTCTTCTTTGTCTTCTTTGTCTTCTTTGTCTTCTTTGTCCTCTTTGTCCTCTTTGTCCCCTTTGTCCTCTTTGTCCCCTTTGTCCTCCTTGTCCTCCTTGTCCTCCTTGTCCTCTTTGTCCTTGGCGTTGGCGGTGGCGGCGGCGGCGTTTTTCTTTTCAGTTTGTTTTTTGTTGTCTTACATTTCATTTTTTTCATTTCATTTTTATGTTTCTCGTTGATATAGATGATGTCGTTGTTCTGCGTGACACACCCTTGTCGTCTCGCGAGATGTACAGAATAAGTCGACAGATTGTGGACTGGGAAAGTCTTGCGGGTCTCATGGACATATCGCAGGCTACGAAAGATGATATACGACGTAATGCTGTCTACCCGGATGCGAAATCTCGAACGGAGAAAGTTCTCTCCATTTTTAACAACAAGAAAGAATTTTGCCGAGAAAAACTTGTTGGCTTCTTGAAAGAGATTGGCAAACATGACTTAATATCTACAGTAAGGAATGGTTCATGTCGATGTTTATAACACCGTGGTCACACAGCTTCTTATACTTGTTTCTGTCTCTCTCAACGCGGTCTTTTAATGGTGGAGATTAGATGTGATTCACCGAGGGTGGCAGTCACCTATATTAATACCATGATTCGATTGACTCGGTTTCTTTTGTTCTCACCGGGTAATTTAATCTCTAATTTCCCCCAAACAGGGGAAATTTCTCATTTTCCCATCAAAGGGGTTGTTCAAATGAGGCGGGCTGGCCCGGTTACCGGGGTGATTTTATGTCGCGAAAATCTTTCTTTGACCACAAAAAGGAATTATAATACTCTGTGCTATACCTACAGAAAAACAAACCTAATTTTGTTTCGTTATGTGATTTTGCATTTCTCAAATAGTCGTAATGAGATTTTCATGACACAAAATCGGCCCGGTAACCGGGCTGGCCTTCCTCATATGAACGGACCCTAACAGGGCAAATTTCTAATTTTTCCCTCATTAGCATGGATGACCAAACATTAAACAGTACTCTTTTACACAACAAAGAAATGCATTATTATAAGATAATCATGGTATTACAAACTAATACAATGACATGTTGGGAGATTAGTGATTAAATGTCGCCTCAAGCCTCGGGCCCGAGGGACTTTCACAAATCTCCCGAGCCTTGAGGGGACATTTAATCACTAATTTCCCTCATGTCATGGTATTACTTATATATAACCGGACTGCGGTCCCGCCCAAAAAAGTGACTGACCGAGCAAAGATGGCGGAAATATGGGTCTTTTCTCTCATGGTAGCGACCGCTGACTTTATTCTGCTTATTTGACTATGGGCACAGCCGCGCCCACAGACCAATTAATCCATTCAAAAATTAATTTACGAGAAAAAGGACAGCGGTTACCAGTATGGTTGAACGCTATAGACCGCCATCTTGAATCGGTCACCCTCTGTTAGTCATTTATATAGTACACCCGCAGACCAGTTATATATAGGTCAGTGCTCCCAACGCAGTCTTTTAAAGGTGCACTCCACCAACGGTCTCCGTAGCTTTGTACTGCTTGCTTTGAATTTGATTGGTGTTTGACTGATAATCCTATTTTCTCATTGGTCGTTTAAAAACAAAAAATCAATCAAATTCAAAACAAGAAGTTTCCAACAAATTTCCAATGGATTGGCTAGGCTGAGAAACCGAATTGCAATAACATATTAAGAACGGCTTCTATTTCCACGGTAGTAAGAGTTGTATACATTTAAAGTTAACTCCATGCGCTAGTGTTGTAGTTTAAATATAGAATTGTAAATATTGAAATATAGTTTATATATACTTTACAATAACATTAAAAGTGCCTATCTTTATGTTTGGGCTTTTTGTATATTTATAATCTGGCATTTTCTGATAGGAATTGCTTAATATTAACATCAACTAAAGTTTCAACTTGGCGCCTTTTTCTTCTGCTAAAGTTAGTTTACTAAAGTTGGTCAACCAACTTTAGCATGCAAATCAACTTTAACACGCAAATCAACTTTAGCACTCAAATCCTATGGTAGCTGTTTTCATGACACTTCATACCACACTATAAAGATTGAGCGTTCATATTTTAACTACTATTATATAAAAAGCCCTAACATGAGATAAGCACTATTTATAATACGAGGAGGATTTGTAGATAGATACATTACATTGGCCTGTTGACTCGGGTATAGTACAAGGAATATTTGTAGATATAGATACATTACATTTATTTAGCTTTTGGCCTGTTGACTCGGGTCTTTATCAGAGTAATAATATTCGTCTGACTGTAGAATATAATAATAAGGAGAAATAATTATTAACTAAAGCATGGGTAAAATGTTTTTATGAATGTTTTTATCGACATTACACGATTATATCGTGATCATATACATGTTACACACATATTTCTTTTATAACATTGGCGCTATAAATATCTTGTTGTAAAGATAGATAAAATACGTCATCAGATACATAAAATCATCAATGTTGATTTGTCTTGATTTTTCTGAAACTTTCACCTCTCATTTTTGATTAAAAGGTAAGAGCAACGAAAATTACAAGTACACATTTTTAAATTTCTGATTAACAAACTGTCTTGTGATGGTAATCCAAGTAAACAAAACAGCTCTTGTGCCAAAGAACATCACTAATTTCGACAAAAGACATCCTTGCCGTTGGCCATCTTGTTGTAAGAAAGTTGTAAGACCTTGCTTAATTAATTGACGTCACAAGCTGGGTAAGTTAAACATGAAACTTATCCTTCTGGCAGCTGAATTTCTGTGGTATGTTTTGAAAGTGTTCTGGTTTAATAAAGAATGAAAATCATCTACAAAAAATGAGTTTCAGACTTATATATGTGAAACGTCACTACCGATTCAGATTAGCAACTTTAGTTGTTTTATTGGAATACTTTGGTGGGTCTAAATAACACACTAGATTGTATCTCACTAGATTGAATTTTTTTGTTTTTGTTGCCCACACTCTTTAAAGCGCCTATCACACGTTTGGGGATTTTACATATTCGTAATAACTGGGTCTTCCTGAGCAAAATCGTAATATATCTTGTCAGCCAAAAATTTCATCTTTATGGAGTTTTTCGCTGTCAAAGTTACCGGATGTGATGCCACAAGAGGCATTCCAAACCAGTTTTCTTTTGTTACTTGCCACAAAAATGCCTCTTGTGACATCACATCCGGTAACTTTGACAGCAAAAAAGTCCATGAAGATGAAATTTTCGGCTGACAAGATATATTATGACTTTGCTCAGGAAGACCCAAATATTACGAATATGTAAAATCCCCAAACGTGAGATAGGCACTTTAAATGTTCTATTATAATTTATAATTAACATATTTTTCAGGATTTCAAAGGATAGTTCTTTTAACTTGAAAAATCGCAACTGTGACCATAAACTCGCATGAATGAATGTTTTTGTCAAAAACACATTAGAACAGAAAGCTATTGACGTTATCAGTCGTTAAGGGGGTGTTTACGTGATGTCAGCCCGATATTCAGGCCGGACTGACTCTAGGTCGGTTGTAGTATTTTTATATTGTAGATCGTTTTCATGAGTCTTGCCTGAGATCCGATCCAATTCACGCCGGCCTAATCTGAGGTCGCCTCCTAGATCGAACTGAAATTTTGAGGCCGGCTTTCCATGCATGTAAGCAGAATCTAAGTCTGATTCGAACCGATTTTGGCCACACACAAAAACGGTATTTAACCGACGTAATAAGCATACTTTCACCTATTCATAATCAGTACGTTGTGTTGTAATTATGCATAATTATGCGAACAGTTAATTAATATGAACAATTAATTCCATGCGGTCGAACCTTGAGAACGATTATTAGACGGCCGGCCAAGCATCCAAAATATTACTGTTGATGGCATTCTTTGTTACAAGCAGGCAACCACGCTAGATCGCATCGAATAGTGTTTACTTTGAAGGTTTGGGGGGTTGCCATCCGTAATTCGGGATTTCAATATAAAAATTTGGAGTTTTTTGAAAGCACGCTACGGCTTTGAAGTTCCGCTTTGACGACAGATGGGTTTTTGGTGGAGCAATGAAATAAGTCCTAATGTTTTACGACGATTGGCTAATGTTTTCGGTCATCCAATCAGCGCGCGTAAAGTTTCGGATGTCATAATTCGCATCAGCCACAATGACAAACAAACAAGAAACGTGGCGTGGATACACCTAAATTTGAACACAACACCTCGAAGAAAGGCGACAAGAAGGTAAACTTGTAAAGTTTTATAATTGTTTTGGATCTGGTAACTACGGTAAAGTCCTTTATATTAAGGGCTACAGTTGGTTTTGGTAATTTGCTGATACAACCATAATATATTTCCTTTTTATAAAGCAAAGCAGTCGTCCCGTGTTGCTCTGAACTTGAACATCATCAGAGTCGGAGCTAGCGAACCAAACTGAGTTGTTGTTCGTTATGACTTACCACTTAAATATAAATATTAACCTTGGACGTGGTAAATGTGTGTACTGTCTTTAAGTTTTATATTTTATTCTGATTTCGTTTAACAATATTAGTTTACCGTATTTGTGTTCGTTATTGTATATAAAGCTTATTTTGAAAAGTGCTGTCTAGTATCGTTGAGAGGTTGGCCTTCTTGAGAAATAGTTTGATGTTTATGAATTCTTGTTGATTTCCTAATCCAAGCAGAGAAGTAGTTATCTTCAGTACAGATGAGAGAAGCTTCTTTCCAAATAATTTTGTGGTCCGTTGCCCAGATGTATTTGGCAGCAGAAGATTTTTCACAGCGACCATATTTTGAACAACAACCGAGATGCATGTTCTCTTCCAGACATTTGACCAATTTTCCCGTGTTTTGGTTGAAAGCCAGAGTTAGTTATTCAGATAGTCCATGAAATTAGAGATTCCTGTCTGTCTGTACAGTATAGCATAGCCAAGTGTTGAAAGTATACACTGCTGTCAAAAGTTTGGTTTGGTGTGCCAGATCGTTGCTTAGATCGTTGCTTCCAAAGACTTGAGAAGAATATCCCATGGCTGAAATCTCACTCTCTTGTCTCTATTTCAAATAGCACCTTAACTGCTGCTGAAATATTCGGGTAGTTTACACTTTACCGTACCCAAGTCACATCACTGTGTCAGGTTAGCGTATAAAGCTAGGCAATAAACACGTTAGTAGGTCGGTAAGCATATAAGATAAGCGGTAAACACAGTTACTGATTAGGGGTTTTTGTTTGGGTTAGGTCATCAAAATAATCTCGTTTGGTGGCACTTGAAACGCTGGATCACTCGGGTACGGTAACTGTAAAATTTCCAAATATTCAAACAAAATCGTCTTCTGTTGCCAAACACAATTGAAGAATGAATCACAAATTCTCTGCAAACAAGCTTCATTCATTTGCAACCTGTCAACACCCACTTCAACAATAAAATAGCAAATATAACTTACGATATTGTAATAATATATTATAACAATAAACGCTTGAATATATCTACAATCTTATACAAACTTTCAGTTGTTGTCGTTTTGCCTTCTTGCAATAAAATAGCCTGATTTCGCTCAATATGGTCAGCGGCTGGCGTCGCGTGCAGACGTGGAGCTCTGTGCTCCGTATTAAAAAACAAAATTAGGCGCATTTATTGCCAGTTTTGCTGTTATCATTGTGGAAACCGTTGGATAAAGTGTTTGTGTACAACAATTGAGAAGAATCGTGAATCGTTTGGAAAAAATAAAGTCCTTTTTTACGTTAAAAAGTTCTGGGTGAGTGGATATTTTGGAAATTTGTGCAAACGAGCGCGCGCTAACGGACGGTTGATTGTCGCGTGAGCAAACCAGCTGTGTACGCCACCAACGAACAACGTCACCATACACGCACGCCATAACGGTTATTTAATTAGAACAATTTGGAGCCAATTTTGAACTAACTAGAGCTAATCGGAACTAAAATTAGCAAAATGAATTTAAAAACACGTCAAAATACGTTTAATGCAGCAACTGGATGGTTGTTTTTTCTTATTTTAACTTTCTGGTTATCAATAAGGTCGAAACCTGAAATTATTCATCTCAACACCAAAACTATTCCTCAGAATATTTCTATTTCTTCACAACTATCTACACTACCTGATAGATTGTGCTTTCTATGGACTTCAACTCGCGATAACATGTTGAGGAAATCAACTTTTGCCATCAATCTCCGCTACGGCTTACAATTTCAGATCAAGAAAAAGTCATTACACGTCGTCCTTCTTATCTTACTCGCTGGCGATATTGCTACCAACCCAGGTCCTCTGTCGAAAGGTCAACGTTTCTTATCATTCAATGCACAAAGTCTCCGAAGCGTCAACAAGCGAGAAGATGGAACATTTACAAGCAATCTAAGATCGTTTCAAGACCTTGTTTACGCTGAAAACTTGGATGTTATATCGGTCACAGAAACATGGCTTAATGACAGTGTGAATGATGATGAAATATTGCCTTCTGATTACAACATCATCAAAAAAGATCGTCCATCCAACAAACGTGGGGGCGGTGTATTGTTAGCATTGCGTAAAGGAATAGAGTGCAACAGAGTTACTTCGGCGATTTGGTCTGATCGCTTGGAAATCGTAGCTGTTGAACTTGAAACTCGAGGACCAAAGAAATGTCTTATGTGCGTTTGCTACAGGCCACCGAACTGTGATCTTGTCGAATGGCTTAGTCTTTTTGAGTCGTTTTTACAAGTCGCTGAAAATTATGAAAAGATAATCATAACTGGAGACTTTAATTTTCCTGAATTGAATTGGAACTCGGATGCTACCTCCAGCCAGACTGTTTCAGGCAGCTCTGTAGAATTTCGGGATCTAATATACGATTTTTTTCTTGAACAAGTTAACCCGTATCCGACGAGATTAAACAACATTCTTGATCTAATCCTTACGAACATTCCTGAATCTGTTACTGATATGTCGTGTATATCACCTAAATCAATGGACGTCTTCAGCGACCATAATCTTCTGTTTTTTGAATTTAACGTATTTGTCAAGTTATCTTCCTGTGATACGCGTACTGTTCTAGATTACCGTTCGGCAGATTGGGAGAGTTTATTCAAAACTCTTTCATCAATCGACCTCTCGCCATCAATAGTTTCAGATGAAATTGACAGTAATAATCCTGACAAATTTTCCCTCAACTTCAACCTAAATAGTAACCCTGGAGATATCGACAAGGACTGGCAACGTTGGTGCGATCGTTTTATGGATGCTGTGCATCGTCATATCCCGACTAAAGTTATGAAAAAACGCAAATCTCCGTCTTGGCTTGACAATGAAATCCGCCACCTGTTGAACAAAAAAGAAACCGCCAGAAGAAAAGCGAAAAAGAGCTCTCGCATCAACCTCTGGGAAAACTTTCGAGACCTTCGTCGTTCCTGTAAATCTCTTCTGTCGCGAAAGCGAAAAGAATTCTTCCAGAGTTTGCCTAGTTTAATGAAATCTAACACAAAGAGATTTTGGTCGTTGTTTAAATCCGTGTCAAATACATCCAGCGTACCGAGCAAAATGACCTGGAAGCGTGATGAAGGAACTATCACAGCTGAAAATCCCCAGGACGTTGCAAACCTTTTAAACAACTTCTTCTATTCTATGTTTAATCCACCCCTTTCCCAAGAAGATTATAATGATCATCCAGTTTCGACCACCGCATCGTGTGATTGCATTAGTGATATCTACATTTCTCCTGATGACGTTAGACGCATTCTTCTCTCGCTCGATGACAACAAAGCTACTGGTCCAGACAGAATTCCAGCAAAGTTGCTCAGATGCTGTGCACCCTATATTTCCTCATCGCTTAGTGATGTCTTCAACAAAAGCTTAAGTACCGGGAGAGTCCCAGCGGAATGGAAGGTCTCTAATATAATACCTATTCCTAAAGGTTGTCAAAAGAACGAAGTCTCAAATTATCGACCCATATCTTTACTCCCCATTGTATCAAAAGTCTTCGAGCGTTGTATTTACGACCAACTGATCAACCATGTATCATGTCAATTGTATAACCTCCAATTTGGATTCCTCAGGGGAAAGTCAACAACATCACAATTGCTACAAGTTCTACATGAGATCGGCGAGTCGCTAGACAAAAGAGTCCAAACTGACATCCTCTATCTTGATTTTGCTAAAGCCTTCGACAGGGTTGATCATCAGCTTCTACTAAAAAAACTACGTAACTTTGGAGTTTGTGGAAACTTGTTTAACTGGCTTCAAAATTACCTAACTGACCGCTTTCAGAAAGTCACCGTTCTGGGAAAGACATCGCGACCAATACCAGTACTATCAGGTGTTCCTCAGGGTTCAATTCTTGGTCCTTTATTGTTTCTTATGTACGTGAACGACCTACCTGAAAAGACCACTGCATCGTCCGTAGCACTGTTTGCTGATGACACCAAGTGTTATCGTACCATAGGAACAACGGAGGACGCTAAACATCTTCAATGCGATCTTGATGGAATCAACCAGTGGTGTCGAATGTGGCGTATGAACCTAAACCAATCCAAATGTGGTGTTCTTACGGTGACACGAAATCTAAACCCTGTGCAGTCATGTTACCACCTGACCAATGATGATCTTACCAACACCTCAGTCATTAGTAAGCGAGCTGTGCAAAAAGACCTCGGAGTTTTGATCACCCCGGATCTCAAATGGAACCACCAAGTTTCAGCTGTATGTGCGAAAGCCAACAGGATGCTGGGGTTTGTAAGAAGATCCTCCATCGACATGCATGATCCTCGAGTCCGTTGCACACTATACAAGACGTTGGTACGAAGTCACTTCGCGTACAGCTCGCAAGTCTGGTCGCCTCAATCTGTTTCATCAATCCTTGACATCGAAAAGGTTCAACGACGTGCAACAAGATTCATCCTGTCGCTGCCGTTTCGATCAGAAACCTGTTACAAAGGCCGACTGTTAATGACAGGGTTACTTCCCTTGTGCTACTGGCATGAATACCTGGACTTAGTGTACTTTTTCAAGGCAATGAAAAGAAACGACCAATATATAACTATAAAATCAAGTAATCGTGTCACCAGGCGTGACTCAAATAACAGTATTGCAATAAACGTACCCAGAGTAAATACTTTAACTTACCAGAATAGCTTTTACAACAGAACTCCAAGAATTTTCAATAGTTTACCATCACATACCCGTGAAGCTGATGTTTCCATTGGTCAATTTAAATCCTACTTACTGAATTATTATCGAACCATGACTGAACAAATATATGACATTGATGTCCCGCAAACGTTTAAAACTGTCTGTATTAAATGTCACTCGTGTCGTCCGTTGCCCAGTCTTGTAGATAAAATGTGTTGTAAATAATGTATATTTATATTTAGGGACCCTGTGAATGGAGCAATAAGCTCTGTAGGGATCACCGGTCATTTATGACAAAGCTTGTAAATAAATAAATAAATAAATAAATATAAAAACTTGAGAGTTGAATATTCAGATCGAATATAATTTGCATGAAATGCGCCGGTATCAATGTGCCGGGGGGTTTGTTTTGCCATTCGCGTGTTCTCATTGGCTATGTAATTATAACCTGGCCAATCACAAGAAAGTACGGGTACTTAAATTGTTGCTAGGGAAACCGAACTTGGAATTTTCAATCCAGCTCGTAGCGCGTGAAATAGCTGTAGAAAACCTCACAATTTTCACATAAAAACGCCGAAACTCGGATGGCAACCGGCCTAGTCGTCTTTGTCGAAGTCTAAGCTACATTTCTGTGGTGGTTGCCTGCTTGTAACACGAAATGCCATCAAAGGTATTTTCCAGGCACTTTTATTGAGGTTGGCCGGCCGTCTATATTAGTCAGAGAGAGTTAGGAACGTGAGAATCTCGTGAGTATAGTATCTTGGAGTATAGTATCTTGGAGTATAGTGTCTTTGGTGTGTGATCGTTTATTTTATATTAAAGGAATTAAGAGTACAT
Organism: Corallium rubrum; assembly: GCA_964035015.1. Classification (NCBI taxonomy): domain Eukaryota; kingdom Metazoa; phylum Cnidaria; class Anthozoa; order Scleralcyonacea; family Coralliidae; genus Corallium; species Corallium rubrum. The sequence continues at coordinate 6,307,159 of OZ036010.1, forward strand.
TTCTATTGAGTATAGTCGTATTTATAACATTTGGTGCCGACTCCCGGGAATAATATTTGTTGAACTGAACTCTGAAGTGTCAAGGAGACATGTCCTCAGAATTAAAGAAGAAACTTCAAACACGAAATGGTCACAGATGCTTTGTAAAGAAAGTGATTGGCAACGTACATGATGTACTGAAAGATGGATCAGACGAATGTCGCCCAAAACTCGAGTCCTACAAGATAGCCCTCGAAAAACAACAAAAGGATTTAGAATTGTTGGATAATCAAATAGCCGAGTCGCTCGACGCCGACAACATTGAAAAGGAAATCTTTGAAAGGTGTGATTTCGATGCCGCCGTGCAAGAATCAATCTGTGCAATATCTACATATCTCAAGGCAACTGATATTACCAAAACGGCGCGAGTTGAACACTCTGAGACCGTTCAAAACATTTCAAACAGCGAGCAACATCAAGGTCACACTTCGAAGCCATTGAGCAAAACAAGACTTCCGAAGTTATCTCTGCCACGGTTCGATGGAGACCCGACGAAGTGGATAGCTTTTTGGGACAGCTTTGCCTCAGCAATTCATGACAACGATGATTTAAACGATGTCGACAAATTTCAATATCTGAAATCGTTAATGGAAGGTTCAGCAATCAGTGCTATATCGGGTTTACCATTAACGCGCTAACTACAAAGAAGCTGTCGATCTGCTAAAGGAACGATTTGGCGATAAGCAAGTAGTTATCTCAAAACACATGGAAATATTGATGCAATTGCCAGTGGTCAACGACGACAACGATCTCAAGAAGTTACGCCAACTTTACGACAAAACCGAAGCGACCGTGAGAAGTTTGAATGGGATTGGTATCTCTCCAGACACGTATGGAACGTTTTTAACACCAGCAATAATGGCCAAAATCCCTAAAGATTTACGTCTGGTCTTAAGCCGAAAACTGTCCGATGAATGGGATCTGAATTGCTTGTTGAGATCCTTTCGAGAGGAGTTACAGTTGCGGGAGAAATGTGCCCTTGGATCCATGGTCAAAGAAAAGAAAAGCGAATCGAATTTCTACCGTAAACAACACTCAACAACAGGCGCCTTTCATACGAATTTCGACAAGTCTACCCGAAATTCGCACTCAGCAAAGGAGAAAGAAAAGGTAAATGGTTCGTTTTGGTGCACATTTTGTAGTGGAGACCATAAGTTTATCGCTTGCTCTGTTGTTACCGAACCCGATGCGAGAAGAAGTGTTCTACGTCGAAAAGGGAAGTGCTTTGTTTGTTTACAAAGTGGTCATATCAGTCGCAAGTGTGGAAGCCAACGTAATTGTTTTCGCTGTGGAGCCAGACATCACACTTCGATCTGCACCGCTCAAGCCAGTGTAGGAAATCCACCTCGGAAACCAAAGGAAGAAACGTCTCAGAACAATCAGACTGTAAGTACATCTTTGTATTTTACTCGAAATCCCAACAACAAGCGTGTTTTACTGCAAACAGCGAGAGCCAAGGTTCAAGCCCCTCACAACGAAAGTTCTTCCTGTCAGACAAGAATTCTGTTCGATTCTTGTTCACAAAAGTCGTATGTTACATCTAACTTGAGAAGAAAGTTAAATCTTAAATCTATCGGTTCTGAAACAGTCATGATAAAAACGTTTGGCAAGGAACAAGCATCTGTAAAGAAATGTGATGTTGTGCAACTAGCAGTAGAATGTGCTGATAACCTCAAGGTATACATCAATGCGTATGAAATTGACCTCATCTGCAGTCCATTGTCTAACCAGTCTATTGAATTTGCACAGCAGAACTATCCCTATTTGCAAGATCTTCACCTGGCTGACATTTCACCCAGTGGAAGTGAAGAAAGTCTAGATGTCGATGTTATGATTGGTGCAGATTTCTATTGGTTATTCATCCAAGATAAGGTGGTACGGGGGAGTCGAATGAAGGTCCTGTAGCAGTAGGAACCCGTCTTGGTTACGTCCTGAGTGGTCCTCTCGATCTTCCCGACAACACAGAATCTACAACCAATCTGATCTTGGCACATACATTGGAGACGGAATGTCCTACACTACCACTGGATCCTGACACCCCAGATTCAGCCTTGAAAAAAGAGTTGGCTAAATTTTGGGATTATGATACCCTGGGTATCAAGGACGGTGAAGCAGATATGTATGAAGATTATCTGAAAAGCATCAAGCAAAATGAATGTCATTATGAAGCGCCTCTCCCTTTCAAGCAAGAACATCCAGTCATCCCAGATAACTACACTACAGCCCATCGCAGGCTTGGTTCACTAATGAGAAGAATAAGGTCATCACCTGACATTCTTCATGAATATGACAGAGTGATTAAAGAACAATTAAACTCTGGAGTAATTCAAGAAGTAAAGAGAGAAGAAGTGAAGAATGTCATTCCAGGTACTGTGCATTATATTCCACATAGAGAAGTAGTCAGAGAAGATAAGAGTACCACAAAGCTCAGGATTGTGTATGATGCAAGTTCAAAGCAAGGTCAAGAAGCAAGCTTGAATGAATGTTTGCTACCTGGTCCATCCTTGCTTCCCCTGATATTTGATATCTTGATGCGCTTTCGTCTGAGGAAGATAGCATTGGTTGGAGATCTGGAAAAAGCCTTCCTGAATGTAGAGATTACCCCCGAGCAAAGAGATCTACTGAGATTTCTGTGGGTGGATGATTTAGACGCCAAGAATCCAAAAGAGATTGTCTTTCGATTCACACGCCTCGTCTTTGGTCTAGTATGCTCTCCCTTGGCGTGTGCTGTTAGGGCGCTGCCTCTCACCAATAGTTAAGCCCGGTTAGACGGGGTTTGTACTTGGATGGGTGACCATCTGGGACAATCCCGTTCTCGAGCTTGAGACTCATGTGAGTAGAGTTTAGTTGGTCTCTCCTGTGCTCCGAGGGTTTTTCACCGGGTTCTCCGGTTTTCCTCCCTCCGTAAAATCAACACCTAGGGGTTAGTTGGGATCCGTATAGTGGAGAATAACCTTGTAAGGGACCTAGAGTCCTATTGTTACTTCTCCTGTTACCGCCAGGTACAAATATTGATAAATAAATAAACGCAGTTTTGAGAAATCATCTAGCCAAATATCAAGCCATCAATCCTCAGTTTGTTCTTGATGTGATAAAGTCATTATATGTGGATGACTATGCATCTGGAAGAGAATCAGTCCAAGAATGCTTCGACCTTTATCAAAGGCTCAAGGGATGCTTCAAGGATGGAGGATTCAACATGAGGAAATGGGCTACCAACAGCAAGGAATTAAATGAAAAGATCATTCAAGAAGAAATCTCCTCATCACCAGCAGCAGAAGCTCAATCCTAACCCTAACCCTAACCCTAACACCCTGAAATTCAAGTTCTCTGATCTAGTCAACCATACCAAGAATATGCCTGTTACCAAACGAGTGATCCTCAGCACAACTGCTAGATTCTACGATCCGCTTGGTTTACTGTCTCCTATCACAGTCAGTCTGAAAAGTTTGTTCCAAGAGTTATGTCGGTCAGAAGTCGATTGGGATACTCCTTTATGTAAGAAGCAAGTCGAGTGTTGGAAGGAAGTTATCAAGGACATGGAAGAGACTTCTGTCATTGAGGCCCCTCGTTGTGTTCTGAAAGATATCGATGCGGCTGACATCAAGTCCATACAGCTTCATGGGTTTGCTGATGCTAGCAACATCGCTTATGGTGCAAACGTCTACCTTCGTGTGGTTAGTTCAACTGGTGTTGTCACACAGTTAATGGCGTCGAAAACTCGTGTGGCACCTTTAAAGAAGGAAACAACTCCACGCCTCGAACTGCTAGCAGCATTGACGTTAGCAAAGTTGATCAGATCTGTGTCTGATTCTTTGGACGGTGTAGTAGAAATTGATGAGATAACCTGTTGGAGCGACTCACAAGTGGTATTATGGTGGATCAGAGGAAAGGGAAAACAATATAAACAGTTCGTGCAGAATAGAGTATCTCAGATAAGAAGCTTGTGGAGCATAGAGTGTTGGCGTTATTGTCCTACACATCTTAACCCGAGTGATATTGCCTCCAGAGGAGCAAAATGTTCAGAGCTGGCATCCAATCGTTTATGGTGGAACGGTCCCCAATTCTTGATGGAAGACAGAGCGCAATGGCCTGCCAATATTAGTTGCCCAGCGACTGAAATATCTGCTGCAGAAGACGTCAAGCGTGAAGGAAAAAGTTCAACAATTTTGAGCACTCTTGTCTGTGAGAATCCTCATCATTCAGGCATTGGGAATGTTATCCAGTGTGAGAAATTTAGCAGTCTCGATAAACTTCTTCGTGTCACTGGTTTTGTTCTTAGATTCATCAAGAACGTTGAAAACCCAGATCACAGAGTTGACCAGCTCGACCTAACCCTAGCAGAAATTGAATCAGCAAAGATCCTCTGGCATAAGGAAGCACAGTTTCACCTCGAGGAATCGAAGAAAGCAAAGGAGTCATTGGGCATTTTCCACGATGAGATTGGAGTCCTGCGCTGCAAAGGTAGAATTCAGAATTCTTCGTTACCGTATTCCGCTAAGTTTCCCATATTACTACCAAGAAAACATCATTAAACAAAGTTGGTGATCCTACACTGCCACAAAACAGTCAAACACAATGGGATTCGAGAAACGCTCACTGAACTGCGAATGAATTATTGGATTGTCAAAGGACGACAAGCTGTTAAGGGTCACCTATCAAGATGTGTTATCTGTCAGAAATTATCTGGAAAGGCCTACCAAGGACAGCCGACACCTCCTCTACCCGATTTCAGAGTTGCTGACGATCCAGCATTTTCAGGAATTGGAATTGATTTTGCCGGGCCTCTGCACGTGAAGGACATCTATCGAGGAAGTCAGATGCACAAGAGTTACATCGCAGTGTTCACATGTGCCAGTACCAGAGCTATTCATCTCGAACTAGTTCCAGATTTAACTGCTGATTCATTTATACGAGCTTTCAAGAGATTCATTGCTAGAAGAGGACTGCCCTCTGTCGTGATTTCCGACAACGGAAGGACATTCCATGACACTAAAGTTAAAAACTTTTCCACTCAGAGAAACATTTCCTGGAAGTTCAACGTTCCAGCTGCAAGTTGGTGGGGAGGTTTTTTCGAAATATGTGTGAAGCTCGTGAAGAGAAGTCTCAAGAAGGTCACTGGGAATGCCAAACTTACATATGAAGAGCTGGAGACTGTCTTGGTTGAAATTGAAGGAGTGTTAAATTCCAGACCGTTAACCTATGTCTACGAAGAGTTAACAGAACCTCCACTTACTCCATCATGTCTCGTGATTGGCCGACGAGTGTTACAACAACCTCCACTGTGGAAACCTACTAGAGAGATGAGTACGTCTCAAGCACTTGGTAAAAGAGCACGCTATTTGGAAAAGATATTGAGCCATTTCCGCGATCGTTGGAAGAAGGAATACCTCACTGGAATTAGAGAATACCAGAAGTTACAGATTAACGAGCCCGTACGAAGCATTAGTGTGGGAGATCTAGTTCATATCCAACAAGACAAGGTACCAAGATTGCGGTGGCGTTTGGGACGAGTGACGAAGTTATATCCTGGAAAAGATGGTATTGTTCGAGCGGCAGAAGTGGCAACTCTGGACCCTTCCATGCGATTAACCCACATCAGACGACCTATCCTGAAGCTTTACCCATTGGAAGTACGGAGAGAGGAAGGAAGTCAGTATGCTCCGTTGAATTCAGAAGTAAATATTACGCCTGTAATGGACGAATCTATTCCGTTTTTTGTTATTGGGAAGTAACTGTCTAATTTAGTTTGGGTTTGTCTCCCAGTGATTGATTTTATCAATCAGGGGGGAGGATGTTGTAATTATGCATAATTATGCGAACAGTTAATTAATATGAACAATTAATTCCATGCGGTCGAACCTTGAGAACGATTATTAGTCAGAGAGAGTTAGGAACGTGAGAATCTCGTGAGTATAGTATCTTGGAGTATAGTATCTTGGAGTATAGTGTCTTTGGTTTGTGATCGTTTATTTTATATTAAAGGAATTAAGAGTACATTTCTATTGAGTATAGTCGTATTTATAACACGTTGTTTTAAATGAGATTGAAGCAACTACATGAAAAAAGGTCGTTTTTAATTATAAGAATACTTTATTTGTTCTGTTCATATATAATGTATGGCCGTGTTGCTACTAGCTAGTGAAAACTAAGGGTGCCCATTCATTTTGCATGCTCCGAGTGCATTGTGTTCCAGTCCACTACGCTACGCAGACAGCGTAGACCGCGTTGCGTAATGGACTGGATGCTCACAAGCCCTTGAAAAATTGATCGCATTAGAGGGGGATGGGATTCTGATCTCGTATAGGAAATTGGGAGTATTCATCGAAGCACCGTGATACAACAGCATCTGTAGTCTTACACAACTCCGCAACTCGTCATGATGGTTACGGAGAATAGTTTTTGCGAAGGTGACAAGGGAGCGTTGAAACGTGTTGATACGCATCGTGGTCTTGAAAGGTGCGTTGAATTTCCTGGAAAAGACGATCTAAGTGCGTATTCGTTCAAAATAGATGTGCCTCAGCTTGACTCAGTTGGCATGGTGCTTGACGAGAGCAAAATTTCATCGGAACAATAAACGCCTTCTATGGACCTTGAATATCACCGAGGTTAGAATAAATAAATTTTTTGTAGCATTTTATGTTGGAGTTCCTCTTGTTATTGAGTTCATAGTATTTTTTATGTTTTCTATATTTTGAATGTTGTTTCATTTATAACGTTTAGGCATTTATTTTTTATTTATTTTTTATCTCAGAAAGAAGAAGTTCAACGCATTACTGCTGAAGGTATTTAAAAATTACCCATTTTTCTTCTTTTTCCCCCTTCCCTTTTAGCATAGCATAGCATAGCATAGCATAGCATAGCATAGCATAGCATAGCATAGCATAGTATAGCATAGCATAGCATAGCGCATAGCATAGCGCATAGCACATAGCATAGCGCATGGCATAGCGCATAGCGCATAGCATCGCATAGCATAGCGCATAGCATCGTATAGCTTAGCGCATAGCATCGCATAGCTTAGCGCATAGCATCGCATAGCATAGCATAGCACAGCATAGCATAGCATAGCATGCGCATAGCATAGCATATAGCATAGCATAGCATAGCGCATAGCATACCATCGCATCGCATAGCCTAGCCTAGCCTGGGCCGCCGAGAGGAGGGGGGCTAGGGGGGTAAGTTGCCCCGGGTCCCCAACTTGAGAAGGGCCCCCTAAAATCTTTGAGATTTGAGTTTTTGACGTAAGAAAACATGAGGCCCAGAAAGCGTGAAGATCAGTAACACTAACTTCAAATTTAGCCAACCCAGGGAACCAATTGAGAACACGTAGACACAACCCTATTGTGATAGTTACTTGGGTCACCTGTGTGGACCCCTGAAATCTGGTAGGACACCCCGGACATGAGAGACAAGAACTAGAGCGTTGTGTTGACCAAAGAACAGCAAGATTCCCTGGGCACCTTACCCCATCAGAATGCAGATGTATTTTTTCACGAAGGTGACCAACTTGGTTCAGTTCCTCTGGTGGAATACACAATACCCCTACAGCCAGGTGCCCACCCGGTGGCTCAAAGACCTCGTCGATTATCCCCAGGGGACCGTCAGGAAGTTCAGCATGAAATCCAGTACCTATTAGACCAGGGGCTTATAGAAGCGTCCACCAGTCCATGGGCAAGTCCTATCGTCATTGCCCGCCGGAAAAATGGCAAGCTTCGTTTAGCCATCGATTACAGACGCCTCAATAGCCTAACAATTGCAAGCCATTTCCCTTTGCCTATCATTGAGGATATATTGGACAAACTTTCAAATGCAAGATATTTTTCCACATTAGACGCCAAAAATGGTTACTACCAAATGCGTATGAGGTATAAGGATACCACCAAGACCGCTTTTGTGACACCAGATGGTCAATATCAATGGACAGGGCGAGGCACACCTTTCGGATTAAGTGGAGCAGCTGGAAGTTTCCAAAGGCTGATGACAGCGATCCTGGGGGAGTTAGCGTGGATGAGTGCCCTAGCTTACTTAGATGATATCATAGTCTGGAGTACAACATGGGAGGAGCATTTACAACGACTTCAGTCCGTCTTTGACAAATTCCGTCAAGCAGGGATGCTACTGAACGCGGAGAAATGCCAGTTTGGAAGAACAAAGATCAAATTCCTCGGACACGTCATTTCCCATGATGGACTGGAAGTCGACAGAGAACGCGTATCAGACCTCCTCAACATTCCACCTCCATCAACAGTCACCGAATTGCGCAAAGCTCTGGGTGCATTCGCCTACTTACATCGTTATATACCAGGGTTTTGTGACATTGCACAGCCATTGTATAACCTGATTAACGAACGAAAGACTGGTCCGTTGAACTGGACATCCGAACATACTGAAGCCTTTAATTCCCTTAAGAAGAGAGTGGCCGGAGCACCGTGTCTCAAATTACCAGATTTTTCGAAGCCATTCTGGCTGGTTACGGATGCTAGTAATGTCGGAATAGGAGCACAACTGGCCCAATTGGATAATGGTTTGTTACGCCCGGTGGCCTACTTCTTACGAACACTCCGTAAACATGAACGTAATTACAATACCACAAACAAGGAGTTGTTAGCGGTAGTGGCAAGCATAAAGAAGTTCAGGATTTACCATCAAAATCCTTTCACGCTCATCACCGATCATCAGGTCATTAAATGGCTTAATACAACCCTAGATCCAGAGAAGGAACACGGACGACTAGGACGCTGGATCAGCTATCTCCAAAGCTATCAATTTACAGTCCACCATAAACCAGGTGTCAGTCCCGAAATGGCCATGGCCGACTATTTATCAAGAGCCAACCACCACGTCAGAGTGGCCGCTGTTACAACTGAAGATGGAGCTCCCCTCCCCAGCTGACATCAATGGTCACTCTGGCAGAAATAGTAGAAGCCCAACATCAGGATCCAGCACTTGCATTAGTTATTGCCGCTGGGGCGGTTCTTGAAAAAAACCGAAACCGAAAACCGTCAAGAAAAAACCGAGAAAAACCGGTTTTTTATCTATAAATAACACACAGACATAAAATAGTGTAGCACGTGTTTTCATTATGTGAAGAATTTTAGTTTTAGGTGCTTAATATCAAATGCTTACAGAGGTATAAAAATACAAGTAAGAATACAATGTTTTTTCATGATGTCTTACACTGCTAATAATAATAATAATAATGTCAGTGTAAGACATCATGAAAAATTTTCTCATGTTTCTGAGGATGATTCTGTAATAAGACAATGTTAAAGAATGTATTTACAAGTTTTCAGCTAGGAACGTAAGCATGTCAACTTTTTCTGGTTTTAATTGTGCTCGAGATGGAGTACTGACCAGTCCTGCTTTGCTAAATAATCGTTCTGATGGAGAACTGCTAGCCTGGATCGCAAGATACTTTCGGGCAAGCTGACAGAGCAATGGGAAATCAACTTCGTTTCTCTGCCACCACTTCAGCGGATCTTCATCGCCGTCAATTACGGGGTACGTCTGGTACCGTTTGAACACAGCGTTGAAGGCCACGTTATCTTTACAAAGGAACTGCGTGATGGCATCTGTAATGGCTTGATACCGCTGGTTGCTGCTTTCAAACGGAGTAGTTTTATAGAATGCGCTCTTGATTGTAGGCTGTGACGACGAAGGGAATCCCACTGTCTCATCGGTTTCTTTCGACGCTTGAGAATTGACCTTACGCTTTGGGTTTATGGTAGCATACTGCATGGGATGATTTCTCCGCAAATGCATCGCCAAGTGTGACGTATTACCACCTTTGTTTTTCGCCGTACGCATACAGATTTGGCAGATTGAGCTGTCATCGTTGGCCTTCTTAAAAAACTTCCAAACTGAACTGGTAGTTTCTGACATTCCGGCGATTTAAACGTAAGAAAACTATTGAAATGTTTTTTCAAAATTAGAGCGTGTTTTGACTTTTGACAGGCTATAAAACAAAATATGTAAATTTGAATAACATGCACACTAAGATAGGTCCCTGATTGGCTGTTGCTGTCATGCACGAATGCCGCGTACCCACGAGTGTGATGAGTCATACGCTATTCACGGAAGTACGCTGACCGCGCAGACATTAGCCTTTTTTATCTCGTTTTTTTCCGGTTCTTCGTCTTTTTCCGTTTTTTTTCGGTTTTTCGATGCGTGGACTTTGGCAAAACCGAAAAACCGGTTTTTCAAAAACCCCGGTATTTTCCGGTATATCGAAAAACCGCCCCAGCCTACTGGAAATCATCGCGGTTTTAGCGGGGTTTTGTTAGCTCACAATATATCGTAAATAAGAGGCTAGGAAGCAGTTCCGAAGATGACATTTTATACCATACCGAATATGTCGAATATCGCAGAGGAATCTACAGCAGAGACTAGAATAAAGGTAATCTCTTCATTTATTGCTTGAATTCGAAAAAAAGTTATTACATTCAGTTGTTTAACAGATGTGTTTGAAATCTTGCCTTAATAATAGTACACTTTATACACAATCAGCGAGCACACAATTTTACTGGTTGTTGCTACAAGTGTGGCCGGTCGAATAGCGGAATGAAAATAATCCTGATATAAACTCTAACCCTACAGATGCATAGCCACTTATTTTACTATATTCCTGATTCTTGATGATATTTTTCGTTTGAAGTCGTTTGGCAATTTTTTAATAGAGCTAGCGTACCAGTACTGCTTTCTCAACTACAGTAGTTCATCTGGCGGAGTTCCCCGGGGTCGTGGATGAGAAGAGGGATTTAGACACAAAAACATGCCGCGATATGCGGGGATTTAGCATCGGTTTAGTTGTTTGTTGGGTCCTTCCGGTCTTCCCTGGGTCTGGGGGGGGCGGGGGATTCCACTGACTTGTGCGTAATCAAGTTATGCTTTTTGTGACTACCGCTGACCATTGTTGCCAAGTCAAGTTTCGTAAAAATCCCAGTAAAGGTCTGAAAATATCCCAAGATTCCCTATTTTTTACCAAAAAATCCCAAGGTTCACAGTGCTCCTATAAACAATCGGTTCTCATTATAGACCACTTTCATAAAGGCCTTCACTTTAAATATTCTTTTATGTGCATCTAATTAAATTAGCCTTTTTGTCCTCGTTATGAGGCAAACATTCTTTTGAATTGCAGGCACACAAACGAGGCCAGAAAGGCTTATTAAGATGTACATAAGAGAATATTCTAATTAGTCGCTATTATGAAAGTGGTCTATATGATATCATTTTTTCACGTTTCCACGAAAGATTATACTTTTGTGAGTACCAAATTTTTTCCGTTGATAGCAATCTGAGCCCACTGTATCAGTGATACTTCATTTGGATAGAGTACCTCATCTTGTCTAAATCAAACGAATACATAGACCAGTGGAGTATGATCACTGAGTATGATCTAATGATCAAGTAAATTAAAAAAATAACAATTAACATTGAAATCAGCTTTTTAAAAGCGAAACTGTTTGCTCTGGAAAATCCCAAGAAAAATCCCAAGGTTGAATCCCTGAGAAAAAAATCCCCCAAAAATACCAACTCCTTCAAAAAATCCCAAGATCTTATAAAATCCCACACCCGTTGCTCACGTTGTAACCAATAAACTACTGTAATTGTAAAGGCATTGTATGCAGTAAGTTACTGGAAATTGTTTAATTGTAAGATGCGCGAATTAACGGATTAAAACTCACTGCGCATCCCACAATCTTTGTCAAGAACTGTTGACCATAAATTAAAAACACTATTAGCGGGGTTGGACGGGGAGGAGGCGGCTTAACCCGCCCCCCGACACTTCTCAAGTTGGGGTTAGGGTTACCCCCGGGAAATTCACATTTTTGAGATTAGGGTTAGGGGGTTCGGGGGGGAAGGGTTTCATTAAAAACCTCTTTATTAAACAATTTCCAGTAACTTACTGGATACAATGCCTTTACAATTACGGTAGTTTATAGACGACTTTCAGGCTCATGCGCAGTAGCAACTTTACTTCAAATTTTCATCGGAAGTAAAAACAACTGTTTTAGCTGGAAAGATCATATTAAAAATAGTAAAAGTGCAAAGTTTAAGATAAATCGGACAAATAGTGCGAAAGCTACGCTCTTCGGAAGTTTTGCTCTCCTGCAACTCCCGCCCGCCAAGCCAAAATCCCTATTAAATCACTAATAAATCCCTGTTGGAATGGTCAACTTTCCGCTTGTGAAACTTTTTCCATTTGTTAAGTAATTCGTTTCAAACTTTGCACTTCTACTATTTTCAATATGCTCGTTCCAGCTAAAACAGTTGTTTTTATTTCCGACGAAAATTTGAATATTTGTTGCTACTGCGCATGATCGTGAAAGTCGTCTATTGGTTACAACGTGCGGATCGGCTGAATCCCAAGGTTGGCAACACTGCCGCTGACCTGTCAGCGGGAGCCACTATGTCGGCGACATGCTTGCGCGCTTGATTGTCTTGGACCTCGCTTACGTCATACTCGACAGCTATCGTCGGATATTCGGCACGATCGCCATATAGTCGAGAAGATCGCCATTGATCGCCAGGTATTCGAGAAGTACTCGAGTTGTTTTCGTGGGGAATAAACTAAAGTGAATCTCGTCTTTGCATTTTGGAGTTTTGATTTTTGAAAAGTGTTAATTATTACTTTGCAAATCTTTTCTTCTTGGAACGGTTTCTGTCATTGATCAGCTTATACAAGGTAAGAAATAGTTTCAAAATTGTGACGTTGTTTATCTTATATACTATATACAAAATCTATAAACACTCGGTCCGAACAAGGGAGCACGTTAGAATGTGATAGTTCTCGTAAATAAACTAAACTTTACTTACCTAAAGTTGTTGAAGTTTTGTTGCGAGTCGCCGAGTTCGATAAAACCGCTGACGATATGAGCCCCCGACGGGCGAGCCGAATACTCTCCGAAGATACGAGTAGTATAGAACATGAGGGTACCGACGCACTTTTTTTTTTCTCACCAAAAACAGCCCCCAGATGATCAGATTTAGCAAGGGGGGTTGTTTGAGACGGTAAGCTTTTTTAAAAAATTTTTTAAGTATAAGAAAAAGGGACGAAAAGAGACCAAAACCAAAAAAAAAAAATTCGGAATTCATCAAGAAAGGATGTTTGAAAGGGGAAAATAATTTTCGCGCCTCCCAAAACCCATTTTCGTCTGCTTATACTTCAAAAAAGTGAAAAAAACGACCCACCCCTTTCAGACGCTTTTGTTGGATTTGATATGAGACACCCCAAAGCGATCAGGGTTGTGGTTTTAACACACCTTACTTACTCCTCGATTTCTCTTCAGATACTTTAGTTTTGTGTTGGTACACATGTTTTCCCACAGTTATACCACCAGATAACAGTCCGAGACATGGTATATACGGTGTGATCATGGCTACAACATCACTCTTTCCCTATAGTGAGTGGTCAGTGCTTTTTCCATATGTAGTAAATGATACCACATGATAGGATAATAACCAGATACTCTCCTGTGAGAATAATAGTTTTACCGCCTGCCTTTTCTATGGCCGTCCATGGTATGATAGATTCTTTTGCTGCCGGATGTAGCTTCTCCCACTTTTTGGCTTGGTGTACGATATCTGATCCTTTTCGTGTCAGTCCAACCGACAACCCAGTCACTATTGTAATGACCGATAGACCAACGGCAGTTGCTATGCCCGCCCTCTTCAGAACCTTTTCTGAGAGACTTTTCTGCCATTCGTCATAATACTTTCGGATATTGGTTCTTAGGTTGTCAGCACTCTGATCTGTGATTGTAGTAGGGTTAAGCTCTCCGCCAAGGTACTCTAACTCATAATACTCACCTTTGTTTTCAAAGTCATAAATCTTACTTTAGGACAAAGATTCTCCTATCAAGCAGATAACGTAAGAAGGTTGGATCTATACATTGTGGCTCAAGGTCAAGAGTTTCTGTGAAAAGTTCTTCCAATTTCCTATGTGATTCCAACACCATCTCATCCCTAAGTCTTAACCTATTATTCAGGTTTATATTTACGGATGGCTGCCCCTCTGGTCCGGTGGCTGTGTAACGGACAGCTGGGCCCCCACCGAAGTTAGTTTCGTCTTGGTCCTCAGTTTCGTCTAACTCATTTGACTCAGGTGTTCTGTCTTCCATTTCATGAAATTCTACTCCTTCATAATATAATAGGTTATATTACTTTTCTCATTGTGCTACCCCGTTGTCAGTATCCTTATGTCCATACGCGTAGGAGCTGACCCCATTTTCCAGCAGGTATCTCTTATCATCAAAGCATGAGAGTGACACCTTATTAATCTCATAACTACCCAACTCATGTTTTACACTTCGGATGGTCTTCATTTTTTGAAATACCTGTTTCTTACCAAGTAATACGTCTTTGTAGTTTTCGTGTTTGATCTGTTTTTTAGTGACGCTCTTCTTAATTCCCTTCGCGGTTTTGCCACCTGTTCCGTCGTCTTTCAGGTAAGAATACATCTTACTTCTGAGACCAACGAATTCGGTTATGGGAACGCCAGCCACCTCGTCCTTCATCTTCCCAATAACCTTTTTGTTCGATTTGTTGTGATAAACTGAGCTCTCTGGATAGTCTGAGTTGTCAAAAATGTTTTTGTCAGCCCAGAAGTTTTTGTAAACGTCTTCCGCCTCAATCTCATATGTCAGGCTGTCCGTATCTGTAAACAACAACTTAGTCATACTTCCGTATTTTTCCAGCACATAGTTGTAATGAAAGTCATACATCAGGGTTTTCGATAGATCCAAAATACACATACCAACATAAGCCGGTCGGTTCAGCGTCAGGACTTCTTTAATCTTATGAACGGCAACAAGGTTTTCGTTAAATATTTTGGCGGACACGAAGGTTGGTTTAGAGGCCAACCTCAACAGCTTTTCCTCACACGTGACCAACCGAACATCCACACGCTTTCTCAGGTTCTCCATCGTCTTACCAAAAACGCTGTTGTTCATCAGCTTGAAGAAGTCCTTTTCAAAGGCGTTTCTGGCAGCAGTTCTCTTCACCGTGTTGAAGTTGATGTACTGCTTCAACCAAGCCGATTGATTGAACAACACAACCCGGTGAACTTTCTTTACCCTTATTCCGAGCCTAACGTACAGCTGTAGGTTTCTATAGTGGACGACATACCTTTCCTTTCCCATCAGGTTGGTTACCAACTTACTGACACCACCAACACTGACACCGAACTTCCTCCTAATCTCAGAACAATACTTTGATAACATATCTTCCCGTATTTCCATCTTCTCAGGGGCTAATGGGTAGTCGTTGTGTAGATCGTGGAGTTCAGGAGGATACTCAAGATCAACCTCAAGTATCATCCCAGTCCGACTGTCATTTTCCGGAAGTTCCCAAGCCAGGTTTTTCAGCTTACCCTCACTCATCCACTTAAATCCACCAGTCGGAAGGCACTGACTCATGGCCCAACCATACAGATTATTGGCGTCCAGATACATTATATACTTCACAGCCTCGTTCTCACTATACCCCTTCATATATGGGTTGTTTGCTTTCCCATACCTATTAGCTATGTAACTGACACCACCTCTCAATCCTTTCTCGATGAACTGGAACATGTCGATGTCAGTCATCAGCTCCAGCTCAATCCCAGTCATCTTCAGCATAGCGTCCCATGCCAACCCAGGTGAAGTGAAGTAGTGACAGGGGTCCAACCCATAGTACTGAACACAAGTCTTCCTAAAGTTCTCAAAGACGTCAGCTAACAGCAACACATCTGATTTTAGATACACGTCATGGTAGTCCCCCATCGTTCTCATCCCAAACGACTCCCAAACCTCCAAAGCATGTGAATACTGTTTGTCGGTTATCGATTCGTCATTCAACACACTATAAAACTCATTCTTTGGGGGCAACTCTGTTTCATCAAACCGACTGAACGCGTTCATGTAGTCATAAGGATAAACACCCTTCGATCTCATAAGATACAACCGATCACCGAATTCCTCAGCTGTGTACCTGAACGACCCAGCCGGTAAGTTACCAACCAACCTATCCAATGAACTACTCATGAACTGAAAACTGTCCAGAAACACAAGGTTTTTACCTAACATGAAGGCCATGTACTTTTCCATATTATTCGGTATGACGTTAATCTCCTGTCCGAACTTTCCGATCTCCCCCATGATGAGATGACTATCATAACCCCTCAGGTTGTGTAAGATGACTGGTATCTTATCAGTCATTCTATGATTTCTGTTACAAAGCTGATGAGCCGATCCCCGATATCTTCCCGTCACATGACAATGGTCCCGGACCCTAACGTCCTCTGCTGTGTACTCCCGACAACAGATGTGACACTTTATAGCGTCTCTGAAGTCCGCTCTGTCGGAATCAGTCAGAACCATGTCCTGGTTAAAGTGTTCTTTCCGAATACCCTTACAATACTCCACTTCTTCCAGCATCTTTCCAATGAACTTGTTGACAGCACCAGGGCCTCTGTACACCTGAACATCCTTACTGTATCTGTCGTCATAACAACAGACAACCTTGTACCCATAACCACAATCAGTATGTTTCTGATACTTCTCCGTGTATGGTCTCTTCTCTTTCTCCTCTCGGTCTGACTCCGACACCTCCGGTCTGTCGACCTTTTCTGTGATCGCCTCAAAGTCGGAATACACAACAAACGGAACGTTTAACTGTTTGTGGAAATTATTGTACCTCAGCACGTTCTTACCCTTTTCAGGCATCCTGACGGCTTATTTACCATTCACACTGATACACACAGTCTGATGTTTTTCCAGAGCCTCCGTTGAGCTGAAACATTGGAGGCAGTAAACACAGAAGTGTTTTTTCCTCTTATGTTTTGTTTTGTTGTACATAAACCTATCAAAGTCCTTAATGAGGACGTAATGTTTGTTGTTCCCGTTGGTTATAATCAGGAGGTTCATGAGGTCGGTATGACCCGTTTCCTCTGATACATAAACCGGAAAGGTTAACCCGTTTTCATAACCAAAGACGTTGATACGTATCTCATTCTGTTTCTCCACCCGATTGTACTGTTTCTGATTCACTGGAAAGCTGATTCCACTATAATCCAAGTCGTCAACATGGTCCCGGTACTTTGTGACCCTTTGTGGGTCTTTTGGGACAGGAAACTTATGAGCCAGATGACACCACATAAAACACCTATCATCATTATTCTTAACGTTGATCAACCCCTTCCGACTATTCCTCAGCTCTTTAGGGAGGTCGACATAACTGGAGCCTTCCAGTGGACTGTAGACAGTCAGATTAACGTAGTGACCGTCGATTGACTCCACTGTCCAGCCAGATCCCTCGCTTATCCATCGGGCTATCCTAGCCACCACCTCTTCATTCGCGGTGTCAACGTCCTGACCGATCTCATCGCCGTTGATTATAGTCTTGATGTGGCTGTTGAAGTGAGCCGTCTTATAAGTTGTTCCGCCGGACACCTCCTTCTCAAGCGTTACAACCAGCGTTTCAGCGAACTTCAGCCCCCTCATCTCAGCCAGCTCCCGACGTAGTAACCGTACCACATCATTCGTGAGGGCGTTTACCTGTTCCAGTGGGTGTTGGGACACAACAGCACAGCTGAACGACTTAGTCTTACCCCTCAGGGCTCTGTCTAACTGATTTATGTCATAACCGATTAGTCTCTCATAGAGACGAGGGTCTATATCATCAGGATAGTCAAACATATCAGGGTCTAAGTCGTCGTCCTGATGGATCATAACACCTGGGTCCGTCATTATAACAGGGGTGATCACATTCCGTTAGGTGTCGTCCCAACCACTCGGTGTAGAACTTGCCCGGGGTACGGTCCCAACCAAGTTCCCTATACACAATCCCGAACAGATTGTTATCAAACAGATCCTTTGTTTTCCCCTCCCTAAGATCCTTCAGACCACCCAGTAACCCAATCCCCCTTCTTGAGCACAATCTGATGATGTAATAATTGTATCTGGACACATTACGACCTCTTATCAGACCCTTACTTTTCATCACCCGAAGAACCTTGGAAAAGTTGGATAAGACAACGTCAACGGCTGTGTCCCTGACGACTCTGGTGAGTCTCTTTCTCATCCAACTATTTCTCGAATGCTCACTTCTACGACCGGCCGCCCGGTATCTCCCGACAACATATCCATACTCCGTGTCACCACATCCTGGACAGGAATACATCTCAGTGCTCACCTTCACACGGAATCTGGAACAATCCTCACACCACAACTTCGTACTACATCTGGGTGGATCCCAAGCCGAGGCTACTAACTCAATCCCCATCTGCTTACAGACCCATTCAACGCTTGAAGACGGTAAATCCTTCAGCCCCTCCGGTAAGTCCGACCAGGAAACAGACATTATAACTAAACCCTAACGAGTTCCTTAACCCCTACAAAACAAACCTAGATACCAAATACCCACCAACCAGACCAATAGACCCAATAAACAGGGCCTGATACTCTTTCATTTCACTCGATGGTTTGTAATAGTCAGACAACTCAGGCTTTGGTTGGAACGACCCAGCGACCTCAGCCTGCCTTAACCTGTCCTTCAGCAGATCCAGAGCGTGATTAGTTGTGTTGATGTCAGCGTTGGCGTCAGACAGTTCCTGTCTTAACCTCTGTATTCTGTCCTTCTGATTTACCTCTTTTTCATACCATTTCTCCTTTGCCCTAGCCAGCTTCTCGAGGGCGTGGTTGTGTCTCTTAATCTCAGCCTCATATCCGGTGTGATTTAACTTTGAAAACAGGAATCCGGCACCAGCGAAGGCCAAGGCGTTAAACAGTCCACCAGCAACCACACTAGCCATATATAAACTAATGGATATTCAGTGGATCAGTCCGTTACCCATCAAGAATTTTCTGACTGTATCGTAAATTTTATAGCCTCTGTAGTATGGGATCCTGAGTAACGGATAACCATGTAACCTAGCGTAGCCGTTTTTCATTTTGTCGTGTTGTTTTAGTTTCTCAAAACATTTTTCA
Source organism: Corallium rubrum (assembly GCA_964035015.1). Lineage (NCBI taxonomy): Eukaryota > Metazoa > Cnidaria > Anthozoa > Scleralcyonacea > Coralliidae > Corallium > Corallium rubrum. The sequence goes on from OZ036010.1 coordinate 6,326,169, forward strand.
GCCTTTTCCGCGGTCATACTTCCCCACCGGGTGGGTATGAAATGCTGTTCACCGTCGTACTCAATCAGTAGGAAACCACAACCCACAGGTATCGCGAAGTCATACCTTAGTAGACCACCGCCCAACCCGGTTAACCCATCAAACGTCTTCTCCCTAATGTATCCGATCGTGTAACCGCGTAGGATATCCTCGACGTCTCTTTCCCCCTTAGACCCACGACTTTTCTTGGTGACAACTTTTGTTTCGGTCTTTATGTAGGTTTTAGTTTCAGTTGTTTCAGTCTTTGTGTGTGTTGTGACGGATTCGCGTACTTCACGTATTTCACGCACTTCGTGTACTCTCCCACGGTGTTTTCTCATATCATTCCCCCTCGTGAACGTCCTCCCACAGTCCTCACATCTGTAATCTCTTTCCCCGTTGTGGATCTGTCTGACGTGTTGGGTAAGATTTCCCTTAGAACTAATTTTTTTCCCACAGATCTTACAATTCATTTAACCTTTGGTCCCAACTTTTCCCTAACCCCTCTGAGTCGATTCGACCGAGAAAAAACATCTACTTTGTTTTGAACGGATCAACCGGTAAATACCCCTTCGACTGGGCATATTTAATCCCAACTGTACTAATTCCAACGGCTAGAGCCAGCCTGATGGTACCCTTTACAGACTCAGGGGTACCCAAAGGTTCCCTCAGGACCTTCCTCGAAGCCATGGAGACCGCCACAGCTCCGCTTGTAATCAGGAGGGCGTCGTAGAGCTCGTTCATCAGTTCTTTTCGGTCGGTGGTTGACATTATACTAACACATATTTCATTCGTCGAAGGTGTCTAAAACCGGAGGGGTCTGGACGGGGTTCTGTGGCTCGGGTTTTACCACGGTTCCTTCCATTACCTTCTCCTCATCAACGGTTTTCAGTCTCTGAACCTCCCTTCTCTCCTGCCTCATAGTGTAATAAAGTGAGGCCCCACCGATAACCAACCCAACGGTTCCGATTAGATATCCGTAATAGGCTGACCGGCCACCAACCCCAGGACCAATCTCAGCCGCCAACCGCTCCCTGGCTTTCCTCTCCTTGGCTGTCTTTGATATCTGAGCCAGCCGTTTACCGGCCTCCACCCGTTTCGGATCCTTGACTTTTTCCGTCTTGACCACTGATGTTATCTTAGGGACTTCCGGGTTTTTTTCAGACTCGTCAGCCATCTATACACTAATCTATGTTTCATCTGTGAGGTCATCTGTAGGAATCTCTGAGGTCGTCTCTGAGGAATCTGTGAGACCACGTATAGGAATCTCTGACGTTGTTTGTGGGAAGTCTGTAAGACCATCTATAGGAATCTCTGAGGCTGTTTGTGGGAAGTCTGTGAGACCATCTGTAGGAATCTCTGAGACCGTCGGCCAGACAACAACAGACTCAGTCACGTAGTACTCTCCCCTACGGTTCCTCCTAACACAATGTCTCATCACCCCGATAGCTCTTCTGAGGATGTGGAAGATAATCAGTATGGGTCGTCTAAGTCTCTTTGGAATCTTCATATAAAATACAGGAGGTTTAGGGCCGTACCGTATACCTAAGGTATAATGACTGAAACAAAGCCCGGTGCTCGACTGATCGCCCTCGATGGAAACATCGGTGTGGGAAAAACAACGTTCGCTATACCATTCGCTAGAAGGAACCACTATCATCTCATCGAAGAGCCGGTTGAGAGCAACCCGTACCTAGAAAGGTTTTACGCCGACCCTGGGAGGTGGGCGTATGAGATGGAGACTTGGTTTCTTGGTGAGAGAATCGACGCCTACCTTAAGCCGGTTTTCCACTAGGCGACTTTTTTCGCGCGAAGCGACTTTTTCTTTTGTCTCACGAGCTCTGAGCTGGAACTAATCAGAAATCTATTGAATTCGAACAAAAGAAAGTCGCTTCGCGCGAAAAAAGTCGCCTAGTGGAAAACCGGCTTAAGAGCTCTGGAGTTAATCAACGAAGGGAGGAATGTGATTGTAGAGCGAACACATCACAGCTGTATGGTTTTTACTAAGAACTGTTGGCGTAATGGGTGGATAACCGACAAACAGTTTTCTGAGTATTTCAAGATCTTCCACTCACTAAACAATCTGCTCCCAACCCCTGACGCTCTACTACTGCTGCTACAGGCCTCGGTTGACACCTGTTACGACCGAATGCTCAGAAGAGGCCGGAAATGTGAAGCCGGTGTGACTAAGGATTACCTCAGGTGTGTGGAGAGGTATATGGGGGAGATGACTGAGGACATAGCCCTTGATGGAACTAAGGTGATTACCCTCGACTGGGAAGACTTCAGTCCGGATGAGTCGGAGGTGGTCGGTGCCCTCAATGGGATCCCTAGCGGATTTCACGGTTGGATGGCTCGTGTGGGTAACCGGGACGTCTACATACCAGAGATAGTCAGAACCGTTAGCCAGGCCCAACAGGCTCAGCTGAGTCGTAAGTCCTATGGTACCGTGTGATCATACTGTCGAAATGTGGACAGACCTCAGTCACAATGTCATCGAGTACACGGACGTCAGATAGAAAAACACTTTCGTCGTACTGGACCCCACGTAGGAAGCTTCTGATTTGTGTCAGAACCTTGTGGTAGCTAACGTGAGCAAATTCACAGTTTTCCAGTCTGCCAGGCATTTTCGACTTGGTCATGTACCCTTGGATCAGGACGCCAGGACCGGCTATAGTTCCGAGGATCAGTGGGTTAGCTGTAACACCACCGGCTACTCCCCCGACCACAGTCAACCCAACAGAGACCGTCTCGAGGATCATCTTCAGTCTCTTCAACCTGGTGTGTTTCCACTTGTAACAGGTCGCTAACCTGTGATAATACGAATAGAGTCGGGTTAGTTTGTCCACTTCAGCCGATTGGAGGTTTTTACCAATGTGGTTGAAGGTGATAACGCTTTTTCTTTTTTTCTTCATTCTAATTACAGGTCATATTCAACCATAACCCCCTTACAGATCTTCTCAATCTCAGGATCCCCCAGACGACCCTCCACGATCTTCATACCGTCGAAGTTGATGTCTGAGTAGCACTTTTTTCGGTGGTTTAGCGCGAACACACCCAAATAAGGTTTTCCTACTTGTTCAATGTTACTGATAAAAAATGAGTCTTTTAACACCTCACCATTTATCCTGACGTGTGACACAACAAGTCCAGATAGCCAGTGAATGGATACTAAACACTTCTTACCGATGAACTTCGCTGGGATTGTGCCCACTTGACCAATATCTGGTGATGATCCAGTGAAGATCAGTTTGTCACTCACTCCAGCTTTATACCCAAGGCTTCTGCCAATACGATCATCACTATTGGAAACGATCATTTCCCAGATATCCGACGATGGTCTTACACTGTTCCTCTTTACCACGACGAAAACTGAAATGTCGGTAAACATGAATCTGGGTACGTTAGCGTGGAAGGCTGTTCTTATCGTCGTCTCAGGGTAAAGGAAGTGATGGTCGCCAGCAGTGTTAAGCTGTGGGTTGACACTTGGGGGTCTCCAAAACATGGCTGAGTTGGTTTTGGTCTCACCGTCCCTGTCTTCTATGTAATCAACGAGTGGGGGGAGTTTGGAGACCGCGCTTTTACTGGCTCTGGTTACATTCAGATCGAAGATAACTCTGCTGTCACGGGTCTTTATGTGAGCTTTCAGTCTGTCGTTGAGTTGTTTATTAGTGATTGGTCTGCTGTAACCATAAAACAGACTCATATACTATAGAACAGATACCCAGACGCGGCTACAGACCGTACTCAGCCATAACCTCCTTACAAATCCTCCCGATCTCAGGTTCCCCTAGACGACCCTCTACAACCCTCATACCGTAGAAGCTGATGTCTGAGTAAAAACTTTTTAAGCTGTTCACCCCAAGGGTATTCAGGTAGGGTGTCCCCAACTGTCCGATGTCACACATAGTGTATGAGTCCCTCAGTATCTCACCATTTATCCTGACGTGTGACACTATAAGTCCGGATAGCCAGTGGGCAGATATCAGAACCTTTTTTCCGATGAACTCCGCTGGAATTGTACACTCACGAAACCTAGACGGTGCCATCCCACCGAAAACCAGTCTATTACTCACCCCAGCTTTAAACCCAAGGCTTCTACCATCGTTAACATTGGCATTGGAAACAATTGTTTCCCAGGCACCCGACGCCGATCTCACACCATTCCTCTTTACCTCAACGAAAACTGAAACATCAGTGAACATGAATCTGGGTACGTTAGCCTGGAAGGCTGTTCTTATCGTCACCTCAGGGTAGAGAAAGTGGTGATCACCGGCGGTGTTTAGCTGTGGGTTGATACTATGGGGTCTCCAAAACATGGTCGAGTGGATCTCACCATCCCTATCCTCTATGTAATCAACAAAAGGGAGGGGAGTTTGGACAACCGCGTTCTTACTGGATCTGGTTACGTTCAGATCAAAGATGACCCTGTAGTCGGGGACGGGCTTCGTATGAAGGACCTCTTTTAGTTTATCGTTGAGTTGTTTATTAGTGATCGGTCTGTTGTAACCATAGAACAGACTCATATACTATAAGACGTATTTACTGAACAGATACCCAGACACAGCTGTTAGGACCAATAGGATTCCCAACTCATTGTCTGGCTTTGGTTGTCTGTCAGGTGTGTGGACGGCTGGTTTGTCAGGTGTATGGATGGCTGGTTTGTCAGGTGTATGAGCGGCTGGTTTGTCGGTCTGTCCGTCACTGTCGTCTAGTGTTTCCAGATGTGGACCGCTTTCTTGGTGTGTCTTTGGTGGCTGTTTGTGAACACCCTGATAGTTGACTTCAGAATTAATACCAAACCTCATACCCTCCGACGCACGTCTGAGTAAGTTGTTGTACCCTAGGATTCTCTCCTTCAGTATCGTCAGTGATCCTGGTACTAACCACGTGTCAGGGCTAATGGCTAGGTTCTGGGTGACGTTAGTATCTGATATTGCCCTGTTCATATTCAAAATCCAGGTGCTGACGCTGTAGTTAACGACGGCATCCTCTACAAGGACTCTGAATTCCTGCTGTGTCTCAAGACTGCCAGCACCCTTGTTAACAATGCTAACCCTTGTTTTAGCCTGTGAACCGAGAACGGCGTAAACATAAGCCTCGATGGACTCATTCAGATACTGCAGACCTACCCTGGTGAAACCATTTGTCCGTAAAGGGATGAACCTTCTGTAGTGTGTCTTATAGTCGCTATTGAGACGCCACATCCACTCATGGAATGGATGGTTGTGTTTGTAACCAGACTTCGGATTAATCAGAAACTTTTTTTCCCTAGGTATGTTCGCCATGTTGTCAATCACATCGTGCCCGTTAACGCCAAACTCCCTCATTAGGTCACTCCTCTTTTCCGTTATCAAACGTCTTAGTGTACGTCGCGTGGTGAAGTATAGGTGAAAACACATGATAGAGGAGACCACTGGATATACGTCTTCTGAGAATTTTAGGTGTTCTACTCCAACGCCACAGCAGTACGAACTGAGATAGACAGCAAAGATGAGCTGGTAATAAGGTTCATTGTTATTCCACCATACTGCAATGTCCGTCCGGTTCCCTGGGTTTAGGACTGGTAACTTTGCCATAAAAAAGTCTTGGCCGTTAACGTAGATCCTGAAATTGTTAAGGTCGTAGTCTATAGCGTTGTTTGATAGGTACGTGAACTTTGAAAAGTCATATTTCCCCTCAATGTCCCTCTTGCAGTGTCGTTTACCCTGAATCTTCTGTACCGTACCACCACCAAGCCATATCTTAGGAAATCTGGGCGGTGGCTTATTTACTGTTAAATACCTGGTGTACTTCTTATTGTTCTTAAACTCCGCGTCGCCAGTGTAGATGTATGAGTCACCGACAGGTCCAAAGAACACACCAGGTTCTGACTGACCGAAAACTGATTCAGTTATAAACTTAGTTCTGTCGGCGTATGGGTATTTGGTGAAAAACTCTCTCAGGGTCTTATCCATATATCATAGGTTAGGTTATATGGACGCTGGGGTTGGATTGGAACAGGAACTGAGAGATATTTGGTATAACCCGAAAACAGGATATCAGTCAGCTGAACGGTTGTACCAGAAGGCATTGGAGGAAGGTCTTGATGTGAGTAGGAAGGCAGTAAGGGATTGGCTGAAAACACAGGACACATACACGAGGTATAGGCCGGTTGTGAGGAGGCATAAGTTCAGACAGACGTTCGTCAGCCACCTTGGTGAACAGATACAGATGGACCTGGTTGATATGGGGAAGTATAAGAACCAGAATAAGGGGCATTACTGGATTTTGACAGCTGTTGAAATCCTGAGTCGGTATGCTTTCGCCGTTCCCGTTTACAGGAAGGACACGAAAAACATGACTGGGGCTGTGAGTAAGCTGTTGGAACAGTTCAAAGGTCGCTTTGGCACTTACCCTGACCTGGCTCAGTTCGACGACGGAAAGGAGTTTTATAACGTTGGTGTGAGAGGTCTGCTGAAGGAACGTGGTGTTGAGTACTTCAGCACGTTTTCGGACAAGAAAGCAGCGATCGTCGAACGGTTCAACAGAACACTTAAGACTGCTATGTGGAAGTATTTCTACACCAAGGGGACTTATAGGTGGATTGATGTTTTGGGTGATCTCGTTGAGGGTTATAACAACACAAAACACAGTGTCGTCATGCTGAAGCCTAAGGATGTGAGTAAGTCAAACGAGAATCAGGTTTGGAATACGTTGTTCGGTCATCACTTTGGTGATCATCCTCTGCCTAAGTTCCGGGTTGGAGACACCGTAAGGGTGTCAAAGTACAAGAGTATATTTACGAAGGGTTATGAGGCTAACTTCACTGAGGAAATCTTCAGGATAGTGAAGGTCATCCGTGGTGATCCAAACGTTTACGAGATAGAGGACGCTGAGGGTGAGCCGATTATCGGAAAGTTCTATGATTCAGAGCTGTCACCGGTGGATAAGAAGGATGACGTTTATAGGGTTGAGAAGGTGTTAAGGAGGAAGAAAGTCGGTGGGAGGAAAATAGTGTTGGTCAAGTGGTTGGGTTACGATGATAGGCACAACTCATGGATACCTGAGAGTGACGTACAAAACCTGGGTTAATGTATACCCGGGTAATGAGGCTAACATTATTCATTGAAAACGGTGAAAAGACTGTCTACTTCGAACAACCTATCATGGTGACAGGTCCAAGACCACAGGTGATGCTGAAGAAAGCTACGGTATACTGGAACTATAACAATGTGGTGTCAGGTCTGAACGATTCGGTGTCGTTTGATGGTAAGGAGGCATCCGCCCCTGAAGGTTATTTCAGCTTTGACGCGTTGGAAACGTTCGTTAAGGGTTTAGCCGGGACCCACAGTGGGGTGGTTGAGTTCGGAAAGAATGTTTACAACGGAACTTCTAAGGTGAAAACGTCGGAAAAGCTGAAACTTGGAAAGATGGGTCTTCTTTTGGGGTTTGGTGAAAACGATGTGATAACTGCTGGTGGTGGTGGGTGGACAAATAGTCCAAACCAGGTGGACACCAACAGAGGGTTGAGGTATGTCAGGATCTCGTGTGACGCTGTTGAGAGTGAAAAAAGTCTGGACAATGGGAGGAGGAGTAATCTGATTGGTACTCTTCCGATAACCTCTGAACAGAGTCTAAAAGGGAGTGTACAGCACTACACAGACATTGAGTCGAAAGCTGAGATCCGTAAGGGTGTCTATGGTAAGATGACCTTTAGGGTTCGTGGAAATAATGATCATTCAGTAGGTCGACCGGTTGGCATTGGAGCTGTTCTGCTTGAGTTGTACATAGGCTAGTATATAATGGCTGAAGGAGGAGTTGATATCGAAATGGGTGAGCGTGGTGAAGATGGAAAAAGAGAAGAGGATGATATCAACGAGACGAGCTTCATAGATGATGACAATGAGGACTCCGGATCGGACCACTCCCTATTCAGACCCTCTGACCCTGTGATCCGTGTTGAAGGTGAAGTGCCCGACGCTGGTAGTGATGTTGGGTCAATGAAAAGGTCTGTCACATATGATAAGAAAAAGATCTTCCGCGAGATGTTAGATGCTGTAATAAATAAGGGAGATGGTGAGTCATCTGAGGAGCTGATAGAACACACCAGGTTCAGACTCAAAAACGGTCGCGTCAACGGAGCGTGGTTTCATGATGTACTGATCATGGTGTCTTATAGTGACGGGATTAAGTATAGTGATAACCAATCAGAAAAGGTAAAAGGGTATGTTGACCGTTTCAAAAAACTGTTAGAAAGAGCCAGAATCGAACATTACAATACGGCTGAGGGAGCGGTTGAGCAAATCGGTGGTAAGTCAACACTTTCTGAGGGAGCGGTGGCTAATATACTCTCACAGTCCAAATCAGAGATCGACGGTTGGGTTGAAGACAGAGTGACAGACCTACAGGAACAAATGGAAGGGGTATTCATATCCAAACAGGAAGTAAGAGAAATCTCTGGAATAATCAACAAACAAGCTATTGATACGGATATGGATACGGATACGGATATAAACATGATTAATATTAGGGCTCTTGAAACAGAAGTCAACCACTACAGGGGAAAGGCGGAAGAGGAGGTCAACCCTCTTAAAAAACAACTCTACGACAACGTCAGAAAAATTGCAGAACTAAAGGCAGACAGTATAAGAATTGAGATTGGTAAGAGACCTATACATACGGAAGCCATGTCTACCCTAAGAAATGAGGTGGAAAACAACGACCTGAATAGGTTAGAACGTTTTAAGAGGTGGGCAAAGGAAAATATGGTTGGTCTGTCTGCCATAGCCATCACCATAGCTGGGATCGTAACCACAATAGTTGTTGCTGCTAGAAGGACTGTCTCGGGAGGAGCGAGAGCCGTAGGTGGTTTCGCTAAGGCACTCGCTAACCTAGGTAAGAGTTTGGGACCTCTGTTGGCACCACTGTTCAGTCTGATAGCACAGGTTCTGACTTGGGGAGCAAAAGGGATAGCGTGGTTAGCCAACAATCTGTGGGTTTTAGTCATAGCTATGACGTGGTTATTGTATGACTACTGGAAAAACAGAAAATAAAACCTGTTATGTAGTATATGACCAACAGAAGTCAGACAGAGCTGTTACCTGGATTCAGACGGGCGAGAATGTCGGAGATCAAGGGACTCCGGACAAGACACACGATCACCATGAACCCCAACAAAGTCAACCCTGGTGAGGACCTCTACATAGACATACCAAACTGAGCTAAAACCTGATAGCTGTTTAGTCCCGGGTAGCTTTCATCTACTGTTCGACTTTAAGAACATGAACACCAAGTCGTGGTTCCTAAACAATCTCTCCAGGCTTCTGGTCGAAAGGCTGGTTGTTAAGCTGGCCGGCGAGACTGTTTACGACAACACAGGTGAAAGTGTTCTTGGTGTATACAGGGATCTCTGGTTACCGAAGAGTGTGAGGAATCAGATGGTTGGGTATGGAATTGGTCCAGAAAACCTGAGAAAGTTGATGTCTAAGGACGACAGTGGGGCCTCCTCTGGGGACGTTGAGAAGGTAGCTGACGCTCTGATGCTCACAATCCATGGAGTGAGGATGAAGGTGAGATTGGATAAGATCCTCGGGGACCATGGACTATATGCTCCCTTTGAAATGTACAACAACTTCCGTTATGTCATTAGCCTACCGAAAGCGAGTGACATCATGGTGGCCCAGTCAAGTGAATCTATTGATGGGTACACACTGGAAAACCTTGAACTGGAGTATGAGACGATTGATAACACCGACATCGCCAGTGAAATAACGTCGCTGTACACAGCTGGTCGATCGTTGTCCTACGAACATGTCACGTTGATGAAGTCAACTGAATGGGCGGCTGGATCAACCCTAATCAACGAACACATTAACCTCCCACGAAAGTCTATGAAAGGGATTGTGATGATGTTCACAAATAAGACCCGGACTGATAGTGAGAAATACGTCTACCCAAACATTGAGAGTGTTAAGCTAACAATCGAGGGTGTACCCAACGCTGTCTTCAGCCAAGGGATCCCAAAGAGCCGGTTCTATGATGTAGCTAAAAGACTGTTTGGTGGAAAGGAAAACACAGATCAGTTTATGACAATCCAGAAGTTCTACAAGGACGCTTTCGCTCTGGCAATTGATCTGAGAAGTATTGAGGACCGCGACAGTGTCGGAACTGGTAAAAGGATCGTTAATACACAGTCTGGAGTCCTGATTGAGATTACTAAAAAGGCGACTGTGGCTAACGTAGTCTGTCGAATCTTTGTGCTGAGTGATGGTTTGGTAAATATGGTAAATAAGAATCTAAAATCAATCCAGTATTAAATGGACCACCCATTCAATATGCTGATCGTTGGTATGACGGCCTGTGGAAAAACCTGGTATCTCCTGAAGATGTTAGAAGATGAATACTTCGGGTTCTTCGACTACATCGTTCTGCTCTGTCCAACGTTCAGCTGGAACAAAACCTATGGTACCTGGAAATACATCTCCGACCCGGACTTCATCGCTGTGGACTGTAGTCAGGACGACGTTGAAATTGTACTAGAATATGTTGTTCGAATATTTAAGGGATCCAAAACACTGATAGTCCTCGACGACTGTGCCAGTGGGCAACCCGTAAAGAACAGAACAAGTGAGTTGGTTAAATTAGCCTTCAGCGCCCGACACTACAATCTCTCAACTATCGTAATCACACAACAGCTAACGGCTATCACAAAACCTTACAAGGAGAATATCAGTAAGTTGGTAACGTTCTACAACCCAAACAAAACTGATATGAAGGTCATCACTGATGACTACCTTGGTGGTTTAGACCGTGAAAACGTCATGGGGATAACTGAAAAGCTAAAAGAAAACAAATACGCTAGGCTTGAGATTATGTTAAGGCATCCATACGCGTATACGGTAGTCATCCCAAAATCTAGTCTGTAGTAAGATGGCCGAAAAGAAAAGTAAAACGGTGAGAGTTGGGAAAAAAATCAAGACACCCGCTGCAGAACCAGCTGAGATATCGGTTGGGGAGCCAGAAACGGAAATACCTACCGAAATTCCCAACCTCGTCGATGAGCTCGTTAATGATCTGAAAAAGACTGAGGAAACCAGCCCAACACCTCCACCAACCGATGACACCAATAGTAAGAGAAGTGAGCTAATAAAACTGTCAGAAAACGGTGAGATAACTCAGTCAGTCAGCTACATCAAAAAGGCGTCGGCAAAGGTTGTGGATAAGCTGTACGCTGAATATGAGGCTAGAAGGATGGAAAGAGCTAATGAATTCCTAACTGATATGTTAATCAGTAGATTCTCCAATGTTCTCGGTGGTTTGGACGCCGTAGAAAGCTCTGAGGAGCTAGACAATGAATTACAAAAAGACAAACTGTTAAAGAGTGATGTTGGTAAAGTTATAGCCATGATCACGCCGTACATACCATACCTCGGACTGCTATCTGGTGGTGTAACTGTGGGGAAACATGTGTACCAACACAAAACAAAAGTATCTGAGCAGAAATCGGGAAGTAAGTGAAATGTGTGTCAAAACCACAACCCTGATCGCTTTGAGGTGTTCCATATCAAACCCAACAAAAGCGTCTGGGAAGGGGTGGGCCGTTTTTTCACTTTTTGAAGTATAAGCAGACAAAAATGGGTTTTGGAAGGCGCGAAAATTTTTTTCCCCTTTCAAACATCCTTTCTTGATGAATTCCAGAATTATTTTTTTTGGTTTGGGTCCCTTTTCGTCCCTTTTTCTTATACTTAAAAAATTTTTTAAAAAAGCTTACCGTTTCAAACAACCATCCTTGCTGAATCTGATCATCTGGGGGCTGTCTTTGTTGAGAAAAAAAAAAGTGCGTCGGTACCCTCATGTTCTATACTACTGATACGCGAGGGCGGAGCGGGAAGGGAAAAGAGAAGGGGAGTGCAACTACCGGGCACGTGATGGCTTTCAGCCAATAAAATGGTCCGATTAGAAATAGCTTTTCTCCGTATGCTCGTAGCAACCTTTCTCGTAGCAGTAGATACTAGATCGAGCCAAATACACTAAAATTATCATATTCTACGACTTGTTAAGTAACTACTAACCACCCTACTAAAGTTCTGGTAAGAATTTTATTAAAAATAATGAATAGTTTTAACACAAAAGGATCAGTACTCGTACTGGTCGATCGTTCCAAGAACTCGTCTCCTCTTCTCGCACGAACACACGAAGGAAATAAATGACTTCCCAAAAGTTGAACGATTCAGTTGGTTGACCTTGCAATCTAACTCCTTTTGTATATGTTGTGGGCTTCTTCTGTATTGAGATCATACATATCCTGGAGCGTCGACAAACAAACCCGCGATGGCGCGATTCTGACAATAAAAATTCAAAGTGACTTATAACTTATTCATGAAAGCCAACGGTTTTCTCATCAGAGTCCAAATTGATAAATCATTCAACGAAAACAACTTACGTCCTGCTGTGAATATCACGAAGATCTGTTGTCTCGGTATTCGTATATAATTGTTGTGAATAGCAACACTCTTTGTGCATAGCAACACTCTATGTGCATAGCAACGTGCTACGAGCATTGTCGAAAGAAATCTCGTAGTTGCACTCCCTTTCTCTTTTCCCTTCCCGCTCCGCCCTCGCGTATCTTCGGAGAGTATTCGGCTCGCTCGTCGGGGGCTCATATCGTCAGCGGTTTTATCGAACTCGGCGACTAGCACAAAACGTCAACAACTTTAGCACAGAATAGAAAGACAACCAGAAGTCCGACTCGCGTCGGAACCTTTGAAGTTTATGTCCTCGCGCATGTCGCCTCGCGCATCTTGATTCCTCGCCATCCTTGGCAAGTTCCCCCGGCAGTTTGGACCTTCAAAAGAAGGTTAAAACTGCCGGGGGAACTTGCCAGGATTGCGTTAGGATGGCGTCGATGGTAAAATATCGCGCATACGCATTGAAGAAATGCGGACAAGTTTTCACGCGAGTCGGACTTCTGGTTGTCTTACTATTCTGTGACTTTAGGTAAGTAAAGTTTAGTTTATTTACGAGAACTATCACATTCTAACGTGCTCCCTTGGTCCGAAACACTAGAAATATTCAGTTTATGAAGCTTATTTTATTTTATTTTATTTTTATTTTATAAGCTTCGCCATAGACTTGACTAAATACATGTATACCTATGGCAGGGTCACCGCAACAGCGTGAAGGCCAATTACTGCGGGCCCAAAAATATAAAAGTTAAAGTCAAATATTCTAATAAAACTTACACAATATACAACATACATACAATATAGAAATAAATACTAGAAACAGCAAGTAATGCTGCGGGTTAGACTGCGAGAATTATTAGCTTGCTAGAAGTTGGGCCTTCAACTGTGTCCTGTTTCAAAGCTCTTCTTCTTTTATCGAAGAAATTGGCAATTGATAGAAATTATTTATAATGATAAAATCGCTTTTTGAGTTTAAGTTTAAGTTTAATTTTGGTTGAATTGTGTGTTGTGCTCCCTGGTCAGTGACTCGTGTTACTGCATGTACATGTGTGTATAGTGAGAAGTGTGTTTTAAGGGGAGGGTCAACCCAAAAATCGATTGAAAAATGAAAAATTTTTTTTTTTGCTAAAACAGAGGTTTAGACCTTTGTTTAGCCATTGCAGGCTGTTTTCGGTGTATTTGGTATGTTTTTGAAATTTTAGACGGTTTTTTCGTTAATTTTAAATGAACCGCGTGGGAAAAGTACTGGGGACGAGGTTGTTGTTTTGTTACTAGAGCATAACGGTTCTCGCGGCAGGACGTATTTTCTACGTTTCTGTTGTGTGAAAACCTGAAAAGGGCTTAACTATGTTACCAGTTGGGTAAAGACATCATAAAGTCTGGTGATCCCGATCCTTTTCACACGAAGAACTGTGTGATAGAAGTACTTTGCGATTCGTGTCCTCGTATTTTTCCAGTTCGCTGGAGACACTGTCGTGACAGTATGGGAGGCTGGTTTTAAGTCCGTCTCGAAGCAAGTAAAAATGTTAAAATTTAACTTCGTATATGTGAAATAGATGTATTGAAGTATGGCTCTAGTATTTCGAAATGTTTGAATTGCGACTTGCTTGTCGACCTTGATATAAAATTTCTTTTGTGGCGAAGGACTATGTTGGGTGCTGTCCTATTTTCAAAATATATCCCATAATACACTACGGTCGTCGTGGCAATTGAACAGTAGGTTGCGCCCCCTGGCAATCTAAAAAAATGCTTGGATTGGTATGATCTGGAACAGGCTACCAAAAGGAGTTTTTGTAGGAGCGTCCGTCTTGAAATTTGGTGTGTATGATGCTGTTGCTCATTTCAATATTGGTGCCAAGTATACAGGACGAAAAAGGAGCTTTAAGATAGATTTAAGGAGACGTCAATTTGCTTAAATATCTGTTGAGCAGATTGCAGATGCTTGCCTCCAGTTTTTTTAGAAGTCTTAAAGCCTGTATTTATGACTTTGAGTGACAGTAAACTGTTTAGAAGGTGTGTACTTGGAACAACACAACAAACACAAGCATCTCTAAGTATCTCCAGTAAGACTTTGGTCTTGAATTTAGGTATCTAGGCGTTAAATTTAGGCACTGTAAATAATGCTAAACTTCAAAGCCGTTTTCTCAAAACCGCACATTTTACCCTTTGAGAAAGGATATCTCTGGAACGATTTAACCAATTGACATGAAATTTTCAGAATTTATGTATCTCACCATTTTCTGAAAAAAAAAAAACAACAGAAAAAAACAAAAAAAAACAACTTTTTTTTTTCTCACCATTTTATTTTTTTTTTTTTTTTTTTTTCCATTTTCTTTCCATTTTCTGGGATGAACAGAGGATTTTGTAATATATATTTTCTAACATGAATTATTGCATAGACATGCCAAGCAAATTTGTATGCTATTTTTAAAACCTCGTAATCCGCTTAGTTTTCAAAATTTCCAAAAATCCTCTGTTCATCTCCAAGAAATTGGTAAGGTACATACATCCTGAAAATTTCATGTCAATTGCTTAAATCATTCCAGAGATATCTTTTCTCAAGCTCAGTCTATCGCGAAACAGCATGTTGCCACTTTAACTGCCAGGTTGCCAATAGCAACGCAGTTTTGGTGTCCAAAAATATTTTTTTTAGAATCTTGAGTTCATTAGCTATCTGCTGATATATAGTTTGTCAGAGGTTTATTGTAAAGTGTCCAGTGTGCAGCCTTAGTTCTGTGATCCTTAGTTTTGGGTTGACCCTCCCCTTAACCAACTTCGAGCTAGCCGCTAGGTGGTTTAACTAATATTAAACTTAGATCAAACACAACTTTCGAGTGTTTCAAGATCAAACAAATCAGTAAATGAATCAGTTGTCAATAGTCAGTATTTTAAGATAAGTTTGAGGTAAGAGTTGGCTTAATCTATCCAAGTGTTTATCACATATCAAACCTTTGTCTCGCTTATGATTTCCTATATGTTTGGTTTATAAATTATTAATGATTTGGAGAAGTATATATCACAGTGCCCTGTATTTACACTATATACATGTATAGAAGAAATTAATGCTGACAAAATATATTGGCTGTTACATAGACATTACCAAACCTTGACTTGGTGCTTTGTTTACTTGTTTTAGGTGTTGTTCAATATCTGTACAGTATAATGAAATTAAGAAACCAAAGTTTGGGCACACCAGAGCTGCTACAGCGGTCTGGTCGCAGAATAGTAGATACACCAGAAGTCTGACTCTTGTGAAAGTACTAAAATATTCTATAATCTGGTGTCTAAGTGTTACTCAATTGTACATATTGAAAAGCTATTGGGAACTGTTGGGAAAATTAAAACCTTGAATATGCTGAAAGCCTTGAAATGGAGAAATATATCTGTTGAAACTATGTGTATTGTTTTACTGTCTTATAAAATACTAGCAGAATCACAAAATATTAGTAATGTGCATTACACTTGAATGCCACTGACAGCACATTTATGACAGGTAAAATGTTGTTTTGGAACACAATGTTGATGATCTGGGGTGACTAATTCTTTGAAAGTTTTTAGCAATAATGTAATATAGATTATTTTTGTGGAAACACCACGCAAAATATTTATTTGCTAAGCTTTCGGCCTGAGTCAACAGGCTGAAAGCTTAGCAAATAAATATTTTACATGGTGTTTCCACAAAAATAATCTACATATATGATCTGGGGTGAATTGTACAAAGCCAAGATAGCTTATCTAGTTGATAGTCCTAGCTAAAGAACAGCACTAGTCATGCTTTGAACCTAATACAAAATTTTATCCATTGAATAGTGCTGTTCAGTGGATAAAATTTAAATTGGGCCGTTCAAAGCACCACTAGAGTGGTTCTATAGCTGGGATTTATCCACCAGATAAGCTATTCGGGCTTCATACAAAAAATCTGAAATTTACAAGTTCACTTCACATAAAACTTGGGTGCATGTTTATAATGCTAATATATGCTATGTTTTGGAAACAGCCAGTAAAGATGTGTGTAGTATGTGCCATGTTCAAATTAGCAATACATTTATGAAATGATTTAAAATAACTTAGTATAATTTTTTTTGTATGTCTGTGTGCTTTTCACACATTTTCATGCATTGCTTGTCTATATCTCTTTCTGTGCTTAACAGCGGTTGCCTATTTTTAACTTTTACAATTTTTACTGTCTTCGAAAGTTAACCTTTTGTAGAAATTAAAGTATTAGGTTTTTGCATGCATAAATTTACACCGCCAGGCGGTGAAAATAGTGAGGTCACTGGACAAGTTTTTTGAGATCGATACTACAGGCTAGTGCAACACGATCTCTTACCAAAATTAAGCGTATATCTTAATTGTAAAATAGGGCTCGAATTAAGACATGGCCTTAATTTTAAAATAGGGCTCAAATTAAGACATGGCCTTAATTTATCTGTCCCACAAGCGGGATGTTAAACTTGAACACATAAAGCTAAGAATCCTAGAGGGGCGTTGTGGTCGGGGTCTGAGAGGTGGGACTTTTTTCCGGAGGGTTGTGATTAGGCTTTCGGCAACCGGGGGGTTGTGGTTAGGTTTAGGGTTTCCGGGAGGTTGTGGTTAGGGTTAGGGTTTCCGGGGGGTTGTGGTTAGGGGTTGGGGGTATGGGGGAGAGTTTTCATTTAAAATTAAGGATTAGCCTTAATTCTAGGCGAGTTGACAATTAAGGATAATCCTTAATTTTGGATGTGAGGTCGACCTGCTGCATAGTAGTCCCCGAGCCGGGCGACGGGCCGAAGGCCCGGAGCCCGGTGAGGGTGCTAAATTAGCACTGCTAATCTCAACACGCGTGGAGTCCATTTTACACGCGTGTAGAAAAAGCGAAGGGAGACGAAATCTGTGAAATAGTTTATTTATTTATTTGTTTGTTTGTATGTATATATATATATGTTTGGTACGGTGTCACGCGGTAAGAATAGTTGGGCACTGGTGACTAGCGAAGAAAACTAATAAATCTGTCAGTATTTCTGCTTTCGTTCAACGAAATAGAGCCTGGTCTACTTAAATAATAAAAGAGAACAACGAAGAAAAGGATACAAACAGCCGGTTTAATATATCTTGAAGCGAAACCAGAGAACCTGAAGAAACCAGACGCCGTATGGTAAACAAAACTCGATCTGAATTGCATTGGTTGTGGTCACTTACACAGCCAAAAATAGCACAGGTTGTTGCAACAATGATGGCTGAACAGTACTGTAACAAGGCGGCTATCATGCGTGAACAGCACTGTTGAACCAACAGTATTGTTCATCATTGTTCCAACAGCATTGTTCAGCAATGATGAAGCAACAGTAGCTGTTCATGGCTGTTGGAACAGGAGAGAACAACACTGTTAGAACAGCATTGTTCACCGTCGTTATAACATGGCTGTTCAGCACTGTTACTGCATCATGCCATAACAACCTGTTGTATCATGCATGAACAACACTGTTGGATTCACATGGTTGTTCAATGTTGTTTCAACAGGCGTGAACAGTGTTGTTGAACAAAAATAGTAGGGTATGCACACGCGATTTTCTCGCGGTTATTTTGGCGAATCAGTTCGTGAGCGATAAAAGAAAGGGGAAAGTGTCAAAGTGAACGTTTTCAGTAATATCTGGCATGGAAAAACGAACAGAAGAGAGCCGAATTCTCAATTAAAGCACTCAAAACTTCACGTCTTTTCAAAAATATAATAGTTTATTGTTAATTTCAAGTTGTGGCATCTTTCTGCAAGTGTTTTTGTCGCTGAAAATACATACCAAAACCGTGTGGATTTACAGTGTCTTGAAGATGAGAAAAAGACAGTTTTCTTGACAGGCGAAGACTGACAGAAAGCTATTATGAAAACTATAAAGAAGTGGATGCTGTTTTTTCTTAAATACGAAGAAACACAAAAATTGTAAAGAGGTTAATAAAAGGTGAAATCAAAGATGGACTGCTCCACAAAAAGTTATGGTGTCAGCAGCAAGGAAGTATTTTTTTTACTTTTTCTATTCAAAGACAAAGTGGTTTTGTTTCCAACTAAATAAAGGTGAGTGTCAACTATCCAAATAACTAATATGTTTAATATTTTAGTAAGAAATATATTAATAGTAGAAAATAAGTTTCTTCTGACAAATTTTGTCACCCTTCTCATTGACATAATGAGAAGTAACAACTATGATTTCTATTCCTATTTAATATTTTTTACCTGATTATGAGCTGTAATCATCAGAGCATTGTAGCTTCAAGCATAGCTGACCATATTAAAAAGTGACCCCCATAATAATTTCACTTGTTGGGTTTTTGGACCACCTTCATAATAGACCACATTTTTGTCATTTTTGTCAAAAATGAGAGGTGGGTATATTAATTGTTGCAATGCCTTCTCACATGATGTACTATTAAAAATTATTCCTTGGCAAACTATGCCAAACAATAAAATTCAGTCCAGCCATTTTTGTATGAGGTGTGGAAGATTATTTATATTCAATTTGGAAGAAAATCAGCCATTCTATTAAAGGAAGTTAATAGTTGTTCAACCTATTGGGAGCTAGCAGGGTTCATGTGTGTGGGTGTTTTCTTCATGTTTTTGCATTGCATTTCACATAATGCAAGAAACAAATATGGGTCAGGCCCAAGGTTATATGCATGCATAGAGGAGGTGGGGGTGGGGGTGGGGTGCATGGAGAACTTCCAAAAGTATTTTTTTATAACATTGCATGTTAGAAATTCACAAATCACAATACAGTATTAAATACTTAAAACCATTTACACATCACTATTAAAATAGCTAATTTCAAAGCTTTACACAGTACATTACTCTAATTTAAGGTCCTTTTATTTAAAATACAGGGAATACTACATCAGATACCCAAGAAATTTAGGACTAGCTAGCATGCTCCAGGATGCTAATCTGTACCTGTAGCCATTTGGACTCATCTTTCAGTTCAGGTAATAACATTCCTTTAATGTCAGTGTACATAATAATTGTAAGAGAACTGAAATTAAACTTCTCTTGCAGCCATTATGAAAAATTTTGATGAGAGGAGCTTGGTTGAGTCAACTCATGTAAACAGCCCCTAAGATTTCCTTTTAGATGTGCCAAATGACTGCAAGATTACTCCAAAATTTCTGTTAAAAAATACAGTAAGCATTTAGCAAAAATATGTAAATACACCAGCACTGCACAAAAACATGATGCAGTGCTGCAAGGAAAATATTTTGGTTTTTACAGGAAATGTTTCAGGAAAAAGACAAGAAAAGAATGAAATACATGTATTTAGCTTTGTCAACCAATATTCATTGCACTAAAGCAGAAAAATCCCAACCAAGGTTTCAAGAACTAAATGCGTTCTCCGTTTTCTCTTTCTTTACAGTATGCAGTACATGGCTTGATTAACAGATATGGCAACAAAATACAATTGATGCTATTGTAAGTATATGTGAGTAAATGCATGAAAAAATAAGACCTTAATTAATTGGCAATTGAATTAAACAGGTTTAATTTATTAGAAACTAAATACCATGTTTGATATTTGTCTTTTTATATAGCTTAATGGCACTTGGGCTTAACAAGAAGCTAGGATAATAGGATATAATGTATGTAAGTATTTTGCTTTATAACACTGGCTTCACATGGGGATAATTCATAGCTGATAGCAATTTACAACTATAAAAAACTGATATTTGTTTTTCTTCATTGCTGAGTTCACTTTGTAAATTTCAGTTTTGCCAGACAAGAAGAAATATATTAATTAGAAGAAGAATTTGCTTACATTCAACATATGTGGCTGAAAAATAATAGAAATTGGAGAATTTGTTTACGAATCACGAGTTCCAGGCACTAATCAACTGTGTTTCTTTTTCTCTTTTAATAGAAATAACATAGTTTGGAAGAGAATTTCAAAACTGCGACCTGGAGATCAACTCATAGACAGAGTAGTTTGGCAATGAGAAACTTGGGTTTTGAATAAAGACTATTGCAACTTGCAAGCAAATATATTGCATCCTAACATTGTTTACTTCGGGTTTTTGTTTTAATAAATATAAAAGAACATATATCTTTTTTCATTGTTCTAAAACACATGATATGTACGTTTAAACAGAATAAAGTTTTTACATACCTGTTGTTTCAGTCGCACAGTTTTATTTGTCTCCATCTCGAACCCGTTTCTTCTGTATTGTGTCGAGTTTTTCCATAGCTTGCGATTTGCTAGTCTCCTTCGCAGCCGTTTTTCTGCCTGTGCTATTCTTCGGTCCTAGGAAAAATAGGATCGAAGAATAGGATCGCCATAAGAACGGCTACGAAGGAGACTAGCTCTCTGCTCGTTGTCGAAGGCTCGAAGCAACCGGGGTAAATTTTCGTACCGGAGTTTTTTACGTCCAGGAAAACATCCCTGATACAGCCTGTTGCAACAACATTGTTCACATCTGTTGGCACAGTAAAAACAGGATTGTTATCAGGCATGATAAACACTGTTAGAACAGCATTGTTCACGCCTGTTGATTCATCATCCGTGAACATTGTTGTTCGAACAGGCATGAACAGCACTGTTGACAATACTGTTCACAGGGTGCAGCACAGCATTGTTCACGGCTGTTCCGAGCAACAATGTTCACCCCTGTTGACAACTTGCAACAGACTGTGCGTTTTTACGCGTGTAGTGGTCAAATCATTTTACAGTTATAAACGGTAGGATTCTTGTTATCTTAATAACCTAAACAATATACAGCTTCACGTTTTCGTGCTTTCTCTGTGCTCGTCCAAACCATAAGTCAGCTTAACTAAAGCTAACATAAAACACTTCCTTTATAAGCTTATGTAGTTATGTTGATGTTATTGATTGACTTTGCATTTGGCGATTTTTTTTGCTGTATTTCCAAATTTTCGACTGAAACGTGGTCTGTTTAATACTTCTTTCTGGGATCCGATTCTACTGAATTGTTTTTATCTCAGACTCTATTATAAATGTAATTTTGAGCTGTTAACTTTTAATTCTGCCTTTACAAAACATGTATACATAGCCACATAAGGGAAGCCATAAGCCTGTATGGAATGTCCATCTTTTGTGCACCGGACATCAGCTTATCCTGTATATTTGTGCACAAATACTAGGATATAGATTTGTCCATGTGCACCAGCATGGAAAGGATGGGGCTGGCAGGCTGCCAATTTTAGCGCTGCAGGCATGATAACTATGTAGGGTGTAGCCTGTGTAGGGGGGTTTGGGGGCATGCTCCTCCGAAAATTTTTGAAATCTAGACTCTCTAAAATACCATTTCCTCGGCATTTTGGGGGAAGAATTTACAGAATTATGAAGCTCGGTCTGGTCTATTAATTCCCATGTTTGTTTGGTCTTTATTTCTTTGTTTAAGTTGGTTATGTCAAAATAACTAAATTAAAATTAACAATTCAGCTCAAAATAATTAATGAAGTCCATTATTAGGAGCAGAAACAACACAGTTTTTTTACACTATAATAGTTATCATATCAGTTAGTGGCATTGTCTCAATGTCTCTACCATTTATAACTTAGCTTGTGCACCGCTGTTTATAACCACTTTTCGTGTGCACCAATAATTGCTATTTTGCATTTTTGTGCACCAGTTTGTGCACCATTTCCCGTTGCTGTGCACCGGACATGTCCGGTGCACAGCCTCTACATTCCATACTGGGCCATAAGCCATTTAAGTGCTTGCTAAAAATAATCCCTTTTGAATCCTATAAAAACAATATATTTTTTACAACCAGATCTAAATTTTGCTTTGATATGTTCAACTTTCAATAAATCAGTTAGTCATCCTATCCATAAATTCTATAATTATCTCGAGGATTATCATTTGCTTTAAAATCTGTTTGTTTTTATATTGGTTGTATATCAGGAGTGCTTATTTTAAATCAGGATGGGTGGGTGGGTGGGGGGTGTTTCAAAAAATCATTTAATAAAAGTGGGTGAGGGGTTGTTGCATTCATGTATCTCTAGTAAGAAGAATTCGAAGAAAATTTTACTTAAAAATCTCAGTAAAACAATTATATTCATACCATTGAACAGGAAAGAGTTAGGGAGTGTTTTATGGAGGCGAGCCAGCCCGGGTTTTACCGAGATCTCGTTTATGCCATTATTTCTTGTTAATTTTCATCTTGTATTTATATGAGAACCGAGCCAGCCCACCTAGCCGAGATCTCACTTTGCGAGACCGAGATCTCGGTTAGTAAACACGATTGACCGGGCTAGCTCGCCTATTCGGGCTGGCACTAAAATTTGAATTCATTATTATTTGAATTTATTAAATTTGCCACTTAACGTGTGGCAGGAGAGAGGAACAGAATTTCGTCCCAGTTGACACCAAACTCCTCCTATGTGTAGACAACTAAGACCTAGGTGTTGATTTTAAGGAGGGAGGAAAACCGGAGAACCCGGCGAAAAACCCTCGGAGCACAGGAGAGACCAACTAAACTCTACCCACATAAGTCCCAAGCTGGCGGAGCACGGGGTTATTCCCAAACAGTCACCCATCCAAGTACTAACCTCGTCCGACTAGGCTTAACTATTGGTGAGAGGCAGCGTCCTAATAGCACACGCCACCCGTGCTCCCCGTAAACTAAAAGCTTCGCACGCGCGACAAAATTTGTTTTTATCAGCTTTTCTCAACATATTAACGATTCACAAGTTCTGCTTGTTCATGTACAGTTCATGTGAGACTTTGTGTCTTATCAGAACTGATAAATTAGCACAACAAGCAAGCCAGCTGGCCTAGTCATGTAAACACAATAATTCATCTCGGCAAAGTGGGCTAGCTCCGCGGGTACCCGGGCTGTCTCGCCTCCATATAAATACCTCCTGACAGACCAACTCTATCTGGGTGGCATCCGAGGGAATATCCACCGAGGGAAAGGCTTGCAAATATGTAGCTTTTGAATTGTATAGGATTTACAACGGATTGCCTTGTAAATCACTTGACTCCTTATATTGTATATATTACTTTTTGTTATCTTTTAATAGAAATTAACCTTTTTATTTTGTTCAGATGAACGAAAATGAAGAAGATCCAGATGGACCCATTAAGAATAATAACGGTAATTATTTTGTAAACTAATTTTCTCAAATGGTGGGACGATTGTCCTCTTTGGTTTTCTTTGTCCTTTTGTCCTCCTTTTCTTCTTTGTCCTTCTTTTCATCTTTGTCTTCTTTCTCTTCTTTGTCCTCCTTTTCTTCTTTGTTGTCTTTGTCGTCTTTGTCGTCTTTGTCACCTTTGTCACCTCTCTCCTCTTTCTCCTCTTTCTCCTCTTTCTCCTCTTTGTCTTTGTCCTCTTTGTCTTCTTTGTCCCCTTTGTCCTCCTTTTCTTCTTTGTCGTCTTTGTCCTCTTCGTTCTTTTTGTCCCATTTGTCTTCTTTGTCCTCTTTGTCTTCTTTGTCTTCCTTGTCCTTTTTGTCCTTTTTGTCCTATCTGTCCTCTTTGTCGTCTTTATCCTCTTTGTCCTCTCTGTCCTCTTTGTCACCTTTGTCCTCTTTGTCTTTTTTGTCTTCTTTGTCCTCTTTGTCCTCAATGTCCTCTTTATCCTCTTTGTCTTCTTTGTCGTCTGTGTCCTCTTTGTCTTCCTTGTCCTCTTTGTTCTCTTTGTTTTCTTTGTCTTCTTTGTCCTCTTTGTCCTCAGTGTCTTCTTTGTCTTCTTTGTTTTCTTTGTTTTTGTCTTCTTTGTCTTTGTCCTCTTTGTCTTCTTTGTCTTTGTCCTCTTTGTCTTCTTTGTCTTTGTCCTCTTTGTCTTATTTGTCTTTGTCCTCTTTGTCTTTGTCCTCTTTGTCCTCTTTGTCTTCTTTGTCTTTGTCCTCTTTGTCTTCTTTGCCCTCTTTGCCCTCTTTGTCTTTTTTGTCGTATTTGTCCTCCTTGTCCTCTTTGTGCTCAGTGTCCTCTTTATCCTCTTTGTCTTCTTTGTCGTCTGTGTCCTCTTTGTCGTCTGTGTCCTCTTTGTCGTCTGTGTCCTCTTTGTCTTCCTTGTCCTCTTTGTTCTCTGTGTCTTCTTTGTCTTCTTTGTCCTCTTTGCCTTTGTCTTTGCCTTCTTTGTCTTTGTCTTCTTTGTCCTCTTTGTCTTCTTTGTCTTGGTCTTCTTTTTCCTCTTTGTCCTCTTTGTCTTTGTCCTCTTTGTCTTCTTTGTCCTCTTTGTCTTTGTCTTTGTCCTCTTTGTCTTCTTTGTCTTCTGTGTCCTCTTTGTCTTCTTTGTCCTCTTTGTCTTCTTTGTCTTCTTTGTCATCTGTGTCCTCTTTGTCCTCTTTGTCTTCTTTGTCCTCTTTGTCTTCTTTGACCTCTTTGTCTTCTTTGTCCTCTTTGTCTTCTTTGTCCTCTTTGTCTTCTTTGTCCTCTTTGTCTTCTTTGCCCTCTTTGTCTTTGTCTTTGTCTTCTCTGTCCTCTTTGTCCTCTTTGTCCTCCTTTTCTTCTTTGTCGTCTTTGTCCTCTTCGTTCTTTTTGTCCCATTTGTCTTCTTTGTCCTCTTTGTCTTCTTTGTCCTCTTTGTCTTCTTTGTCCTCTTTGTCTTCTTTGTCCTCTTTGTCTTCTTTGTCCTCTTTGTCTTCTTTGTCTTCTTTGTCTTCTACGGTGGGCATAAATGACTTCAAAAACGCTCATGTTCGCCATTTTAATTGCACAGCGGTATTTCGCCTGAATAACAAAAACTAAAAAAAAATGGCCGCCGATCGACAAGCAATGGATGTCGAGCAGGTTTTAGAATTAGTACTAAATGGCAGTGATCATGAGGAAGATGATGAAAGCAACGCTAGCGAGTCCAAAAATAGTGGTCAAGAAGTTGTTAAAGAAAAGTTGGTGGGTTTCTTGGACAGTTTGGAAGGGGGACCGGCGTTTAACAAGATTTTTTTTCGTGACTCAGCCCTGGAAATGCTGACACCGCTTGTCCATAGTACATGTAAGGAACCCCACGAGACAGCAGACATGGAAGCTTTTCGTCTGCTATCTTCATCCTTTAGCTATCTTCCAGTAATAAGAAGAGAAAGCGTGCATTGGCTTGATGCCATTTATCGACGTCTTGGAGGAAGGAATCGTATCCGTAACCCTTATAATGCAGAAATACGAAGAGACATTCCGTACGAAATATTTGGTGTCGTAGTACGTGTTGTTAAAAATGTTGCTGTGGCGGAGTTTTGCCCACCTCATTGCTTCTATGCCAAAAACAAAGCAGCAGAAGTCATTTCATTTACTACCTATCATTCTGTAACCAAATTATTTTCCTTGTTGTCAGGATATGAGAGGAAGGTGGTGGGGAGATATCTTAAGAGGACTCTGGGAGGTAAAAGAAAGGGGCACAAAGTTAAAATCTTGATAAGTGATATAAAGGATTTGGCATTTGTTTATAATTCCAGGAAGGAGCAGTTGACCATTTGCTATAACTATGGAGAGTGGAATATCCACGGATTCCCTCAACATAGCTAATTGAATATTTGAACATACAGTATATTGCTCATCTGTACAGTAATTATGTATTAATTGGATGGCTACTGTGACAAGAAACACATGTTTGAAGTTTTACAAGTGGAATGATATTTAATTTACTGTTTGTATGGTATTGTGTATGGTATTGTACGGTATTGTGTGTGCATTTCAAAATTTGTTGGATTCAGTTTTGGTTTTTGTTGAACAGAGACAATTATTGGTTCATCTGTACATGTATTTTTTGCAAGCCAACTGACCAAATTGGTCTATTAAAAGAGTATAATGATATAACAATATAATGCCATAACGATATAACCCAAAAGACCCTGAAAAGGAGGAGTCTAGAAGTCTTGTACTTGGTGTAATGTCCTTCTAGCTAATGTTGTATTTCCTTGAGTCATTGCCTCCATATAGATTAGGCTAGTACATGTTCAATAATATACTGGCTTTTGAAAACAGAGTGGCTGCTTCTGTCATCCAGACATCAGTCACTATTTAGTCTAAACATTTCAGAAAAAATTGTCTTCTGAAAATAACTGGTGCAACAAATGTCGCACCAGTTGCACCGGCCATGGATAGTAAAAAGATCTCTGTAAAAAGTTCTTTTTACTATATCCATGATGGCATAACATGTGGCAAGACAATTTGTTAACACACACACTGTGATCAATTGGGCTTGTTTCTCATAGATATGATGCATGACAAGAAATGAAGGAGAAGAAGCCTAAGGGAAATGAGCCTGCAGATCATTCTGCTGACTTTATTAGTTCTTAAAATGCATCAAAACCAGACACTGGTCTGATTAATTTCAGTGTGCATGAAACTTAAGGCCATTTTCCATTACATCTGCTTTGCCCGCACAGGGGGAGTGGGCTTTGAAAATTTGCCCATGCGGGTGGACTGGTTACAATACATGCTTCACCAGCCTTTACTGTAAACAAATCTGTACAATATCAAGTTAATTAGTAACATGAAATTTTATACCAGAATAAATTCATAAAATCTGTTTTAATTCTTGTCTTAAATTTATACAAAAAGCTAAAACACAGCCTGGTATTAAGTTGTAAAAAATTACAATATCTTTACATATTTCTAAATATTATATAAAAAATTTTAAATAAAAAATTGACAATACCAAAAAAGATGGCACAATACAATTACCCATAATCCTTAGCGAAGCTAAATTAGTTTTGGTTAATAGCCATGTATGTAGTTTGTTTGACATGTGAACATGAATTTAACAAATTTTGGTATCCTGACAGTTTTGTCTTTTTTCAAGAAAAGAGATTTTTGTATGCAAAGAATTGTGGGTAAATGTACAAGTCACCATCTTTCCAGTACTGTCAATTAATCAAGTACAGTACATAGTAAAAAGTATGATAAAAGTTCGATATTATCATTTATACCATAAAATGGTATAAATATACAATAATACAGTATATTCCAAGAAAATAACTAACATGGCAGAAATAGCCACCTACTGATACACAAGATTTTTTCCCATGCAGACACTTGATTCAATCAAGTTCCTAAGCCTATCCCCACAGAATCTACACTTACTATCAGTTACACGCACCTTTTGTAGCCCACAATAGCAGTATGCTTCATCTCCATTGCTTACATGTTTTGGGATATAAGACTGGGCACAAGAACTTTTAGATCTAGTATTAGAAAAATTAAAACCTCTTTCTCTCAGCCATATAAGGGACACAAATTCATGCTGAAAAATTTGCTCCCACCTGGAAACAAAATTAGTATTCTTGCTGTACTTAGCAATAAATACATGCTTGGCCTCTCATCCTTCCATGGAGTTTAAACCGAGACCAAGACCATATTTGTCTTTCATACACTGGGTGTGAGCCGGAACAATGTGCCCAATTGTCCAAATAGTAGGATTGACAAGAAAGAACAAAGCATTTGCCCGGAAATAGTCATGACAGAGCTTACTAAGCTTACTTATCTCATCATTAGAAATATTTATGCGACTGAAGAGAGAAACACAATCTCTAAGACAAAGGCAAATGTATGCAATAACATGCAGAATAGTTTTTGGCCTACCAGGCCCAGCACTAGGCTCAAGTGGAGAAATTAATGCCATGAAATGTAAGAGAAAAAGCCTGGAATCCTTACCTGTGAAGCGATAATCAAAATCTTTACTATTCGCTCCAGTGTCATCAAACCATCTAGTAATCTTGTTGGCTAATCTGGATAAATTACAGTTACGCATGGCAACAATATACTTCTTAAATGGAGAGTTTGAAGGAACCTGTGAAAAGGAATTCACCTGCTTGCCAAGCATTGACATTGCAATTACTTCATGCAACAACATCCGATGGGTTAGGGCACAGGAATTGTTTTTTAAATGGAGCGGGTCAACATGGGCCCGATCAATTAGTCTCCCAACAACAGGCTTAAACTCCTGACGACTGTTCTTCTGGGCAATCAAAGAAGTTATCTTAGATCTTAATGTGGATGGAGCCAATAGCTTTTTTCTCTGCAGAGTCTTCTTAAAAAGTGTAACCTGGTTTGCAACAGAGACTCTGCTCATATTTCCAGGGCATCCACATTTCCTTCCCAGAAAAACTAAAAGAACCATCAAGGGAATCCATATTTTGGGTACTGACATTTGCAAAAGTAGAGAAAAAAGTGGCCGCATTTGAAAGCTCTCCACCTAAGAACGCCAACATTTTCATGTCATTTGGCATTTCAGAGACATGAAATTTAACATCAATTAACTTATCATCACAGTCAACTTGAAAGGTACTTTGTTCCAAATCATCAATATCACTTATAAGTTTCTGAAGGAATCTACGTACAGGCACACAATCCTCCTTGCAGTTAGCCCCAAATAACAGATGATTCTCATTACTACTTAGGACTTTCCTTCCTAAATTAAGAAAGCTGATTAGCCAACAACAGGCAGTATCATCCTTCCCGAAAGGAGCCCCATCACCACCCAGTGAAATATGAAAGGTGTAAGTTTTCCCATCAAACCATATGATCTCATATCTTTTTTGACACACCAAATAATACCTAGCAAGGACAACGACCATCTCCTTGATATTCCGGTACACCCCATCAATTTTGTCAATCTCTTCTAAATCATTACAAAGGGTTTCCCTAATGCTATAAAGCTTACCAATATTAATTGACTTAATACAAGGCATGAGCCTATTATAAGGTAATAATCTTGGAACAGGGCAGTGATTGACTTTTATGCGAACAGACTTTGTGTTATCAGTATTTTTTTGATAACTACTATCCCTGTATATGGAGCGGTACTTTTTTTTACCCATTATACCACCACTGTAATATACGGCAATACTCCTAATCAGGTTTTCATTTGATTCTTCATAATCATTTATATCTTTCTTAAAAACCTTAGGAATTACTCTTTTAGTTATCTTACTATTTG
Source organism: Corallium rubrum (assembly GCA_964035015.1). Classification (NCBI taxonomy): domain Eukaryota; kingdom Metazoa; phylum Cnidaria; class Anthozoa; order Scleralcyonacea; family Coralliidae; genus Corallium; species Corallium rubrum. The sequence continues at coordinate 6,355,484 of OZ036010.1, forward strand.
TTGATAAAACTTCAACCAAAACATTTTCAGCACATTTCTTAACTGCTGTGTCACACAAACCAACTTGTCCTGGCAAAGTCCAGTTATCACTACCCCCATGAATCTGACATGCTGCCTCAAACAATTCTGATCTCCTTCTCCTCTCGGTTGCTGAACTAACTGTACTATTATCACCTAGACTTGTTGGATTCTTCATCCTTATCGAGAGAGATTTCTCTGAAAGAAATCTTCTTTTCTTCCTAGGCATCTCTGCACTACCATCTGCTCTAACTTCTCTGATAATATCATTTCTTTCTTCTATTTCTCTACCAGACCTTTCAATCTAAAGTTAATTATGATATTTACAACGTTAAATTACTGTATAGGCCAGGAAATATACAAAACTCACTACATTCAAAGCACAAACCATGTAAACTATGTAAAATCGAGTGTAAAATACAATGCCCCTTGTCTCATGCAAGTTGAGTAACAAATAGTACATCTACTGATCTACATGACATTGTATGAGGTACTTGGTACTCAACTGGCACTTAAAATCTACAGTATCACTGTTCTGATACTTACTTTTGCATCTAATCGTCTAATCCGCTCGCGTTTTAAACAATGTTCTTTCTTCTTCTTGTTTAGTTCTTCATCTGCAACTTCAATATTTCTTGTTTCCTTTAGAACATTATTCCACTTCTCCTTCTGCACGGCCATAAACTTTCCAACAGGAAATCTGTTGTAAGGTCTCTTCCTTGCACCAGAGGCCATGCTGACAACTCCACAAAATCGCTTAAAATACTAAGAAAACAAATTATTTCTTAACAAACAAAAACATACGATCGAAGAAGAAGGCTCAAACTTCAAGTTAAGAACAGTGAACTGCCATAATAACATACCTCTGCAAACTTGAATGAAGACAAAAAAGACATCGTCTACACTGAGAACATCGACTGACATGTTTTTGGAAAAATAGCTTGGTTGCTGAAGCGTTAAAAACTACTGTAATAGAACTTTGCTTGCCATGTTTGGTATCAAACAAAAGCTCATGAAATGATCTTTGGCCTTGTTTCTATCAATTGCCTCACAGAGAGACAAGGGCCTTCTGGGAAGGTGGAATAGATTGGCTTACAAAGCTTTCACAAACGTCTAAAAATTCCAACCCAGTCTCCTAGAAATGGCTACTCACGGCCGACACGAACACCGTGAGCGAATTGAGGGTAACCCGTGCCCACGTCCTCTTTGTCTTCTTTGTCCTCTTTGTCTTCTTTGCCCTCTTTGTCTTTGTCTTCTTTGCCTTCTTTGTCCTCTTTGTCCTCTTTGTCCTCCTTTTCTTCTTTGTCGTCTTTGTCCTCTTCGTTCTTTTTGTCCCATTTGTCTTCTTTGTCCTCTTTGTCTTCTTTGTCTTCTTTGTCCTCCTTGTCCTTTTTGTCCTATCTGTCCTCTTTGTCTTCTTTATCCTCTCTGTCCTCTCTGTCCTCTTTGTCACCTTTGTCCTCTTTGCCTTTTTTGTCTTTTTTGTCCTCTTTGTCCTCTTTGTCCTCTTTGTCTTCTATGTCCTCTTTGTCTTCTTTGTCTTCTTTGTCTTCTTTGTCTTCTTTGTCTTCTTTGTCTTCTTTGTCTTCTTTGTCTTCTTTGTCTTCTTTGTCTTCTTTGTCTTCTTTGTCCTCTTTGTCCCCTTTGTCCTCCTTGTCCTCCTTGTCCTCCGTGTCCTCCTTGTCCTCCTTGTCCTCTTTGTCCTTGGCGTTGACCGCGGTAGCGGCGGCGTTTTTCTTTTGTTTTATTTTTTGTTGTCTTACAGTTCATTTTTTTTCATTTCATTTTTATGTTTCTCGTTGCTATAGATGATGTCGTTGTTCTGCGTGACACAACGCCCTTGTCGTCTCGCGAGATGTACAGAATAAGTCGACAGATCGTGGACTGGGAAAGTCTTGCAGGTCTCATGGACATATCGCAGGCTACGAAAGATGATATACGACGCAATGCTGTCTACCCGGATGCGAAATCTCGAACGGAGAAAGTTCTCTCCATTTTTAACAACAAGAAAGAATTTTGCCGAGAAAAACTTGTTGGCTTCTTGAAAGAGATTGGCAAACATGACTTAATATCTACAGTAAGGAATGGTTCATGTCGATGTTTATAACAGCTTGGTCACATAGCTTCTTGTTCTTGTTTCTGTCTCTCTCAACGCGGTCTTTTAATGGTGGAGATTAGATGTGATTTACCGAGGGCGGCACTCACCTATATTAATACCATGATTCGATTGACTCGGTTTCTTTTGTTCTCACCAGGTAATTTAATCTTTACTTTCCCCCAAACAGGGGAAATTTCTCATTTTTCCCTCATAAGGATTGTTCATGTGAGGTGGGCTGACCCACTTAACCGGCTGATTTTTTGTCACGAAAATCTTTCTTTGACTACAAAAAGGAATTATAATACTCCGTGTGCTATACCCACAGAAAAACAAACCCAATTTTGTTTCGTTATGTGATTTTGCATTTCTCAAATAGTCGTAATAATATTTTCATGACACAAAATCGGCCCGGTAACCGGGCTATGGCCTTCCTGGGCAAATTTCTAATTTTTCCCTCATTAGCATGCATGACCAAACATCCAAACAGTACTCTTTTACACAACAAAGAAAGCATTATTATAAGATAATCATGGTATTACAAACTAATACAATGACATGTTGGGAGATTAGTGATTAAATGTCGCCTCAAGCCTTGGGCCCGAGGAACTTTTACAAATCTTCTCGAGCCTTGAGGGGACATTTAATCACTAACTTCCCTCATGTCATGGTATTACTTATATATAACCGGAATGCGGTCCCGCCAAAAAAAGTGACCAAACAAAGTTGGCGGAATGAAATATGGGTCTTTTCTCTCATAGTAGCGACCGCTGACTTCATTCTGTCTAATATGCTTATTTGACTATGGGCACAGCCACGCACGCAGACCAATTAATCCATTCAAAAATTAATTTACGAGAAAAAGGACAGCGGTTACCAGTATGGGAGAACGCTATAGACCGCCGTCTTGAATCGGTCACCCTCTGTCAGTCATTTATATAAGACACCCGCAGACCAGTTATGTAATATATCATACACGAGGAGGAGTGTTTCATCAGGATATCCAAACACGGAGACGTTTGTTGAAAACCGAGGCGAAGCCGAGGTTTTTGAACAAACATCTGTGTTTATTCAACCAAAGGCAAGAGAAGCAAAGACCTCCAGCCGTAATTTTGTATATCGAAGAGACACTCGTCCATCTCGTAAACATGAACTTGGTAGATTTTTTTGTAATATTGATTGGAGTTTACTCCATACTATACCTTCATGCAATGAAAAGTCTAAATTATTCGAGGCGTTTCTTAACCTTGGCCTTGACACAATTATGCCCACTAAAAAAGTTAAATTACATCAAAACGATCCACCGTGGATAACCAAAACTTTCAAATATTTAGTTAAACAACGACAACTTGCCTTTGCCAGAGGTGATAGGACCAGGTATAATCGATACCGGAATCAAGTCAACAGAGAAAGGAAAATTCTTCGGAAAAACTTCTATGCCTGTAAAATCAACCATATCCGGAATTCCAACCCTAAAGTTTGGTGTAAAGAAGTAAAGCGCATTTCTGGTACCACCGCTTTAAAATCATCAGACCTTATTTCTAAATTAGAATTTGTGGACAATGAAAACCTTTTGCCAACTGACATTGCCAATCTAATTCATAAGTCATTCTTAGAACCGATGAATGGATATTCGCCACTGGAAGCCGAAGCACCTCCTTTCATGCCTTGCGGCGACGGCTCAACTCCACTTAGTGCCTCCGTATTATCAACATTTAATAAACTCAAGTCCCTTATTTCGGGGAAATCACCTGGTCCAGATAACATCCCAACTTGGGTTTTTAAAGAATATGCAGAACTTCTTGCTGAGCCTGTTGCTATCATCCTTAATTCCTCCTACCAAGAGCAGAAATTGCCTCCAGATTGGAAAAGTGCTAATGTAACTCCAGTCCCTAAAGAATCACCAGTTCGCGAGATAAACAAACACTTGAGACCTATATCCTTAACGCCAGTCATCTCAAAGATCGCCGAAGACTTTGTGGTTGAGATGTTTGTTGCTCCTGCAATTTTAAAGATAATAAATCCTGCTCAATTCGGTGTAATTCCTAGATCTTCAGCTACCCAGGCTTTAATCAGCATGATTCATAAGTGGTCAGAGGCTACCGACGGTACTGGTGCAGCAGTTCGTGTTCTACTACTTGACTACAGAAAGGCGTTTGACTTGATTGACCATCACGTTCTGGTAAGGAAGGTTTGCCAACTAGAAATGCCTCCACACATTATTAACTGGGTGATTGACTTTTTAAAATGTAGATTTCAACGCGTCAAATTGGCGAATAACTATTTTTCTGATTGGGCCTCAGTTCCTGCAGGGGTACCCCAAGGAACTAAACTGGGACCATGGTTATTTATCCTAATGCTTAATGACCTCCAAATCTCTAATTTTGATAACTGGATATACGTTGATGATACTACAGTATCGGAAGTCGTACATAATCATAGTAACAGTTCTATACAATTGGCAGCAAACATTGTTCAAGACTGGTCGAATATAAACAGATTTCAACTGAACGCTAAAAAATGCAAGGAACTTGTTTTTCAGTTTAAAAAAATGCTAACATCTTTCCCCCGATTATGTTAGAGTCTGGCCAAGTAGAACTTGTAAATCACCCAAGAATTTTAGGACTCACAGTCAGCAGTGACCTCCGATGGAATGAACACATTCAAAATATTATTAAGAAAGCTAACAAACGTATATACTTCATAATTCAATTGAAACGCGCGCATGTTCCTATCAACGCCATCATTAGCTTTTATTGCACGTGCGTTCGTCCGATTCTAGAATACAGTTGTGAAGTATTTCATTTCTCGTTACCAAAATATCTGAGTGATAACATTGAACGATTTCAAAAGCGTATATTATCAATTATTCTTCCTGGAAAATCCTACTCTGAAAGATTATCAATTACAAACCTGGATAGCCTTCATCACCGTCGATATCATCTGACCAAGAAAACTTTTAACAGTATAGTGGAAAATCGAGATCACAAATTATATGATATTCTTCCTAACGTTAATCCATCTATTTATTCACTTAGGAACCAAAGGGATTTTATTATCCCCAAGTGTAAAACAAATAGATTTAAACAATCATTTTTACCTGCATGTGCATCAGATTTTTAAATTCCTTGTAAACATTATTTAGCTTTTAAATGTAGTCCGCAGTTTAGTTTATTTTATTTTAGTTAGTTTTAAAAATTTTTGATATGGAAATTTTGATATATCTGTACACGCAATTCAGCTTTTAGCTGCAAGGTGTTCTTCTATTAAACGTATCTATCTATCTATCGTATCTATGATATAGCATCAGTAGCTTAATCTGGACATATGGCGGCGGAAGTGACGTCACGTTTTCATACCGGAAGTGAGGTGTGCGCACAGGTGTGCGCACAGGCTGACGTCACAGGGGTGTGCGCACCGGCTGACGTCACAGGGGTGTGCGCACATGATGTGACGTCATTAGGGGTGTGCGCACAAAGAATGCTGACGTGATAAAAATTATGCGGTGTATATCATTAACGTATCGCGGGCTACTTTTCGACAGCTATTTCGGAACGCACTCGGGTTTCCTTCGGTCATCATCGTATTATTTCAAGATGGGTGAAGATCGATAAATAAAAACAGTATTGGAACAGTTTGGCTTGCTTTTTTTCCTTTCTTTTTTAGTGAATATGAGGAAAAAGAAGGATTTGAGACAGTTCAGGTTTTTCTGATTACCAAGCCATTTTAAATTATCTTTCTTTTTGGATTAATGATCACAATGACAATGTGCATTAGACACTTTTATAAGTTTATGTACACTGAATAGACCCTTTCACGGTTTCGGACGCCATCTTGTTTGGGGGGCAAACAAACCCGGTTGCTAGGTAACTACGCATATTATTCCTTGTTAAATGTTGTCAGATTCTACAATTCCATGTGTTTAAACGCTGTTTTTTACCTGAAAATCTGAAAGATATCCATTCATACTGTTTTATCACAACCACCAACACAACACTTGTCTCCACGACCCATCTAAATCCCCAGAAGATACCGTAAAATAGTTGAATTTTGAACGATATTTCACAAATCTAGAAAGAAAGTTTAGGAAAACAGAAAATATCTTCTTAATATGCTAATATAATAAAGCAGTTGTGAAATTTTACATTCAATTTGAAGTATATATAAGCGGCAACCTCGGCGGCAACATCAGAATTCAAGAGATTCAAGGACCAAGGTTCGCTTATCAAGCGTAAATCACATTAAACTTTGTTTTTGTCGTAACAAAAGACTACTACGTACCTTTCCTAACTTAGAGAAAATTCCTCGCGAGGTATGAATGGATATCTTTCAGATTTTCAGGTAAAAAACAGCGTTTAAACACATGGAATTGTAGAATCTGACAACATTTAACAAGGAATAATATGCGTAGTTACCTAGCAACCGGGTTTGTTTGCCCCCCAAACAAGATGGCGTCCGAAACCGTGAAAGGGTCTATTACTTACACCGATGTTTTATAAGTTTATGTACACTGAATTACTTAGACTGATGTTTTATAAGTCTACGTGAGAATTTTCTACCATAACTAAACACTTAATAAGTATACTGTTCAGGTTTTTACGTTGTTTGTTTATGTAAATGGTTACACGAGAAAGAAACGTCATGTGGTTATTTTCAATGGGTACCTGAACCAGCAAGGTCGTCCCGCGTTGAAGAGCCGTTCATTTTTGTGAGATGAGAAGATGAGCACATGCTCATAACTGCTCTGAGCACTTGCTCATTTGCTCATAACTGCTCTGAGCACTTGCTCATTTGCTCATAACTGCTCTGAGCACTTGCTCATTTGCTCATAACTGCTCTAAGCACTTGCTCATTTGCTCATAACTGCTCATGAGCACTTGCTCATATGGCCCGATCAGGCCCGTTTTGGCCCTATAAGGCACTATACGGCCCGATGGACCGATAGAAGATACGGCTTAATTCTGGTGTACATTTTTTTTTCTTCAAGGACTTATTATTGCTTAAAAAATGAAACAAGACAATACAATTTTGATAAATTTTTATTTCACATAAGCATTACATCGATTCACTGATCATCATCACTATCTGAAAAACGTCCTTGATCTTCTAAAAGCTGTTTCAAAAGAAAGTTTCTTTTGTCAACCGCTGCAGATAAAGCTTCATCAGGATCAAACGAGTCTTCGTTCACAAGTGTCTGCTTCGTTTCCATGATCTTTCCGTGTACAGGATCTTTTTTAAGTGCTTTCATCCAACGTACTGTAAATTATCCACGTAAACGTCAGCGAATTTTTTTTTTTTTTTCAACCTTATAACAATTTTATTACAATTAACAATTTAAGAAAAATGAACAATTAAATCTAGTTATAAATGTTAGGAACAACTTAAATAATGATCTGTTCTTGTAACTAATATTCGCAAAGTTATTCGCGAGGGATTTGTGCCTCGGTCGTTGCCAGCGTGATGATAGGTTCCCCATATACTGGTCGGTGAAACGAGGATCGACTGCCCCGAATGCACATGATCGAAGATCTTAATGAGGCAAAGGAAATTCTGCACCGCAGCCATCCTAACACGGACGAGTAATGTTCCTGTTTCTTTCTCGCGATCATGTCCGCTAGACACTTGTAAAATGTCGTCGCTTCTCTCCCCATGCCGCCCGTCGTTGATAATACTAAGGGTGTGAACACACCACGTTCGACGTTCCGGATTCTTTCTCCGTACTCTCGCTTCTTCGCTTGCTCGTGTCTTCTGTACACAGACTGCAGGTTTTGGGAGCGGTAGGAGGATGCGTTCGGGTAGAACACCCTTACATCAAAAAATGCATCCTGTGACCCATTCCAAAAACCTCTTGCACGAATGTCAACTCGAGCACCATCTTCAGTATTGGCTGAGCGTGCTGCCATACTCTCACCAGTGAGCGGTTGCAGTTCAGGTTCAGTGGCGACGTTGTTACACACTTCAGTGAGGAGTGATGCTGTAATGTCACGGATCTCATTGTGACGAATTGTTGGAAAACCTCCCATGTGGCAGATCATTGCGTGATTCACTGTGAATGCAGCACCACAGTTGCAGCTATGAGGCGTGTTCGTAAATTTCCAACCATATCGCAGGCATAGTGCATCTCTAAACTCTCCCTTGTGCAGATAGAAGCCATGTTCCTCGAGCGGAAGAACTGATAGCCATGACGAAGACCCCTTTTCTTTGGAAAGCTCAACACACCGCTTCATTTCGGATGTGAGTTGGTCGTATATAATTTCGGTTTGTTCATCCTGTCTCTGGCGGTTTTCTCTTTTAATCTCGTTTTTTATTGCACGAGTGCTGTCATGGTCAACGGTTCCAGTTTCTTCTTGGGAGATTATCAATGCTACGAGGGGTGCAGTAATACGCTCTGAGGAATTAAAACAAGCCGATGATGTTGCTGATGGATCACGAATCCCGAGACCTCCAAGACGAACAGGAAGAGAAAGTAGATCTCTTTCAGCGGAAGAGCATGCCGGTCGTCCGGTTAGAGCCGGGATGAGGTGGTTGTGTATTGTATCCTCAAGTGGCTGCAACAGGTCTTCAATTTCAGGGATTGTTCTCAAGAGGTAGGACCAGCGATTAGATAAGCCGTGTACAAATGCTGCATACGCTGCATGGGGTTGAGGGGATGCAATCTGAGCCAAGTTCATGATGCCCTTGGTCCATTGTTGTACGCGAATTCTTTCTGAAGTTCAGGGAGAATTTTTTCAAAGGCTTTCTGCTTAACTACACTTTCTTCTTGCCATTCCATTTGCAACGTTTTTAATAGTTCATCATATTCTGGCCGAACCGTCACTTTTGCATCGTCAATCATGGTTGCCCAAGGATCAATCTCTTCCTTTATTTCACCATCATCTTCTGAACTCTGACTGTTTTCATTATACGACGAGCTTGACATTTCTTCATCAGATTCCATATCAGGCTCCTCAGTGTCAGTGTATTCCCTTGACTGGCAGTTCATTCTTTCAGCTCAGACAACCTGTAAATGACGAGTAGGGACGGAAAGTCCTTATTAATAAACACCACTTGATTTTTGGACTAGGAATTTCTTTCGTCCATGCTTTCTATAGTTATTTCAACTTTAGCAACCGGTTTTTGTCGATCATTCTCTAACGCATTTAATCTTGCTTGAGTAAGATATGGCTGCCTTTTCTCGCGAGAAAGTTGATGAACATCAGCCAAATGGTTGGATAGCTTTACCAAACTTTGTTTCCCACATAAGGGACAATCTTTACGTCTTCGTGGCATGTTTCGAAATGAAGTTCTCTGATTCGCAAGCGCGTGTAATATAACTCATAAAATGACATTTAGACGTCTAGTCAGCAATCGGGCCGTATAGTGCCTTATAGGGCCAAAACGGGCGTAAACGGGCCATATGAGCAAATGAGCAAGTGCTCATGAGCAGTTATGAGCAAATGAGCAAGTGCTCATGAGCAGTTATGAGCAAATGAGCAAGTGCTCATGAGCAGTTATGAGCAAATGAGCAAGTGCTCATGAGCAGTTATGAGCAAATGAGCAAGTGCTCAGAGCAGTTATGAGCATGTGAAAACTGCGAAGGACGCTTTATATAACGCATTTTTGCATTCTAATCACTTTTTGTAGTGACGTCACAATAGTGGAGCATGACAAGCCTGGGCTTGCCCAGGTTAGGACGTCTAGTCAGCAAACGGGCCATCGGGCCGCATAGTGCCTTATAGGGCCAAAACGGGCGTAAACGGGCCAAATAAAATATCTAACACACGTAAAAAATGAGTCAATTATTATTAGGAACTCATTGAGCAAACATCTAAAAATGGGTCGTACGCGTAGGAACTGTCCTGTTTTTGGTTGCGGTAGTACAAATCTTGCTAGACTAGCTAATCATCTCGATCAAGTACATGGCATGGACACGGAAGAACGCAAGAAGTGGCTAAAGTGGAGTAAGATAGGAATATGTGTACCTCGACAGAGTGAAGAACCAAAGGAATTCAGTATGGAGGGAAGTCTGGAAAATTTATTAAAGCGGCAAGAAGAGATGGAAAGAAAATTTAATGTTTACTTACGAGCCGCCAAATTAAAACATGGACAGACCAGTAAACGAAAACGTTCTAACTCTGGGGAAATGAAGAAAGACAAAAATAAGTGGTTAATATTTTTTAATTGGTGTACTCGATTACGAAAAAATTCCTCTATTGCCTGCAGAAAAGAAACGAAGTGTAGTCAAAGTTTGGATGTCAAGTCTGTGGAACACAAGGGACAAAAACGTAAACTCCTACTAGCGGAAGACGGAACAGTTTACAAAGTCAAGCGATCAAAGCTGGAAAATACTGTAAAAGCTGGACAATATGTTTAAGAACTGTATATTTGTGTAAAATTGTTATACTACGAGGAATAAATTGTTTAAAACGTTAACCCGTGTCTCCACATAACGTACAGCTATAGGGTTTCTCCTTCGAATGAATGATGTGTTCATGTTTTTCACAGTTACTCTTTTCTGTAAAACTTCTACCGTACTCTTTGCATGAAAAAGGTCTCTCCCCAGTATGTATTCGTCTATGGTGTTTATAATTCGATGTATGTTTTCCGCAAATGTCGCACCGTTTCTTTTTCCTCATATTCACTAAAAAAGAAAGGGAAAAAAAGCAAGCCAAACTGTTCCAATACTGTTTTTATTTATCGATCTTCACCCATCTTGAAATAATACGATGATGACCGAAGGAAACCCGAGTGCGTTCCGAAATAGCTGTCGAAAAGTAGCCCGCGATACGTTAATGATACACACCGCATGATTTTTATCACGTCAACCTGTGCGCACACCCCTAATGACGTCACATCATGTGCGCACACCCCTGTGACGTCAGCCTGTGCGCACACCCCTGTGACGTCAGCCTGTGCGCACACCTGTGCGCACACCCCTATGACGTCACTTCCGGGCCTGGATGTCCGGATTAAGCTACTAGCATCTCAGACAAATCAGTATTTTAAGATTAAATCGGGGTTAAAGTTTGCTTAATTTATGTAATTTCTTCCTCCGATATCCAAACCACCGACACGGTCTGATTTCCTTTGTGTTTTCCTCATGAATTATTAATGAATTTGAGATATATAGGTCAGTGCTCCCAACGCAGTCTTTTAAAGGTGCAATCCACCAACGGTCTCCGTAGCTTCGTACTGCTTGCCTTGAATTAGATTAGTGTTTGACTAATAATCCTATTTTCTCATTGGTCGTTTAAAAACAAAAATCAATCAAATTTCAAAACAGATCCGAAAGTTTCCAACAAATTTCCAATGGTTGGCTGGGCTGAGAAACCGAATTGCAATAACATATTAAGAACGGCTAGATTTCCACGGTAGTAAGAGTTGTATACATTTAAAGTTAACTCCATGCGCTAGTGTTGTAGTTTAAATATAGAATTGTAAATATTGAAATATAGTTTATATATACTTTACAATAAAATTAAAAGTGCCTATCTTTATGTTTGGGCTTTTTATATATTTATAATCTGGCATTTCCTGATAGGAATTGCTTAATATTATCATCAACTAAAGTTTCAACTTGTCGCCTTTTTCTTCTGTTAAATTTGGTTTACATTCACAGGAGATGACATCAACACAGGGACACGTAAATATGTTACATATAGCGATTCAACAATAGTAAAAGTTTGGGAATTAAATAAAGTTTTTGAAAATGATGACTACTTTGGCGTCATCTCATTACCATTTTGAAAACAAAAATCTCTATTAAAGCAATAGTAAAGGTTGCTCCAATCTAAAAAATATTTCGTTGCTCAACTATTCCCCAAAGGTAGAACGTATTTAGATGATAAAAAATTTGGGGCTATATGCACTTTAAATGCAAATCTGGCAGGAGATACCGCTACAGCTTTTTATCCCCAATTCCACCTTTTATCCCCAATTCCGCATTTTATCCCCAATTCCGTGTTTTATCCAAAATTCCGCGTTTTATCCCCAATTCCGCGTTTTATCCCAAATTCCGCGTTTTATCCCAAATTCCACGTTTTATCCCCAATTCCGCGTTTTATCCCCAATTCCGCCATTCCGCTTCTGCGTTTTATCCCTACCCTAACATCTTTGCGTGTCCCTGGGTTGACGTCATTTCCTGTGAATAGTAAACCAACTTTAGCAGAAGAAAAAGACTTCAAGATGAAACTTTAGTTGATGAGAATATTAAGCAATTCTTATCAGAAAGTGGTAAAGCTTATAAATATTTGTCAAATTCATTCAAAATGTCGAATTAATGTCAAAATTCATAAGGAAATTTCAGAAGAAATGAATGTTTAATCAATATTTGTAAATACTGTTAAAACATTGATTAATAAAAGATCAGTGTTTTATCAAAGTTATAAGACACTAGTGCTTCAAATTTGTTTTTTTCTGAACTAAAATGATCTTATCTAACCTTTCCTACGACTATTAAACAAAGTGTTCGTCACGTACACTTGTAGAATTTGATAAGTTCAGCTCGCCATTGTAAATGCTCATGATAGCGCTATATAAATTGTAATCTCGTAGGATTGCGGTGCCTTGAAAGTTGGCTTGCGGGCGCAGCTAATTTTCAAACGCTTTATATTCTGTGTGTTCGTTCGTTCGTTCGTTCGTTCGTTCGTTCGTTCGTTCGTTCGTTCGTTCGTTCGTTCGTTCGTTCGTTCGTTCGTTCGTTCGTTCGTTCGTTCGTTCGTTCGTTCGTTCGTTCGTTAGGAATCAGTAGTATATTTTTGACGCGATATTTTGAACGCCAAAGGGCACCGCTTTTTAGCACTGTGTCTGGTTAAGTTGATATTTCTTCTTTTTTGAGTTGACTATAGATGCGCTCAAACTATCAGAAAATGATGGGGGTTCAAATTTTCGACCTTTCGATATACAGGCCGGTCAAGGGGTCGGAGGTATGGCTAATAGGGGTGACTCGAAGACATTTCCTGACCCTGATCCTAGGAAAACAGCTTTCGTAGGATTTGCGTGCTAAAGTTGATTTTTGTTTCTTTTTTGAGTCGACTAGGTGTATCAAACTATCAGAAAATGCAGTTCAAATTTTTGGAGCTCTCGGCCCCCCTTACAGTATGTCGAGAGGTCGAAAATTTGAACCCCATAATTTTCTGATAGTTTGACATCTACAGTGTGTAAACCCTTAGGGGCCGTTTACATGAATCCGGATTGAGTTTCAATCCGGATTGAACTCATTCCGCTTCTGATCAAACCCCTTTATCTGTTTACATGAATCCGGATTGAGATTAGCTCATTCCAGATTGAGTTCAATCCGTTTCTCATTCCAGATTGAAATCTCATTCTGGATTGAGATTTCGTTCCGGAATCATGTAAACGCGGTGCGAGTTTCATTCCGAAATGAAACACGTGACTAGAACAAACAATGCATGCGTGTTTTCTTATTTTTACGGATTTCAGGCGACAGGCAGATTTCAATCCAGAAACCCAATTCCCATGTAAACACGGATTGACTTCAACTCAATCCGGATTCATGAAAACGGCCCCTTAGAAAATGAATTAGTATTCTTTTCAAACAACCTTTTGTAGTAGTTTGAAAGCCCTAAAAGCGCTGAGTTATAAATTAATCAGCACATAAGTTAAACAGGAAGAGAAAAAGCTTTTAAATACTTTCACCATGCATACACTTCAAGTTATCTTAATTTCCCAGGTGTATAAGACCGTGTTTTTTTACGCATCCGTGGCTCAGAAGTGTTTAGGGCTTTCAAACTACTACAATAGGTTGTTAAGGTTCAAATTTTTGATACACACTGTATAGTCAACTCCAAAAAGAAAAAGGATCATTTTAGCACTCAAATCCTACGGGAGCTGTTTTCATGACACTTCATACCACACTATAAAGATTGAGCGTTCATATTTTAACTACTATTATATAAAAAGCCCTAACATGAGATAAGCACTATTTATAATACGAGGAAGATTTGTAGATAGATACATTACATTTATTTAGCTTTTGGCCTGTTGACTCGGGTCTTTATCAGAGTAATAATGTTTACATTTATCCATCTACAATATGTCTTTGACTGTAGAATATAAGAATAAGGAGAAATAATTATTAAGCTAAAGCATGGGTAAAATGTTTTTTATGAATGTTTTATCGATATTATACACGATTATATCTTATACATGTATACACACATATCCCTTTTATAATATTGTCGCTATAAATATCTTGTTGTTGTAAAGATAAATATAATACGTCATCAGATACATAAAATCTGCATTGTTGATTTGTCTTGATTCTTCTGAAACTTTCACCTCTCATCTTTGATTAAATGTTGTATTATAATTTATAATTAAAAAATACATCTTTTTCAGTATTCTTTTATTTATTTATTTATTTATTTATTAAAACTTCTGCCAACATAAGAAACTTAATAATGACAAGGGTTTGGCATCACAGATTTCTCCAATTACGATGCTCCCTACAATTAAAATAATTACAAACTGTAAAATAAATAATGGATATACTAGTAAAAAAGTACTTAGAAAGAGTGAATTTGCTTAACACCGTCAATAACAGCAGGTTGGTATCACGTCTAAGGCCCTAGCTCGTTTGCATTTGACACAAACAGATTTCCACGTTCTAGGGTTATCGCTTTCATAAACGCTAGATAACGCATGCATATAGTATATGCCATAAGTCCTTTCCTAAAATTATATAGGCTATTGTCTCTATGTGTAAGTTCACTATTTAAAATATTCCACACTTTACATGATCTTATTAAAAATCTTGTTTGGAATGTTACTGTTTTGGCAAATGGAACAACTAATTTGATGTTTCCATGAGCTGAAGATCTTGTATTTCCTGGCAAAACTTCTTTTGGTCGGAGATTTTCGTCAAACAGCACCAAATTATTTAAAATCTTATAGAGCAAGACTACATCTAAGAACTCGTGCCAATATGTAATAGGCAAGAGATCCAGTTGTTTGAGCCTTATGGAATACAGAATATCCGTAAAGAAACCCAGATTTAAAATGAATTTTGTCGCTCGCCTTTGAACCTTTTCGATTTCCCTAATATGCTCCACCGAGTGAGGACACCAGATTTGAGATGCGTAGCCTATATTACTACGGACCAGCTGTAGATATAGTGAACGTTTCGCCTCCTTATCCAGCATTTCTTTTGTGGAGCGCCTGATAAATCCAAGCATCTTATTTGCTTTGGAGCGTACTGATTCTACTTGATCTGCCCATGATAGTTTACCGTTAATCTTAACTCCCAAGTCTGACTGCACAACAACTTGGTCCAGGACTTGATTATTAACTGAATAGAGTGTGGTGATTGGGTGTTTTTTTCTGGACACTCGAAGCACTTTACATTTCTTAATATTGAATGGCATATGGGAATCCGTTGACCAGCGACTCAGACTATCCACATCAGATTGTAATGACTCAGCATCATCCACACGTTGGATACATCTAAAAAGCTTAGTGTCATCGGCAAACAAACCAACGCCAGTACGATCGGATACAGAGGTGAGAATGTCATTGACATAAATTAAAAACAAGAAAGGACCCAATAGCGATCCTTGTGGGACTCCTGAGGTGATAGGCAGTCGACACGATGTAGAACCATGAACAGTCACTTGCTGAAAACGATGTGAAAGATGATCACGAAACCAATCCAAAAGGTTACTTGTGATCCCCAAATGTCTTAATCTATACATGCCGCAGAGTAGAGTGATCTACTCTGTCAAAGGCTTTAGCCATGTCCATAAAAATAACATCTGTCTCCTTGCCCATATCGAGATTCTTACCAATAGTGTTTAGGACCGAGAGCAGCTGGGTCGTGCAGGATTTACCACTCACAAAACCATGTTGTGCCGGATGCAGAAGTGATTCGATGTGGGATATAAGGCGGTTTAAAATGCAGCGCTCCAAGACTTTACCGACTACTGACAATAACGAGATCGGGCGATAGTTTTCCACATAATCTTTCTTTCCTGATTTGAATAATGGAATAATATTTGCCAATTTCCACTCTTTAGGGACTTTTGCTGCACGGAGAGATTTATTAAACAACTTACACAGGGAACTTGATAATGTTGATGCGCATTCCTTCAAAATTCGAGTTGAAATTCCATCGTGACCATGTGCCTTAGCAGAATTTAGGGAAAGTAAAGCTCTCAGTACTTCATCTTCTTCAAGTTCAATGCATGAAGTGTGTGGAATATCTTGTGGTTCTGATGTTAACTGGGTATTGTCATCTGATGGTTGAGTATAACATGATTGAAAATAACTGTTAAACATCGTTGCTATTTCCTGTGAAGATACAGCACTCTTTCTGAATTGCGCAATTGGGCAGAACACAGAAACTGATTTAGGTACAGAGCTTCCTGATTTTGATTTAATCTTAAACACTGACCAACAGCGTTTAGGATTGTCCTTAAGTAAGGTACCAAGGGATGAGTAGAAAGACTCGCGACTTTCCCTAACTGCGTTTTTGACCATGGTACGAAGTTCCCTGAACTTTTGTTGGAGATATGCGGTCCCCTTTTGAAGAAATTTTCTCCGTACAGATAACTTTTTACGAATTAAGTGTAGGATGTTCGAAGTAATCCAGGGGGTAACGCAACGAGGTTTTACAGTCTTCGAAAGGACATAATCATCGAGAGCAGATAAAACAAGATGTTTCCATGTCCCCCAGTCTTCATCTATGTCGCTGTTAGCATCAGAAATCCACGAACTTAGATTACTAGCTTGTAGGGCCCCTTTTAGACCAGAAAAATCAGCCTTTGTATAGTCATAAACTTTACGCTTTAATTCAGGTAACTTATTAAATGAAATTCTCACATTAAAGCAAATAATACGATCATCGGTAGACATGCATGTTCAAGAGCGAGGGTTCACAAACTTCTTGGATATTCACCAGATTAGGCTCTGTCGTGATTACTAAATTTACAGTCAAAATGGAAGTACCTTCTCACTTCCACTTCTGTAGTTTGTTGTGTATTACTGTATTTCTGTAGTCGCTATTGAAGCGTGAGGAAAATTTTTTGTCGAAAAATGTGAATAAAAAGTATAATTTAGCTTTCATGGAATTTAATCATAATATAACGAATGTTTTTCCCAAATCGATACCAACAAACAAATATAAATCAAGAATAAGCGACTTTTATCGCTAGATTTTTGTCACGTTTCTGTAGCGGCTACAGAAATACAGTAATACACAACAAACTGCAGTAGCAGAATTGGGAAGGTATTTTCATTTTGACTGTAACTTGAAAACTCGCAACTGTGACCATGCATAAACTGGCGTGAATGCACTATGTTTTTGTCAAAAACACATTTAGAAGAGAAGACTATCGACGTTACGATTGACTTTAGGTCTGTTGTGGTGGTTTTACTGTAGATCGTTTTCATGAGTCCGTACGTGAAAGTCGGTGTTTGGATCCCCTGATGAAACACTCAAACTCGTTGTTGATATATTACGTACTGTACTAACGAAACTTTACCAACTTCAAGTTGAAAACGCTATATTAACGTACTGTACTTAGAAAGATTGTTGCTGCCTTGCTGCCTATATCAACTAAGGTATAGATGACTCTTTCATCAAGTCATGAATTGCCTATCGGGAAAAGAGATTTAAACTATCTTCTCAAACTTATCAATAATTCATGAGCTAATTAGCCAATCAGAGGAAAATATTTGGTCATGTGCATGAGTTTTGAAACCCAGAAGGTCGCGTAAACGGAATTTCTAATCATAAGACATAAACGGTGATTACATTCAGTCTTAATTAGAAATTCAACATGAGAAAGAGCAATGTATAATATGCACCAAGTCCCTCACGAACTCCACTATAATAGATGATGGAGAAGCTATTTCATAAACTCGTGTTTCGTGTTTTCCCAGGGGTACAAACACTCAAGAACAATAAAAATCACTCGGCCTGCAGCTCTTGATTTTCATTATTCTCTCAAATTTTACAAACACTCGAGAACAACGAGGTCTACGGCATCGTGATTTTCATTGTCCTCTCGTATTTGTAACTCCTAGTAAAGCCCTCCCACTTGTTTATGAAATAATCTATATTTTTTATTCTAATCTTCTTTTCTAATTGTTCTAATCTAGATCCAAGATTTCCAGGAATGTTTGAGAATATTGAAAACACTTTGTCAGCGTTTGTGCAAAAAATTCTTAGAAATTCGTGCAAGTAAAAAATACTTATAAAAATACGTGTAATTCTATGGAGACAACCATATAGCGAGAACTAGCATGATTCGTGTTATCTGAGACCCGGTTTACACTAGAGCAAAAGTTTCCGGATTGGTGACGACCTGAGAGGGTTGTCCAGCACTGTCGGATACATTCAAGTCGTACGCGTACGATTCGTGATGGAAATTGCATAGACTTTAGGGCCTGTTTACAAGGCTAGCACCTGGGTTACCCAAGCACCCGCAAAATTTCACAGGTAGGGTCTGCTGCTCGGGTCAACTTTATTGGACGAAGGAGGAAAAAAGCCTGGAACTAGTAAAAAGTTGTCCCGGGTAGGCGAGTTATACCTTAGCACCTGGTTTACCCTAATGTCCTTGTCACGACAAACAAAAAAAAAACAAGAAATGTACGAGAGCTAAGGTAACCCTACCTAGGTGGAAGAGGTTCCCTAAAAAATCTGTCGAGTCGTTCGATTCGTTGAATTTGTCGAGTCGTGACGAATATATGATGTGTATTTACTACGAGGTTTCAAACTTCAAAAGTACGATGTTTTTAAGTAGAATTAACGAAGGAAGAATATATGATAGTACAGTACAGTACAGTACAGTACAGTACAGTACAGTACAGTACAGTACAGTACAGTACAGTACAGTACAGTACAGTACAGTACAGTACAGTACAGTGCAGTGCAGTGCAGTGCAGTGCAGTGCAGTGCAGTGCAGTGCAGTGCAGTGCAGTGCAGTGCAGTGCAGTGCAGTGCAGTGCAGTGCAGTGCAGTGCAGTGCAGTGCAGTACATTGTCAAACTCATTAATAATTCATGAACTAATAGTCAATCAAAGAAAACTATTTGGTCATGTGTATGAGTTTTGAAACCCGCAGGGCAGGAAAAGGCCCTTGGCATCGGCGGTCACAGCATCCAGAAATACTGGGTGTAAGAAATTAGAATTTTTAGGGGGGTCCGGGGGCATGTTCCCCCGGGAAATTTTGAAATCTAGAGTCTCTGAAATGCCATTTCCTGCCATTTCCTGCACTTTAGGAGAAGGATTTACAGAATTCTAAAGGTTCAAAAACGTCATAAAATATTCAAAAGACAGCACTTTTCCGGAAATTGAATATCTGCATTCAAATTTCTTTATTATATTTTTATTCAAAGTCGTGGGTTAGCTAGGGTTAGTGATTTTATTAATCATAACTTTATTACTAGCCTTGTTTATTACTGGCCTTGTTAAAAATTGGGGGTGCCCAAACATATTCTGCCCCCCCCCCCCGCCCCCCACCCACCCGCTTCCGACGCCCCTGCCCATTGGTTTCGTTGCCGGTCCTGTTGAAGCCATTTGATCGTTAACTGGCACAAAACTATGCATGATTATTTTTCTCGAGGAATGTTTAAGAAAAGCAATCTACCAATGAAAACGCGGAGTCCACCAGCGGATGTCAGGGCCTTTTCCCGCCTTCCCAATTTCAAAAAGGCCCTGGGAGCGAGGTTGTTGAAACCCGGTAAAGGTATTTATAATTAAGAAATCAGATAATAAACGGTACAAACAAAAGACCGTTTATTACCACATTTGTTAATTATAAATTCAACGCGAAACCATTGTCTAATCCAATATGCACCAATATCAAGTCCCTCTACTATAATTGACACTTGAAAAGCTATTTCATCAACTCGTGCAGTTTTACCAGGGGTTGCAAACACTCGAGGTCAACAAAAATCACTCGGCCTATTACCTCGTAATTTTCAATGTTCTCTAGTGTTTGTAAAATTAACATTCGAAAACAAAATATCTCGGCTTGCAGCCTCGTGATTTTCATTATTCTCTCATGTTTTACAAACACTCGAGAACAATGAAAATTACTTGGTTAACGGCCTCGTGATTTTCATTGTTCTCTCATGTTTTACAAACACTCGAGAACAATGAAAATTACTTGGTTAACGGCCTCGTGATTTTCATTGTTCTCTCATGTTTTACAAACACTCGAGAACAATGAAAATTACTTGGTTAACGGCCTCGTGATTTTCATTGTCCTATTTGTAATTAACCCCTGGTAAAACACTCCCACTCGTTTCCAGTACAGTGCAGTGCAGTGCAACGAAACCAAACAAAACATTAGCCCTTTCCCAACTGTATCGTTTCTTTTGGAACGATGCAGTATTTAGTGTATTTTACTCTGTGGGGCGCCAAGGGATTAATGACAATTCAAAAGCTATTTCATTAGCGCCCTTTCACGACTGCATCGTTTAGTATTTTACTCAGACAAACGCCAGGCGATTTTACTTGTCAAGGGGGGAATTCTCGGGCGCCAAGGGCCGTTAATGTTCGTAAATATGTCTGTAAAGATCATCAGTCTTGCGCGTTCTGTGTGGGCATGTATAGTCTGCGAAGCAGGCTCTCTGGGAGGCGCGGGCGGAGTTGGCCCTACTCCGCCCGCGCCTCCCAGAGAGCCTGCTTCGCAGGCTACGGCATGTACTGCTTGTATTTACAACAGGGCGTAGGTTTTAACTGCCATGAGCAAACTGAATCAATAAGTGTCTTCAAGTCACAGTGATCACCTAAGATCTCTAAAATCCAAATTGAAATTGACTGCAATGATATGCAGGCAAGATATAACCAGGATATAACTTATTATGACAGTATTATTTCTGTATGTGTATACATGTAGTAGCAAATTCTCATGCTAAACTAGTCAAATATCAACAAACATTCAGAAAAGTTTTTAATATGTATTTTATCAAATTAAATTGGCCATTTCCTGATTTGGTATATTGCTATGTCCTCTATTGTTATATTAATTACAAAACTACACTGCCTACACTGCCTGCCAGTGTCTTTGTTGATTATTGCAACCAAAGGCTATAATCACATGATTACCGCAATTACTATACATGTAGTTGTTTTTATTAAATGATATGTATCATGAGGAAAGTCAGATTATGTGAATAGATTGTTGCACATGATGTCACCATCATATTGGTGGGGTTTTTTTCATGTTTTGTTTAGCAAGGGTTTTAGATATTAATGGAATCAATCAAGGTGGTGTCAAATGTCACGTAGATGCATGTACGCATTGCATACCTATGTTTTATCCCGATAAGTTGTTCACACACCACACGGTCAGGCGTTTATTTTTGCACTGTCCAACACTGGTCAAGCGTCATTTTGCGTCAAACCATGCACAAATCAGAAACTATCAAAAACTTCAAACTATTGCTATTGAACCAAGCTATTCTGCTAGTATTATTATTAAACCAAGTCAAATATGGGTGTCTCTGCCGAGCTTTATATAGATCCAGAATTGGATTGCATATAAACAACTTTTTAATTGAAAGCAAGAGAAGTTTTGTGTCATCGAAGGTAAATTCTGAAATGAAATGCTGTTTATGTTTTATCTTCATAGCATATTTTATTTGTCATGTCTTGTGGTTTGGTGTACTATAATGTATATGTGCCAATATACTGATTCTGGAAATGTGTAGCTGTGGTATCTGTTAACATTTGGGGGCACATTATTTATGACAATATTATTGAATGGAAATGGTCTTAATATGTACAGTAGCTGTATAAGTAAATCTATCAAACCTGAGATGGTTTCAAGTGATAATAAGATTTATAAATTACAGTATATAGTGAGACAATAGCTAAAGGCTTGTGCGAAATGCCTTGTTTATCGAGAACTTTTATTATAGCTTCCATCAATAGTATAGAAAGCTTGGTAAAATATTTTAAATTTACTTTGTGTTTTCCTAAGGACATAATTTCACCTTTTAAAACGAAAGGAGTCAAATGTAATCTGATACATCTTACGCGACGGGCCGAAGGCCCGGAGCCCGGTGCCACTTACATGCGAAATTACACGCGAGTGGGAAAGAAATTCTGCGAGATGTTTGTATGTATGTATGTATATATATATATATATATATATATATATATATATATATATATATATATATATATATATATATACATCAAATCGCCAACTTTCGCGGCTCGGCAAGCGAAACAAAATCTTTGTCAGAAAAATTGGTTTACAAATGACCGAAAAACGAAAGCCAAGAAGAGATGTTGCAGTGGGATGAACCAAACAATATTAAACACGACTAGAAACCATCGAAAAAGCATGAAAAATTGCGATAAAGATCGGAAAAGATGCCGCCAAATATATAATGTGACTGAAAAAAACAAAACGATGTTTCTTCGTGTGTCTGTTCAAAGCCAGCAAAAGACTTATGCACTGGTATATCTTGGCTCGAGAGAGAACATTGAATTGAAAGGAACATCATCACAGACAGCTTTTCACATCTTGAACTCTTTTTGCTAAGAACCGAACGAGAAAACCACGGAAACCAAACGCCGTAGCCCGTATGGCAGTGTTTGCAGCATCTGAGAAGAGCCAAAAGAAAATTTAACGGTACAGTATGTCGCCCAGTTTCCGGACAGTACGTATTTCTTACGCTGTATCTCACCTTTAAAGATCGCAAGGGGGATAAGAATTTCACACATTGTAGAGACAACCATCTGCCACCTTTTGTTGAAAGAAAAACCGCTGTACTTTGTGATTTTATTGCACGCCCAGTTTCCGGACAGCTCACCTAGTATCCGGACACCATTAAAATGACGGTAGTTCGTGTATTTTTGTGTCTCAGGTAACCTTAATTTTGATAAATTATTGATTATGTAATGCAAATAGTACGACAGAGGTTGTTTTATATAATATTTATTGCTAAAACCGATTTTTCGTGCATTTTGTCTATGCCACTATATGCTAATTTCAACTATTGAATTATTTCCCCAAAACAGTAACAATACCCTTCGTCTTGCACCAGAATGTTCACAAATATACCACGAACATAGTAAATTATCGATTGAACTAGCATTTCCCTGTTTGAACCCTGTTTGAGCAAACAACTGCAGGTATACTTGTGCTTGAAATGTTAACATTGTGAACCGAAAGTATGTGTCCGGTTACTGGGCAAGCAATTAAAAACCTACTTAAAATTCAAAAATCCACTATATCTTAAATTTTTTAAAAATGGCGCAAATTCTTTCTTCAGATGAAAAATCTATTTTTTAGCTTTCTTGTACATGAAAACCATTTGATTCTGCCGTAGAGTTCCTGAGAATCTCTATCCTTAAGTGTACCGTATAGTTTACGGCGCAGTAAACTACGTACTTTTGAAGAAAATGGTTTCGACTTACCTTCACAAAAAGTTGAATTTCTCGAAGAAAAGTACAGCAAATAGGCAAAAAACACGGGATGTGAATCGTGACATGTCGGACAATCATCGGAAGTATTCGTCGATATTTCGTCGTTATTTTTAGAAGAGAAATCAAACATTGAAAATGAATTGTCCGGATACTGGTACTGTCCGGAAACTGGGCGACATACTGTAAGCAGTGATTCGTATTTAACTTAGCCTGCGAGCAGACGTTCTTTCTGGGGGGAGCCGAGCCGCAAAGCGGCGAGGCGAAAACACGAGGAGAAAGAACGTCTGCCGTCAAACCCTATGATTAGCCTTCCGCCCCTTGACACCTGGCATGTAAACAAACTGCAAGGTGACTCGCCTTCGACGTATCTACACTGGCGAAATAAATGTGTACTTACAATACTCAGTAACGATATCGTTAATTGACTGCCATTGCTCAGCAATAAAAGGAAACCTCGCGATTTCCTTCTAATCCTATTTAAGTATCCAAGGCAGTTGATTTGCCAATTCTTTCACTGGCCGCCTTTTCCAGAAGCTCACGCTGATTTCACTGGGGATTTTTCTGCTAAACTGAACCCGTTGAAAGTTGAGCAAAATGTCTCGGCTTCACAAATGACCTTCATTATTTAAAAGTTAACTGAACGATTTTGTCGCAACACAAGCGAAAATATTAAACGATCCCAACCACATTCTGATAATGAAAGTGAAAGTTAGAAACCGTTGGCCAATCATAATAGAAGCGGAAGTAGCAGAGACATTATATACGGAGGCTTGTAGGTATCATGACATTTTTTTTTACTTTAGCGACTTTTTTTTTGGATTAGCAACTTTTTTTTGGATTAGCGACTTTTTTTTTGGATTAGTGACTTTTTTTTTGGATTAGCGAATTTTTTTTTTGGATTAGCGACTTTTTTTTAATTTAGCGACATTTTTTTTGCAATTAGCGACTTTTTTTTCTAAATCTAGCGACTTTTTTTTTCTAAATCTAGCGACTTTTTTTTTCTAAATCTAGCGACTTTTTTTTAGCGACTTTTTTAGAAAAGCAATTTCATGTTTCGCGCCAAAGTTTTCGCGACGTTTTGTTCACTTTCGTTTTTCACTGAAATTAGACCAAGTATTTACTTCCTACGCATTGTCGATCGCATTCAACTATCATGAACTTTCTTATAAATAGAGAATAATTAAAACTGATTGAAAACTGGATTCTACAAAGGTAAGTTTATTCTGTCTTTCAAATTTTACTCTAGTTTACGAAGGTTAGGTAAGTCTAAGTAGATTATTAAGTAAGAAAGTTCGACTTCGAACAGTATCCACTCTCAACTGTTATATGCATTTAATAAATCATAGCTTGCCATGTTGATAATTGTTTGAACTTTTATCAGACAGCTTTGTTGTCTACGTGATTCGTCTGATGTGTGTTTCAGATTGTCGAATATTTACGTGGACGTAAAGTTTCCGTCGACGTGCTGCAGCGTGTTGCTGAGGAAAATGTGAGTTTAATACTTTTAAATACAGTATTTCAAATCAATATTAAACAAACAACTTTGAAACCGTACTCTGGCAACTGAATTTTTCAAATTCGTTTAACAGAAACAAATAATTTGTAAAGTATTGCACACTGCACATTTTGAGAATTTAATATAAAATATTACGGAGAAAATTTACATTTGGAATTTTGTCTTCACTGACCAAAAATCGCGGGCGCCTTTGCTCTGTTAGAACCATAGATATAGGAGACCAAGATTGCTGACTCGGCTGAAGAGGCGCGCCAAATTTGAAAATCCAAGATGGCGGCTCAACCGGTCAAAAATCATAGACAGTGCATAGGAAAAACGATGTTTTTCGCATTTTACGTCCGCCCACTGTTTCCGATCCCGTTCTACCACCTTTTTTTGGGAAGAACTACCTATTGTGAAGGTCTTGGATGAAAATCGTACAATTTGAGTGGAATTAACAACAAAATAATCGATCGTTAAATGTTGCCGAAACAGTCACTTGCGGTCACTTGGTCGGTTCGAGATATTTCTGGCCGAAAATAAAGGTTTTGGTTAGTTTTTAGGTGTTGGAAGATTCTAGGACGTTCTGTGTAAGATACGAGATGGAAAGCTTACGTGTTAGTGGACAAACAGATAGCGATCTGTCCTCAGCAATTTTCACTATTTTATAGAATATAGTTATACATGGAAAAGTTTATTCCGACCGAGTTGTCCACGAAGGAAAATCATCCAAGAGGCCAAAGCTGACAAAACTTACTCTTTTTGGCAACGACTGACTCAAGAAACTGACTAAGTTAAGAGGTTGGGAGGCTCGAACGTCTTGAACCGACCATGTGACTGTTTCGGCAACATTTAACGATCGATTATTTTGTTGTTAATTCCACTCAAATTGTACGATTTTCATCCTAGACCTTCACAATAGGTAGTTCTTCCCAAAAAAAGGTGGTCGAACGGGATCGGAAACAGTGGGCGGACGTAAAATGCGAAAAACATCGTTTTTCCTATGCACTGTCTATGATTTTTGACCGGTTGAGCCGCCATCTTGGATTACTCATGTTGGCGCGCGCGTGCGTTATAAATTATATTACAGTCAGCAATCTAGGTCTCCTATATCTATGGTTAGAACGAACCTCATTTCGAACAAAAATAAGCAGCCTGCGTGCAGTCTCTACGCGGAAACGAGTAGAGACTGCACGCAGGCTAGGTTCGTTCAGGTTCGTTCAGGTTCGTTTAGCAGAAATGTTTGGAAAGCTAAAGATAAAAAACCACTGGGCGCTGGGGATTTCAAACTGGTCGTGATGACTTTAATCTGAGCTATATATTTCTATGATTGGAGTTATGGAAACCTTGGATCATTCAATTTGCAACAAACAGCCCAGAGTTTTTCGTTTTGATGTGCGTTTTGTTTGTGTTGACAAACTGTATACAGGGGGCTGTGTAGCACTTTTTAGGGGGTGGGGGTGGGGGTAAATGTCAAGTGGCGAAGATTGGGGGGGGGGGGGGAGGGTGTGCAGAAAAAGATGTTGAATTTCGTACTATTTCAATTTTATTCTACCAAGCATGAATGTACATGTTTACATAGGTGCACTGGTGCAAGTACATAACAACAACAGCAGCATTAACAATAATGATAAAAAAATCAATTAGCTCATTGCTTGACAATTAAACTGTGTTAAAGCCAAGTAAAAAAACACATATGTTTCTCGTCTGGATTTCCAGCAAAAAGCAGTGAAGTGGGGACTTGTTTTTTGTCTTCTTTTTTTGTCAAAGTAAGTTTAGGCAAAGGTTCAAAGGCTACACAGTACAGTAATAAAGGGCACAATGAAATATTAATAACAAAAGGCTTTAGTTTTAATACTGTAGTTTATTTCACAAATTAATTTGAAAAAATGACTGGCTTCAATATAAAATTAACAAAAAAATCAGCATCAAGCTCCATGACGATGACGTTTTAATTTTGACGGGAAACAGTTCGTAAAGTGAAATTGGTCAGCGGCTAAAACTTTGAATGAGCCTGCGGTATTTTCACACGGCAATACTTCGAGTAATCAAATTAAAAACTAAAGTTCTAGCTAGCTGGAAGGGATGTGAACAGGAAAACAAGCCAAAAAAAAAGACAGCGGCTAAGGAAAAGGAAGAGGGTGGGGACGCGAAACATGGTTTTTGGCCTAAAGAGGTCAAAGGTCACATTGGGTAACCAAAGGGTAAACATTGAACATGTGCATTGCACGAAGTCTAAAGACATTGGGTGCTATTTGATTGTAAATCAGTTTGCGGCAAAGTTAAAACACTTTTCAAATTTTTTGAAATTTGAGTTGAAATTTTTGTCAGACTCTCGGACCACTCTAAATATTCCAGTGTTTTCCCGCTCTTTTTTGAGGTACGAGCTCCAATGTCACGCAGGCGCAAAACATTTGGCAGCGGTGTTCCATTCTCCAGACTGGTTTACAATAACAACTCCCTTACAGGTCACCAGTCCCCAGCTTTTACTGGTGGACGCCACATTCCCGGTGACAAGGCACTCTGGCACTAAAGTGCAAATAATTTAAGTTACTCTGATAACTTTTTCATGTTTTTAATATATAATTTGAGATGTCAGAAAAATTTTGATAAAGTTTTACAAGTTTGTTTATTGTCTTTCAGGTTGATAGTGAAACAGTTGAAAATGCGACTGTTGAATTTCTGAAAGGTCTAGGGCTGAAAGGTGGAGATATTGTGGCCCTGCGGGCATTTACTAAAAATTCAAATAAAAGGTCCTCAGCTGACCAAAACAAAGCTAACGAAACCAAGCGCCAAAAGATGATGAATTTAATGAGCAAGCTTCAGCAAACACGAAAAGCACCTGCTACAAGTTCTGCTACAAGACCAACAAGAAATATCGAGATTGGCTGGTTACGCTGGGTTCCTGAGCAAGAGACCTTTCTTTCTGTTCGGCTAAAACAGGGTGGTGGTACACGGACAGTAACTGTACCAAAAGAAGCCAACAGAGAGGAACTTATTAACATTGGAAAAAAATTATTCTCTTTAGAAGAAAAGTCAGATGACCTTGTTTTTGGCCTAGCTAAGTTCAACCAGGATGTTATTAAAAAGGACTTTAACATTGCTAAGTATGCCAAAGAAAACGGCTTGACAAGGATTCGTCTGTATTTAACTACAATCCCTTTGGAGAAGAGCAATGAAGATGTCAATGACGGTGAACATGACAAACAAAACAAGCAAGCACCTACATGTACTTTGGACACAAATAGCACTATTTGCCCAAAATGTTCGTGCATCAAAGCAGTTGACAGTGAATGCCTAATATGTCAACAGAACAATGAATACAGCGAGTCACTGGAGAAAGATGAATTAAAAACTGTTCAAAGGCAGGATGAGATTGATGATAAGTATGACAGTCATAACCCCACCGATCAAAGTGAGTTGCGCAATCGGCGTTTGGCATATTTGTCGCAACATGCCAATGAAAAGAAACCAGCCGAGCCTAAGCCTCGTGTGAATGATTCTTCCCGCAATTCACTCGTATACTCCGAGTATATAAATCTTGTTCACGATGGTAGCGATAATGAAGAAGATGCTGCCTCAGATGGCATATTTTCGCCAGTGGCCTTAGGCTCTTCGACGTTTACAGAGCAGCCAGACTCTACAGAGCAGCCAGAGTCTACCGATCTTGCAACAATTGTACAAGAGTACCAAGCACAGACTATCGACAAAAGTGAGGTTTACACTATTGTTGTTCATCGCCGTAAGTTAATTATTTCAACCTTAAGGGCAATCAAGAAACCAGGATTTCAGTTTCGGAACAGTCTAAAAGTTAACTTTGCTGGGGAAGCTGCAATAGATGAAGGAGGACCGACCAGAGAATTTTTTTCGCTACTGATGAGAGAGCTTCCAAGCCTGGGGATCTTTCAAGGTGAAGAGGGACAGTTGACATTTTCTCACGACGTTCAGCTAATCAATGAATACAAGTATTTCATTGTGGGTCAGTTAGTGGCATGGAGTTTGCTTCATGGTGGTCCTGGTCCAAACTGTCTGGCTAAGGTTTCCTATTACTCATGCTTTTCTGACAAGCCGTTCTCTTACTTATCAGGTGTGGAATCTGAATTGTCTATCATTCCTAATACGGACTTGAGAGAGGCAATGAGTAGGATGGTGAAATGTAGCAATGAAACCGAGTTTCTCCAAATTATTGATGATCATGGCGATCACATTGCAGATCATGGGTTCCCCGCAATTTATGCTTCGAAGCTGAAAGACAAGGGACAAATTATTCAAAATGTCTTAATGGAGTGTATTTCGTACCGAGTGAAGACGGAGGTGCAGCAGTTCGTAGATGGTTTGAACTCTGTAAATTATCTTGGCCGCATTGTAGCAAAGAATATTGATGCTTTCCAGTCAATATTCTGTGCTGCAAAACAGGATCTTACAGCAGAGGGTTTCAAGCGTATGTGCAACTACTGCAGATCAATCATTGGCAGCAACAGGAGTTTGTTGGAGGAGGATACAATTTACAGTTTTGAGCTCTTTCTCGGAACTTGTGAAGAAGGAACGAAGTGTACATTGGCTGATCTGTTACAGTTCACAACAGGTGCTGAGAAAGTTCCACCAGCAGGTTTTCACAAGGAAATCGATGTGCTGTTCTTTGAGAACAACCAAACCGAAAAAAGGCGACCGTATGTTTCGACCTGTGATCTGAAATTGTATCTGCCTATTGGTTACGATGACCCAGAGTTGTTTGAGGAATTGTTCACAGAAGCAATATTCTGCAGCCAAGGATTTGGACGTGTTTAAATGTGTAAACATTCAAGACATTTAGTTACATTTAAAATAGTTACGGTATGTACTGTCAGTAGCAGTAAAGTTGTTGCACATGTACTGTCAGTATGTACCTATATTTTGTTTTATAGTTGCCATATATGGTACTTGTGGGTTAAGTTTTGTTAATTATCGAGCAATAATTTGCCAGTAGCAATGCAACATACTTCTCATGCAGTGGAAACGTAATTCTAATCAAGTTAAAAAACTGTTTACGGGACTTGGACGTATTTCACATTTGTTGACAAAGCTGAACATTTTGTGTTGACTTGCAGTTCTGTTTTAGGTATCAAGTACTTGTTTACTGATAGTGATAGGTTAAAAAGTAGGCCATAATAAATCACGACAAAAAAATTATTGTGTTTTTTTCAAAGCTTTAATAATTTCAATTATATGTACCCGGCTGTTCCTACCATCATGTATTATTACTTGCTTGCAAAATCAGTCTCACGATTTGTTAAAGTGCCTATGAAAAATTAAGTTTGTCTTATTTGAAAGAACACTTAAAATGGTAGAGTAACATCTTTTGAAGTTTTTCGTTTCCTTGCTTCGTTCTTGAGATATTTCAGTTTGTTTGATATGCAAATTAAACATTTTAACGTCACATGTACATAATGAGTTTTGAAAAAAGTGCTATTATCAAACCAAAATAATGCGAGGGAAGCATGTGCGTGTTTCGCCCAGAACACTAAACGTGTAGATTTTCAAAGATATATAACGTTTTTCGATAACTCATTATGCACACATGCGATATTTACATCAAACAAACTGATATATCTCAAGAACGAAGCAAGGAAACGAAAAACTGCAAAATATGTTACTCTATAATTTTAGGTGTTCTTTCAAATAAGACAAACTTAATTTTCATTTCATAGACACTTTAAACTCAATACTCAAACAAACTTCACAGGTAAACCTTTATGATTCAGACGATTGATAGCCGTTCGCCAGGCTCAATTACTCAGAAAAGGTTTTTTAGCCTCAGGCAGGGTTCGAACTTGCAACCTTGTAATGACCGGTTAGATGATCTAACCATTGAGGCTCGGATATATGGAAAGCTAAAATTCATAGTCATGTGACTGTGCTCCTAATTGTGGCAGCGTTTGCATGAGTTACATTACACCAAACTCACAATCGTACCACATGCACTACACGCATACGTACAACTTATATTATCTCAACGACATCTCACATGCAAACGCTACGTACCGTTTAGGAGCACATAGATACGACTGAATTTGCAACGTTAGCTCTCCATCTGAACCTCAATAGCTCAATAGTTAGAGCGTCTAACTGGTCATTACAGACATTAGGTTGCAGGTCCGAACCGTGGCTCAGGAATCTTTAAATTCTAATTGAGCTTGATGAAAGTAAATACTTGGTCTAATTTCACTGAGAAACGAAAGTGAATAAAACGTCGCGAAAACTTTGGCGCGAAACATGAAATTGCTTTTCTAAAAAAGTCGCTAAAAAAAAGTCGCTAGATTTAGAAAAAAAACGTCGCTAGATTTAGAAAAAAAAGTCGCTAAATTAAAAGAAAAAAGGTAATCCAAAAAAAAAACGCTAATCCAAAAAAAAAGTCGCTAATCGAAAAAAAAAAAGTCGCTAATCTAAAAAAAAGTCGCTAATCCAAAAAAACAGTCGCTAAAGTAAAAAAAGTGTCATGATACCTACAAGCCTCCGTAATTATAAGCCAATCAGAACATTAGTCCACCACACGGACTAGAGAATTTATTTTTGAATGGATTGTCCACAGACTGTCTTCTCTTCTCCCAAAGCCACACCCCCCTGAAGACAGCCTGTTTACAGGCTATGTTTAACTTAGCCTGCGAGCCGGCTCTCCTTTGGGGGATTGGGGAGAGGAGGAGAAGGAGAGCCTGCACGCGTAGTATTGTTTTTGTTTCGTTCCCCGCAGGAACGAAACTGTTACTGTATTAGCTTTCCATTGACATCACAAAAGAAACTGTCATCACAGATGAAAATCGTCCAATCGTAGTGCAGTGTTGTTGACATAACTGTGATCTTATCCAATGAAATCAAAATTCCGCATAAAAAATTTAGTTGGAGGCGTGGTTAAACGCCAAAACGAAGTGAAAATATTGCTGATCTCGAGAGTAATTTGAAGACGTAGACAATCCCGTGCGAAGCGAATCATCAATCTTGTGCTGTAGAAAGTAGGAACTTTCCCCTCGTTGAACTCGAGAATGCGTTCCTTATGTATGGCAACTGCGCGTTCCAAAAGGTCAGTCGCACTGTTTCATGCGTGTCTAATAATTTTTAAATATAGCTATTTTATGAACAATGTCAATAGTTTGAGGCTAGAAGTTCGTTATCATTCATTTGTGGCCCATCTAAATGGATTATTCTGATTCGAGAATTAAACTATGACCTATGACGACGAAAATGATGATAGTCCGTTATTAACCTAATTTATATTGATCCTTTTGGCCTTGGAAATTTATGGATTTGCTATTGGCGATTACTGAATAAATACCGCGGTGTCATAAATAAATCAGCTGCATGAAATTTAAATGCGACGTGCTAGCGTCTCGCAATTTTCCCGAGAGAGCAATTATTTTGGTAACGTTTTATTTTCCTCCTATAGACGGTCAGAAGAGTATTGCT
Organism: Corallium rubrum; assembly: GCA_964035015.1. Classification (NCBI taxonomy): domain Eukaryota; kingdom Metazoa; phylum Cnidaria; class Anthozoa; order Scleralcyonacea; family Coralliidae; genus Corallium; species Corallium rubrum. The sequence goes on from OZ036010.1 coordinate 6,387,916, forward strand.
ACTGAATAGAAGATTTACGTTGCCAAAATAATTGCGTTCTCACGAAAATCGCGAGACCGCTAGCACGTCACATTTAAATTCAGTCGAATTTATGCGACTGCGAATAACCAGAAATAATCAATAGAGCCTGCCCTCTGGACTGCGGAGGAGAGAGCAATCCGTCATGATCAGACAGTACAACGTCTGAAATGTGTGTTCGTTTTATTAGACGAAGCTTAAATTATTTTTTTGTAGTTTTATTATAATCTTCTCGCTTCAGCATATTTCAAGTTTATTTATATGCAAAACAAAAATCGTCTAAATTAAATTTGTCGTATGAAACGCAGGCGCGTAGTAAAAATTGTCGCGCCAGTCTACATGGGAGAAATAATTAGTTGAGCTAAAATTCGTCACCCCTCATAAACGACTGACCGGAACGAAACAGCTATTTCTTTTAAGAAATAGTTTCTTGTTTGAGTGGTAGCGTTCCAAATTGGGACGCAGCTTACTGATTGGACGAGATGCTGATTGTTGACGTAATTTGTAATTAATATTAAGTGCATTGTGTCTGAAAGATACATCCATCAGGTAAATATTTTTAATATCTTTTACCATTTATCAAGCTAGGGTTGTACGAACTGTAATCATATTATTAGGATAGACCCAGATCGATAGACCCGAATCATTTTGAAACGAAATACTGACGTTTCGAGGGGAGTTCTTCATTAGTGTGAAAGCACATCGTCGTCTCATGGATAAGTCAATTTGGTATCAAAGGACAACTTCCTAACGATTGAGAAAATATTATTACTCGGGCTACCTGTGGTAGACGAGTCTAGGTTTCGGCTCAGAGGTGGTTGGACAAGTACCACGTGAATATCTCGACCAATGAAATGGCTTATTTTCTCATCGTTTGATCGGCTGAAAATTTTGCACTGGACTTAGAATACCGAATATTACGCTATTGTCATTCATTTTTTTCTTTAAAAAAGCAGCGATATCGTTTGATATATTGTTGGACTATCCACATCTGCAGGATTTTGCAAGGTAAATGTATTTTTCTACTTTATTTTGATGGTTTATGTGGGTCGTGTCGCCCTAAGTGAAGACCCCACTTCCGGTTTGTCAACAATCTTCAAAGCAAAAAATCTCGAATTCCCATGGTTCGAATTCTCTAATTTTTGCGTAATAAGTTGAAGAAATGTCTAATCTTGGATTCTATGGAGGCGATCCCCAGCGATCCCGGCACCGTTTTCGAGATATTCGCCATTGAACCGACCATGGTATTTCGGCGTTCGCTAAGATGGCGCTTAATAAATTTAAGAGAGCCTTTCGCCACTAAAGTTTGTTTTTTTCTCAAGAATTTTGGAAGTTTCCTAATATTTCGAGCTTTACTCTTTAGAGTAAGTGTAGAATGAGTGGTGGACAATTATTAAAGAGTAAAATTTGGTATTTGTCTGTTTTTATGGTCCAAAACGCTTGTCCTCGCTGTATAAAAACACCATTCTGGAAGAAATGTATACATATCAGGCCTACATATATTCTGTAAATATTATTACAGAATGTACTGAACTTTCTTAAAGATCTGCTATATATGTATACAGGCCTGATATGTATAGATATTTTTTTATATATTAAATAACATTGTGTATTTGTGTTCCATGACAGCATATGATTATTAAAATTGATGTGTCATTGTTATTGTGAATAATATATTATAGTTGTAGTATTAATTTTTTTTTTCTAATTTGTTATAATTTGTTGTTGTTGTTCGTATTGTTTTTTAGTATACAAATATTTATTATAGGACTTTAGCCAAGTGTGTGTCTCTGTGTGTGTGTGTGTGTGTGTGTGTGGGGGGGGGGGGGGGGGATGTGCCCTTGTGTCCACCCCTTGATTTGTACACCCATGAAGTGAATACAATAGTTGGGCATTGGCTATACAGTCAACTTTTAAGACACGAAAGGGTTAATAATTCCATCTCACTTCCTATGTTTTACAGGAAGTGAAGAGATACAGTAGATGTCAGTGTTGGAATAACTTGCCTGGGCACAAGCACCAATCTGAACAGGATTTTTATGATTATAAATTGATGGATTCTCTTTTGCCAAATAACATTCAAACATGTAGTTTGATGTTTTGCATGTTATCAGTTGTATAATTACATAACAATGCATAATTGTGGATATAACTAATAAAATTTTAACAGAGGTATTATCTCACATAGTATACAATTCAAATGCTGTGTCTCAAAGCCTAATTAAATGCCTGGATATTATTCATCCCTTTGCCTTTGAGTGCTACTGCATGTACATACTGATGACAGTGAACTCTGTCTGAGACAGACGCCCTTGGGCTGGACTTTGTCTGTCTTATAGTTCATTTTATTGGACTTTGTCTGTCTTATAGTTTGATTACCCATTCACTTTTCTGATGCCCTCTCTAAAGTTGATGTTTTCTTGGCAGGGGGGGGGGGGGGGGGGGGGTGCTTGACTGCAAAAATGTAAGATCAATATTGAGCAACATTTTAATTTTATTCAAGTTCCTTATTTACATATATATTTAGGATACAGGAAATACACTTTATTTGATAAAATAGGAATATTTGAACATTTGACCAGTTATATACCAAGTTTATCAATAGATTCTGGAGGCAATTCAATAAATTATCTCGATTTTGGATTTTGAATTAACCTTAATACAAAGAAAAATACAAGATAGTTATTGAATAATAAATTTTAGGCTAGCTTTATTCACAATTTTATAAAATTTGGGATACAAGTAAGCTAAAGTATGAAGGAAGAGGGAAATCATAAACCACTAAACAACAAATAATGTTGATTTCTCAAATCTCACCTCACGCTTTTTTCCAGTTGTAACGAATCACACGTTGCACCACACAACCAAATCATCCTTCATTGTAAATATCTAAATTCATTTCTGATTTGTAACATAAAATGCATCGAATCAGAAGGATTGAGTAGTCCTTGAAAACTATCTTGAATGCCCATCCGCCATTGTCATGAATATACGCCAAATAAAGCACAATCTGATCATATTAATTGTCTATGATCGTCACGGATTGTTCTCGTATTTTCTTGCCCATCAGATAAATTCTGGATCAACTGTGACGAGTTTTCAACAGTTTTTGTGCATCTAGTCCACAAGGGAAAGTTCATTCCTCGTCTGCGGTCAGATGCAAATGAATCGATTTTAGCGTTAGGACCATGATGCTTTGCGTGACTTGTCCAACCTCCTCTGGTTTCGGCTCTGTTATTTTTATTTTTTTTTGTGTCGACAAACGGCACTTCTGACGTCACACTTAAATGCTGCTGATTTCATCATGGCCGATTTTCATGCAGGAGCGTGCAGGAGTCATGCGTTTTTTCTCTCCTGACGGCCTTTGGTTGTGTTGCTCGAAGTGAATTTGTGTTTTAATGATAAACACGCTCACAATGCTTACAATAGACTATAGTAGACCTGGGTTGGTCGGCGATCTCGATAACGGTAGGCTGAAAATGTGTAGTACTCGATCAAACTTTATACGAAAATTCTCGATCAATGTGTTCTCAAACAATTTACATGTGTTATTAATTAAATTGTGCTGAAAAATGTTGCTCAAGTGCTGTAAATCAAAGAACAAAGAAAGCTGATAAAGCCAACTTGCAAGTGAAAGGTAAACATGCTGTGAACTTTACATCTTCATCGAGGTTGACATTTAACTGAACTGACTTGTGTCTGTGAATGGCTGAATGCTGTATGTGGTTTGCTTTATTTTTGCTTGTACAGGTATTGTTTATTATTGTACTGATGTCTTGCACATTACTTTCATCAAGTGTGTATTATTGTTTGAGTACACCAATATGGCCATTTTTTCATTGTTTTGGTACACCAGTATGGCTACCATTTCAATGTTTTGGCACACCAGTATGGCCACTATTTCATTGTTTTGGTGAACCCATATGGCTACCATTTCAATGTTTTGGCACACCAGTATGGCCACCATTTCATTGTTTTGGTACACCAGTATGACCACCATTTCATTTGTTTTGGTACACCAGTATGGCCACCATTTCATTGTTTTGGCAGACCCGTATGGCTGCCAAATCAATGTTTTGGTACACCAGTATGGCCACCATTTCATTGTTTTGGTTCACCAGTATGGCCACCATTTAAATGTTTTGGCAGACCAGTATGGCTGCCAAATCACTGTTTTGGTACACTAGTATGGCCACCATTTCATTGTTTTGGTACACCAGTATGGCCACTATTTTATTGTTTTGGTACACCAGTATGGCCACCATTTCAATGTTTTGGCAGACCCGTATGGCTGCCAAATCAATGTTTTGGTACACCAGTATGGCCACCATTCCATTGTTTTGGTTCACCAGTATGGCCACCATTTAAATGTTTTGGCAGACCAGTATGGCCACCATTTCAATGTTTTGGCAGACCTGTATGGCTGCCAAATCAATGTTGTGGTACACCAGTATGGCCACCATTTCATTGTTTTGGTTCACCAGTTTGGCCACCATTTAAATGTTTTGGCAGACCAGTATGGCTGCAAAATCAATGTTTTGGTACACTAGTATGGCCACCATTTAATTGTTTTGGTACACCAGTATGGCCACTATTTTATTGTTTTGGTACACCAGTATGGCCACGATTTAAATGTTTTGGTTCACCAGTATGGCCACCATTTCATTGTTTTGGTACACCAGTATGGCTGATTGGCCACTATTTCATTGTTTTGGTACACCAGTATGGCCACCATTTCAATGTTTTGGTACACCAGTATAGCCACCATTTCAATATTTTGGTACACCAGTATGGCCACTATTTCATTGTTTTGGTACCCCCGTTTGTTATTATTATATACTTGGGCTACTATGGTAGAATGAGTCTAGGTTTTGGCTCTGTTTGTTATTATTTTTTTGCCACACAAAATTGCATTATTGCATCATCCCATCAGGCCTTGCAAAACTGTAAAGGCAGTTCTTTGCCTATTTTGCCTTTGATCGAGTTGGGTTGAGTTGTTTTCCGACGGTATTGGTGAATTCATCAGTAATGTTGCTGACAAGGTTTGTCCATGAAGACAGAATAGGTGAATTTATTACAGACACAAAAAAATGCCATGTTGACATCAGTACCTAGCCACCTAGGAAGTTTGACTTGAGGACTAGATAGAACATATACTTACTGTTTATTGAGTAAGGGCTTTCTCCTGTTTGTTGACATTGATCACGACAGTATCTTTATATTTTTGCATATTATTTAATATGTGCCTTTAATATTACTAAACGAGTTTTATTGTATGTTCTATGTACCATTTGTGTTTTTACTGACTGTTGCTTAGGCTTATTGATCCATTAGGATTTATATTAAATGTTGTATTTAAAGTGCTTTGAACCTTTGAGTATGTAATTTTGTCATTTTGTCACAATATGTTATCCATATCTTGATGTTCATTTTGATATACATTTTGATGCATAGACTGAGTATTAAGATATTCATCACAGAAACAACTTTGAATATAACATACAAAAATGTATAGAGAAATTAGAGTGTCTGACATTCAACTACAGCACTAGCACTGCAGAGTTGAAGAGCCTTCCCAACATGCTCCAAAGCAAAAACATGGAATCAGGATTCATGTTGTATGAAGATATTGCATAGATATAGGGTCCTGCACATTCAGCCTTTGATCCGAATCATCTGATCTTCCTCGGCCCACTCCCACCTTTTTGCTCGCGCATTATAGAGACCTCTGCACTTCCCAGTAGCCCGAGTGAACACCTGACCCAGGTGTCTTGTTTCTATAAAACTAACGATCAGGTTCGAAACACCATATTCGCCTGCAATACACACAGCTTTATGTAGCAAACCGATAGCATTATTAAATCTTGCATGCCTATAAACTGATTTGTTGTTATAAAGCTTGCGGGTACCACAGAATATTTTTTGTATTCCAACTTAATTATTATTTATATGACTGAAGTTCCTACGGCCAGGCAAAGTTGAAGTCTGAAAGACTCCAGCTCCTTCTTTTCAGTTCTTCCGCTCGATATGTGAAAATAGAGATAGGAAAAAGTCAGACAGGTTGTACCGAAGTGGCACGACGGCTATACGGCGGCATATCATTATCTTGTCATTTGTGGAAAAAGATGACTTAGTAATTTCAGAACTACACATCGTTGAAATATATTGTGCACGTATGCTGTTATATGTTGAATGAGCTTTCATTTGATGTAGAGTTCAAGATTCTGCGTTTTATGAAACTTGTTATACTGTCCAAAATGTGCGAACCACTGTTCCAATCCAAATAAGATTTCATTAGCGTATTCGTCTGGCGAGGAAGTAAAACCGTTTTCTTTGTTTACATTGCGTGTCTGGTTTGTGATTGGTCACTTTTGACAACCCGTTAGAAGGGGCGGCATTCAAATTTGATAGCTATGCGTGCAGGCTCTATTTCACCTCCCGCTCCCAAGAGCCGGCTCGCAGGCTATATTTAACTTACCAGCCGTTCCTTTAGCTGATTAGAGTCAGTATATATCCGAAACCTTTTCAGTATTAATTAAACTCGGTTAAAACAGCAAAAATCTTGTCAAATAATATACATTTTCCCAGGCGTTTTCTTCCCAGACGGTAAGCAGTGATTTGTATTTAACTTACCAGCCATTTCTTTAGCTGATTAGAGTCGGTATATATCCGAAACCTTTCAGTATTAAACTCAGTTAAAACAGCAAAAATCTTGTCAAATAATATACATTTTCCCAGGTGTTTTTTTCCATGGTTCGAGTGAAACTTTACATTAAGTTATAGTTCTTCCTCTCTTATACCTATAGTTTTCAGGCTGTTAGCTACGTTTTTTTCTGTCCTGATGTTTTTCTTTGAGGTTCAACATTATATTTGGAACATGAGGAATCATATTATTAAAACAGTTTAATAGGCACGTTGATATAAGCGTCTGTAATGTTTGTTTTTGCTATCAGTTTCTGGTGCTATTAAGTTAGGTCGTGACACAAGTTTTTCCTCAGCCACTGCTTTATTATTTTGGAATAAAACATTGCTTTGGAAATTGGTCAATAATAGAAAAACTACATTCATAAAAGTGATAAAACAGGATGTAAAGGAGGACAGGAGGGCAGGGGTTTATATTTGTATACGAAAACAGATCAGGTGCTTATTTTAATCGGGGGGGGGGGGGGGGGGGGGGGGGAGGGTATTATGTATATTTAGTGTGTTAAAAGCGGGCGAGGGGGGTGCGTTTATGTATTTCTAGTACTACTATATTAATAACATGGGTAAGTGAAAATTACTATTGATTTTCCCTATAAAGTAGCTATTGAAGTACATTTTACATAAGCACATATTTACAGTGGTACGTACTACATTTAAGCATGTGAACCAATGGCTGTAAAAAGTAGGCCATTTCTTGTTTTTGCTGCCGAGCGTCAGCGAGGCAGCATCACTAATCTTGACATGGGTTGCCTGTGTCTCATCTCCAGACCTCTTTGCCGAGCTATGTATAGTCAACGAGATCTCGATTTTTTAGTTTTTCTGTTCGCATTCAGGGGGGTCACGGGGGGGGGGGGGGACCACGCAGGACAACCCTGAACTAGCATCACGTGAGCCACGCCAGAGAAGGTTAAAATTTTCGAAGGAAAAAGGATAACTTGAGAATGAAATAAACGATTTAGCCGCGAACGAGTAAGTTTACTCGTTTTTAATATATATCATGTCTCTATTTGCTTGTGGAAGTATTCACCAGGGTTATACTCTTTACGTTTCTCTCTGCCGAAGCCGAAGAGCCTTCGCTTGACACGTTCTCTGTTTCGGCAGGATATTCTAACATATTTCGATTGTTATTTTTTGGTGTATATGCTAATATTGGTGTGGGTTCATTGTGTTTGCAATTGCACTGATCAACATTCTGATCAGACGGACGCTACTATCAATGTACCATTGAGCCCATCAGATACACACGCTGCTGTGTAATTTTGTATTTAAAGCTCTAGATTTGTCAAAACATATTAAGCACTTGGAATTGCATTGACAGTTTTGCCACAACATTAGAGCAAGAGTCATGATTATTTAATATTTGTATATTATTGTGTGTATATCCTGTCAAAACCCTTGCCATATCATGTCAAGCGATAAGTTATAGTAACGTAGTAAGTTTTCAATTTTATAATTAAAAAAATATAGAAGAAACGTGTAAATACTTTGCCCATTGTAATTAATATTAAAATGCTCATTAATAATTCATGAAGGAGGTTGTATATCTGATACAAACCACACGTGGTTGTATCAGATATACAACCACTAGTGGTTGAATATTAGGTCCATCTCTGCTCTAAAACATTGAAATTGAGCTTTTTCTGAATTAATCTGAACAAATATTACTCATATTAACATCAAAGACTTGGAGTATTTTAAGCTATTTACAATACTCGTGTCCGTGTTGTATTGGATATGACAAGCTCTCGCCTTCGGCTCGAGCTTGTATATCCAATACAACATGGCCACTCATATTGTAAATACTACTTAAATTTTTGGACTTTCCAGCCTCCTTTGCAGGCAACCCTGTGGGCTCTTTTTGGGTGGAATGGGCAAACTTGGGTGGACTGGGCAAACTTGGGTGGAGTGGGCAATCTTGGATGGAGTGGGCAAACTCGGGTAGACTGGGCAATCTTGGGTGGAGTGTTGAAGGGGGGTGTCACATTGGCCACAGACTGGAAAGATTTTCCTGTGGAGTAGACTAAAGGTTTTTCTCCCATTTGAGGCAGCACTTCACTTGCGATAGTAATTTCTAGTCTTACTAATAAAATGTATATAATTATGTGTTCTCTTTGTTTTTCATGCATATTGTGTTACTTGCAATCAAGGAATTTTGAAGTTATCACCTATTTTTTATTATGACGTCATGTGTATTTTGATGAGTTTGGGGGTTTCCCTTCTTCATGTGATTAGATATTACTAACCGAACGAGATCATCGCGTGATTCGCGTCCATATTTGCTCATTTGATGCTTGTTCGCGGTGTTGCAAAGACGTTGACGAAGCTACTGCTTGCAACTTGGTAAGTAAGATACGAAATTCGTTGTAGACAATTGAATATGTGTTTAATTATAAACAGCCAGACGAGCCTATGGATAGAAATTACTGTAGTGTGAAGGGAAGGATTCTTAGATTTACGCAAACAAAGCGTGGTTCTTTCGTTATCTCGCTATAAATTAAACTGTTATTTGTCGTGTCCATCAATGGAGCTATGTCATATCTTGTTATAGAACACCTTAGTTAACGAACTTACCAATTTTAATACACCAGAACTGGCCTCGTTTAAATCTATTATGCTCACGGACACCCCCTTTGTTGAATCGCATTGGTACTTTGATCATTAAAAACCTGACGAAGGGCTTTCGGGGTCTTCTCTCTGACGAAGGGCCTTCTCTCTGACGAAGGGCCTTCGCTCGAAACGTTAGACCACTTACGTTCTCTGTTTCGGCAGTATTAACTTACTATACCATATTTCGATTGTTGTTTCAACACTGCCTACGCATCACACTACTTTTATGTTCTGGCTGAGGTCGGTCATGATTTATTGAGCTGTTCCTAAAGTTTTATACCATCAAATAAAATCAAACATCAGCTTCTATAAACTATTACTTTACGCTATTCGTTCAGTTTCATACCAAATTTAAAGATCTCTGCTGTTTGTGGCGTCTTTTTGGAAAAGTTATAGTTCATATAAATGAGTGCCACACGGGCTCGAACATCGAGGAGCAAAATGGCGACTGATGGTGAAGACATGAAAGCTCACTTATTTACTGTAAGCTGCTCTCTACTGACCGGGATCTGATTTTTAAAGTTGCTGAAGCAATATCCAGTACAATTGTGGATCTCGTTGTCAAATCCGATGACTTTATGAAGGCTGTAGTGCTAAAAAGCGGTGCCCTGTGGCATTCAAAACATCGCATTAAAAATGTCGCGTCAAACGCAGCTGCGCCACACAGCTAGGCTTTTGCACAATTGCACATTATGCTAGCATTATTTTGAGCATTTTGGCAACGGAAAAGCAATGAGAATAATGCTAGCATTCTGGCAAGGAAGTGTATTCATTGAACAATAATTTGTTAATTATTAATAATATACAGAATTATATCTATGTTATCACATGGTAAGTTTTGAAATTTTGAGAGTTTAATACAACAGTCTTGCACTGGTCAGTAGATTCTTTTGCAGTTTGGGGGAAGTTCGTTTTTGGATTAAGTCCCACATTTTAGAGGAAATATTAATTTATATGAAGTTAGTACTGGTACAGTGTGTACTTCAACCATGCATTCTGCTCCCAGATCCGTGCTCCGAGTCACAGAATAGATATCTATTCAGTGTCCAAGTGGAGTGCATCTTAGCCAAAAGGATTGCAGGCTATGGGCACGAGCCATGAGATTATGCAAATAACTGCAACTCGTTTTTGGCTATTCTGTAAAAAATAATAAAGATAAGGCAAGGGCTTATATTTATGGGAAGTTTAGTGTATGACAAAATAGTTCTACAGGTACAAGTATGCAAGGCAGGGAGGCATGAAACTGACAGAAGACCAAGGATCAAGTTTAAAATATGGTTAATGCCTCTCCCTGCCTTCTCTCTGAGTGGCAATAAGTGGCTCAGAACAGGGCATAGTCCCAATTGACTTAAGCTACCAAGAACACTACCTATATACATGCCATGGTGCTATTAAATTATTATTATATACATGCAAGTATTTTAGTAGAAAATATACAGTGACATTTTTTCCATATCCTCACCAGGAATATGATTTTGCATGATTACATAAATAATTAATAAAAACTAAAATTAATATATAAGCAAAAAAAAATTTAAAAATCATCAGTTTCTAGTCTGGATAAGTAAGTACTGCGTAGAACAGTTTTAAAATATATATAAGTCAAGTTCACTATAAATGCTTTTTGCTTCAGAATGAAAATTATTCCACATCCGTATAGCTCTGGGAAAGAATAGGCCATGTCCACACGTATGCGTTTTCATAGCAAATTGCAAAAGCAGCCTGCTCTTTATATTAATAGGGTCCATAAATGATTTAACATACTTTTGTTCATGAGGATACCACAGTTCACTTACCTAAATGGATGCAATACTCACCTTCTCTCTGATGAAGGTCCTTCGCTCGAAACGTTACACTCCTACGTTCTCTGTTTCGGCAGTATATCTAACCTTACTATATTTCGATTGTTGTTTCTACACTGCCTACCCAGCACGCTACTTTTATTGCACTGTTTACCTAGTAACGGCTTTCTCCTTGTTTGAATAGCTTTACCTTTTGCAAGTGACCGAGTTATAGTTGATCAGTATAAATGTGGCTGACAATTGTCTTCATTATAAACATGCTTTATACAAAGGCTTACGATGTTTACAACTGCAACACGCCGGCGACGATCTAGTAAAAGATGCATGGCGAGCTATTTCAAAACAGGTTGGCCCTGGCCTTGCTGCTTTATCATCAGACAACTACAAAATACGAGTATAATAATAAGCACCGAATAGAGCAAATACTGGTAAGATATCAATTATGTTGAACTGTTCAGTGATAAATATATTAGATCCATTGTTTTAATTTTCAGAAAAACGGCCTTGTTGTTTAATACATTTAACTACATTAGCAAACCTTCGGCGCTTCGTGCACCGCTGCAGTTCATAAAGATCATAGATTCTATTTGTCAAAATGTATGCAATTATGCATTGCCATATAGTCTTGCTAGAGTACGCACAGGCTACGCTAAGCTTTCAGGCATCTTGTAATTAATATAAATGTAATATGCACCAATATTAAAGGTTACCAAGGTTAACCTCAGGGGTGACAAGCACTCGAGAACAACAAAAATCACTTGGCCTATTGCCTTGTAATTTTCAATGTTCTCTCGTGTTTGTAAAACATTCAAAAACAATAAAATTAAGTCACTTGACTTGCAGCTCGTTGCAGCCTCATGATTTTCATTATTCTCTCATGTTTTACAAACACTCCAGAACAATGAAAATTGTGATTTTCATTGTGCTCTCGTGTTTGTGAAATAATTATTACATAATAGACAGAAACCATTAGTGTTAATTATACCCAGATTACTGCAGTATTCATCAAAGTCTTTAACCAGCACCAGGAAGATCTTGTGTCACAAAGTCCAACACACATCTTTTTTGCCACTGATTTCTCTACACACTTTTAAAACTTATAGCTGATTAGTTTTCTTTGTTACATTTAGAACTTCTGTTTTAAGTTTATATAGTTTATACATGTATACATGAAAAAAAATAACAAAATTTCTGAAAGCCATACACTTAAATATTTTTTACTGCAGCCTGAACCAGTCAAAAATTGTAACTTAGCTTGTCAGTGAGAGAATTAAGTTAGTTCAAGTTACTTTAAAATTATTTTGTTTTAAATTTCATAGAAATGTTTTACACTTCTGAACATTTTGGTGACGATGAATGTGGGGATGGAACTGAGCCCAAATCGTTTAAACCACCAGATCCAAAGGTAAGGTTGGCTAATATGTATTGGATCACCAGCCCTCTAAAGTTTATCTTAGTCAATAATTAATTGGGATTGTCGGTGTATTGTAAATGTTGTACGCTTGGCAATGGTGCCGAGCATACAAAAATTCTGAAAATTTTGTACGCTCGGCAGTGGTGCTGAGTGCACAAAAATTCTGAAAATTTTGTATGCTTGGCAGACGTACTGTAATTGCACTGCACTGTACTGTACTGTACTGCACTGTAATTGTACCATGCTATACTACTATACTGTACTGCACTATAATTATTACTCGGGCTACCTGTGGTAGCCCAGTCTAGGTTTCGGTGGCTTTCCTGTATTATTCGTCAGTATTATTTTCTGGTCGACAAATTGCAATTATTGCATCATCGTGATAGGCTTTGCGAAACCACGCAGTGTGCTCAGCTGTGATGGTGGACCTTTAATACTGTAGTATAGTTCTCTGAAAGAAACAAAGAATCAATCTCTCGGCGATACTAGACATTGTATGGCCGTTTTACCAAAACTCACCAGGATCTGTTGAAGTAAAGGTGAGCTGTTTCATAATTTCCATTGGACCAATTTCAAAAAATATTTCCCAAGTGAAAATATTTTCACAAATGCAGTTGTCGCAGTTTAATTACAATGTTTACAGCAAAACCAACACCTAGGTTTTAGTTGTAATTCGTGAGCCGATATGTGTCGTATGGCTGCAGCTGCCTGAGTGCCCTTAATATGCCTTCGACTCGGCTATGTCAAAAATTATTGTAAGGTGCATTTGAAAACCTTAAAGTTGAATTTGCACAGTATAAATACATATTATTATTATTAGATAGCTGTTGTCCAAATTTAGTTTATAGAACACAAGTTTTTAATATACCATGTTTAAACCATTTTGTTTGAGCAGTTTGCCCTGCGTGTTTATATAATAGATCCGTCAGTAGCTAAATCGGTTATCCATGTATGAATTAAAAATTTTGAAAAGTTGTTGAACTCAGTTACAGTAACTTAAGCATATTGAATAACCATAGTCATACAGACATGAATACATGGCCTCAAATAAAACAATTCTCTTAAAAATTGACATGGTGATCATTACTATACTGTATAGTTTGGATTTGTTCATGTAATCAGTACTAATCACTCAAGATTTTGAGCCTTGTGCCCTAGGGTTGTCCACATTATGTCAACATGATTTTGAGCATAATAGTGAGGCAAAAGTATAGTTCCACTCTTTGTGTTCTAGAAAAACTTGCCAAAACCATATTAATTAATTCCCACACAAGACACCAGTCCAGGGGCCAGGACCCAAGGCATGGCACTTTCTCGATACATGCACAATGCAAACCCTAACCCATAACCATTTTGGTTGTGCATATACTGTATTGAGAAAGAGCCCCAGGCACCTCATTTTAAGACCAGTCATGGCTTAACAATGACTTCCAGACATGCATGGCTTCCAGTATATCCAGTTATATGACTACCAGTACACGTTTTAATGCACCAGTGTCAGCTGCCTCTAATTGTGTCTACTGTCATCTACTAATTCATTTTACTTATCTTTATGCAATCATAATGGAGCATAATACCAATGCTACATTATTTGAACAGGTGATCATTCCTTATCTGTATGCTGCTAGTGTAAAACACAAGTTCTCTTTAGTTCCGTTCACCTGATATTGATTAAAATTTCAGTTTTAAACTCCAGGCTAAATTAACTGTCACAAACTTGTACCCAGGGTCTTTATTACGTGCCGTTTATGAACCAAAAATTTAGAATTAGTGAGCAATTCCTTTTTATCTGCCACCACCATCAACTTTGACTGATACTCATGAAAATCTTGGACCAATATGTCTCTATTTTCTCTTGTACAGTACTTTTTTTGGCTAATTTTTCTTGAACATTCTCTACACTGATGGTCTGCAAACTATGGTCACAACCCAAAATCTGGGCACAAAACATTTTCACAGGATTTTGTCGGAAGTCAAACAATTCATTGTATAGTTTTTCAGCATTTGCCGACAAACATTAGTCAAGTTAACGCGGTTGTCTGTTACCCAATGTTAGTAGACATGAAATCCCCAAATGCAATAGTATTTTTTGTTCACTACTTTCACAAGTTCATGTAATTACAGTTACATATGTACAACAAATAATGTTACACTAGGTCAGCTAAATCCTGTATTCAGTGGGTTATGGCACAATGCTTGAAATTGTGCAGTGGGTTGTCAGCCTAAAAATTTCCAGACTGTTGGTCTACACATACAAATAACAACAAGACGCCTGGCCAGGCGTTCACTTGGGCTACTGCAAAATCGCAGTGAGTAGGTGGAGGTGTTTTGGATAAAAGGTACTGAAATTGTTATGAAAGCTGCAATCACACACATGCGCAGGTTATCACAAACACAGTGGCGTAGCCAGGGGGGCAAGGGGCAACATACCCCACCCCCGGTCTTTAAGGCCGTTCTATTGCAACGTGAAATCCACGGAGAAACTTGTAGGGGGGGAGGGTGCACTTTTGTTTTAAGGCAAAGTGAGTAGACTAGTAATGTTGTAATTTTCAGGGGAACACCCCCCACCCCCTTTAGGAGCTCGTGGTTCTTGCCCCCCAAGACCCTGGCTATCTATTACTCTATTAAAAACTATCTCTTTAACTCTTTCTTGTCCGAATTGGTCTTCAGTATTTTATTCTGGCTAACGCCAGACGATTTTATTCACCTCTGGGGAAGCCCCCGAACAGGAATGAGTTATAAACTACTGTATCTCTTTAACTCTTTCTTGTCCGAATTGGTCTTTAGTATTTTATTCTGGCTAACGCCAGACGATTTTATTCACCTCTGGGGAAGCCCCCGGACAGGAATGAGTTATAAACTATCTCTTTAACTCTTTCTTGTCCGAATTGGTCTTTAGTATTTTATTCTGGCTAACGCCAGACGATTTTATTCACCTCTGGGGAAGCCCCCGGACAGGAATGAGTTAAAGTCTAAACACATTGGTCACAGACAAAAGTCGAAACATAATCTAATTCTCCGATAGAATAGAAAACGCAATTCGCAATACACAAACACGATTGCCTGTTTAAAATGCCTGTCTCACGTTTGGGGATTTTACATATTCGTAATATTTGGGTCTTCCTGAGCGAAATCATAATATATCTTGTCACCCGAAAATTTCATCTTCATGGACTTTTTTGCTGTCAAATTTACCGAATGTGATGTCACAAGAGGCATTTTTGTGGCAAGTAACAAAAGAAAACTGGTTTGGAATGCCTCTTGTGACATCACATCCGGTAACTTTGACAGCGAAAAACTCCATGAAGGTGAAACTTTCGGCTGATAAGATATATTATGATTTTGCTCAGGAAGACCCACATATTACGAATATGTAAAATCCCCAAACGTACGATAGGCACTTTAATATTTCCATACAGCGTTGAGCGTTCACATGTCGAGTCTCCTTAGGCCCAGGTCAAACGTCGAACTTTTCATGAGTCGAACTCAATGTAAATTAGGAAAGTCTTTTGTTTACTTAGGTTCATTTAGGTGCATTGAGTTCGTCTCATGTGAAGTACGTCGTTTGACCCGGGCCTAAGAGTATTAAATATCAACACAGCATGTTTACCAGTCAAGCCGTCTGGTTGTATGACCTGTGGTTGCATGAGTCTAGGTTTCGCCTCGGTTTCTGTTTTGTTAATTTTCTCATCGCGTTTGTGCACTTTTCCCCAGAATGCACTGCAACCTTAGTTTGCTTCGATCTGTTTACATTTCTGAGCAAAACAGTTAGGCTGTTTCACTCCTAGAACAGGAAAAATTGCCGCTGTTTTCGTCTTAGAAAACAGGAAAGAAACAGAACTCACTATAAACCAACGATATTTGTGGTGAACTATAATCTTTTCAAGCTTTATTAACTAACGATGCGGCGATACCTCGTCAGTCCTCGTGAAACATTTTATACTATTCACACTGCATATTAAATTAGAGCATCGCATATAAAGGTTAACAAACTATGAATAAATTGTCAGTGTGGTCAACTACAGCGGTGTAGCTACGTAGCGTGCGATGCAGCCCAGTATTATATTGGAAGGTTTATCGGGATTCCTGATAGTGATAGCGATTTATCGTGAAAAATGACTTCCCACCCACCTACCCAATTCTTAGTCTCCCTCGCAGCCGTTGTTAGGGTCGCCGTCCCAAACTCGCTCCCCACCAGCGGCTGCTCACTCGAGCGACACATTCCATTCCCTTTGTATAATGAACCAATGAGATTATAGCATTGATCACTTCTAAAATTAAACGCCAGCCTTTTGCCGAGCGACGAGGCAAGCATTGTTGTGTAAAACTTGTTTAATCGAAAGCTAATATTTCGAAAAGTTTAGCTTAGAACATTACAAAATTTACGAAGAATAATGTCTTGACTATGTTCTTTCTACGGTGGCCCACAAGTATCACGGCAAAAGTTTTAAACAAACGATGTCAACATTAATTTTACATCAATGACAAATCTTTTAAACTAACAGCAACGGTTCAAAATAATTTCAGACAAAAGATTTAGATCCACGGCAACAATTTGATATCCACGGCAAAAGTTTTCAACCAGTGACACATTTAAAACCCACGGCAACAATGCGACATTGACGGCAAAACTTTTGCGGCGGAAGTGACAAGAGCGGAAGTTTGTCTCAAGTCAAATTAGTACCCAGGTCACTCACGCATCCTCTTTTATCCGATGCTGAATGCTGAATAATTTACGCCATGTTTTATACATGTTTGGAAGAACGAATGTAGCCTAACCAATCCCTGACAATCTGGATCGTCTTTAATGATATGGAAGAAAAGGATTCAAAGTGCGATATAATGTGAGTAACTTCTAACTAGTTTAAACAAATTGACGTATTTAAATTTTAAAATGAGTTGTAAGACGTCATACATTTGCAAACATTGAATTATGGTGTTTCTTTTTCGTATTATATTTATGGAAGATCGTACAAAATTATAACGAAAAGTTAAATGTCATGATGGTTAGCTTAAATTCTGCCTTCTGCTTTAGATTCTGTGGTATGTGCTCCGTCGGAGTGAGAAAGGGAGTTAAGTATTGCTGGAGCTGCAACGCAGATCAAACAGCAAGTGGTCCACCTAATGAAATACTACAACCTGGAAGAGCAGATACATCTTTTGGCAGACTACAGCCTCCAACTCCAACACAAGCAACTGGACTGAAGAGAAAGGCCATGTCTCTTAACAGCTATATGAAGGCTAAAACATCTGAACGACAATCTGGTAGTGAATTCCGCTCCAACTCCAAGAAAAAAGCCAACAATAAGGAAGGCAATAAAGAAGTGGTTATTAATATTGGTCTGAAAGAACTATGTGACGTGGGCCTTAAGACAATCCGTGGTAAGCGCTTACCACTTCGTGTTCCTCAGTCTGCGACATATGATGTAATACTGCAGAAGGCAGTGCAGAAATGGAGTGCATATGATAAAAAGTTTGATGCATCCAAACAGTATGTTTTGTTGTATGATGATGAGACATATGCTCGATTTATGCCTGGTAAGTATACATAGTTTTAGAGGTAATGCACAAGTCAATTTGTCCTGTAATCATCCCCCCCCCTCTCCGGGCAAAAATTAATATTTACCCAGGGATTTGTTGGTTGTTTTTTTCTCAAGTTTATGGCAAATTTCCCACATCCTGGGAGGACTTTGGAATTTATTAATTCCCCACCCCGGAACAAGGCTGAAAAAAATAATATAAGAATTAAAAACCTAATGGGTCATTCCAGAAAACATCCTCACCTCCCCCACGGAGGAAATGTGAAGTTGACCCCCTCCCCCTTTCGGACGTCCTAGTACATTTTACTATTATCAGAAGTAGATTTACCCCCCTCCCCTTCCCGGATGGCACAAATTTCCTCTGTGCAGGAGGTATGGATCTTTTCTGGAATGACCCAATTTACACTATATCAACTGCATGGTTATTAATTGAACATGAAATGAAATAATGTAAAATTAAACAGTGGCTCATTTCTTTTCCTGTTTGCCCACACACTTGGATTATTTTCCCGAAAAATCTTTCAATTTCATTTCCATTTTGAACACGTGGAAGGAAGAAATGTTTAGTTACCAGACTCCCAAGGCCTTTAGTGTACTGTATTTGTTTATGATGTGCAGCAGAGATATGTGAGTTTAAAAATAGGTGAACCACAAGACAGCTTGGTACCATCCAAGGTTGATAATAATATTTTCTGACTAACATTAAAATTAATAACACAGTGGTGTACTGAACAGAAGGGGGGGGGGGGTTGTTACACCTTGCTACTTTCCTGGGAAATCACTGGTAAATTGATAATGGATGGGTAAAACGAAATTGGTTGGTAAAAATCGGTCAGTTAATTTAGGATTTAATACCTTAAAAACTTATAAACCCACCTGGTTTTCATTGGTAAATCATGGGTTTTGTCAATAAATTTTGAAACACCCCTAATCAAAATGACCTGGGTATGCCCCTGATAACATATCCTTTGTATAAGTAAATATAGTGAGTACTGTACACCTAGGTTACATTTGTAGTATTGATATAGAGAAATTTTGTGGGTTTTAATTTTGCGAGCATTAAAATACATGTAAATAGTACATCAATGCTAGACATGGTTCTCAGTCATAGAAGTACTTAAAAATTATTGTCAGTTAGTATATAGGACCTGAAGTATACAGCCAACTTATTGAAATGTACATGTACTGTATGTTGTACCCACAAGTACCCTCTCAGAAACCAGATTTATATATTGGGGTAGTACTATTTCATGATACAGTGATACACTTCCATTCAAGCAGTATAACGCTTATTTTGAATAATTAGCATAAACTGGCATAAATAAACATTTGGTTCTGGTTTCAGGTTCCTATGTTGCTGTATCATGAAATAGTACTAACTGATATATTCTGGTTATTCAATCACAACTTGTGACACTGGATAAATTCATAATCAGGCACTACTTAAGACAAACACTGTTTTCTATGAAGATTTCCTGTAAATAATGGGTTGGTTTGCTTCTGTGTTTGGCATTGAAAAGATTTCTTTAATAAATTTCATATTAACATGAAAACTTATTTTTAGGTGAACCTAAGGAATTCTTCTCTCTCAACAAATATAAGATTGAAGTTGGAAAAGATTTCAAGCGTATTGTCTTTTATTTGTGTAAATCGGATGAATTTGACTCCTACGAAGAACGAGAAAAATCGTCAGCAAAAGAGAATAATTTTAATGTAAACGAGTTCTTTAATGCTGATTTTCCTGATGATGAGATTTTTCTGCTTGATGATTTTAACGATGGAGGAGAGAACGATGGAGGAGAGAATGGTGGAGGAGAGAATGGTGGAGGAAAGACTGATGGAGGAGAGAATGGTGGAGGAAAGAATGATGGAGGAGAAAGAGATGGAGGAGGGCACTTGACACAAGAAGATCAGAAGAGAAACGAGAGTGCTTCCAGTCAAACTAGTGCAGACATGACACCAGAATTAGTTGGACATGCCAGTCACTTAGATGTTATAAAAGAAATCAGCTCAAGAGTGAATTATGGCAGCCAATTTTTCCTTACCACAAGACGAAAAGCACCATTTTCTCGCATTTTGAGCCTTTGGAAAAGGCAAGCTTCAAAGTGTGACCCCATGGACGTTTTGAAGGTTCATTATAGTGGTGAGGATGGGATAGATTCTGGTGCTTTAGCCTTAGAGTTTCTGGAAGAGTGTATATCAGAAATGGGAAACATTATGTTTCCAGATGGTTCACCAGTCTACTCATCATCACACGTGGAAAGTGGCAATTTCCGTGCATGTGGTCAGATTGTTGCTGTGTCGCTGGCACAAGGTGGCCCACCTCCTTGCTTTCTGGAGCAATGTAGTTATGAAGCAGGATTCTCTGAGGTAGATATGATGAATATTGGTAAAGAGAATCTCACTGCAAAAGAATTAAAGCTACTTGATGAAGTGAGATCAGATTGTGTGAAATACACTGAACTGATTCTGGATCATGGGTACACTGGTCAAATAGGTAATGAGCATGTCGAGGCAATTATCCGATCTCTGAAAGTAAGCTTTGTCTCCCGTCGATGCCTGTATATGAAAGAGTTTATGATCGGTTTAAAGTTGTATGGCCTGGATGTAATAATACAACAAAAGCCATTGCTTTGCCAGCCACTCTTCGTGAATGGGGATCTAAAGAATGGGTTGATTCCCAATGCTGACTATGTATTCTCTTTGATGGTCCCTCATTATTCAAAGAAAGGAACTTCAAGAAGATGCATTGAAGAAGAGCTTATGGATCATCTGCAAGATACTCTGATGGCCTTCGAAGATGAAAATGTCACAGGACATACAGTTGCAGTAGCATGGAACTACAATGATGGTACTGCTGAAGAAGCTCCAGCCAATGAACCTGCTGGCAATGAAGTGTTGGAAGAATTTGAGACCCCTTGCGTGAATATCCCCGGGGTGATGGGTTGGCTAACCGGAATGCAGCACAAGCCTCTTAATGGAGAAAAGCCAAAAATAAGTGTCTCTTTTGACCACGAGTGTTTAGAGAGAAATCCTAAACATTCGATTTGTTTTCCTATTGTCAGTGCTTGTGGAAGAACTCTGACTATCCCAGTTGTGCATATGAGGGATGCAGGGAAGTTCAAAGAAATTTTCCTTATGGCATACTGTAAAGGCCAGGCATTTGGAAAACCTTAAACATGTATATACTCATTACAGTATTGCTATACAAACAGTAGAGTGTTTGTGAGGCAATTGATACAACAGACATCCTATATTTGATTTGACTTTATTACAGTTAAACACAAATGAAAACATATAAATTATTTGTTAGATATTTTTTTCATTCCTGCCTAAGACTATGGAGTTACATGCACACTACTTTTGTAATTTTGTTACATTCTTTATTCATTTGCAGGGCACAATTTTTACTGGCCTACAAAGTAATGGAAAAAATAACAGATTGTGGCTACCAAAATAAATCTGTTTTGGAATCTGTGTTCAATGTCCATGACATTGTAAAATCTAAGTTTGACAAGTTCTATTAATATGTTTGAGAAAAGATTAAATATGACAAGTCTTATTGCTGTGGTAATTGAAGCGTTTATAAAATATTGTTGCAATATATTCCTCATGTTAACAAATTCATTTGATAAGATTTGTTGACAACTACTGTTTTGAATTTGATTGGTGTTTGGCAAATAATCCTATTTCTTGTTGGTAAAACAATCAAATTCAAAACAGGATGTTAGCCATAATTTTCATCAAATGCATTGATCAACGTGAGGAATATATTACAACAATATTTTGGGAACACTTCAATTACCACAACAGTAATGACACAACTCTATGTTAAAAATGTGACATGGTAGACATGCAAGTTTTTCAGTATGTCTTGCCAGGGAAAACACTTGTCAAAAAAGTTGCATTTGTGTAAACTTGTCTTAATTAAAACATCTTGTATAACCAACTTATTGTTATTTTTGCAGGCAAATAAATGTGCTCTGTTTTTATACTATGAAATATGTAGCAAAAAGGAGGTTTTTTTACAAAATTGTTAATTGAGTTTTCAATTACAAAATTGAGTTTTATTAGAGTTAGGAATAATTTGTACTATGGATCCAGAGGCTCAGAGTTGAATTTTATAGACAAATGTTATATATAGTTTATTATTATAGTTCATGTACTTATATAGTTACAGTTCACTTTATAGAATAAAGTGTATTATTTCACACATGATTAATATAAGTTACAAACCATTGTTAGCATAATCTAACAGTGTGTGGTATAAGTTTAAGCCATCTCTCCAGTTTTCAGGTGTGGTTAATGCACATGTACTCATTAAATAATGAAAATACTCTTGGAAATTATTTTGTTCCACATTGTCAACAATATGCAACCTTGCATACTGCATCTCGTGGTCAGGAACAGGTAAGAGGAGGTTAGGGACACCGCCATTGGACTCAGGCAAAAAGTACAACGAATCTGGCCGACCAGACACTGTATCATGCCTTGACTTGCGTATATAGTGTGTGTTCCAGTGCTCTTTAAGCTGATCAATATCCGCTTGCAGAAGTGGTGCGAAACAAAACCAAAGGCACTCTGACTCTAATTCACTGGCCCGGTTAAATGTCCCACGCTCTTCCAGGTCTTTAAAAAAATTAATCCACCAGTTACTTCGGCTTCGTCTGAAATAGGACCACCAACTTTCTATCCTTTGGTTACGTGGGGAAGGAACATAACGGTGACCATTTATATTATCACGAAAGAATGAGTGTATGGATGCCATAATCCCATTTTCAGTGCCTAGATCGGTAACCAATTTCTGGGGGCATCCACCAAAGTGCTGAACTGCATCTAGATAGTAGGTTGCAATGTTATGGGGGGAATTATTTGAACGCGTGATATACAACCATAAAATCTTCCTGCTCCACCCATCAATGCAACCATGGATTGGGAAACCGAAAGGTTTCAACTTATCGTACCCATCACAGTGCCAGACATCATTTGGTCCATGGTTGTGATAAGTTCTCCTCTTCAGTTTGTGTGCTCTTCTTTCTGCCGTTCCTTCCGGATCTAGTTCTTTCAAAATATTCTGAACGATATTTCGAGGGACTGTTATGCCTTGCATCTGGAGAGTGTGCCACACATGCCTGTAACCGCCAATGCAGCCAGGACCGTCCAAGATGCTTGTAATCTTCGCTCGAACAACCTGGATGTCGTAGTCGGGATTTTTCCGTTTAAGTCCATAGGCTTTCACGCGCCTTTTCAGAGTTGCAATGCTCATAGCTATAGAATGGTTCTTGTCCAAAAACTCGCGAATTTCATCATATTTAAATCCTTTGTTAAAGTAATCTCTAATCAGCTCCTCTTCCAACATTCTCTCTCCTTCCCCCGCCATGTTTTTGAACTTTATGTAATGCGTGAGTGACCTGGGCACTAATTTGACTTGAGACAAACTTCCGCTCTTGTCACTTCCACCGCAAAAGTTTTGCCGTCAATGTCGCATTGTTGCCGTGGGTTTTAAATGTGTCACTGGTTGAAAACTTTTGCCGTGGATATCAAATTGTTGCCGTGGATCTAAATCTTTTGTCTGAAATTATTTTGAACCGTTGCTGTTAGTTTAAAAGATTTGTCATTGATGTAAAATTAATGTTGACATCGTTTGTTTAAAACTTTTGCCGTGATACTTGTGGGCCACCGTATCTTTCTGCCCATGCAAACAAAGGTGCGTAAAAGTCAATGTGAAGCGTGTGGGCATGAGGATATCAGAGAAATATTCAGTTGGCCGTGTTGACACACGGTGTGCTCAAATTACATTACCGAAGTCTGAAAATTATCTGCGTACCGCACTTGAAATCACGAATATTTTCAGAAGTATAGCTTAGAACTTCGCCGAATTTTTGAAGAATGCTATTTCGATTATCCTCTTTCACCACATACAGATAAACAAGCGTTGAAGTTATGAGCGTCAGCGAAATAAAAGATGTAAACACAAGCCCGACGGAAATGGGGTGAACAACAAGAGAGCGACTAGTATAGTGTGTTTACTTGAAAGTTAATATTTCGAGTAGTTTAGCTTAGAAGTTCACGAAATTTACGAAGAATGGTATTTTAATTATGTTCTTGCCGCTCATATCAATAAATCCGTACGAAAACTTTGGAAAAGGCTACAAGTGTTTGCGAAATGTAGCAGGTCCAGGTAGTCTCCTTCGCAGACGTTCAGCCTTCAGGTGTGCGTATTTTAAACTACCGATCGAGAATATTGCTTCTTCTACCTATTTTAATTTGTTTCCTTCAATGTTGCTCAAGCTAACCGAAGAAATCCTAAGACTTCGTGGGTGAATTACTTGTTCTTGCATATTAAAAGCTTCACAAGCGGAGAAACCACCACAATAACATGTGCCTGCATCCATGGAAATCAGCTATTTACCACACTCGGTAGGAAAGTTTACAAACATCAGTATTCCCTTGGACAAATTGGACAGCTGCTTTCCGTTGATAGGGATTAAGATCTTTTATTTTAAACGTTTAAACGTAAATCACCCACTTGCTCGCCATCAAAATACCGAGGCAAGGACAAGCCAAGGTGAAGGTCGGCTTTCCAGATTTTGGAAGGCTTGCTCTGATTGGTCAGACGCGGGAATGGAATGTGTTGCTCGAGTGAGCAGCCGCTGGTGGGGAGCGAGTTTGGGACGGCGACCCTAACAACGGCTGCGAGGGAGACTACCCAATTCTGAGCACTGCAGCTCTTGTCGTATCACCGAATTTTCTGCAGTGTGAAATAGAACACTATGGTGCTGACAATTTGCCCACTAATTAAAGTAGCCCGAGTTCACGCCTAGCGGGCGTCTTGTTTTAATTTTAATTTCTGGTTCGGTTCATCCAAACCCCAGTCCTCGGTGACTCTGCATGTCTATTGCACATCTTAATGCAAGGAGTTTAAATAACGATGATAAGATGTGTGAAATTTCTGCTATTGCTATATAGTTTTCAAAAGTTTGATCTATTTACCTTTTCGGTGTCTTGGTTGAATTCGAATATCTCAGACGATTCTATTTTGATGCCTGGCTATAATATTCCCTTGCGGAAAGACCGTGTGACTTCCCGTGGAGGTGCCGTTGGTTGCTCTGTATATTGCCGAACGTTAATTTTTCTTACGTAAAGCGTTCTGATTTCGAATCTTCTTCAAACGATCGCTTCAAACTACTCTGTGGTGTATGCTATAAGCCACCTAATCAAAACGCTGAGCATGTGAAATGAAGCTTTTCTTACATATTTTCATCACAGTTTGGATTTGATTTCTTTGACCTCTGATTTCTCGGCTGTAATTATCTTAGATGACTTTAACGCTCACTACAATTTTATGGACACATCGACATCAAATACCGATGTTGGAATTAAGCTTTACAATTTTTTAGAATGTAATAATCTCTCTCAACTATAATTGACGAACCAACTCGTGTCACCCTTTCAGGCGAAACTATACTGGACCTCATAATTACAGACTTTCCTGGGTATTTTACATATACAGGCACATTGAGCCCTCCAGCAAACTGTGGTCATAATATTGTTTATGCCAATTTAAATATTTCTTCACGCAAACCTAAAGCTTTTAATCGAACGGTTCGTAATTTCAGAAATGTAAATGTTAACGATCTAAACGCGGCTTTAAACAATGCTGATTGGGACTCCAGCTCTTCGCTTGCGGTGAATCGATCGATTGCATTTACGACAAATGGTTTCAATTATTTAAATCGATTGTCGATATTTATATTCCAATTAAGCAAGTTACAATTCGACCCAAAGATAAGCCCTGGATGAATGGCCTGATTCGCACAGTTATCCGTAAACGTGATCGTCTTTTATCATCTTTTTCGCGAGTCAAGAAAAGTGCTTCTGCATGCCTGGGAGCGTTATAGAGCCCAAAGAAATTTAGTAATAAGAAAGACAATCGTCAAATAAAAATTAACTGTCCGATATCTTTATTGGCCAGCCTATCCAAAATGTGCGAAAAAGTTGTTTTTATAAGTCTATACTTCTTTCTTACTAATTGCGGGTTTTTTTATCGTTTTCAGTCGGGATTCCGCCCTGCCCTGGTGATTAAACTTATAAAGCTTTAGAAAAAGTTCCTGAGGTGAGGGAGGTTTTCCTTGACATTTCGAAAGCCTTTGATAAAGTCTGGTACAGGGGCTTATTAGCCAAACTTGAAAGTTTAGGTATTAATTAGTGGCTGTTTGCTTCAATGGTTTAAAAGTTATATCTGTCCGATAGAGTTCAGCGTGTAACAATTGATGCCGGAAGTTCCAATAGTGAACCTGCGCAATCCAACGAGAATGGACGAATATGCAGTTATGCTAATTATATAGCAAGCAAAATCTTAGATGTTCATTGGCTGTTGCCAGAATATAATCAATAGTCGTCAAAATTCAGTATAAGAACGACCAAAACGCGTAAAGCCGTATGGCAACTCCAATCAGTCCCAGAAGACTGACTCAGCTAGTCATCCTGGAGGTATTTTAACGAAGAATTTGCCAAGGCTAAGTTATCGCGGGGATTATAACCTACAGTATAACGGTCCAGCACGCGTCTAATATTTGTCCTCTTATTTTAAAATCGTTTACTAACAGGGTTGAAATTTTTGATCAGCTAACACTCCCAAGGGTAATATACAAGATCATCCATTGTTTCACATGCACTATTTATTTATAATAATAAGTCATTATATATATATATATATATATATATATATATATATATATATATATATAACTAGAAGTTACTACCGCAAGTGAAGTGCTGCCTTGAAAGGGACAAAAACCTTTAGCCTACTCCACAGGCAAATATCTGCAGTCCGTGACCAATGTGACACCCCTCTTGCCCACTCCACCCAAGATTACCTACACCACCCAACATTGCTCACACCACCCAACATTGCTCACACCACTCAACATTGCTCACACCACCCAACATTGCTCACACCAC
This sequence comes from Corallium rubrum, assembly GCA_964035015.1. Classification (NCBI taxonomy): domain Eukaryota; kingdom Metazoa; phylum Cnidaria; class Anthozoa; order Scleralcyonacea; family Coralliidae; genus Corallium; species Corallium rubrum. The sequence goes on from OZ036010.1 coordinate 6,414,963, forward strand.
CCAACATTGCTCACACCACCCAACATTGCTCACACCACCCAACATTGCTCACACCACTCAACATTGCTCACACCACTCAACATTGCTCACACCACCCAACATTGCTCACACCACCCAACATTGCTCACACCACCCAACATTGCCCACTCCACCCAACATTGCTCACACCACCCAACATTGCTCACACCACCCAACATTGCCCACTCCACCCAACATTGCTCACACCACCCAACATTGCTCACACCACCCAACATTGCTCACACCACCCAACATTGCTCACACCACTCAACATTGCTCACACCACTCAACATTGCTCACACCACCCAACATTGCTCACACCACCCAACATTGCTCACACCACTCAACATTGCTCACACCACTCAACATTGCCCACACCACCCAACATTGCTCACACCACTCAACATTGCTCACACCACCCATCATTGCCCACTCCATCCAACATTACTCACACCACCCAACATTGCTCACACCACCCATCATTGCTCACACCACTCAACATTGCTCACACCACCCAACATTGCTCACACCACCCAACATTGCCCACTCCACCCAACATTGCTCACACCACCCAACATTGCTCACACCACCCAACATTGCCCACTCCACCCAACATTGCTCACACCACCCAACATTGCTCACACCACCCAACATTGCTCACACCACTCAACATTGCTCACACCACCCAACATTGCTCACACCACCCAACATTGCTCACACCACCCAACATTGCTCATACCACTCAACATTGCTCACACCACTCAACATTGCCCACTCCACCCAACATTGCTCACACCACCCAACATTGCTCACACCACCCAACATTGCTCACACCACTCAACATTGCTCACACTACTCAACATTGCTCACACCACTCAACATTGCTCACACCACTCAACATTGCTCACACCACCCAACATTGTTCATACCACTCAACATTGCTCACACCACCCAACATTGCCCACTCCACTCAACATTGCTCACACCACCCAACATTGCTCACACTACTCAACATTGCTCACACTACTCAACATTGCTCACACCACTCAACATTGCTCACACCACCCAACATTGCTCACACCACTCAACATTGCTCACACCACTCAACATTGCTCACACCACTCAACATTGCTCACACCACCCAACATTGCTCACACCACTCAACATTGCTCACACCACCCAACATTGCTCACACTACTCAACATTGCTCACACTACTCAACATTGCTCACACCACTCAACATTGCTCACACCACTCAACATTGCTCACACCACCCAACATTGCTCACACTACTCAACATTGCTCACACTACTCAACATTGCTCATACCACTCAACATTGCTCACACCACCCAACATTGCTCACACCACTCAAGAGTGCCCCCTCCAGCCCACCCAAGATTTCCCACTCCACCTGAGATTGCCCACTCCACCCAAGATTGCCCACTCCATTCGCGATTGCCCACTCCACCCAAGATTGCCCACTCCACCCAAAATTGCTCACTCCACCCAAGATTGCCCACTCCATCCAATTTTTTCTCACATCTTCACCATAAGAGCCCACAGAGTTGCCTGCGAAGAAGACTGGGAAGTCCAAAAATGTAATATTAATTACAATAGCCAGAGTATTTACACATCTCTCCTATATTTTTTAATTATAAGATTGAAAACAACAAGGGTTTTGACAGGATATACACACAATTAAATAACCACACCTCTTGCTCTGATGCTGTGGCAAAATTGTCAATGCAATTCCTAGTGCTTAATATGTTTTGACAAATCTAGAGCTTTAATAAAATTATACAGCAATGTACCATTGGAGCCCATCACATTATTTTGTAGAATTTGTATAAGTCAAAATACACACACGCAGATAGTAGCGTCTGATCAGTGCAAACACAAGAAAACAACTGAAATCTCCCACAAAGAAACAGACTTGTCAGTTGTAGAAATTGATATCTTACCTCGACAAGATAAACTCTCCCCACCGAAATTGTAAGACAGTTCACATGTGTGTTTAGAAGGTAGAGAACAAGAAGGATTCATTGCCAATTTAGAAAATCCATCTCCGTCGTGGTGTTTACCAACTTCAAACGTACATATATTTGTAAGAGTAAATCCTTCTGGCGTATGTGATGTAAGTTGTAGGAAGAAACTTGTACGTCACAAAACGTCATAAAACGGTCAACATTCTTAGATCTCGTCAATCTCGTTCCCAGAGCCTTCTCACCCGGGCCGTGCCCGCCGACCGAAGGCTCTGGGATAATCCATCGTACGGTGGCCCACAAGGGTCACCTCTTCTCCGTACAAACACGAACCTTCTCCGAAGAAATCGAACGTTTCCGGCAAAATACGCATGTGTTCCGTAGAAACAGACGTCTTCTCCGTAGAAACAGACACCTCTTCTCTAGAAACAGACGCCTTCTCCATAGAAATAGACGCCTTCTCCGTATAAATAGACGCCTTCTCCGTAGAAATAGACGTCTTCTCCGTAGAAACAGGCACCTCTTCTCTAGAATCAGACGCCTTCGTAGAAACGACGTCTTCTCCGTAGAAACACGCACCTCTTCTCAAGAAACAGACGCCTTCTCCAAAAAAAAACTAAAATCTCCCCCCGGAATTATACCCTGATATTTTTATTTTCGTTGGCCGGGGGTGGCAAATGTTGGTAAAAATTGGCACCGTGCATACATATGTCATCAAGACTGTATATTTTTAATAGACTCTGATTGGTTTAAATGAGATAAGCGTGCGGTGGTCCGGAAAGGTCAATCGATAATGTTAAGTGTGTTTGCAGTTTGCTTCATGCTCAACCACTTCGACAATGAAGAGCTGACTGCTGTTGCCACTGTTTCACGATCACGCAAATTTTTGCCCAAACTGTGGAAGGAAGTTCATGACACGTAAGTATTGACTTAAGCCTGGTTTCCATATAGTTGTAATTCAGTCGGCGACTGTCGCCGATCAAGTCTTACAACAATTACAACTTAATGGAAACGCTTGTTGTAATCCAATCGGCGACAGTCGGCGACTGTTGTAGAAGTTGAATCAGGTTCAACTTCTACAACAATTACAACAGTCGCCGATGCGACAACAGTTAATTCAATCGCCGACAGTCGGCGACTTTTTGCTAGATGTTTGCAACTTAAAACACAAAATTATTTTATTTAAACACAAAAACTGGCCAAATCCTTTCAAAAAACCCTCGATTTTGTTAAAGAAGACTACTAAATGACTAGTTCGAAGACTTGAATGCCGTACGCCAGCTTAAATGTTTGCAACTGTCGTCAAACGTTCACGAAACATGAAATTTAAGCGGCGAAGTTACTGAACTTGTATAATAATGCTTGTTATATAAACTGTGAAAATGATCACAAACAAAGTTTTAGTCATTCAATTTGTTTTTGAATATCAAACTTAGCTCATCTGAACCTTGTCAAAACCGAGAAGTCCTCAGTCCGAGCGAATCGGCGATTTGAATTACAACAATTACAACTATATGGAAACATAATTGTTGTACTGATTCAGTCGGCGATAGTCGGCGATAGTCGCCGACTGAATTACAACAATTACATGGAAACCAGGCTTTAGTGAGATTCAATGCAATACTAAATTTTAAACACTTTTGCTAGCCCGTATTGCACATATGAGTATCACGTTAACATCTTTAAAATGTTTACACATACAACACCGTCGTCCGAGAGCAGCAATACTGCAACAATGTTTGGAACTTGACGATTCATGGTCAACGCCTTTATTTCTAATTCTTTCGATCCTCATTTTTCCGCTCTTCATTGCGCCATTGTCTTACAAATTCATCTCGAAATCCACCTACATTTACCCGCGGCTCTCGTTATGAAACTATATGCCACATACCAACCATACCGACCACTTCACATAACCTAATACAACTCAACCAACAATGATTCACAAAAACACATGATTCATGTTGCAAAATTTTTACGGCAGGTGCATGTTAATTAATTTATGCTATTCAATTTTTTTTATCTTTCAAGAGTTCTTTAATTCTAAGGCTACAAAATCTCTGTTCTACACTCATATAAAAAGGTGCTATTACTAGCTGTCCAAGATTGTGAGAATGAGCTTGGCACGCCCTTATATACATGTTTCATACGCATATATACTATATTATTTTTTAAACCATATGTTTTTGGTTTGTGTATTTCTATAACAGCATCACAATCTTCAGAAGCGAGCGGTTCTGGACCTGTAAAATCGAAGTGAAAAAACAAGACCCACCGATGAAATACGAAGATTTTTGCAAGCGGAAAGAATCTAGCCGTACATCGACGCTATAAACACCAACTTCGTCTAGAAAGACAAAATTTACCAAAAGCAATTTGAGCGATAAAGATGTCAAAGTAAAGATTCAAATTGGTATAAAGTTTTGAAACGAAGATTCTTAACTTTAATTCTTCTCTACAGCCAAATGCCGACCCAGATATTATAAACAAAGTGACATTGAGACGAAAGGCAGCATTAAAAAACTACCTGCTATACTGTATACCAATTTTTGTAACATTGTTAAAATATGGGTTTTGTTGTTGCTTTTGTAGTTGTTTTTGTTGTTGTTGTTGTTGTTGTTGTTGTTGTTGTTGTTGTTGTTGTTGTTGTTGTTGTTGTTGTTGTTGTTGTTGTTGTTGTTGTTGTTGTTGTTGTTGTTGTTGTTGTTGTTGTTGTTGTTGTTGTTGTTGTTGTTGTTGTTGTTGTTGTTGTTGTTGTTGTTGTTGTTGTTGTTCCTGTTGCTATTGTTGTTGTTGTTGTTGTTGTTGTTCCTGTTGCTATTGTTGTTGTTGTTGTTGTTGTTCCTGTTCCTGTTGCTTTTCCTGTTGCTTTCTTTTGCTGTTATTGCTGGTTATTTTGTTTTCTTTGTTTTACTATTTTTGTTTATTCTTTTTTATGTTTTTTTTATACTAGTTAGCAATTATTGTCGTTTTTTAAAAAATTATGTTATTATTTGATGTTATCAGATATTGTTAACTTGTTCAGTTTAATATTTTGTAATTGTCACCAAAAACCTGTTTTTGCAGAGGTCAATAAAACTACTCAATTCTATCATGCAAAAGAAAAGTGCTGCAGTCTCTTTTTTTTCCAATTTTGGACGATAAACTACAGCGTTTACTTAGCCTAAAGATAAATGAATAAATATTACATATTTTGCTTGCATCTTTCCGAGTTGATTTGTTGCCTACTTTACTGCAAAGGTTAAAAAATAGACAATTATTTCAAATGTTACCGTTAAAATTTCCGATACAAATGCTTTACAGTGTAACGGTATTAGCATAAATAACAAAAAAAACACCCGTGCAGTAAGACATGCGTTTTGGGTACTGTGCAGAAACATACCATCAACATGCCAACAATTATTTGGGCCAGAGGACAAGTATTTCCTCCTTGTCAATTTTTTACGTCTTCTTGCGTTGCATGCGTCTGGATCCAACTCTCGAAGAATCTGCGACACGAGACGCCTTGGTGCATGAACGTGATGAATTAATCTTAGAGCATGCCAAATTGTCCGGTATCCTGATCAGACTGTTCTCCAGCGTTTGCCATTTCTACTCTCACGAGGTTTCTTTCTTTAAAAACTCGATTATAACTTGGTAACTGTAGCCAAAATGAAAATACTTTTCAATCAGTTCTCTTTCGGCCTGTCCACCTCTCTCAGTATCAGATTCACCTTCAAAATAAATAAATAATTAATTGTCGAAAATTCGACGGGAATCTTCAGTTTGACTGGTATTAATGGTATTAAAAATAACCATTCCAAAAAAAGATGCTTACCTGTAACGACATTTGCGCAATTTTGACAAAAGTTACAATTGCCTAGAAGTGCACTTTGACAGTTAGTCATATTTTACGGTTTCTCGTGATTCGTGAAGAAGACTGGACATTCAGCTCTGACATTCGATCCAAAATTCTTCAAGTACTGTAGGGATGGAAGCAGCCGGACACTTGAACATGGCAGTCTTGATGACATATGTATGCACGCTGCCAATTTTACCAACATTTGCAACCCCCGGCTAACGAAAATAAAAATATTAGGGTGTAATTCCGGGGGGAGATTTTATTTATTTTTTGGAGAAGGCGTCTGTTTCTACGGAGAAGGCGTCTGTTTCTTGAGAAGAGGTGCCTGTTTCTTCGGAGAAGACGTCTATTTCTACGGAGAAGGCGTCTATTTCTATGGAGAAGGCGTCTGTTTCTAGAGAAGAGGTGACTGTTTCTACGGAGAAGACGTCTGTTTCTACGGAACCATGCGTATTTTGACGGAAACGTTCGATTTCTTCGGAGAAGGTTCGTGTTTGTACGGAGAACTGGTGACCCTTGTGGGCCACCGTAATATTGCCAATATTGGTGTGGGTTCATTGTGTTTGCACTGATCAGCATTCTGATCTGTGTGTGTGTATTTTTACTTATACAAATTCTACAAAATAATCTGCTGGGCTCAATGGTACATTGCTGTATAATTTTATTAAAGCTCTAGGTTTGTCCACGGGTTTGTCAGTAAGCACTTGGGATTGCACTGACAGTTAGAGCAACAGGCATGATTATTTAATATTTGTATGTTAATTATGTGTATATCATGTCAAAACCCTTGCCATATGTCAAGCGATGAGTTATAGTAACTTGTAGTAATGTGTAAATACTCTGTCTATTGTAATTAATATTTAATTTTTGGACTTTCCAGCCTCCCTAACAGGCAACTCTGTGAGCTCTTTGAGTGGAGTGGGCAAACGTGGGTGGAGTGGGAAACTCAGGTGGAGAGGGTCAACTCGGGTGGAGTGGGCAACCTTGGGTGGAGTCAGGGCAAATGTGGATGGAGTGGGCAATCTTGGGTGGAGTGGGCAATCTTGGGTACAGTGGGCAAACTTGGGTGGAGTGGGCCAACTCAGGTGGAGTGGACAACCTCAGGTGGAGTGGACAACCTCAGGTGGAGTAGGCAACCTTGAGTGGAGTGTGCAAACTTTAATTGTGTAGAGTGAGCAACCTCGGGTGGAGTGGGCAACTTGGGTGGAGTGCGCAAACTTTAATTGGGTGGAGTGGGCAAACTTGGGTGGAGTGGGTTAATCTTGGGTACAGTCGGCAATCTTGGGTGGAGTGCACAAACTTGGGTGGAGTGGGCAAACTTAGGTGGAGTGGACAATCTTGGGTGGAGTGGGCAAGGGGGGTGTCACATAGACCACAGACTGCACAGAGTTGCCTGTGGAGTAGGCTAAAGGTTTTTGTCCCATTTGAGGCAGCACTTCACTTGCGATAGTAACTTCTAGTTTATATTGTTTACGAGTATCGCGGTTGTTTTTGTCGAACAATACCACAATGATCGAATGTTATCGTGCCGTCAATCGAGCTCAAAACTTAGCCCTGCTTTATAAATAAACATATTCTCCACACTTTACAAGTGTAAAGGTTAAATGACAGCGTTGTTACAAAGAGTATATTACGGGTTATCTCTGAACAAACAAGTTTCGATTTGCGTGGTGTTAAATATACTTGACTGCGGAGGCAACTGCATGCATGACCAGTCAGTCCCCTAGTTTCGTACAAACTCGATTACCTACTGGTTGGAACGACAAGTTATTATCATCCGCCTCAGTACTGACGAATATCATTGTCTCAACCAATAGGAAAGCGAGTCTGTACGAGTCTGGACGACTAAATCGTTCAGTTAATAAGGTTATTCGTTCGTCCTCGTTGGATTGTGCAGGTTCACTAATATTTGGGGTAAAATCGAGGCCTGCATGTGTCCCTCAGGGATCCGTCCTCGGCCCGCTTCTGTTTCTCGTCTGCAGTGTGTATAAAAAAACCCCAGAACCCTTAGAAAATGAATTAGTATTCTGTTCAAACAACCTATTGTAGTAGCTTGAAAGCCCTAAATACCTCTACGCCACGGATGCGTAAAAAACACGGTCTTATACACCTGGGAAATTAAGATAACTTGAAGTGTATGCTGCATGGTGAAAGTATTTAAAAGCTTT
>OZ036010.1:6423172-6693172 GCA_964035015.1 Corallium rubrum
GTTTCGTACAAACTCGATTACCTACTGGTTGGAACGACAAGTTATTATCATCCGCCTCAGTACTGACGAATATCATTGTCTCAACCAATAGGAAAGCGAGTCTGTACGAGTCTGGACGACTAAATCGTTCAGTTAATAAGGTTATTCGTTCGTCCTCGTTGGATTGTGCAGGTTCACTAATATTTGGGGTAAAATCGAGGCCTGCATGTGTCCCTCAGGGATCCGTCCTCGGCCCGCTTCTGTTTCTCGTCTGCAGTGTGTATAAAAAAACCCCAGAACCCTTAGAAAATGAATTAGTATTCTGTTCAAACAACCTATTGTAGTAGCTTGAAAGCCCTAAATACCTCTACGCCACGGATGCGTAAAAAACACGGTCTTATACACCTGGGAAATTAAGATAACTTGAAGTGTATGCTGCATGGTGAAAGTATTTAAAAGCTTTTTCTCTTCCTGTTTTAAGGCTAGTTTCCACTCAGGAAAATCTTCCGCTGGATAGGAATGGACAGGAAAGTTTCCATTGTGTTAAAGTCATTAGTTCCGACCGAGAGCTCACAAGACAAAGAAAACTTCCCTGTCCGTTCGGTCCTGCGGAAAATTTTCCTTAGTGGAAACTAGCTTTAAGGCCCATTTCCACTCAGGAAAATTTTCCTCGGACAGGACATTTTCTTTTGTCTCAAACTCATTAGTTCTGCCCAAGAGCTCGCAAGACAAAGGGAAATTTCCTGTCCAAGGAAAATTCTCCGGAGTGGAAATGGGCCTTTAGGGGCTGTTTACATGAGCCGGACTAGCCCAGCTAACCGGGCTGGCTCGTGTCACGAAATTCTTTCCTCGGCCACAAAAAGAGATTTTAATCAACGTTAGGATTAGTTTACATCTAAGCTAAACCAATTCTTCTTTGTACATTTAGTTTATGAGAGTTTCAAAACCACAGTGAGATCCTAATCAATCGCGTGAGCCCAGTTAACTAGGCTAGCCCGGCTCATGTAAACAGGCCCTAACTTATGTGCTGATTAATTTATAACGTAGCGCTTTTATGGCTTTCAAACTACTACAATATGTTGTTTTAAAAGAATACTAATTCATTTTCTAAGGGTTCCGGGTTTTTTTTATACACACTGTATATTAACGACATTGTCGACAATATATCTTCGGAGTGTTTTTTATTTGCTAATGACTCACTTTTGATCGAGGAAGTAAATTCACCTGTCGTTTCAGCTACTAAACTCAGTAGAGATCTTAGTTCGATTTCCGCTTGGTCTAACCAATGGCTAGTCACATTAAATACACAAAAGACTAAAAGTATGATCTTTACGGCAAAGCGGAACAGGCCATTTCATCCTCCACTTTATGTGTCAAATTCATTAATCGACGAAGTAACTTCACATGATCATTTAGGTGTGACACTCACATGTAATCTTTCACGGCGTTCTCACATTCTGAAAATTCACCAAAAAGCTTCAAAAAGGCTAAACATCAGTGTGCAAGCAACATCACTGTTTTAGTGCTTTTTGTAGGTTTCTGTCTGTTGTCGAATAACTTAAATTGCACCAACGTAAGTTTGGTTTCTTGTTAGTCTATTTTACTTGTAATATATGTACCCCATGTAGTCGCTTATGTTGTGAAACGCTGTTAGGTAAAAGAATATGTTGTATTTGAAACTGGTTTCTATAGCGACAGAAAACTGTATTGGGAAATGATTTCTAAATACAGCGTACTGTATTTAGAAATGTTTTCTAAATACAGTTTACTGTATTTAGAAAACATTTCTAAATACAGTATTGAAATTTTAAATTAACATATGTATTGTTTTCCCTTCAATTTCCGTCATCTTCTAAGCCCTGCCCACTTGAATTAATTAGGCCTCTGGTTTAGACTGGGTTTCTAGGTAAGTACATGTGACGTAAATCAAGCAACCGGATTGGCCGAAATGCTATGAATATCTAATGATGTGTGAGAACGTTAATTCCAAGCGTTTCTTTTAATCTAAACTGCGTTGGACCACCTGTTATCCAATATTGTTGTTTTAGTGTCTGTTCTCTTTTAAATAATGTGTATAACGTATAGCAAGAATTCCCAAATAAGCCTTCGGCTTTTGGAATAATTGCTAATCAAAATATTGTTTAAATGTACCTAGCTGTTTTGAGTGACAAACTGTTTTTCGATTTACGACGGTGCTCTAGCCTCTAACCAAGCCACAACTCTGTGCAAAGACATCACATAGAGATGTACAGTACATATAGTAGTACTATAGAGACAATATACATAGAGGTAATAAAGACAAAACTGTTTCACAAATCTCCTCCAAGGAAACAACAAGGCCTCAAAAATAGCTGAAAATACGTTTGTATTTTTCCTGGGAACTATATCTGCATGGAGATTGCCCAAGAATACGTTTGTATTTTTCCTGGGAACTATATCTGCATACAGATTGCCCAAGAAGGGTGCCCCCTTAATTTGTCACTTTTATTTTTTGTATAGAATGGCTCGCGTATATTAAAGAGATCTCCAATGACGAGTAGTCTGCTATGGATGCATCTTTGGTCCATTTGGCTTCCGATGTTACAAGAAACTAAAGGTTAGTGGACCACTGTCACTGTCCTTTTACAGAAAATGTTTCTGAGCCCAAGACATGGATCAAACCTGTAACCTGATCAGAATCAATTAAGATCTGGTCTGGAAACTTCAAACAAACTTCAAAGCGTTTATAATGAGCTGTAATTTTAATTTAAGACGGTTCTTACCGTGCACAAATCTTATATTTTTCATACAATAATATTTAAATAAACAGTCGAGTGATTGAACTCAAACGCTTCTATAGACGAAATCGGAGTTTCAACTGCGCATACAATCTGAGTCGGGATAAAACGTAGTTCATTTATAACATGAGGCTGAAGCAGCTATAGTAAACATAACATTTCTGATTTCAGAAACTTTTTAATGTTTAGGTATTCGATAATGATAAAATTTGCTTATCGATTATCCTTGACAATAATCTTAAACGTAGTGTCTACAATAATGAACTCAAAAGATGGAAAAATAGTATTCTGTAGGTGTTTTTGTTGATTTGAGTAAAGCATTTGACACTGTGAACCATAGTATTCTTATTGAGAAACTTAATCATTATGGCATACCTTTCTAGTTGAAAACAGTTTGTTAAATTCAATAACACATTGTCTTCACATAGGACTGTTACGTGTGGTGTTCCTCAGGGTTCTATATTAGGACCTCTGCTATTCCTCATATATATAAATGATATTTCTAATTGCTCTTCCCTTTTAAATATAATCTTATTTGCAGACGATACTAGTCTTTTTTCTTCAGGTACTGATCTTAATCAGCTGATACAGTTAATAAACCAGGAGCTTAATGCAATAGCCTCGTGGTTTAAATCCAAAAAACTTTCCTTAAATGTTAAAAAAAACTAAATGTGTTATTTTCTGTGCCAGAAATAAACGCTACAAGAAAAACTCTGATATTAAGATTGATAATCAAATTATTGAGCAAGTTAGTTCCACAACATTTCTTGGCGTTCATATTAATGAACACCTCGACTGGAAACCACACATAAATATCATTTCACTAAAAATGTCTAAATCCATTGGGGTTATAAACAAAATAAAATCACTCATTTCTGCCACAGCTCGGCGATCACTATACTGTACCCTTGTTCTGCCCTACATCCAATATTGCAATATAATCTGGGCAAAGACTTATAGTACTAATCTTGAAAAGATCTTGAAACTACAAAAGCGCATCATGCGAATAATTGCTAATGTTGGATATAGAGAGCATACAAAGCCTTTATTTATTACTCGGGCTACCTATGGTAGAACGAGTCTGGTTGCTAAACCAGATCCGCTGTGTCATGAGCTGAGTTGCACTGGGTTATGTTTCGTCAAGCACGTGATCTGCTAAAACACATCATCCGAGGCCTTATTCGTAGGTACGAATCAGCGAATGCGATTTATAGCACACTTCTGACTTCTTCAATGATTCAGAGGTATCAGGATGGCCATGCGCCAGTGCATGGATGTTAAACCATTAAACTGTTAAAGGGTACTCATCAACGAATAGAAAAAGGTAAGAAAACATGGATATGGATTTTAAATATTCACGTTGTTAATACGTTTACTAGCCTGCGTCTCAGACGCAAAAATAGCAGTCTAGGCCTTATTCGCTGTTCGCCAGTTTGCTGTTGAATTATGTAAATTTAGATTCAGAAATATTAAGATAGACAGTTTATACTCTGGCTAAACTCTTTATATTGCATGTATATACAGTTTAATCATTTCCGAGCATTAACGTTACTTTCTTTTTCTTGTTTTTAGGTGTTCGTTTGCGAATTCATTATTAAACATATATACATACTGTAATACATAAGTTACTGTAATGTACATGTTTGTCAGTATTTAATCAACAAATGATCAGATTTTGTCATTTTGTCAGTGTGTAGTCTGTAAGGATACATACATCTTAAAGCAAAGTCAAGTCAAACTCAAGCACTCCTGTACTACCTGTATTAAACTGAAAAGTAAACAATTATTGACTGTCTGATTAAACATGTGATTTGTGTTTGCAACAAAGTCAATAAAGCTGAATAATTTACAATTAGCTTCCAACTAGCTCAAATTTTAAATGTAAAAATGAAAGTGGGCCTGTTCACATGAGATCGATTTATCAGTTATCGCAGGATACGACTAACTTGAGTGATAAAATACAACTACCAAGTCATTACGACTGTCTTTCGATATAATGCTAGTTTTATGTAAAGGCTCAGAGTTTACATGTTTAATTATCTCAGATTTCACCCTGTCTTCTGAGCTATCTCGGGTAGTATATTCAAATATTAAGTCAGGACTAGAAAAGGCTGGTGACCTAGGATTGCTGCACTGTATTACTCCGACAGATTTATCTCTTGGTACCCCAATTTATCTCAGTCGCATGTGAACAATTTACATTTCAAACATGAAAATTATTTCTTGTCAAGATATCTTGGGGAAAGGAGGAGCAACAGGTACCTCCCCCTGAGGTAACTCCCTTTATGTGAAATTGTTATAAACCAGGTTCAAGTCATAAATAAACCAGGCACAAGTCTTAAGCCTAGGCGAGTGCTGGTTACCTGAGTACTGAATACTGTCATGCAGGCATTATTACCTATCCATCCTAGATCAATCACCTTCACTTGACTTCACAGAATAGACTTATAAAAGTTATAAGACTGCTGTAATCTTTTAGGACTGACCAACGATAAATAACTCACCAGGCCTTGTATCATGCTTTCCAATTTTTGTCACAACCATATATCTACTTTGCAATATTTTTAACCTTTTTATTATCTTCAGAATTCATGCGTAATACAATTTACATTGTTCAATCATCTGTGAGTCATATACTAAATGCCAGTATCCGCATGTACGCAGTGCGTACCTATCTTTTTTCATTTTGTCTATGTTTCGGAATGGCAATCATTACGTCATCCCGTCAGGCTTTGCGAAACTGATGCGTGCTAATGCTAATCTTCATGCTTTCTTTCTTCGCTTTCCTGATGTCCTTGGAGCTGTTCACTGAAATATACTTAATTGTTGATCAGTAATGTCGCTGGCAAGTATCCTGATCTTATATACGCTCACAATGCTTACAATTGCACACACCGATTTCAGTAGACGGACTGTAGATCTACACCAAAGGCTTGTTTATACGGAGGCGAACTTTGCCGAAATCGTGCGTTTGTTACTATTTATATGATTTCTTGTTAATTTTCATGTTGCGTTCATATGAGAATCGAGGCAGCCCACCTAGCCGACATGTCGCTTTGTGCAACCGAGATCTCGGTTATTAGACCGGTCTAGCTCACCTATCCAGGCTGGAACGTCAGAGCTCCGGAATATACGCGACAATGTTTGTCTATACAAGTTCTTTCTGGACATGCAACGTTGTATTTCACAAGTTCTGTTTGCTCGTGTGTAGGTTATAAATTGAAAACGTCTCGTAAAAGTGCGATTCTGTGTATCGTGCATGGGAAAATAAATGCAGCACGGGTAGCAGGGCTAGAAATTGTCATGTAAACACATGATGAAAGTCGAGCCAGCTCGGGTGAAGCAGCAACTCGGGAATTCCCTGTTTGTACACACTGTGCGGTCACTGCCTCCTGCAAAGTACGTAGTCACAAACGCACCTTCATTTACTCGATTCAGTTTTGGGCAGGCGTCTTGTTTTTCAGTGAGGACGGACGTGTTTCAGTGAGCACGGACGTGTTTCATTGAGCTCCGACGTTTTTCAATAATTTCAATAAATTTCATTATGAAAGTCTTCTTAAAGAGTGTAAAGGATAAGATTTTGACTCTCGGAATTGAACCTCAAGACACGATTGTTAACCTAAAGAAAAAAATTCAAGATATAGAAGGAATTCCGCTCGATCAACGACGATTCGCCTTCGATGGTAAACAACTCGAAGATAGCCAAACCCTTCAAGACTATGAGATCTACAATGAATCTTCTATATGCCTAGCTGTTAACTCATCTAACTTAGACACCGACATACCTATATCGTTTGGGGAAGTATTAGCCATCTCGGAGAACGGAAGCCTGAAATGGCACGGAGATTTCGAAGGTCTTTGTGGCCTTATTGACCAATTGAAATTACCTCATGCGAAGTGGACTTCACCTGGCGGGGGATCAAAACTATACGAGAGTGAAGATTTATTCATCCGCTGGTACTCCACAAATGGTACATTAACCATCAAAGGAGTAAAGGCCGATGAAATAAAAGACAAATTGTATCATTATTAAGAACGAAAAAATCAAGAGAACTATATTAAATCTAACAAGGCAGGACGATAATGAATTGCAAATGAACTTAAATACCACTGCTCCTTTGAGTACGCGACCCACCAATATCGACGATGCCACGTTACTCTCCGACATTGTGAGTGATACCACCACCACTCTCTTGGGAGTAAAAACGGCCCCACCTTGTGATTCGACACTTAATGAATTCAAAAGTAAATTGAAATCGTTCGAAGAGTTTATTATTGCCAAAGTTGACGTCCTGTTAACCGAAATAACTAAGATCAGAAATGAGAAACACCGTTGCCTTGCGACCGAAGATCTTGTTAGCGATCTACGCAAAGAGATCTTTATAAATTAAAAAAAGAAAATGATGAGCTGCGTGACCGAAACAACAATATATCTTACATCATGTTGGATCTTAATACTAAAGTAAAAGATGCAGAGAATGAAAAGAAGATCGAATTTGATCACGGCCATTAAGATCTTACAGTCGGATAACACAAATACTATTAAAGCTAATGAAATTGAGAAGGATGAGGAGAAGCGAAATGAAGAAAATGTCAGCCGTAACCAACCAGGAAGTCCTGCTCAGATGCAGATTTTCCAGCGTTTTATCCAACAATAGATTCGCCGTACTGAGCGTCGAAGACAGTGAGGAAACCCCAGCTGATCAAAGCGTCACCATAGTCGAACAGTCAACCCAAACGAGTAAACAAAACCGCTACCGTCCAATGGGGAGACCAGATAAACGAAGAGTCACCAACTGGTAAGGAAAGACGCAAGGCCTGTCATTTACATTGCTGGAGATTCGATAAATCTCCAAGGTGGAAGATTATTAAGTAACTAGAAATACATGATCGCAACAACCCCTCGCCCACTTTTAATATATACATTTTTGTAAACCACCCCCACCACCATCACACACACTTTCTGGTTTTGGTGGGGGGTTTTTGTATTTAAGTCTATTATAGTTTTTATATTTAGTCTATGTAATAATAAAATTAACAGCCTGAAAATTTTTGAATAGAAAGAGAGAAACAAACCAGTATAACATCAAAGAAAATTCATTGGCAAAGTTCACCTGTAGTCATGTACTGTAGTATTAAAAAAAGAAACTATATATAGCCCTAAACTAAGACTATAGTCGTAAGTCTAAGACTATAGTCCTAAGACTAAATTTATAAGACTACAGTCCTAAGACTAAATTTATAAGACTATAGTCCTAAGACTAAATTTATAAGACTATAGTCCTAAGACTAAATTTACAAGATTATAGTCCTATGGCTATAGTCCTAAAACTAAGACTATAGTCCTAAGACTAAGATTATAGTCCTAAGACTAAGACTAAGATTATAGTCCTAAGACTAAGATTATAGTCCTAAGCCTATAGTCCTAAGACTAAGACTATAGTCCTAGCTAAGACTAAGATTATAGTCCTAAGACTAAGATTATAGTCCTAAGACTAAGATTATAGTCCTAAGACTATAGTCCTAAGACTAAGACTACAGTCCTAAGACTAAGATTATAGTCCTAAGACTATAGTCCTAAGACTAAGACTATAGTCCTAAGACTAAGATTATAGTCCTAAGACTAAGATTATAGTCCTAAGACTATAGTCCTAAGACTAAGACTAAGATTATAGTCCTAAGATTATAGTCCTAAGACTATAGTCCTAAGACTATAGTCCTAAGACTAAGATTATATATAGTCCTAAGACTATAGTCCAAAGACTAAGAACAACGAGATGAATCAAATAACAAATTTTCATTCAAAATAGATAATAGTGGCCAAGAAAAGACACAATGCCACGTCCTAGCGTCCAAAAAAAACTGTAGACAAGAATATTATTTATATTGCATGATTTTCTTTTTCAAGACTCAGCTAAACTGGTAAATATGAATCTCCTACCGTTAAACTTTCTTCTGCTTTTGTCACCACAAACACTGCCAATTCAGTCTATACTTTTTTCAGAATTCAGATTGTTTTTCTCGTTCGGTTTCTTTCGGTTTCTCCGTGAAAAAGCCGTTTGTTTCAAACTGATTTCTTCATCGTTCTCCCTCGAGTTAAGTAGAATACACCAGAGCAGATTTCTTTACAGGCTTCGGCCAGTTTCAGGACACAGTGTCGTTAACCCTGCTATTCGAATTCCGAACTGCGAAAGTTGCGGATTTGTTGACATATATATATATATATATATATATATATATATATATATATATATATATATATATATATATATATAAACATCTCGCAGAATTTCTTTCCCACTTGCGTGTAATTTCGCGTGTACTCCACGCGTGTCGAGATTAGCACCCTCACCGGGCCTTCGGCCCTACGCCCGGGCTCGGGGATTAAAGATACAATTAAAGTATCATGTTTTCCTGGTTGTACTACCTTAGACTTACGAGATCACACTAAGCCACTAATGCGTAAAAAGCCAGATGAAATAATTATTCACGTCGGAACAAACAGCCTAAGTGAACAGAATTCAGATTTGGCTCGAATGGTAGAAGATAAATCATCAGCGAAGGTTGCTATATCTAGTTTAATAAATAGATCAGATAACGAATCTCTACCTAGAAAAATTATTGCTGCTAAGTCAGTTAATTAATTTACACTCTAATATAACGGGTCGTGGATTAGCTCACATTGATGAGTTTAGGGTATTTATGAACACTTCTAAAATCGACATTCTTGCAATAAATGAAACAAAATTAGATTCAACTATTCATGATAATGAAATATACCTGCCAGGTTTTGAAGTCGTGAGAAAAGATCGTAATGTAAATGGCAGAAATGGCGGTGGCGTATGTTTATATATACGTTCTAATTTAAATTATCACATTTGGCACGATCTAGACGACACGTTATTAGAGTGTCCGAGTATTGAAATTACCAAACCACGCTCTAAATCATTTCTGGTCAGCACTTGGTATAGACCTCCGAGCTCTCCAGTCAATATTTTTAACGTATATTATAAGTAATATTGGGTATTTCACTCGATTACATAGCATGTTCTAAGGATTTTGGGTGAAGGAAAATTCGAGTGTAGAATATATACATTTTAAGACCAAACCGGGATCAGTTGCGAAAAATGCAACTACACAGGCCTTTCGGCAGGAATTGAACCCACGATCTTGCGATTCTAGTGCAATGCTCTGACCATTGAGCCACGGAGGGCGTTGCCGAGAGCTTGATCGCGAGTTCTGTATATATAATAACCTGGTAATGCCAGGAGAGAATTGGATATATTATAAGTAATATTGGGTATTTCACGCGATTACATAGCATGTTCTAAGGATTTTGGGTGAAGGAAACTTCGAGTGTAGAATATATACATTTTAAGACCAAACCGGGACCAGTTGCGAAAAATGCAACTACACAACTACACTAGCGAAATGCCCAATATACACAACTACACTAGTGAGATGCCCAATATTACTTATAATATACCCAATTCTCTCCAGGCATTACCACCTTATTATATATACAGAACTCGTGATCAAGCTCTCGGCAACACCCTCCGTGGCTCAATGGTCAGAGCATTGCACTAGAATCGCAAGGTCGTGGGTTCAATTCCTGCCGGAAGGCCTGTGTAGTTGCATTTTTCGCAACTGTTCCCGGTTTGGTCTTAAAATGTATATATTCCACACTCGAATTTTCCTTCACCCAAAATCCTTAGAACATGCTATGTAATCGAGTGAAATGCCCAATATTACTCATAATATACCCAATTCTCTCCTGGCATTACCACCTTATTATATATACAGAACTCGTGATCAAGCTCTCGGCAACGCCCTCCGTGGCTCAATGGTCAGAGCATTGCACTAGAATCGCCAGGTCGTGGGTTCAATTCCTGCCGGAAGGCCTGTGTAGTTGCATTTTTCGCAACTGGTCCCGGTTTGGTCTTAAAATGTATATATTCTACACTCGAATTTTCCTACACCCAAAATCCTTAGAATATTTTTAACGCATTTGAGAAATTAATTGACAAGATTGACGCTGAGGGTATAGAGTGTCATCTACTTGGGGATATTAATTGTGATTTGCTACCTACAGAAATTTCATGATTTATTTGATCTTTATGGGCTAAGTCAATTGATTACTGAACCAACACGAGTTACTCTTAATTCGCAAACGTTGATTGATTTGTGTGTGACAAACTCACTTCAAAAAATAATTAACTCAGGGGTTCTGCATCTTGGTATTAGTGACGCTACCTCCATAAGGTCGGCCTTATGATTGGATGAAGCCAAACTTTCGGCTGCTGGGGGCAATGGGGCAACGCAACGTCTGACCGACGTCCAAGGAGCGGTAGAAAACAACAATGGCCCAGCGGGGTTTTTTTAAATTTTTTTGTGGTTGAACTTCTTTAGAATTGATATAACGAAGCCAGTATGTATTAGAATCATTGTCCTTTCAGTGAATTCTGTCTGAGGTATGTTTGCTGGCAAAAATAGATTGAAGGAGGAAATATATTGCCAAACGAAAGCAAAATTTTGCTTGGATTGATGGAAACTCCTGACGAAAATCCAGGTTTTATTTAGTATTTATTCGTCTTTATTTTATGAATTCTTGCAACCCTGTCAAGCTGTGCCTTTGCTCTTATGAATAGTCTCCTCGTACCTTTTAAATCATTGTAAGACCACATATATTTTTGATCTTTGATGCCTTTAAAGCACTGTCGGCTCGTATTTCTGTGTTTTGTTTGATTTTTTGACTGTTCAGAAAATTTAATATTTATGGTTTTTATTGATCATGTCCGCATCCATATGCTCGACAGATTATAGCCACTAGATTTCAGTAGGCTTTAGCCCTGATTAATGTTATCTTTGTTTGATTCAGGATAGTTCATAGCCTTTTTTCTTGTCTTTTGATACCTCGACACTTGGAGCTGCCCTACAAAAAATCAAGAGATCCGCGTGGTTTCGGACTCAAATTGTGTTTTTTTGTCAAATATTCAAGCTACGTTTTTGCTGCTAAAAGACTTTAGAAAAAATATCTATTACTGTAGCATGTTTGTATTTCTTTGTAATTGGGTCATAACAAAATATAACTTAAAAAATAAAGATTTTCTTGCATATAAAGAGGACTGGGGCTGCCCTGCATGTCAGCCTCCATGATGGCTTCAAAATTTGATTTGTAGGTACCGTTCCAGTCCTTATATAGAGTTCACTGTTGACCATTCAATGATCTATGCGACTCGTAAAACCCATTATGAACAAGGAGCAACACGTATTATTCAAACACGTATTTATAAAAATTTTAATAAGGACGGATTCCTTTGTGATTTATCACAGAAATCATGGGATGATGTCCATATTCAAACGGACGATATGTGGAACCTGTGGAAAAAAATGATTATGGAAAGTATTGATAAATATGCGCCATATAAGAGCGAATGTGTTGGCAAAAAGAACTCACCTTGGATTACAAATGAATTAATGCGAAAAATGCACAAACGAGATTATCTTAAAAAGCAGGCAGTATCCAAGAATGATGGATTGTCATGGCAACAATACAAATATGCGAGAAATCAAACAAACAATGCAATTAGAGCGGCTAAACAACGGTATTTTACAGAAAATCTAGAAGCTAGTAAAACTAATCCTCGCCGCAAAACTTGGAAACTCATTAATGAGCTGAATTCTCGTAAATGTAGCAAATCACAAAATATCTCTCAAATTAAACTTGGAGACCAAAATTATTAATTCTCCTACTACAATGGCTGAGACCTTTAATGAATATTTCACGAATATTGGTCCAAATTTAGCTCAGCAAATACCGCCAATAGATGTTGAGTCTGAATTCTATTGTGAACCGACCGATCAAACCTTTAGTCTTAAAACTCCTAGGGTTAGGGTTAGGGTTGGAAATAAAATCACAAACAACGAACAACGCAACCTCGTACCCAGGGTCTTATCTCCGCTGCTCCGCCCACCGCTGCGAAAAGACCGAAAAGACCCTGGTCTGGGCTGGTCACATGTATCCCATATTCTGGGATATTTTTCAACTTTGTCGTTAGGAGGGGTTAGAGAACTTAGGATTTGTCATCATTGTACGCGGAGACTATCGAGACTGGTGGAGGCAAGTCGCAAGAGAATCTTAAAATAAACACCGATATATGCCGACGATGATATAATATACCGACGAAAAAACATTGGCAAAACATTTGGTTAAAGACCCTCAGACACTTCGCTGTTCGGTAAGGCCAAGAAGCGGCAACGCGCTTCGCAACAGTGCAGCAACATTTTACTGAAAAGTTGTCAGTGATTGTGAATATTTTACCTATATCTTTTGTTCGGTAGAACTTTATTGTCATTAAAATTAAACGTAAAATACAAAATAAGAAAATACATATATTAGAAAAACAAGCTCTTTCTTCCACGCTTCCCACCAGACTGCTCCAAACCGGTTTCAACTCCCTCTTCCGCTACAGGTCACCTAAGAAGTCTTTGAATTTCAACTTCATAAAAAACAAACAAGTCTTCACAACATCCCCCCTCCCCGCACTATGAGGAGTGCTCAGTGCGTTGTAAGTTACATGCAAAAAAACATTAAAAAACGTGTCCGAAGTCACTCTTGTGGTAGCAAGGGCACCAATTTGTGGATCGGTCGAACTACGGTCTTGTTACCACATTGAACTTTGGCTACCCGAGTGTGACCATCCTTTCCGGGGTACGTCTCAACAATACGGCCTAACGGCCAACGGCCTCTTGGGAGTTGAGGTTCCAAGGCCAGAACAATGTCACCTTCTTTCATGTCCTTTACTATCTCCGTCCATTTGGGTCTTCTGTTCAAAGTCGGAAGATATTCTTTCAACCATCGCGGCCAAACTTGAGAAATCAACTGCTGGACTCTTCTCCATCGATTTCGCAAGTTAAAGCTTGTGGAATCAACTGTTTCGGGGGCTACTTCGCCGCCCATTTGCCCATGCAGAAAGTGGTTTGGTGTCAACGGCATTGCATCTCTTGAATCTGACGACTGATAGGTTAGTGGACGTGAATTGAGTAAGCTCTCCACACCAGTAAATGCAGTAAGTAACTCTTCGTCCCGAATGTCACCATTTTTCAGAACTGCGTATATAGCGTTTTTGGCCGATTTGATCATTATCTCATGAATTCCGCCGAAATGTGGCCCTGCTGGTGGGTTGAAATGCCACGTAACTTTGTTGAACATATGCGCTGTCTTCCGTTGAATTTGGCCTTGATCCAAATTACCAACCAGATCGCGCAACTCATTCACAGCCCCAACAAAATTGGTGCCATTATCGCTGGTTACCTCTGACGGTACACCTCGACGACTTGTGAAGCGTGTAAAGGCGTTGAGAAAACTTCTGGTATCAAGTCCCCAAGCCATCTCCAAGTGGATGGCCCTTGTGGCAAGACAAGTGAATAAACAAAGATATCGTTTTTGTCTCTTCCGTCCTCTCCCTTGAATTGTGATGAATGGTCCGGCGTAGTCCACAGCACATTGGTCGAAGGGACGAAAGGTGAACCTGAGGCGAACTTGCGGAAGTGGAGCCATCACTTGGTTGGCAAGCTTCGTTTTTCTTTTCCTGCACTCGTTGCACTCATTTTCCCAACTTCGGATTTCTTCACGAGCTGCTATTACCCAGAATCTCTGCGATACTTGAGACAAAATGAAGTTTGTCCCAGCTGAGTGGTTTGCCATGTCATGGTAGTGTTTTACGATGAGCTTGGTTACATGGTGTGCCCGTGGCAGGATAATTGGGAACTTCACATCGTGAGGGAGATATTCTGCAAACATTAGTCGTCCTTCTAGACGGATTATACCATTGTCGTCGATTCGAGGGGATAACTTGACCAAGGGACTCTTTGGTGAGATTGGTTTGTTATTCTTCAGGGCTTTGTACTCCTCTGGAAAAGCTTCAAACTGCGCTTGTCGTATTATATCTTCCTCGGCATCAAGGATTTCTTCAGGTAGGAGCTCTGTACCAACAATCTTGTTGTTTTGGGACTGCATGTTGCAGAGAACTCGGATGACTCGCGCGTGAATACGAACCAAATGCATCCAGGACGAATAACGACTTGGGCTCAGTCTCCAATCTTGGTCTAATTTCCTCTGATCCACCTCACGTTGAACGGGGTTAAGCCGACTCAGAAGGACCGTTGCTTTCTTGCTTTCCTTCATTTCATGTGGGGGCTTACCATCAGCTCTAGGCCAGTGTTTTTCTTCTTTCATCAACCAATCTGGGCCATTCCACCACAAATAATTACCTTCTATCTCTTCCGCACTTACACCCCAGGACACCAAATCTGCCGGATTTTGCTCGGTGGATACATGCTGCCATTGTTGAGGGTCACTGAACATCTGAATCTCGCCAACTCTATTAGCTACGAACGCTCGAAAGTCCTTCCCGTGTCCTCTTATCCACCAAAGAACATCAAGACTATCTGAATAGAAGGTTACGACACTCATTGGTACTTCTAAGACTCCGATTAAGGCCTGCGTCAATCTCAAACCAATCACTGCAGCCATTAATTCTAGTCGAGGGACAGTCACAGGCACCAAAGGCGCAACTCTACTTTTTGACGCTAACAGGCGACAAGTTGGTGGATGCGGTTGCTCATACTCGAAGTGTGCATACACTGCAGCACCAAAGGCACTCGTAGATGCGTCGACAAACGTTATCAGTTTGAAGGAAGTGATGGTTGGTGCATTTCTGATGCAACGAGGAATTCTCACTTGAGATACACGTGATAACTGCTCTAGCCATAATCGAATTTCGTTAACTACATCATCGTGTATGTCATCGTCCCAATCGTAGCCTCTAGCCCATAAAACTTGAAGGAATATCTTTCCTCGGATGATCACAGGCGAAATCAAGCCAAGCGGATCGAACACTGCGGCTATCTTTTTCAAAACATTTCTTTTTGTAATCGGCATGGATGATGGCACAGAAGGAGTTGAAACTGCAAGAGTATCTGCACTGCTGAACCACGATATTCCCAACGTCTTTGTGGCTGGCTGCTCATCGTTTCGGATTACTAGCTCTGACGCTCGATACTCTTCTGGGATTGCGGCAATGACTTGTTCGGAGTTCGATACCCACTTTCTAGCTTGCATTCCAGCGATCTGCCACAGGTCTTGTAGCTGTTGACGAAGTGCTACGGCCTTGGCTTCGTCTTCGACACTGTCAATAGAGTCATCCATATAGGTTGACTTAAGGACAGTTTCTGCAGCCAATGGGTAACGATCTTGAAAACGCCGTGCATTTTCTTGAGCCACGAATTGCGATTCCATAGGTGCGGAATATTTACCAAAAACCACTCGGGTGAATTCATATTCATCTGGCTCTCGATCACTTTCGTAGTCACGCCAAAGAATTCTGAAGTACGGCCGATCTTTCTCTTCTATTTCGATCTGTAGGTACATCTCCCTGATGTCGCAAGCTATGCCAATCGGATTTCGTCGAAAGCGAACAAGGACATGGAATAATTCGGTTTGAAGTTTCGGACCAGCGTGAATAGCATCATTCAGCGATACTCCTTCGTGTTTAGCGGAGCAGTCAAACACTATTCGCACCTTGGTCGTCGTTTTCTCCAGCTTGACTATGGCAAAATGCGGCAGGTACCAGCTGGATGGAGGCGACTTTTCCTCTGGGGGTACCTTTCGCAGGTAACCCTTTTCGACATAAGCTTTGATGGTGTTTTGATATTCCTTCTTTACAAAGCTGTCCTTGCCTTTTAAATTTCTCTCAGTACTTTCCAGGCGTTTCAGTGCCATTTCACGATTGCTAGGTAGTTCAGGACAGTCCTCCTTCCATGGCACAGATACACGATATCTGTTTCCGGTGTACGTAATCGAAGACTCTATCTTTTCAAGTGCCGTCTTTTCTTCTTTGGTCATCACCTGTGTGCGTTTGATCTCCGTTCCATAATTCTCGACTTCCCAGAACTTTCTCAATGTGTCATTGACGTCGCAGCAACCTTGAATGGCATTTTCTTGCTGGGGTTCCCTGTTTAGAAAAGAGTGGACCATGTGGGATCTGTTTCCTCTAGCTGCTTCTCCCCCTGTAGTTCCTATACATGTCCACCCAAGTGGTCCCAAACGTGCGATTGGGCCTCCAGTTGGTCCTTGGACATCTACCATCGAGTAATGCAGGTCTGCATTGTCTACTCCTATCAATAGATCGACAAAGCTATTCTTTGCAGGCTTGGGAAAATCACACTGTTCTAAATGCGGCCAGTGCTGTTTCTTCTCGTTCCAATCGGCAACTTTATAAGTTCCTGTTACTTGATGAGGGCATGTCTTGACTTCGATAGTCTTTCTAAATTCTCCACTCACACTTTCAATGTCGATCTTGATTGGCATGGACTGAAAAGTTTCCACTGAACTGTTCAAAACATGAACTTGCACCTTTTGGAATGGTTCTTGAAGACCCAGAAAACTGGCAACATCTTCATGCAAGAATGTTTCATTAGAAGCATCATCCATAATTGCATTTACTTTCACTTTCTTCCCATTCGCTTTCAACCATACCGGAACAGTCCGTAATGAGTATCGTTCACCATGGCTTGTTGGCTTTTGTGTTGTCACCGTAACTGTACTGCGCTTGTCTGCCCCCTCCCGTGGAAGTACTGGGGGCGTTTCGGAAGTGTCTGATGGCAGGGTGATGCTTTGACGATGTAGCAAATGGTGATGATTAAGCTGGCATCCATCCACATTGCATGGTTGCGACCTCCGGCAGTCCTTACCACGGTGATCCTTACTCAAACAGCGAAAACATAATTGCTTCTCCTTAGCGAAGTTCCATCGATTTTCAACAGGTTTCTGTTGGAAAAGTCGGCAAGCCCAAATACCGTGAAATAATCCACCACAACAAACACATGGGGGTTTACGTTTGACATCATGCTCACCTTCTGGCTTCGGCTTTCGTTGGTTGCCACCTGTGGTGAAGAAGGATCTTGGTTTCCCCTTTCCACCAACCTTAGTTGTTCTTTGGGAGTTGTTCTCATCTCCTTCAGCTTCTACACCGTGGGCCATTTCGATTGCTTCCA
Source organism: Corallium rubrum (assembly GCA_964035015.1). Classification (NCBI taxonomy): domain Eukaryota; kingdom Metazoa; phylum Cnidaria; class Anthozoa; order Scleralcyonacea; family Coralliidae; genus Corallium; species Corallium rubrum. The sequence continues at coordinate 6,440,986 of OZ036010.1, forward strand.
CTCTAATGGAGACTTCTTCTTTTAACCAGTCCCGTAGACTAATAACAGATCTCTCTTTGCTGTGTTCGCTCATCCATCTTGTGTAGCTCTCCAACTGGCGTTCTGTTAACTTTTTAACCAACAAACTATGCAAAGTTCCATCACCCAGTTCACCATGTTTTCCTTCTGCGTGTAGTTTGACCACAGTCACCCTCTCACCAGGTCAGAAAACCTTTCAAAACCTCGCACATCATTGTTACGTAGTGCAGCCATCCTTTCCAACTCATCTAAATAAGCTCGTAGTTGGCGTCTCTGACCTCCAAACTTCGATTTCAAAATCTCTTTTGCCTCCTCATACTCTGGTGTTGACACCCCAAGTCCTCGAATAGACTCTAGAGCTCTTCCAGTCAGACTTTGGCGGAGTCTTGCCATCTTTAAACTAGTTGGCTCTGTTGACATGTCAACGAGACTCTGAAATAACCCCCAATATTCTTCAAACCTGGTCTTGTCTCCATCGAATGTTGGTACTTTCAATTGCTTTAGTCGATGATTAATGGTTGGCCCTTCAGTTGCATTAGGAACAGTCGATACCATTGGTTGTTGTGTCACAGTAGCCAAGGTAGAACTAGAGGCATTCTGTCCATCTATTGGTTGTGCCAATGTATGGTTTGTTGCACTGGGATTGTTTGGTTCTTGCATTGGTTGTGCTGCAGTATCAATGGTTGGGTTGGAGAGGTTTTGTCCTCCTGTTAGATCTACCACATTATTGGCTGTTGGACTAGGCCCATTCTGACCCTCTGTTGCCTGCTTTGCACCATTTACTGCTGTGCTGTCATCATTGTGCCCAACTGCAGGGTTCACCACTGTACTGGTTGCTGAATTTCCAGCAATGAGTACAGTTTGTGCCTTTTCAATGACTTGTTGACAGTCCAATTCCAATTCATCTGATTCTTTCATTATGACCTTCTGACTGTTATAATCCTTTTGTTCCAAGTGATAAGCAGACAGATCATCCATGATATTTTGAGTATCTTCTAATGAAGTCCATAACTGTTCAACGCGATGCTCAATTTCTTGTTTCTCAAGGGCAGTCTGTGGTGCACTCAGTAACTTTTCTAGGTGATGTCTGATTTTCGTTGTGTTTCGTTTACTGGCACGTTTGCGACGACTTAACTCGAGTGCTGCTTGAAGGTTCTTTATTCCTTCATCGACTTTTGGCTCTTCGGGAATGTTATCAAGCTCTGGTTCCCCTTCAGACATATTGCCCTTTAGAAGTGGGTTGTCCTACTACGATGAAGTTTCCACCATAGACAAGAATGTGTACCATAGAAATGTGAGATAGTGTCTCCAAATGTTGATGTAATCTCTCTCAAATCAATGTCACTGTTCGAAACATCCAATATCCAAAACCCTTTATGCCAGACGATAAAAATTTATCCAAAAATCCTCTATACGAGAGGATAAAGTAACATAAAATTCGATATCCAAAATCCTTTCTACGAAACGATAAATCAGCGTAAATTTGATATCCAACAATCCTCTATACGAGACGATAAACCAGCGTAAATTCGATATCCAACAATCCTTTATACGAGACGATAAACCAGCGTAAATTCGATATCCAACAATCTTTATACGAGACGATAAACCAGCGTAAATTCGATATCCAACAATCCTTTATACGAGACGATAAACCAGCGTAAATTCGATATCCAACAATCCTTTATACGAGACGATAAACCGCGTAAATTCGATATCCAACAATCCTTTATACGAGACGATAAACCAGCGTAAATTCGATATCCAACAATCCTTTATACGAGACCATAAACCAGCGTAAATTCGATATCCAAAAGTCCTCTATACGAGACGAATCCACGAATGTCCTGGCAGGATCGCCAAAAATGTTCGGTAGAACTTTATTGTCATTAAAATTAAACGTAAAATACAAAATAAGAAAATACATATATTAGAAAAACAAGCTCTTTCTTCCACGCTTCCCACCAGACTGCTCCAAACCGGTTTCAACTCCCTCTTCCGCTACAGGTCACCTAAGAAGTCTTTGAATTTCAACTTCATAAAAAACAAACAAGTCTTCACAACATCTTTCCTAACTTCCGACGAACAGCGAATTTGAAGGGATTCTCTTCCTCGAAATGAATGTTTACTTATTCAGTTACGACGCCAAGCTGTTACGCCTGTCGCCTGCGCGCCGTTTGCCCAAAGAGGATTTGGAATGTCATCATTATTGTGAATAAATATATGGAAATCTGAAAGTCCTTGTGATTTAACATCGCCAAGATCGCCAAAACTCGACCTATAGCTTTCAACAAAAGCTAAGGTTAGTGACATATTTCATTATTGTTTTAAAAGTGGTTTAAATTTGTAACGCAACAGTTATGTGAATGCAGCGGAAGCAAAAAAAAAATACCGCATGCAATCATGATCAGAGCTGAAAATCGATTCCTGTTTGGGAAGTGATGCCGTCATGTTGATCAAGGAAACACTGACCTTTTAACAACATATTAATATCACTAGTCTATATCAATTCCCCTTTGATTTAAAAAACAACAAGGTTTTTAATATGAATCGAAGTCACTCACTAATGAGCCTATTGTTGAACGTTGTTTTTATTGCGTTGTTCTTTTATACACTTGTTGTTTTAAGAATAGATATAATTGCGCCGTGAGTGCATAAAGCAGTCAGAATAATAAAAAAGTGCTCAACATGTTATCAAAAATCATTAAATGTTGAATAATATAGCAATCACATAACTACGGAGTATCGAACAATATTTAGTATACTGTGTACTTCATAAATATACATCAAAGCCCAAGGTGTCAGTACATTTCGATTGAAACTTTGCTCTAGTCACTTTAACACATTCTTCTATTCCTTATAATACCTAATGTGTTCGTAACTTACCAATACTCTCATTGTTATTTAGGTGTAATTTCGTCTGGTAGTTAATTCTGCAACTACAACAGATCTAGAATGCAAACAATCAATTCAAGTGCGGCGCAACAAACATTGTTCTTTGAAAACGGTTTTAAAACCAAGACGGTTTGGTGAAGCAAACTTCAAATAACACATTGGAAGGTGCTATATATAAATCAACCAATAAAAGAAATTAACATTTCAAACATTGTCTCTGTGATTATTCCGCGGTCTTCTTTATACAAAAGTACAAATCCTACTAGCCCACTCCCAGTAAGTCTGCGTGACACGTGACCAGCCCAGACCAGGGTCTTTTCGCAGCGGTGGGCGGAAGTGGGGGAGCGGAGATAAGACCCTGGGTACGAGGTTGCGAACAACGTGCTCTGATGCATTCTCGTCCCCAGAAACCGTTCTGGGGACGAGAGGCTCTGGGGACGAGAATGGCTCTGATGGCGACACAATCAGATTGCCCGGCCGCGCGGGAAATCGAATGGCTCTGACACCGCTGGACATACGCGTGCTCAAAATCATCGTGACGAACAAAAATCGCAATAATCGAGATCTGTGTCAAGAATAGTGGGCTGCTCGCCGCTGCTCACAGCAAATATGTGTATATATATAACACGATCTTAAAAACGCTTTATCCATACAAATAAATGCTTGACGAGAACCATCGATTAATATTCGGCCACAATAATTGTCGACATGAAAATCGATAGAAGTCGGCTATGTATATTGGTAAGTTGGACGGAGCGCGATATAAAGAAACGACAGACGATTTATACAGCGTTTAGAAGATACATCGTCCATTCTCTGTGCGTAAACAACTGAACACGCTGAGGAAATATGAGTTAATCTATTATTGCATCTATATTTTTAGGTTCTTTGTCCCCCGGTAATAAAACCGGAGAAAAAGACCCAGGCTAAATTAAAGCTGGAACAAAAGCCCGCGACGAAAGTTTACTCGCGCCATTTACTCGCGACTCGCGAGGCGCGCCAATTAGACTATCTCCACAAGAAAGGGTCACAGTATATCAAAGAACATATACGTACTGTTTACCTAGTCGAAATATAATAAGGTTAGATATACTGCCGAAACAGAGAACGTAGGAGTCTAACGTTTCGAGCGAAGGCCCTTCGTCAGAGAGAAACGAAGGGCCTTCTCTCTGACAGGTTGGCCCTGGCCTTGCTGCTTTATAGTCAGACAATAACAAAATGCGAGTATAATAATAAGCACCGAATAGAGCAAATACCGGTAAGATATCAATATGTTGAACTGTTCAGTGATAAATATATTAGATCCGTTGTTTAATTTTCAGAAAAACGGCCTTGTTGTTTAATACATTTAACTACATTGGCAAACTTCGGCGCTTCGTGCGCCGCTGCAGTTCATAAAGATCATAGATTCTATTTGTTAAAATGTATGCAATTATGCATTGCCATTGCCATATACACGCGTAAAAACGCACAACTTGTTCACGGTTGTCAACAGGCGTGAACAATGTTGTGCTGCTCGCCGTGAACAAGTTGTCAACAAGTTGTTCACTTATGGTTCGAACAACTTGTTCACGGATAAATCAACAGTCATGAACAAGTTGTTCCAACAGCACATTTTTTATAGCCAACAACGTTGTTCGCACATGATACAACATGTTGTAACAGCATGACGAAATAACAACGATGAACAACAATGTTACAACAATGGTGAACATGGTTGATGTATCAACACGTTCTTCGGTTGTTACAACATGTGTGAACAACGGTTGTTGTTTCATCAAGCTGTAACAACTTGTTGAAACAATGATGAACAATGTTGTTCATTTATCAATGTTGTTCACATATGTCAACAAGTTGTTACAGCATTGTTCAGGCAACAATGATGTAACAACTTGCGAGATTTTTACGCGTGTAGTCTTGCTAGAGTACGCACAGGCTACGCTAAGCTTTCAGGCGTCTTGTAATTAATATAAATGTAATATGCACCAATATCACCTCTACTATAATTGACGATTGAGAAGCTATTTCATAAACTTGTGTATCGTGTTTTACCAGGGTTACAAGCACTCGAGAACAACAAAAATCACTTGGCCTATTGCCTCGTAATTTTCAATGTTCTCTCGTGTTTGTAAAACATTCAAAAACAATAAAAATCACTTGACTTGCAGCTCGTTGCAGCCTCATGATTTTCATTATTCTCTCATGTTTTACAAACACTCCAGAACAATGAAAATCGTGATTTTCATTGTGCTCTCGTGTTTGTGAAATATTACATAATAGACAGAAATCATTAGTGTTAATTATACCCAGATTACTGCAGTATTCATCAAAGTCTTTAACCAGCACCAGGAAGATCTTGTGTCACAAACTCCAACACACATCTTTTTTTGCCACTGAGTTCCCTACACACTTTTAAAACTTATAGCTGATTAGTTTTCTTTGTTACATTTAGAACTTCTGTTTTAAGTTTATATAGTTTATACATGTATACACGAAAAAAATTAACAAAATTTCTGAAAGCCATACACTTAAATATTTTTTACTGCAGCCTGAACCAGTCAAAAATTGTAACTTAGCTTGTCAGTGAGAGAATTAAGTTAGTTCAAGTTACTTTAAAATTATTTTGTTGTTTTAAATTTCATAGAAATGTTTTACACTACTTTTGGTGACGATGAATGTGGCGATGGAACTGAGCCCAAATCGTTTAAACCAGATCCAAAGGTAAGGTTGGCTAATATGTATTGGATCACCAGCCCTCTAAAGTTTATCTTAGTCAATAATTAATTGGGACTGTCGTACGTATTGTAAATTTTGTACGCTTGGCAATGGTGCCGAGCATACAAAAATTTTGAAAATTTTGTACGCTCGGCAGTGGTGCCGACCGTACAAAAATTCTGAAAATTTTGTACGCTCGGCAGTGGTGCTGAGCGCACAAAAATTCTGAAAATTTTGTACGCTTGGCAGACGTACTGTAATTGCACTGCACTGTACTGTACTGTAATGTACTGTAATTGTACCATGCTATACTACTATACTGTACTGCACTATAATTATTACTCGGGCTACCTGTGGTAGCCAAGTCTAAGGTTTCGGTGGCTTTCCTGTATTATTCGTCAGTATTATTTTTCTGATCGACAAATTGCAATTATTGCATCATTGCGATAGGCTTTGCGAAACCACGCGGTGTGCCCAACTGCGATGGCGAACCTTTAATACTGTAGTATAGTTCTCCGAAAGAAACAAAGAATCAATCTCTCGGCGATACTAGACATTGTGTGGCCGTTTTACCAAAACTCGCCAGGATCTGTTGAAGTAAAGGCGAGCTGTTTCATTATTTCCATTGGTACACTATTTTCACAAACGCAGTTGTCGCAGTTTAATTACAATGCTTACAGTATTAGATAGCCGTTGTCCAAATTTAGTTATAGAACACAAGTTTTTAATATACCAATTAAACCATTTTGTTTGAGCAGTTTACCCTGCGTGTTTTTATAATAGATCCGTCGGTAAATCGGTTATCCATGTATGAATTAAAAATTTTGAAAAGTTGTTGAACTCAATTACAGTAACTTAAGCATATTGAATCACCATAGTCACACAGACATGAATACATGTAGCCTCAAATAAAACAATCCTCTTAAAAATTGACATTGTGATTACTATACTGTATAGCTTGGATTTGTTCATGTAATCAGTACTAATCACTCAAGATTTTGAGCCTTGTGCCCTAGGGTTGTCCACATTATGTCAACATGATTTTGAGCATAATAGTGAGGCAAAAGTATAGTTCCACTCTTTGTGTTCTAGAAAAACTTGCCAAAACCATATTAATTCCCATACAAGACACCAGGCATGGCACTTTCTCGATACATGCACAATGCAAACCCTAACCCATAACCATTTTGGTTGTGCATATACTGAATCGAGGAAGAGCCCCAGGCACCTCATTTTAAGACCAGTCATTGCTTAACAATGACTTCCGGACATGCATGGCTTCCAGTATATCCAGTTATATGACTACCAGTCCAGTACAAGTTCTAATGCACCAGTGTCAGCTGCCTCTAATTGTGTCTACTGTCATCTACTAATTCATTTTACTTATCTTTATGCAATCATAATGGAGCATAATACCAATGCTACATTATTTGAACACATGATCATTCCTTATCTGTATGCTGCTAGTGTAAAACACAAGTTCTCTTTAGTTCTGTTCACCTGATATTGATTAAAATTTCAGTTTTAAACTCCAGGCTAAATTAACTGTCACAAACTTGTACCCAGGGTCTTTATTACGTGCCGTTTATGTACCTAACATTTAGAATTAGTGGGCAATTCCTTTTTATCTGCCAACATCATCAACTTTGAATGATACTCATGAAAATCTTGGACCATGGCTCTATTTTCTCTTGTACAGTACTTTTTTGGCTAAATTTTTTTATAATCTGTAGATCCAGGCCAAGGGCCAGGTTTGGACAATCACTACATGTGATGATCAGTGGTGGTAAAATCTGATGCTTGTAATATATTTCTGGAAGATAAATCTAAAAACCTGGAAGTTAAATTTACTGTCACAGCTGTCTACATGTACACAGAATGTTGGTGGAGTCGCATTGTTATCATGCATGTATATCAATACTATAGAACAATCATGCTGTCCTTTTATTGAACATTCTATACACTGATGGTCTGCAAACTATGGTCACAACCCAAAAGCAGGGCACAAAACATTCCCACAGGATTTTGTCAGAAGTCGAACAATTTATCTTATACTTTTTCAGCATTTGCCGACGAACATTGGTCAAGTTAACCCAGTTGTCTGTTACCCAATGTTAGTAGACATGAAATCCTCAAATGCAACAGTATTTTTTGTTCACTACTTTCATAAGTTCATGTAATTACAGTTACATACATGTATGTACAACAAATAATGTACTAAATTTATCATGAGATCAAAAGCCATATATACACTAGGTCAGCTAAATCCTGTATTCAGTGGGTTATGGCACAATGCTTGAAATTGTGCAGTGGCTTGTCAGCCAAAAAATTTCCAGACTGTTGGTCTACACATACAAATAACAACAAGACGCCTGGTCAGGCGTTCACTTGGCTACGGCAAAATCGCAGTGAGTAGGTGGAGGTGTTTTGGATAAAAGGTCATAAAAGGTACTGAAATTGTTATGAAAGCTGCAATCACACACATGCGCAGGTTATCACAAACACAGTGGCGTAGCCAGGGGGGCAAGGGGCAACACACCCCACCCCGGTCTTTAAGGCCGTTCTATTGCAACTTGAAATCCATGGAGAAACTTGTAGGGGGTACACTTTTGTTTTAAGGCAAAGTGAGTAGACTAGTAATGTTGTAATTTTCAGGGGAACACCCCCACCCCCTTTAGGAGCTCGAGGTACTTGACCCCCAAGACCCTGGCTATCTATTACTCTATTAAAGTCTAAACACAGTGGTCACAGACAAAAGTCAAAACATAATCTAATTCTCCGATAGAATAGAAAACGCAATTCGCAATACACAAAACACGATTGCCTGTTTAAACAGGCAATCTCACGTTTGGGGATTTTACATATTCGTAATATTTGGGTCTTCCTGAGCGAAATCATAATATATCTTGTTACCCGAAAATTTCATCTTCATGGACTTTTTTGCTGTCAAAGTTACCAAATGTGATGTCACAAGAGGCATTTTTGTGGCAAGTAACAAAAGAAAACTGGTTTGGAATGCCTCTGGTGACATCACATCCGGTAACTTTGACAGCGAAAAACTCCATGAAGATGAAACTTTCGGCTGACAAGATATATTATGATTTTGCTCAGGAAGACCCAAATATTACGAATATGTAAAATCCCCAAACGTAAGATAGGCACTTTAATATTTCCATACAGCGTTGAGCGTTCACATGTCGAGTCTCCATAGGGTATTAAATATCAACACAGCATGTTTACCTGTCAAGCCGTCTGGTTGTATGACCTGTGGTTGCATGAGTCTAGGTTTCGCCTTGGTTTCTGTTTTGTTAATTTTCTCATCGCGTTTGTGCACTTTTTCCCCCAGAATGCACTGCAACCTTAGTTTGCTTCGATCTGTTTACATTTCTGAGCAAAACAGTTAGGCTGTTTCACTCCTAAAACAGGAAAAATTGCCGCTGTTTTAGTCTTAGAAAACAGGAAAGAAACAGAACTCACTATAAACCAACGATATTTGTGGTGAACTATAATCTTTTCAAGCTTTATTAACGAAGGATGCGGCGATACCTCGTCAGTCCTCGTGAAACATTTTATGCTATTCACACTACGTAAATTAGAGCATCGCATATAAAGGTCAAGAAACTATGAATAAATTGTCAGTGTGGTCAAGTGCATGGCCTATAGCCTTCGCCAGTACTTTACATGCAGCAAGACAAGCTCTTATTGCCTTCTAAACAAGGTGTACTATGTTGTGTTAATGACTATTGTTCAGAAACTAAATACTCAATTTATCTAAATAATAATAATGGTAATTGTGTTACATTATCCTTTCCTACACAAGTCCTTTACTTTCACATGCTTTCAGTGATAGTTTTACAGTTCGTTTTGGTCTTGAATGAATATTCAGTTCTGGAAGTATAGGAGAAGTCTTCAATACACCAGCATCCTTTGTAACATCATATGCGGCTGGCAATGGAATTAAGTGCACGCGGTTACGTTTAATTACGCCAGTAGGAGTATCAACTTCGTACTGTCGTGGACTCTCAGTGGTGCCTTTAACAACGCCAGGTCCTGGATGGGTTGTAATACGGACTTCAGTTCCTGGAGTTAATTTTCGAAGAGGCATCGCACGGTGTCTGGTGTTGAAGTATTTCTCTTGCTTTACTTTACTTTGATCTTCCTGTTTCTGTAATTGAACAAGATCAGGCCACTTAGGTGTTAATAACGTATGAAATATTGGCACCGTTGTACGAATCTTTCTTCCCATGAATAACTCTGCCGGAGAATACCCACACGATAGCGGTGTAGATCTATAGGCCAACAAAGCGATTTCTTTGTCTTTTTCCTTCTTCAAAAGCCTTTTGACCGTCTGTACAGCACGTTCTACTTCCCCATTCGATTGAGGGTACTTCGGACTGCTGTGGTTGACTTCGAATCCCCACTCGTTAGCGAAATGCAAATATTCAGCACTATTGAATGGTGGTACATTGTCCGACTTTACTTTCTCAGGAATTCCATATCGCGAGAAAATCGATTTCATTGCTTTGCAAACTTCAGTTGTGGTCTTGTTTTTATGCATAGCGCAGACTTCAACGTATCGTGAGAAATAATCCACGACAAGAAGATAGTCGACGTTCTCGCATTTGAAAAAGTCTATTGCCAACGTTTGCCACGGTCTTTCTGGAAACGATGTAGGGGACAAAGGCTCTGGTCTGTTTACTTGATGTTTTGCACACGTGCGACAACTTTGCACCATATCCTGAATTTGATTACTTAGGCCTGGCCACCACACCGACTGCTTTGCACGCTCTCAACACTTTGAAATTCCAAGATGACCCTGGTGAATTTTATCCAGGACGTCTAATCTCATGTGCGATGGGATTAATATTCTCGTTCCTTTCATGATTAAACCTTGAACCACGGTCATTTCTCCTCTTTCTCTCCAGTAAGGCTTTACGGCATCTGGGACCCTGTGTTTGTCTGGCCATCCTTCCAAACAGCATTGCTTTATTTCTTTGCACACCTCATCCTCTTCCTGAGCTTCGGTGATTTCTTTAAGTTTCTTGTCCGAGGCTGGCAATGAGTCGACCACGCTACCTACAAATGCCTTCATTTCGTATCCCTCTGGAACAAAACAAGATTCTGATTCTGCAGATTTCTTCACGAGGCTCGATAGAGCGTCACTTGTGTACATCTGCTTACCAGGTACGTAGATCATTTTCTGCAAGTCAGATCTCATTAATCTCATTCTGAATCTCTGTATATGGGGTGGTACTTTGTCTAAGGTATGGGTGGTCAACAATGGTACCAGAGGTTTATGATCTGTCTCTCCCACAAATGGTTTACCTAGAATATAATCACTCGATCTTTAGCACGCCCAGGTAAATGCTAAACATTCTTTTTCTATTTGACTATACCTAGACTCTGTATCAGCGAGTGCACGTGAAATATAAGAAACGGGTTTCCACTCATCATTTTCCTGTTTCTGTAAAACTACCCCACCTATACCATAAGATGATGCATCCGCATTTATCTTAGTTTCTTTATTGGGGTCATAGAGAGCCAAAATAGGGGCAGAAATCAAACTTTTCTTCAACTCATTAAATGCTTCCTTTTGTTTGTCTTAATGGTCGAAACACTGAATAAACACTTATCCTTATTTAGAGTAAGTTTAGACTTCTGGAGTCTCTTCAATACTGCATGCAACCGAATATCATGTTGCTCTTGAGAATCTCCATGAACTAATAAATCATCAATCTCGCACTCGACTCCTTCTAACCCTTCTAAAATATTATTCATGTATTTCTGAAACTGCCTACTTTCAGTAGAAATACCGTAAGGAGGCGATTAAAACAGAATCGTCCCCATGGGGTTATAAATGTCGTCAACAGACGAGATGATTCAGATAACTTTCTTTGCCAAAAAGCACTATTTGCATCTATTTTAGAGAATACTTTGGATTTTTACAGCTTTCCAAGTGTGAAATCAACAGATGGAAGGGGGTAAGCCTCTCTTAATACGCTCTGATTTAGCCTAGTAAGATCAACTCAAATAAATACGGACGTCCCCATTTGGTTTCGGTGTAACCACCATGGGCGCGCACCAATCTGTGGGTTGACCTACTCTCGAAATCACTCCCATTTCCAGAATCCTTTCAATTTCTTTCTTAGTTTTATCTAATAACGGAAAAGGTACTTTTCTTGGCACATTTACGGCAAAAGGCTCCGGAATTTCTTTTAACTTTATATCATATTCGCCTTCAAGCTCTCCTAAACCCTCAAATAACTTAGGATATTGATCTATAATTTGCCGTTTGTATTCACTTTCTTCTGATACTTTAGAATTTTCTACTTCATTGATTTTACTGAGTAAATTCAATGAAGCGCATGCTGATTTGCCTAACAATGGTTTGCTCAAATTTTTGACAACATAAATCTCCTCTACAATGGAGTTTTTCTTTGAGGCTATCCTAGCCGTGAATTTTCCCAAACACTTGAGACGATACTTGCATGGCCCTAACAGTATTTTGTTAGTTGATTGAAGCTTAAGATTACTTTTATTCGGCACTTTATCATAAACGCTTATTGGAACAACGGTCATGTCCGCACCAGAATCAAGCTTAAATTGAAACTTACAATCATTCACTTCGAGATCTGCTTTCCAAGGTTCCGCTTCAATACTTTCTATGACTAGTTCGCCTAGAAAAAACTCTCACCTGTGACTTCACTGATTGCTTTGCTCCTGCATGCTCTTTGCCAGTGACCCGTTTTACCGCGTTTATGGCATTTCGAGTCGTTCGCTGGGCAGCTTTTCTGAGGATGCATATTGGTCTTAAGCACCTACTGCATTTCTCGTTGCCTTTGTTTCTTTGGGGCTGACTCTTTCCTTCCTCTTCAGAGACTGCTTTGTCGTTCTTTTTCTTTCTTGGGAACCTCCCAACGAAGTCGATGGATTGTCTGCCATCAGCCCGTAAAAACCCTGCTGCTTTCGAACAGTTTCCTTCTGTGGAACACAGTTCACTGCTTTTTCTAAGGTTAATTCTGCCTCGAACTGTAACTTTTCGACAAAGCTTTATCCCGAATTCCTACCACTATATGCGGTCACGACACCAAAATTTCAATGTTCTGCAAGATTGAACAAGTCTGTAATAAATACATCGACAGCTTCGTTTTCTTGTTGGCTTCGCAAGTTGAACTTGGCTCGTTCAAAGATCACATTTCTCTTAATGATGAAGAAATCTTCAAGTCTTTTCTTGACCACGTCGTATTTCTTTAGGTCTGCCACTGGAATACCAAGAGATTGCACGATATCGTCAGCTTCTTCGCCCATTGAGTAAATCAGAGTATTAACCTGACTTTCTTCGCTTTCTTTGTCGAGAGCTGGCGCCATCCTGAATCGCTCGAAGCGTCGGATCCATTTTAACCAGTCTTCGGGTTTGAATGTAAACTTCTCTGGTGGTTGTACCTGGAACAGCGCATTCTTGCTTTCTCTGACACAATCAAAGGGACCAAGAGCCTTACCAAAAAGATAGTGGCGCCTCTAAGTCGTCAACCGACCGCTCTTCCACTTTTACTTCTTTGGCAAGCCCTTTATTATTATTATATATACAGAACTCGCGATCAAGCTGTCGACAACGCCCTCCGTGGCTCAATGGTTAGAGCATTGCACTAGAATCGCAAGATCGTGGGTTCAATTCCTGCCGGAAGGCCTGTGTAGTTGCATTTTTCGCAACTAGTCCCGGTTTGGTCTTAAAATGTATATATTCTATACTCGAATTTTCCTTCACTCAAAATCCTTAGAACATGCTATGTAATCGAGTGAAATGCCCAATATCACTTATAATAAACCCAATTCTCTCCTGGCATTACCACCTTATTATATATACAGAACTCGCGATCAGTCTCTCGGCAACGCCCTCTGTGGCTCAGTGGTCAGAGCATTGCACTAGAATCGCAAGGTCGTGGGTTCAATTCCTGCCGGAAGGCCTGTGTAGTTGCATTTTACGCAACTGGTCCCGGTTTGGTCTTAAAATGTATATATTCTACACTCGAATTTTCTTTCACCCCAAATCCTTAGAACAAGGTCTACTACAGTTTACTTTCTATATATATTGATAGTTGTCGAGTTTTGCCACACGAGCGACATAAAGGCTGGAACACCTGAAGCGTGTCAAATATTTCCGATGCTGAGGTATTTTTCTTATTTTTCTAATTTTCTTTCCTTTCGTCTTGTTAACAACTAGAATACCTTGTCGGGCACACGGCCTGATCGACCGAAATCGATACTTACTGACTATGGTAGTGCGATATTTTTTAAAAGACTGGTGCATGTTTTGGTGAAATGATTTCTTCCGCGACATGGTTCGATGGATTATCATAAGTTTGTTCTTCATGTGCTGTTTATTGAGCTTTGTCTATTGATCAGCGCTAATGGGCGAGGTTTTGCCAGTTGTTTGTGAAATGATTTCCTCGACCACGTTCCGCGGGGTGATCACAACTATGTTATTCCCGTGAGTTTATCGATCACCAGTCAAGGTTTGCCAGTCGAGATTTCGCTAGTTGTTTGTGAGATGACTTCCTTGACCAGATGGTTCGAGGGATGATCACAAATGTTATTCCCGTGAGGTTTATCGATTACCAGCAAGGTTTTGCCAGGGTGAGATTTCGCCAGTTGTTTGTGAAATGACTTCCTTGACCAGATGGTTCGAGGGATGATGACACTAATGTTGTTCCCGAGAGGTTTCTTGATTACCGGCCAGGTTTTGCCAGGGCGAGATTTTGCCAGTTGTTTGTGAAATACTTCCTACGTTCCTCGACCAGATGTTTCGAGGGATGATCACATATATGTTACTCCAGAGATGTCTCGATTACCAGTCAAGGTTTTCGGCAGGGTGAGATTTTGCCAGTTGTTTGTGAAATGACTTCCTTGACCAGATGGGTCGAGGGATGATCACAAATGCATGTTATTCCCGTGACGTTCATCGATAACCCGGCAAAATCTTGCCGGGGCGAGGTTTCGCCAGATGTTGGTGACAGGACTTCCTCCGTTCCTCGACCAGGTGTTTCGTAGGTACTTTAAAGAGTCTTACTGATAACTAAGATAATTTAGTAAATTATTTGCGGGTATCTCTTGAAAGAGTTAAGTCAAATATTGCATTTTATCTTGAAGTATGTCGAGTATAAAATCAGAATATAATGTTTTCCTCTGGGTGTCTTCCCCCCGGTTTGGTTAGAATCTTACTGCGCACGCGCGAAACTAAATTTTAACAGCAGACGAATCGAACAATATAATGGCGGAGACACAAGAAGGCGCGACCGACAAGCGATTAATCGAGACAAGAGGCGATGAATTTTCTTGTCAAAATAAGGACTATGTGGTCTAATTAAATGTGGTCTGAGCGAAAGGATTACATTTTCACATGTATTTCGAGGTAAGCGTATGTTTTTATTAGTTTCTATTTCACTGTTGACGAACAGCACCCAGCCGCCCAAATGCAGAGTCAAACTGGAGATTTTCTAACTAGCCTGCGAGCAGACGTTCTTTCGAGGGGAGCCGAGCCGCCAAGCGGCGAGGCGAAAACACGAGGAGAAAGAACGTCTGCCGTCAAACCCTATAATTAGTCTTCCGCCCTTGACACCTGGCATGTAAACAAACTGCAAGGTGACTCGCCTTCGACGTATCTACGCTGGCGAAATAAATGTCTACTTACAATATTCACTATATCTTTAATTGACTGCTATTGCTCTGCAATAAAAGGAAACCTCGCGATTTCCTTCTAATCCTATTTAAGTATCCAAGGCAGTTGATTTGCCAATTCTTTCACTGGCCGCCTTTTCCAGAAGCTCCCGTTGATTTCACTGGGGATTTTTCTGCTAAACTGAACCCGTTGAAAGTTGAGCAAAACGTCTCGGCCAAGTCGGCTTCACAGCAAATGACCTTCATTATTTAAAAGTTAACTGAACGATTTTGTCGCAACACAAGCGAAAATATTAAACGATCCCAAGTCCCAACCACATGAAAGTGAAAGTTAGAAACCGTTGGCCAATCATAATAGAAGCGGAAGTAGAAGAGACATTATAAGCCAATCAGAACATTAGTCCGCCACACGGACTAGAGAATTTATTTTTGAATGGATTGTCCACAGACTGTCTTCTCTTCTCCCAAAGCCACACACCCCTGAAGACAGTCTGTTTACAGGCTATTTTCTAACTAGAGGTATGATATTAGCCGTTCAGGTATGATGAACGAAGGGTAACGATAAACTCAGTTGTGGACTGGTGTGATTCTGTCCACAATCATCGTCTTTTGTTTTGGTCGTTTGTGTTGCCGTTTTTAACATCATTATATTAAAATAATCTGTATCACATTTCAGCTTCAGGGAGAGGTTTAGTTTTAATTTTCATCCTTTTTTGTTCTGTTCACGGTTTGGTGGTTTAAGCTTGCCGACTTATATTTTCATACTATAAAGGCCTATGACAAAATGACAAATCACAAACGACGTATTTCCCAAGGATACGCAGATACGCTGTATAAAGGCCAGTTTATGTAGTGTCTATTCTCAAGCCGTGGCCAGTTTTTCTTTGCCAACATTTATATAAAGTATTAAATGATTTAAATAATCGGCGCTTGAGAAGTCGGCTGTTTGCATGTATCATGTCCCTGTACTTTAGTAACATCGTACAACATTTATGATAATGGCTCTGTCAAACTTATTTAATACAAATGCCTTAATGGTTACAGATGGCGTATTTTTTATGAAATTTCAATTGATGTTGAAATAACAGTTATAAAAGTTGATCAGCCAGTTTACAATTTACACATTGTTGGAATTTATCGCTCAAAATCGAAAGTAAAGATTTCTAAATTAATTGATGCATTAAAATTTCTTCATGAGAATATTTTAAAACATTGTGATACTGTACCCCTGTTATTATGCTTGGTGATTTTAATATAAATTTAATGGAAAATTCCTCTGAGAAAAAAGCTCTTTCTAAATATCTTAGTGAACAAGAACATTATGCACCGCTTGTTAATGAAGTAACTGACTATAAAACTCAAATTGATCATATTTACACAAATATTCCTTATAGAATTTGCTGTAGTGGTGCTCTTGAATCTTACTTTAGTGATCATAAACCTATCTTTGCATCTGTGGCATGATTCATTTACTTAAATATGATAAATTAACAAAAAAAGGTACATAGCCATAAGAGAGCAATTAAATACCATAGAGTGAACAGTACATGTATACTAAACAGTATTTAAAAATTCCTAAAATTTATTTGTCAATCGTTTTCTCCAAATACAAACAAGTCACCTCAACCACTTCCCCAGCCAAGTGGCAGGGGTAAAGAAACAACTATTGGATAGGGGACTGGAGGCTGAACTATAGCTGCCCCCTCTTTCCACTGGCAGGAACAAGGTGTGTTATAGGTAAGTCTTCTTTTAGTTATTTACCCCCTTTAACTTTTACCATTCCCATTCACTTAGTGTCGCATAATCTGATTAAAAATAATTTACTGATTAACTGACTATCAATTTATCAATTTACATTCCAGCTAAAAAGTTGAAAAATGGTTCACGATTGGTAATCAACCTACTGTATATAATTAAAAAGAGTGAAAATCAAGTGTACATCCTAAAGCAAATTTTATACTAAAGTCATGTTGTCAGAACCAAAATACTGTACTTGTCAAATGGCGATGGCTCTGCCTATCATGATCTCTCATGATCTCTCATGTTACCATGCGACAAACTAATACACCTCAAAGCAGTTATAAAAGACCCTTTTTTTACAAGTAATATTTGGCATTTCACTTGATTAAACTGGATGTTCGTCGCAACTAAAGTCATGTCAAAACCAGTTTTCTGTACTTGTCAAATGGTGATGGCTCTGCCTATGGATGAATGTCTCTCATATCACAATAAATGCTCTGTGCAAACAGTCTGCATATAGATGCCCATTGCAGATCATACACCTTCAAAGATAAAAAACAGTGTACCATTCATGTACTGTACAGCAATGACAAAGATGACCAATCAACCTGAAAGATTGTGGATTATGCCCATATAAACTTTAAGATTAAATCCTACGATTCATTCCATTTAAAAACTACCGACTATATTCAGATGAAGGATTAGTCAACACTAATGTAAAATGGCTAAAAAATTGAACTATGACACATTTTATTCCTTACTGACTACTCAGGAAAGCAAAATAACATTCCACATGTTCCAACAGAACGAGGAAAATTTTAGTTCTACTAATTAATGCTGGATTAACTGTTTATCAATAATGTAAAATAGAACTAATACAGCAGTTAAATTGAAACGTGTAACTATCAGAAAGATTTTTTCATGTTGTTTCCTCAAGACTTTACATTGAATTGTACAATGTATTACATGCATGTACATGTATCATCCAATTTAAAGCAAAATAAATGATTTGAAATGTAAAAAGCTCAAGTGTTAACTTTTTTATGTTGAAATACAGTACTGTTAATTGCTCTATGAAACTTTGCACTATCCTTGGGTTCTAGTTAATTTCCATGTCTCTTTAAGATTGTTCTTTGCTAGATCGAATTTTTTATCATAAGTACGTCTGGCAATTCTAATAAGGTGATTCAATTTATTTCTGTATGATTTATAGTGTGCTTCGTGCAGAGGGTTGGAAGAATTTAGGAATTGTTTATAAAGCCTCCTTTTCTTCTTAATAGAAACTAACAGGCCTTTTGTCACCCATGGAGTGAGAAGACTTTTATTCTTATTGTTATTAATCTTTTTCAAAGGAAAACAGATTTCATAAAGTCGCGAGTATTCTGATAAAAATTTATTATATGAATCGTTAGGATCTTGTTCGTTTAAAATTGTTGACCAATTGACTTGTGAAAGGTTGGTCCGAAATTTATCTAAATTCGTCTTGTTAAAATCTCTTGTAGTTCTGTTGGAACGATGTTTGTTATTAGCGGACTTATCAAATGAATAATAAAAAACAGGCAAATGATCAGATATATCATTAACAACGATGCCACCAAATACTTTATCTGAAAGATGATTAGTGAATATATTATCAATCAATGTAGCTGAATGGGCAGTAATACGTGTCGGTTTGTTTATTAAAGGAAAGAACATATGTGAAAACAGGTTATCAATAAATTCTTGGGTTGGAACGTGATCATTAGAGCGGAGCAAGTCCATATTATAATTTCCAGCCACATAACAATGTTTGTTGTTTTTAGAGAGTTTAGAAAGGATATCGTTAAACTTATCCAAAAAAGGCACAAAATTTTGATTAAACCCCTATCACACCAAACGCCACGACCGCTACGACCGTCCCGACAACGCCGATCCTATAATTGGTATAAAATTGGTATGAGTCGGGTAGAATCGTGTAAAAATACCCCAAGTGCGGTTGAAAAAGGATACATTCCCGTTGTTGTCACGACGCTCCCCGATTGTAACACAATTGAGCCCCGATAGTCCCGAACTAGCCACGTTGCAGCCACTACAGTACCCCGTTGATAACCCGATTATACCCACGACGCTCACGACTCAGCCCCGACAGTACCACGACTACCCGTTCGTGCCACGTGCTCACCGAGACAGAGCCACGATCAATCCGATTGCGCCACGACAGAGCCACGACACAGCCACGTGACCTCGCCAAAACCTATATATACAGCCGATTTCAAGGCGAACTCCTTCGAGTGTTCGTTGTTCTACAGATCACATCACTATGGGTCGCAAGAAGGGAACTGCAGCAAAGCCCAAGGAAAGTCTAGTGAAGGGCAAGGGCCAGGCCAAGACTAGGTCACGTAGGAAAACACCTTCACCTTCACCAAGTGGTTCTGATCGTGGTGAATCTGACCACGCTCCCGGTGATGGTGGTGATGCTGGTGAACCTGTGCATTCCCAACCTCCAAGACAGAAACGCTTGAGGGTGGCTGCGGACCTCACTGAGGAAGAGGAAGAGGCCATGGTGGAGTTCTTGACGGAGCACGAGGTATTGTACAACAAGAAGCTGCAAGCTTACCGGGACAAGAATAAGAAGCAAGCCCTGTGGGATGAGATTGCAGCCACGTTGGGGGAAGGATGTCAAACTCCTTCAGACATGGTACGATTCCGTGAGGACTCGTTACGGAAAGATCCTCAAGGACAACAAGAAATCTGGTTCTGGTTTGGACCATCTTACTCAGAGGCAGCAATGGATCTTCAGCAAATTCGCCTTCCTCCACCAGTTCATTGCACCTTGTCCACGACGAAGCCTAGGTACACTGGAAACCAAATCGGCTCCCGCTCCAACTACAGTGACTGGTGATGGGTCTGATGATGACGATGATTACCATACTTCAATGGTTTCTTCACTTGGTGATGGTGCCGCTGCTGCTTCCACTACTCCTGTTACGACACCTTCGCCATCCGAGCCTACTCCTGTGTTGCTAGACGTGAGGCCAAGAAGGGATTGTGGCAGAAAAGATAGAGCCCATGAAGAACAGACATTGTCGAAGCTGAATGAGTCAAGAGCTCAGAGTATTACGCTGCAGAGTGAATTCCTGACACTGATGAAGACCCACAAGGAGCCCACCAATGAGAGAACAACATATGGCAATTGGTGTAAGAGCGTGATGATTGACCTTCACCATATGTAGCTTGTGGCGCAAGTTCCAACAGGAGCAAACACAACTGATCCTGAAGTACAGTGAACTGAATGATGAGGCGAAACGATCATCCATGCCACCACCACAACAGCCTAGGCAAGCACCAATTCCACAGGAGCTACATTATCCATCTACATCTACACAACAGCATCCATCACAGCAGTGGCAACAAACTCCGCATCATTGGGCAGTTGAAGTTGATCCTGCAAGAAGTGTTTGCCATTCGCAGGAGGACGATTGGATTGCAAGACAGGTACACCCACAGTATACCACACTTCAACCAGTGCCAACAACTACGTCATCTGCAATCACTGCAAATGGTCCTGCTACTACTCTACTTGCTCAGCTCAGCGGCTCACTTCACACTTCAAACGTGAACCTCAGCTCACCGTCTCTGCCATTCTCTACTGGTGAACAGCAACCTGGTGAACAGAATCTCAGTGATTTCTTCAAGTAGTATGCAGCATGAACAAACTAACAATCGTTTTGCAGAGGTGTAACAAACCGTCTTTTGATGGTTTGTCGTTTTTATGTTGAATATGACTTTATTTATTGTATTACACTTGAGGTTTTCTATATATATGATGTTTTGTGTGACTTTAGGTTTTGTTATTTCACGTTGGGTTTGTTTGTTTTGGGTTTTATAATTTTCTTCGGATGTTGTGGTGGCCCTTAAAATGGCCGTTGGTTTAGTCATGACAAGGACTGTTTGATTATTATATCATGTCATCCTGCCATGGCACAGGACCATCGGGTGAATTGAAGTAATGCTTGAGATATTCCTGCTGCTGCTTCCCTGCAGTGGTTGCACGTGTAGCCCCTTTTATCATCTCGATTGCATGCATCATGCCCACGTCCCTCCAGGCACCAGGAACAATGATGTGGTTGTCATCCTCTCTGTCAATACCAGCATTTTGCAAGGCTGGATAACGTATCCTCATCAAATTGTGAAGACATATACAAGCATCAACCAGGAGTCTAACATTTAATGGTGCATGCATCATGGTACTCAGCAAGATCTGCCAACGATGTGCTAGAATGCCAAAAGCATTTTCCACCACTCTACGCCCTCGTGAGATTCTGTAATTGTAGATTCTCTTCTGGACAGTCATGTTTCTTTGCGAATATGGCTTCATCAGGTAGGTACGTAGTGCAAAGATGTCATCTCCCAGGATAAAATATGGTGTGTCATTGTCATCATTGGGAAGCTTGTCTGCTGGTGGGAAACCAATAGAACCATCAAGGATGCACTCTTTCAATTGTGATTCATTGAAGAGTTGCGAATCTGACATATGCCCAAAACCATCAGTGTCAGCCCATAGGAATTTGTAATCAGCATCAACCATGCCCAGCAGCACAATGGAAAAGAAGCCTTTGTAGTTATGGTAGAGAATGCCACTGCTGTTAGGTTTTCTGATGGCAATATGCTTACCATCTAAGGCACCAACTGCATGGGGGACGTTCCATCACTTCTCAAACTGTTCTGCTACAGCCTTCCATTCTTCAGAGGTAGTGGGACATTTAATGACTTCATCTTGGAATTCATCTACAATTGCTTGACACACTTCTCTCACTATCAAAGATATGGTGTTCTGTGGCACTCTGAAGTTAAACTTCATGCTGGACTAGTTGTCACCACTGGCCAGATGTCTCAAAGCAATTGCTATTTTCATCTCTGGTTCTATGGCTTTCCTGTAGTTGGTGTCTCTCTTGGTGACTCTTGGTGCTATTCTTTGCACTAGCTCATCAAACATCTGTGGTTGGATACGGATGTAATTGATGAAAGAGGCAGGATCTTCATGCCTGAGTTCAGGCATCAGACGGTGGAACTGGCCAAATTGTAGTCTTCTACCAACATCCAACCAAGGGCGCACCCAACATCTCCTTTCTCGTGGCATCCTCCTCTGCCTTCTCCTTTCAATTATTCCTCTAATGACTTCTGTCTCGTCATCTAGATAATTCAACTGTAACATATGATGCATAATGATGAACTCAATATTGTTTTCATTGAAGAGAGACATGATCAGTGGTGAGTGGTGAGCTATGTACAGCTTGCTGTATTATCTGCAAATGATGATAATATACAAACGTTTGTTTTATACCATTTGTAGGTACATCTTTTCTCAAACGTGGTGATGTCGTTGCTATAACGTGCATGTCGTGGCTAGATTGCGTATCTTACGTGGCCCGAACGGGTGAGTCGCGGTGAAGTCGTGTACGTCGTGGCACAATCCGGTTCTGTCGTGGTATAATCTTGGCGCAATCGGGGCTCTGACGTTGCTGTGTCGCATGAGTCTTGGCCTGGTAGTGGCTATGTGGTAGTGCAGTCGGCACAAGCAAGACCCTCGAACCGTTAACGATTGGCACACGACCCATCCGACTGCACCACGACTGCGCCCCGCCTGCGCCCCGAATATCCCGACCGTAATTACTACGTTGCAGCCACGATTGTCGATACTCGTGAGAGTTTCCCGATTATTAAGCTCCGACCTAAACAGTCGTGGCACCGTTCCCGATCCTCACGAACATGCCACGACTAACCCCGATCATGCCACGGCCTTCCCGACTTGGCCACGACTTTTTACCCGATTTTCCATATTTTGGAGTCGGGACGGTCCCAGCACGGTCGGGAAACCCGGTGTGATAGTACTTTTAGGAGGACGGTATACCGATCCTACTATTATGTTTTTCCCAAAGGGAATGCTAATTTCGGCAAAAAGTGATTCGATGACCTCGGGATCTGAATAATTACAATTAGAACGAATTTTGTACTCGAGACTATCATGCAAATAAAGACCAGTACCACCGCCAGATTTGTCAATGCGATGATTAGAAAGAAAATTATATCCCGGGATGAGAACTTGATCAGAAGTGAGATGATTAAGCCGAGTTTCAGTTACGGCAATGGCAGAAGGTGATGCCTGCAAATTAGCTAACATTAATTTGAACTTGTCAAAATTTCCAAGTAAACTACGTGCGTTTAAGTGTAAGACAGAAAAACTAGGATTGGAAGGCTCTGCTGAGATTTTGGCATTAACTTCTTCTTCTGTAAAATAATTACTATTAGGAATACTGAAGGAGAAGTTAATGTCTGGATCAAGATAATTAGAGAAAAGGTTATTGAAGTTATACTGATTAATAGGATTAAATATAAGAGATTCTAAACGGTCATTATCATAATTTATCCGTCCATGGGATAGTTCATAAGTCACTAAATTAAAAGAAGCATTATCTAAATGATAAAACGGAAGGTCTGATAACGTATTATAAGTTAAAGATAACATTGCAAAGTTTAAATACGATCTAATTTGAATAAACTTAACTTAGAAGTTGATTAATCCTCTTGTGCAGCAAGATCGCGTAGGTCACTTGGTTTCTTTATTATAATTGGACGTGAATCTTCAGATTTTCGTAAGAAGATTGTAGAATTTTTCACCCAGCAGAATCTGTAGGCACGATGATGTTGAAATTCCTTTGCTTCGGTTAAGAGTTTCTGTAATTTAGGGGTTAGGTGATCATAGACTCTGGCTTTTGATAGTAAAGCATCAGCTGGTAAACCAAGAGAAGTCGGGTCAATTTCAGAGATGTCTCGATTACCAGTCAAGGTTTTCCAGCGTGAGATTTTGCCAGTGTTCGTGGAATGACTCCCTCGGCCTGGTGGCTCAAGCCAAGGGATGAGCACAAATATGTTGTTCACGTGAGGTTTATGCCTCTATGGATTACCGGGCAAGACGTTGCAGGGAGACGAGTCTCCAGTTGCTGGTTTGTGATACAACTTCCTCCTCTTCTATATGACCGATGGGTGCGGGTGAGAGTTGTCGATTACTGCATGGGCAAGAATTCACCAGAATTCACCAGGGTGCGCTTTCACCAGTTTTTGTGCTATGCAATTCAGAGTTGTATTCTGAAATATGGGTGAAGTTTCCCAAGTTATTTACAATGATCACATGCATACAGCGCTAACGGTCCTGTGCATCATCGAATCTATGTTGATTGTGTTATAATACGTCACTGTGTTGGTGTTTTGGGTTTGTGAATAGAGTTATTATTACGTTATACGTCGTATAGGTTTAACGGTAGGCGGAGTTCCCGTCATGGAGTCTTGGTAGTTCTGAAAACGGGGTACCTCAATCAACCCTCCCAGTTTACTGGGTCAGGACTGTCACTTCTCCACTAGCGGTGGGTTCCTCCTTGTTTTATTATAGATTTCAGGGGCGGACTGGCTCCGTCAGAGGGGCTCGGGCGATTTGCTGTAGAAAGGGGCCCAGTTTCCAAATCAAGTTGTTGTTGGTCCGCATGTGTAGGGGGGTCCGGGGGGATCATCCCCCTTAAAATTTTTGAAATTTGGGTGTCTGAAATGACATTTCCCACATTCTGACAGCAGTTTTGAGCAAACTTTTAATAGTTTTAAAATATGTTTGTAATGGCACATTTCGTCATTTTTAACAAAGATTTTGTCCAAATTAGGCTTTAAATAGTATATTAAATGTAAAAATATGCATGGACTGTAAGGTCAAAGCCTGTTAAGGCCTGAGGATTACCAATAAAAAAAAGGACGACTCATTTCCGTACGCATTCTTTCCCATGCGCTAACCACTTATCGACTATACAACATATTTTAATATGATTGTAGATCAGATGTTTGAAGCGTTTCAAACTTTTTAGATCCACATTTTCTTTTTGAGTAATCTCATCAAATTGAAAAGAACGACTCGAAGATTGGTCCATGCACTTCCCTCCAACTCCAAGGACCCTAAACATTGTTCTCTTTTCAGAGGAGCTGCTGCTTGCAAGTCGTCGACCATTTTCTTACGCCTTTCTGTGGACCACGTTTAATTGCTTCCTTCATAATTCCTATATATAGCTTCCACTATAAGCGCTAGATAATTATTTTATCCTAAGCGTGTATTGCCTGATTGATACATAGCCTTTTTTTACTTTTGCAAAGTCAAAAAAATTTAAGGGCCCAAAGGGAGCCCAACAGGCAAGGGGCCCACTGGGCGTTTGCCCGGTAAGTCCAACTGGCCAGTCGGCCCCTGATAGATTTTCTTGTTGTCTTACTTTATATTTGATGTATTTTCTTATGCCAATTTGTACAATGTTTTCCTGGAATGGGCGTCTCATACTACATTTGCTCCTAAATTGAAGTTACTAACTGCTCAAGCAGGTCGAACGTCCATCATATGGCTGAACTTTGTGGAGGACCCCATGGTACATGATGTTAACGCGTCACTGTGGACATTCCCACCGGTTGTTATCCAATTTTACTATACCACATTCATCAGAGCGTGTGGGTAATCACCCTAAACCACAATCGGTTCATATCTTTGTTTAGATTAAGAAAATGTTTCCGCTGAAGTTGCCGTCTTCAACTTTTCTGGGTTTTCCTACAGACGAAAACATTGCCGCATATCGTCTCGATCATGCACCGCGGCTAGCTATATTTCAACTGAATGAACTACTCTACAGTTTCTCAGCCTTTTGGATTTCTTTCTGTAAGAAAGTATTAACGATTGGTGCGTAGGTTTTAAGCCTAGGGGAGTCTTCGGCACGCAGAGCTAGGGACTGAGCGCCATATTCTATCCGTAATGTATCATTTTCTCCATGCCAAACGGAGACGGCACAGTCTGTGTCCAACACAGAAAACCAATAGTCTCTTTTTAGGTGGATTTAGTTTTGGAATTCGGTGTCCGTTGTCGATCTCGTAAATTGAAGTCAATGATTGAGTTAACATAACTTATATAGAGACTGAGTATTATTAGTTGCTGTGAGTTTGTACAAGGCTTCAACAGTAGACCATTAATGGTCTCTTGTGTTAAGGGATGAGAATTGGGGTGTAAGAATTGGGGTGTAAGGATTGGGGTGTAAGGATTGGCATGGGGGTATATGAGCCCAATAATGGTTTCCTGGTAGTGTACAGAAGCATGGAAAGCTACAGAAAGGGTAGGGTGTGACCCCTTTGCCTACTAATTAAAGTAGCCCGACTAATTAAAGTAGCCCACTAATTAAAGTAGCCCGAGTTAACGCCTAGCGGGCGTCTTGTTTTAATTTTAATTTCTGGTTCGGTTCATCCAAACCCCGGTCCTCGGTGACTCTGCATGTCTATTGCACATCTTAATGCAAGGAGTTTAAATAACGATGATAAGATCAGTGAAATTTCTGCTATTGCTATATAGTTTTCAAAAGATTGATCTGTTTGCCTCTTGGGAGTCTTGGTTGAATTCGAATATCTCAGACGATTCTATTTTGATGCCTGGCTATAATATTCCCTTGCGGAAAGACCGTGTGACTTCCCGTGGAGGTGCCGTTGGTTGCTCTGTATATTGCCGAACGTTAATTTTTATTACGTAAGGCGTTCTGATTTCGAATCTTCTTCAAACGATCGCTTCAAACTACTCTGTGGTGTATGCTATAAGCCACCTAATCAAAACGCTGAGCATGTGAAATGAAGCTTTTCTTACATATTTTCATCACAGTTTAGATTTGATTTCTTTGACCTCTGATTTCTCGGCTGTAATTATCTTAGATGACTTTAACGCTCACTACAATTTTATGGACACATCGACATCAAATACCGATGTTGGAATTAAGCTTTATAATTTTTTAGAATGTAATAATCTCTCTCAACTAATTGACGAACCAACTCGTGTCACCCTTTCAGGCGAAACTATACTGGACCTCATAATTACAGACTTTCCTGGGTATTTTACATATACAGGCACATTGAGCCCTCCAGCAAACTGTGGTCATAATATTGTTTATGCCAATTTAAATATTTCTTCACGCAAACCTAAAGCTTTTAATCGAACGGTTCGTAATTTCAGAAATGTAAATGTTAACGGTCTAAACGCGGCTTTAAACAATGCTGATTGGGACTCCAGCTCTTCGCTTGCGGATGAATCGATCGATTGCATTTATGACAAATGGTTCAACTACTTAAATCGATTGTCGATATTTATATCCCAATTAAGGCAGTTTTCCACTAGGCGACATTTGTCGACCGACTCGACATTTTTCTTTTGTCTTGGCTAATTAGTTCCACTCGAGAGCTTGCGAGACAAAAGAAAATGTCGCTTCGCGCGACATTTTTCGCCTAGTGGAAAACCGCCTTTAAAGCCTGGTTTTCATATGTCGCCGATCGTCGCCGACCTATGATTTAGATTCATGTTAAGTAAAAGAATAAAAGCACTGCTTTTCTGTATTGTTCTTTATTACTTAACATGCTGCTGCACTTCCCGTTTTAACATGCATCTAAATCACAAATCGCCGACGATCGGCGACATATGAAAACCAGGCTTAAGCAAGTTACAATTCGACCCAAAGATTATACCTGGATGAATGGCCTGATTCGCACAGTTATCCGTAAACGTGATCGTCTTTTATCATCTTTTTCGCGAGTCAAAAGTGCTTCTGCATGCCTTGGAGCGTTATAGAGCCCAAAGAAATTTAGTAATAAAGACAATCGTCAAATAAAAATTAACTGTCCGATATCTTTATTGGCCAGCCTATCC
This sequence comes from Corallium rubrum, assembly GCA_964035015.1. Lineage (NCBI taxonomy): Eukaryota > Metazoa > Cnidaria > Anthozoa > Scleralcyonacea > Coralliidae > Corallium > Corallium rubrum. The sequence continues at coordinate 6,468,761 of OZ036010.1, forward strand.
AAAATGTGCGAAAAAGTTGTTTTTATAAGTCTATACTTCTTTCTTACTAATTGCGGGGGTTATTATCGTTTTCAGTCAGGATTCCGCCCTGTTGATTAAACGGTTATGCAATTAATTTATATAGTAAATGAAATTTATAAAGCTTTAAAAAAGTTCCTGAGGTGAGGGCGGTTTTCTTGACATTTCGAAAGCCTTTGATAAAGTCTGGCACAGGGGCTTATTCGCCAAACTTGAAAGTTTAGGTAAAAGTTACATCTGTCCGATAGAGTTCAGCGTATAACAATTGATGGCGTAAGTTCCTGAATAGGGAACCTGCACAATCCAACGAGAATGGACGAATATGCAGTTATGCTAATTATATAGCAAGCAAAATCTTAGATGTTCATTGGCTGTTGCCAGAATATAATCAATAGTCGTCAAAATTCAGTATAAAAACGACCAAAACGCGTAAAGCCGTATGTCAACTCCAATCAGTCCCAGAAGACTGATTCAGCTAGTCATGCAGGAGTATAACGAGAAATGCGAATATACTCTCGAACTGCCTTCGATTAAACGTCCTCTCGAAGCTGTGGAAAATGTGGTTTCTACATATTTCGTTGATGATAATATCCCACGATGAAAGCACCATTTTGTCGAAATAAAGCAATAATCAGTGTTTTTCTTCCAAATTCCCTATAATCTTATAATCGCTTTTCCTGGAGGTATTTTAACGAAGAATTTGCCAAGGCTAAGTTATCGCGGGGATTATTACCTACAGTATAATCGTCCAGCACGCGTCTAATAATTGTCTTCTTATTTTAAAATCGTTTACTAACAGGGTTGAAATTTTTGAATGAAATTAAACGGTGGGATGTTTCAAAGCATACCACCAGAACCTCGCAAGATCGTAATATCCCTTTCTTTAGAAGTGCCAGTGGACAACGAACGTTTTATGCTAACACTCCCAAGGGTAACATACAAAATCATCCATTGTTTCACATGCACTTTTTATTGAGAACTTTTGCATGGTAAAAACTGTTTAACGAAAAATTATAATAAGTCATTGTTATACAGTGTGTATCAAAAAAATTCGAACCCTTAGAAAATGAATTAGCATACTTTTCAAACAACCTATTGTTGTAGTTTGAAAGCCCTAAAAGCGCTGCGTTATAAATTAATCAGCACAATAAGTTAACAAAGCGAAAAAGCTTTTAAATACTTTCACCATGCATACACTTCAAGTTATCTTAATTTCCCAGGTGTATAAGACCGTGTGTTTTACGCATCTGTGGGTTCAGCGAAGTGCTTAGGGCTTTCAAACTACTACAATAGGTTGTTTTCTAAGGGTTCAATTTTTTTTTATACACACTGTATAGGCCCAAGGTATTGCCACAAGAGCACTGAAAAAACGTCAACATATTTGACGTGAATCAAACTTATCAACACGTGTAGTTGATCATTTGGGTTCGTAATACAGATTCTAACTACAGTAGCTACAACCGTGTTAGCAGACTGGGGCGTTACTATGGTGTTAAATTGAAAATATTATATTGCTTTTAACTGCAGTCGCGTCCTCTTTGTTTCAATCGAGCTCAAAACTTACCCCTACAAGTAAATAAACATATTCCCCACACTTTACAAGTGTAAAGGTTAAATGACAGCGTTGTTACAAAGAGTATATTACGGGTTATCTCTGAACAAACAAGTTTCGATTTGCGTGGTGTTAAATATACTTGACTGCGGAGGCAACTGCATGCATGACCAGTCAGTCCCCTAGTTTAATTAACTCGTACAAACTCGATTACCTACTGGTTGGAACGACAAGTTATTATCACCGCCTCAGTACTGACGAATATCATTGTCTCAACCATGCAATAGGAAAGCGAGTCTGTACGACTAAATCGTTCAGTTAATAAGGTTATTCGTTCGTCCTCGTTGGATTGTGCAGGTTCACTATTTGGGGTAAAATCGAGGGATCCGTCCTCGGCCCGCTTCTGTTTCTCGTCTACAGTGTGTATAAAAAAACGGAACCCTTAGAAAATGAATTAGTATGCTGTTCAAACAACCTATTGTAGTAGTTTGAAAGCCCTAAACACCTCTGAGCCACGGATGCGTAAAAAATACGGTCTTATACACCCGGGAAATTAAGATAACTTGAAGTGTATGCTGCATGGTGAAAGTATTTAAAAGCTCTTTCTCTTCCTGTTTTAGGGGCTGTTTACATGAGCCGGGCCAGCCCAGCTAACCGGGCTGACTCGTGTCACGAAATTTTTTCCTCGGCCACAAAAAGAGACTTTAATCAACGTTAGGATTCGTTCGCATCTAAACTAAACCAATTCTTCTTTGTACATTTAGTTTATGCGAGTTACAAAACCACAGTGAGATCCTAATCAATCGCGTGAGCCCAGTTAACCGGGCTAACCCGGCTCATGTAAACAGGCCCTAACTTATGTGCTGATTAATTTATAACGTAGCGCTTTTAGGGCTTTCAAACTACTACAATATGTTGTTTTAAAAGAATACTAATTCGTTTTGTAAGCGTTCCGGTTTTTTTTATACACACTGTATATTAATGACATTGTCGACATGACTCACTTTTGATCGAGGACTGAAGTAAATTCACCTGTCGTTTCAGCTACTAAACTCAATAGGCGAGTTTCAGGGTGTTGCGCGCGCATCATTTTTCAAAAAAACTGGCAAGCTCCCCTCAAAGTAAACATACTATTTAAAATAAACAAAGTATAGATGCAGTTTCTGGATGTTTAACACTGTTATTCTGCTGTTCTTGGCTCGCTAGCAAGTCTGTTTGCCATTGCTTGCTTTGTGGAGAGCCCGCCAAGAGCCCGCCAATTTCTTTGCAAAACGATGTGCGCGCAACACCCTGAAACTCGCCTATGGAGATCTTAGTTCGATTTCCGCTTGGTCTAACCAATGACTAGTCACATTAAATACACAAAAGACTAAAAGTATGATCTTTACGGCAAAGCGGAACAGGCCATTTCATCCTCCACTTTATGTGTCAAATTCATTAATCGACGAAGTAACAATTCACATGATCATTTAGGTGTGACACTCACATGTAATCTTTCATGGCGTTCTCACATTCTGAAAATTCACCAAAAAGCTTCGAAAAGGCTAAGCATGCTCAAACCCATGAAATTTAAATTGGAAAGAAAGACTTTAGAAATTTTGTACAAATCTCTAGTTCGCTCCTGTCTTGAATATGCAGACGTCGTGTGGGACGGTTGCTTGGAAACCGACCGGGATCTTCTGAGTAATGTCCAATATAGGCATCCGTTTGCAGCTGCTTACGGACGGTAAGATGTGTTTACAGGTGGTTGGGTGATAACAAGAGTGGTGTAATGGTTACAGGTGGTGCAGATGGAAGCAGCTGCTACGGACGGTAACGAGTGGTTACAGATGGTACGGATGGGAGACTTAGTGTATAGGCTTTACAGGTGGTGTAGATGGTACAGATGGAAGCAGCTGCAACGGACGGTAACAAGTGGTTACAGGTGGTACGGATGGGGGACTTAGTGTATAGGGTATACAGGTGGTGCAGATGGTACAGATGGAAGCAGCTGCTACGGACGGTAACAAGTGGTTGCAGGTGGTACGGATGGGGGACTTAGTGTATAGGGTATACAGGTGGTGCAGATGGTACAGATGGAAGCAGCTGCTACGGACGGTAACAAGTGGTTACAGGTGGTACAGATGGAAGCAGCTGCTACGGACGGTAACAAGTGGTTGCAGGTGGTACGGATGGAAGACTTAGTGTATAGGGTATACAGGTGCTGCAGATGGTACAGATGGAAGCAGCTGCTACGGACGGTAACAAGTGGTTACAGGTGGTACAGATGGAAGCAGCTGCTACGGACGGTAACAAGTGGTTACAGGTGGTGCGGATGGGGGACTTAGTGTATATAGCCTTTACATGTGGTGCAGATGGTACAGATGGAAGCAGCTGCTACGGACGGTAACAAGTGGTTACAGGTGGTACGGATGGAAGCAGCTGCTACGGACGGTAAGAAGTGCTTACAGGTGGTACGGATGGGAGAGTTAGTGTATAGGCTATACAGGTGCTGCAGATGGTACAGATGGAAGCAGCTGCTACGGACGGTAACAAGTGGTTACAGGTGGTACGGTGGGAGACTTAGTCTATAGGCTTTACAGGTGGTGCAGATGGTACAGATGGATGCAGCTGCTACGGACGGTAACAAGTGGTTACAGGTGGTACAGATGGGAGCAGCTGCTACGGACGGTAACAAGTGGTTACAGGTGGTACAGATGGAAGCAGCTACTACGGACGGTAACAAGTGGTTACAGGTGGTACAGATGGAAGCAGCTGCTACGGATGGTAACAAGTGGTTACAGGTGGTGCGGATGGGGGACTTAGTGTATAGCCTTTCCAGGTGGTACAGATGGAAGCAGCTGCTACGGACGGTAACAAGTGGTTACAGGTGGTACGGATGGGGGACTTAGTGTATAGGCTATGCAGGTGGTGCAGATGGAAGCAGCTGCTACGGACGGTAACAAGTGGTTACAGGTGGTACAGATGGAAGCACCTGCTACGGACGGTAAGAAGTGGTTACAGGTGGTACGGATGGGGGTCTTAGTGTTCAGGCTTTACAGGTGGTACAGATGGTACAGATGGAAGCAGCTGCTACGGACGGTAACAAGTGGTTACAGGTGGTACAAATGGGTGAGGCTTTTCTAGAGGAAAATATAATGTCAAATAGTAAAGAGAAATTTTCGAGAAGTAAGAGTTCTACGTCAAAGGTGTTACGATGAATTATTTTGTGTGTTGTGAGGGTAAGAAAAGAAGGAGAAAGCCGACAATGTGAAGTTTCGTATGTAGGAGAAAGCAGGAATCATTTACATAGACTGATAGTATTGAATACGGAATGTGAAAGGTGATAGGAGTTCTAAAAGGAAGTCGTTAGATGTTTTGAAGTAAATTGGCACTACGTTTCGCACGAGTTAACGTTGTGTTGAATACGTTATGATGATCTGCATTAGGTCTATGTGGAAGGAAGGGGAAGGGCCTTAGCGTTAGTATTGCAACTAAAAAGTTATTCATCTTCTTTGTTATTGTAATGTCCTTGACGTTTGCGTTGTATTTCCGCTGCCTAATCTGTGTTTTACAAGGGCTTGGATATTATGTATATTGCCGTCAGGAAAAGAGTTAATACATGAGTTTCGGAAGAGGGAGATGGCATGTTTATTAAGAAGATGGTGTCGCGATTGCAAAGTTAAGTATATTTGAAGGAGAAGTAGAGGCGTATAAGTAATTGGATATGGCATTCGATGAATGATTATATGTGTTATATGCTAGGGATAAAGATGTCACTCAGGGAAATACATATAAAATAATGATACTCCTGAGGCTACGAGTGGTAAGGCAACTCACAGAAATGTTGAAAGAACAGTGAAAGCAAGGGTATATAATTTTACGAGCGGCGTCGTGTAAACCAAAACTAAAATGGAAAATTAAGGTGGCCGCGAGTTCAGGCTGGCGTTTATATGTAAACACGTTGTTAGGACACATGGGGGTTTCGTCGTTCACAGGGAAGAAGGTGACAAGTGTTTCGCCTTCTGCCGTTCTGGTATTTAAGGACATTTTTCTAAAACATTACACTCTGTTTCTCCTAATGATTTTTGTTTACCGTGTTTTTTTCGCGCTTCACGTAATTTTGAATGAGACATTCGAGCAAGTTGACTACACCTTTTTCAGGTCAAATTCAGAAACTTCCAAACGAACTTCAGATAATTCAGATCAATTTCAGAACTTTCCAAGTGAATTTCAGATAATTCAAGTGAATTTCAGAAATTTCCAAATGATATTCAGATTTTCCAAATGAATTTCAGACATTTCCAAATGATATTCAGACATTTCCAAAATGAAGCGAGAGGCTTGCACAGTAAATAGTTCGGATCAGCTGAGGGAACACATATACCTTTTTTGCCCTGCATTACTTAATAAAAAACATTCAAGTGCACTTATTGAAATAAAAATAGCACTTTATGTAATCAATGCTATTGATATGTTACAGAAGCGGTATTGAATGTCGTTTCGCGCTAATAATAAAGTGATGTTGTTATTTCAACGAGTGCAATTGAATGTTTTTTATTGAGTAATGCAGGGCAAAAAAGGTATATGTGTTCCCTCAGCTGATCCGAACTATTTACTGTTCAAGCGAACTTTAGCCTCTCGCTTCATTTTGGAAATGTCTGAATATCATTTGGAAATGTCTGAAATTCATTTGAAAATGTCTGAATATCATTTGGAAAATTTGAATATCATTTGGAAATGTCCGAAATTCATTTGGACAATCTGTATATCATTTGGAAGTGTCTGAAATTCGTTTGGAAGTTTCTGAATTTGACCTGAAAAAGGTGTAGTCATTTGTAAAGTGAAACCCTGTTAATGAAAACATGTATGCCTTCCGTTCTTGCTACTTATTGTAATTCTGTGTTTTCCGCATGTTGAGCCTATCGCTTAATTGGTATGAATTTGATAAGTTGTGTAAAAATAATTTTGATAATAGATAAACATGCATTTGAAGAATAAACAGCGAGGGAATGTTTAGTATGCAAAACGGAAGAGTTTATAAGTTACATTAGTATAAATTTACAAGTTTATAATGCAAATCCTCGAATTTCATTGGCTATTGCAGGAGTTTATAATTGGTGATATAAACCTCTGGGATAAGCCAATGAAAGTCATTCTTTTAAAAAAAATTACCAATGACAAAATGCGTAGTATAGCACGAACAATGATCATTAGAGCCAGCGGTTGTTCTGTTAAGCAACAATGGCGCCGAAATTATAACGGAGTTGGCAAATGAAAGAAGAAATTGAACATTTAGGCGAAGCAATACATTCTACAGAAAACAAAACCGGCTACAAAATGGTTAGAATGGAAATTATTAATGGTAAGACCGTTAATTTGTTTATCAGTGTTCGTTTAAAACGAAATAACTGCAAACAAAACACATTTCAAAATTACGCTTGCTGTTGACAAGATTTCGTGATGTAAACTATACGCTAAATTGAATGTTTCTTTCTACTTTTTGTCATTTTTACAAATGAGTGGATATATATTGTTTCAATATTGTACATGAAAATCCATGCTAAATTATGCAAGAAAACTTACTTTTCCATCAGTTACTGAACGGGCCAAGGAGATGTCCGAAATGACTGTTGAACGTTTGTTGTTGGCAGTTAAAAAATGTATTAAACGAGCCTCAAAGAATATGTTATGGTCGAAAATTTATTTAACTTTTGTTGGTAAATTTATACTAAAACAATTAGACAACTCGCCCTCGTTTTCTATGAGCGATAGTCAACTCGGCTTCGCCTCGTTGACTATTCGCTCATAGAAAACTCGGGCTCGTTGTCTAATTGTTAATTATGACGCGTTTGTTGGGATAAATTTATGCGTTTGGTGGGTGGGAGAGAGGAGTTGTTTTGGGGAATGGAATATTTTTTTTTAGAGTCAGAATAGGGAGATAGGTGTCATTTGTTGTGTCATCTGTGACGCGCGTTAGCAGTAACGTATTTCGCACGTTTGTAGGGAATTCATGAGTATATAAATTGATAGAAATATTTGCATATCGTGATGAAAGAGTCCTCCGAGTGTATGATATTGCATGTAAAAGAAATCAGTATTTTAAGGAAAAATGAAGGAGAAACTTTGCTTAATTTATGCCGTTTCTTCGTGCGATGTGGAAACCACAGATAGGGTAGTGTTGTCGTTTGTGTTGTGCTCATGAAGTATTAATGAGCTTGACATGTATATGTATTGATGGTTTTTGATATCCAAGTGAGGTAGTGAGAGGTTGTGTAATGTTTTATATTTCATTATGAAACGTAATTGAAAAGAGTGTTGTTGTGGTTTATGAAATTTTAAGGTGAGTAAACATGTATAATTTGTTGATGCTTCCGTTTGCGGTGAAGCGTTTAGCGAATAAATTGTTGTTTTCGAGTTTTGGAACAAACGCTGTCCAACGACAAGTATACGTTTGAGGGATGAAAGGTTAAGGAATAGGGGGTGTAAGTTTCCGTTGTGATTGCTTCTGTTTCAAGTTTCAGCGTTGCGTACATATTTTGTAACAAGCGACGGCAAAAATGGAATATGTTGAAGTGACAATGTGAAATATTGTCAAGGGAGAGTGATATTTGTGGTATAGGTGATATTTGAAGTGAGAAATATTGAGAAAGGAAAGAAGCGTATAAAGTTTCAAGGCGGTGCGCATGTAAAGAAAACGCAAATTGAAAATTGAAAGCGGTGAGAGTTTAGGCATGCGTATTAAGGACACCCTCAGAGGAAAAATTATCGTTGTGTGGGATGAAATGTTTGTGTTGTGCGTCTGACAAAGCCGGTTTACGTTTACAACGAATAGTTGTGAGGGTGAAGGGGTTATAAAATATAATGAAAGGGACATAAACATTGAGGAGTGAAGACGTGTAATAAACATGAGTATTTACATGAGTTGACTGAGTGCCTACGTTAAGTAAAATGTATGACTGTGTGGTGAAACGTTGAGGAAACATGATAGTTTAATATGGGGCAAAGGTAATGAGCGTGTAAATAATCATTGCGATTATTATATGAAGTGTGTATGTGTGCATGCCTTTTCGTAGTGTTTGAAGTAATGAAGTGGTTGTCGATTCCGTTGAGAAAAGTGAGAAATACGAAAACGCTCGGAAACGTTACTAGGGAGTTTTATATGATGCCACGACGTCACGCTCAACGACGCCGTCGTCTAAAGAAACGAATTCTTTTTGACAAATAAAGAAAATGAATAATTTTAAGCCTCCAGAATAATGTGAACAGCGTCCTCGTTCTTCATACCACGCCACTTAGAACATGTTCACGTCTTCAGGAGAAGGTCGACGGCCAAAGGATGAGAGCTGTTGCTTGAGATTGACTTAAACGCGGACACTACAATAATTTTAGCAATACTGGGGCCGTTTTGGAAGGCTTTAAACCGACTTCAAATGTGAGATATAATAGTCAGTTAACCGTGACGTTTAAATTGTAGAACTAGCTTATCCTGCGTTTTATCCGGCGTCGTCGTCCTAGCATCTTAAAGTCCCTACTATGTGCACGTATACAGTACGTTGACGTCGATTCTTTTAAGAAGGCAAGAGATACATTGCAGGAGAGGAGAGTAAGTTTTCGTGGGGTTTTTGTAAGAACGAGGCAACACACAGTGGAGGATAGGAGAGTAAGTTGACGTGGGATTTTTCCAAGAACTAGGCAACACAGAGTGGAGGATATGAGGTTAAAGTGACGTCGGGTTTTTGTAAGAACGAGGCAAGACATACAGTGGAGGAGAGTAAAGTGAGTTGACGTGGGGTTTTTGTAAGAACGAGGCAACACATACCATACAGTGGAGGATAGGAGGGTAAATTGACGTCGGGTTTTTGTAAGAACGAGGCAAGACATATACAGTGGAGGAGAGTAAAGTAAGTTGACGTGGGGTTTTTGTAAGGACGAGGCAACACATACAGTGGAGAGAACACACAGAGTGGAGGTGAGGAGAGTAAGTGTCAAGTGTCCAATCGGTACCACCTGTAAGCACCTGTTACCGCCCGTAGCAGCTGCTTCCATCTGCACGACCTGTACCACCTGTAAAGCGTATAGACTAAGTGTGCAATCCGTACCACCTGTAAGCACCTGTTACCGTCCGTAGCAGCTGCTTCCATCTGTGCGATCTGAAAGCACCTGTTACCGTCCGTAGCAGCTGCTTCCATCTGTGCGACCTGTAAGCACCTGTTACCGCCCGTAGCAGCTGCTTCCATCTGTACCACCTGCACGACCTGTAAAGCCAATGCCAGCATCTGCAAACATGTCTTACCGTCCGGTAAGCATCTGCAAACGGATGGTTATATTGGACATGTATGGATCTTCTAGCTTTAAAAGAAATATCTCAATATGGCACAATAATCCGGTTGTCAATAATTTGTATTATGTTGGTAACCGTTTCGCTGCCATCCTTCATACGTGATTACGTTTATATAAAGAATAGTACGCTAAATTACCACTTATTTCTTAAGAATTGTGTGCCATCTCGTTTTTGTCCTTGTGGCTCTGCAAAAAAGTCAGTTCTACATTTCTTTTTTGACTGCATTCATGTAACCGATATGCTGCTCTTCGCATCAACTTTTTTGCTTCCGCTGCACAGTTAATTGGTACAGAATGGTCAAACGCGTCTAGACAGTCTCGTCTACAGTGGATTTTATATGGAAATCCTCGTTTCCTATCAAATTAATGCAAACTTTGTTCTTATGTGTTCAAGACTTTATCGTTAATTCCAAGCGTTTCTTTTAATCTAAACTGCGTTGGACCACCTGTTATCCACTATTGTTTTAGTGTCAGTTCTCCTTTAAATAATGTATATAACGTTAGCAAGAATTCCCAAATAAGCCTTCGGCTTTTGGAATAATTGCTAATCAAAATATTGTTTAAATGTACGAACCTAGCTGCTTTGAGTGACAAACTGTTTTACGATTTACGACGGTACTCTAGCCTCTAACCAAGCCACAACTCTGTGCAAAGACATCACATAGAGATGTACAGTACATATATTAAGGATTTTGGGTGAAGGAAAATTCGAGTGTGGAATATATACATTTTAAGACCAAACCGGGACCAGTTGCGAAAAATGCAACTACACAGGCCTTCCGGCAGGAATTGAACCCACGACCTTGCGATTCTAGTGCAATGCTCTGACCACTGAGCCACGGATGGCGTTGCCGAGAGCTTGATCGCGAGTTCTGTATATATAATAAGGTGGTAATGCCAGGAGAAAATTGGGTATATTATAAGTAATATTGGGCATTTCACTCGATTACATAGCATGTACTAAGGATTTTGGGTGAAGGAAAATTCGAGTGTGGAATATATACATTTTAAGACCAAACCGGGACCAGTTGCGAAAAATGCAACTACACAGGCCTTCCGGCAGGAATTGAACCCACGCTGAGCCACGGATGGCGTTGCCGAGAGCTTGATCGCGAGTTCTGTATATAAGGTGGTAATGCCAGGAGAGAATTGGGTATATTATAAGTAATATTGGGCATTTCACTCGATTACAATGGGGCTCAGTGGTCAGAGCATTGCAAGGTCGTGGGTTCAATTCCTGCCGGAAGGCCTGTGTAGTTGCATTTTTCGCAACTGGTCCCGGTTTGGTCTTAAAATGTATATATTCCACACTCGAATTTTCCTTCACCCAAAATCCTTAGTATGTAATCGAGTGAAATGCCCAATATTACTTATAATATACCCAATTCTCTCCTGGCATTACCACCTTATTATATATACAGAACTCGCGATCAAGCTCTCGGCAACGCCATCCGTGGCTCAGTGGTCAGAGCATTGCACTAGAATCGCAAGGTCGTGGGTTCAATTCCTGCCGGAAGGCCTGTGTAGTTGCATTTTTCGCAACTGGTCCCGGTTTGGTCTCAAAATGTATATATTCCACACTCGAATTTTCCTTCACCCAAAATCCTTAGTACAGTACATATAGTAGTACTATAGAGACAATATACATAGAGGTAATAAAGACAAAACTGTTTCACAAATCTCCTCCAAGGAAACAAGAAGGCCTCAAAAATAGCTGAAAATACGTTTGTATTTTTCCTGGGAACTATATCTGCATGCAGGTTGCCCAAGAAGGGTGCCCCCTTTGTCACTTTTATTTTTTTTATAGAATGACTCGCGTATATTAATGGCACCTCCATTGCTGATTAGTCCGATGCGGATATCTTTTTGGTCCATTTGTCTTGCGATGTTACAGTTTACGCAACTAACTAAAGGTTAGTGGACCACTGTCACTGTCCTTTTACAGAAAATGTTTCTGAGCCCAAGAGATGGATCAAACCTGTAACCTGATCAGAATCAATTAAGATCTGGTCTGGAAACTATAAACAAACTTCAAAGCGTTTATAATGAGCTGTAATTTTTATTTAAGACGGTTCTTACCGTGCACAAATCTTATATTTTTCATATAGTAATATTTAAATAAACAGTCGAGTGATTGAACTCAAACGCTTCTATAGACGAAATCGGAGTTTCGACTGCGCATTCAATCTGAGTCGGGATACTGAAACGTAGTTCATTTATAACATGAGGCTGAAGCAGCCGTAGTAAACATAACATTTCTGATTTCAGAAACTTTTTAATGTTTAGGTATTCGATAATGATAAAAGTTGCTTATCGATTATCCTTGACAATAATCCTAAACGTAGTGTCTAAAAATAATGAACTCAAAACATGAAAAAACAGCCCCAGCCTATGTTATCTTCCCGTTATGCTTTAATAGACACGATGTAATTTGCATAGGGGCCCAAATTGAATAGGAAACTAATTTGCATGTGGGCGTAAATGAAACTACGATTTGGTGTATTGAACAATTGGTTCATTATACCAAAATTACAATGTCCTCATCGTGCACAAGATTGCATAAACGTGAACAAAAAGATAAAACAAAGACTTTTGCTGAGTTTCCAGATCGTCTCTCAATAGACTATGTTCTAATGACTGGTTAGACGCTCTAACCATTGAGCATTTGAGCTACAGTAAAAACCGGCGTATAAGAACCTAGTGATTAAGAACCTGTAGACTAAAATTTTGGCGTCTAAACCCCCATTATATAAGAACCTGTTGAGCCTGAAAACTGGAACAGGTTCTTACTTGGAAAATCAGGAAAAAGTAGAAAAAATATAATAAAAACTCTTTATATAGCAACCAAACTGTGCACAATCTTTTGCAATTCCAATATAAAAATTTGATATACTATACACAAATAATTGCCTGTATACTGATTATAGAGTTACATATATATAGTTTCAGTGAGTAAAAGGACTTTATACTTTTATCAACAACAGTTACTCTATATCAACCAGTGTAGAGTACAGGTACTGTATGTAGTTCCAGTGTTGACTCTTAAGTGTTTTACTCTTAAAAAAATAAGAACCTACTTAAGAATCTAAATAGCCTAAATTCTCAGTTGATATCAAATATATAAGAACCTTTTTAGCCTAACTTGGAAAAGCGTAGGTTCTTATACGCGGGTTTTTACTGTACTGAGACTCGGATGGAGAGCTAAGGTTGCAAATCTATAGTCATACAGTTTATGTGCTCTCAAGTGGTAGCGTTTGCGTGTGAAATCTAGTTGAGATAATATGGTACGTATCGTACGTATACATCTAGTACATGCGGTTTGTGAAGTTGGTGTGTAATAAATATAACAGACGTTCAGTAGACGTCAAACTCAAGCTTAGAAACGTACCACATGCACTTCGTGTATACGTACCACCCATTAAATATAATGAAGTTAAATTAAGTTTTCTTCTTTTAGGTTTTCCAGTGGGAGAGTCAAATATTACGACACCACAATCAGTAACTACCGCTACAGCAGCTACCGCTGTACCTACGAGACGTGCTGAGCTATCCACTGCAGGTATTGGTCAATGAACATTAGGGCGCACCTTATATATAAGTATAGGTAACAGCATGGTTTCGAGTGCAATTTCGAAAAAACATGCACGAGTGAGTTTTTCAAAGACTATCAAAATTTGAGGTCTTTGAAAAACTCACGAGTGCGTGTGATATGTGTGATCAGTGTGTGATATGTTAAATTAACTTTGACACTATTTTCTCAACTCTCTCTTCACTTTCTTTCATTTTATTTTATTTCGTTTCATTTCACTTCACTTTACTTTATTTCACTTTACTTCACTTCGCTTCACTTTACTTTACTTTACTCTACTCCACTCCACTCCACTCCACTCCACTCTACTCCACTCCACTCCACTCCACTCCACTCCACTCCACTCCACTCTACTCTTAACTCTACTCTACTCTACTCTACTCTACTCTACTCTACTCTACTCTACTCTACTCTACTCTAATCTACTCTACTCTACTCTACTCCTACTCCCACTCCCACTCCCACTCCCACTCCCACTCCCACTCCCACTCCCACTCCCACTCCCACTCCTACTCCTACTCCTACTCCTACTCCTACTCAGTTGACTTGACTTGACTGTCATGGCGGAAGGTCATGCAAATTATGGCTCTGCAATAACGAGAAATATGAGTCGCAACTTAGCAGATTCTTTATCAAAAATGACTGATTGAAATGTAAGTGATGTGTTAGATGCTAGTATATCACAAGAAGTTGGTGATTGTGCTAAAGAACTCGAATTTTGTGAAGAGTTAGCTATGAAGCTGGCGATGACATCTGGAGAAGATGTGGCAAATAATTTGTCAAGAAACCACAATGCTAAACGTTTGTCTAAACTGAGAGACTACGTAGCGAGTCTATGCTGTAAAGAAAGACCTGATTGCCCTAAGGGGAGACTTATTCGACGATTGGCAAGACAAACTGGCCCTAAAATCGAGGCTAAACTGGCTGCCGATGTTGTTGAACTTATTCGGTATTGGAAATTTGGGGAAGACAATCAGCAGTTGAGAGAAATGTTTGTTAAGACAAATGAAACGCCAAACCGCAACAACTACCCTGTAATAATTGAAGATGGGCAGATTTCATCGTGAGAACTTTTGAGTTTTATGGAGAAATTGGAAGGGAAGCTTATGGTCGTCAAAGAAGAATGTTCCGAATCAGTAACAGCGATGAGAAAGGAAATTGATGAACTTAATATGGCTTTGGAATTAAGAGATAGTAAAATTCAATCGCTGAAAGCTGAGATTGCTGGTTTAAAAGGACAATCAAGGGTAAATTACGAGCGGCTAATAGAAGACGTGAAAGAAAATGCTTTGCTGATAAAAAATACTGAGCGAAGCCTTACTAAAGTAAGTAAAGACTTTGAACAAATGAAGAAAAATTACCATACTGGAGAAACGGAGAGTGGCAAGAATGAGTCCCTAAGGAGAGCTGTTGGTGAAGATACAAATACTAATGACAGTGCAAGTGAGATTACAAAGTCCCCAAGGGAAATCCCCAATGGAGATTTAAATAAAAATGCGGATGCAAGTGCGATTGCGAATTCAACTGACAATCAAAACAATCGAGCGGCACAATAGTTGTCGGTGAAATGAAAATACAGAAGTTGGTGGAGATGCTGTAAAGAGACCAGAAAATCAGCTAATTGGTGTTGGTCAGACTAGTATTTCTAGTAAAGAAAGTAAAGAAGCGGATATGATCCATGACAATCATACTGATATTGAATTTGTCGGTGTGCAAAGAAAAGCGGTGAAGCGCATATTTATTGGAGGTGTTAAAGAAGGTGTAACCATAGAAAAGATAACACAGTACATGAGGGATAGGAGCATTGAACCAACCTTTGTTCGTTTAATGCGGAGTAAAAGGAAAGGGACAACATTTGCTCGCGTAAACGTCTGCGCCGAGGATTTTGATACAGTTAAAGAATCCATGTTTTGGCCGGCAGGAGTACATGCATGCCAGACCGTGGTTATCGCTGGCTAAATGGCAAGATTTTTCAAGGAAGGAGAAACATCAATCAACCAAGTGATGAACAGCTGTGAAAAACTTTGGACATGCTGGAATTGCAGTGGAGCGTTATTTAAAACAATTACTGCAAATAACGGATATATTAGCAGTGTCTGTGCATTGGCTTTATTGTGACAGTGTGTCTTTTTTAGACTCATTGGCCGAAAATTCTGAGTGCTTTGCGCGATGTAGTAAACTAAGTGATTTGAATTTACGTTCGAGAAGAGGACAGGGTGGTGTTGCGATTTTCTGGAGGAGAACATTGGACTGCCAAAATCTTCCAGGAGGTAATGATAGACTTGTGGCTATCAAGTTAAAAGGTACGTTGAATTTGGTTATTTGCTCTGTGTATTTCCCTTCGAGCAACAGATCACTAACAGAGTTTAAAAAACCCTTAGATGAACATAATTACAATGTACACCAATATACACCAATTTTAATTAGTTTACATGGGCTACTGTGGAGCAACGGATTATTTTTAAAATTCTTTTATTAACATTTAAAGCCATTAACAACCTTGGCCCATCATGCTTTGCAGATCTTCTAGAGTCCTATGAACCGTCTCGTTCCTTACGATCGTTTACCAAAATGTTATTAAAAGTTCCATACTTTAGTTTAAAGTCATATGCATTACGCGCTTTTTCTGTTTCAGCCCCATTCCTTTGGAACAAGTTGCCATTTAATATATTAAAAACAGTGTTTCTGTAAGAGTACATTAAAAACCTTCCTTTTTAAAGAGATTTTTAATTAAAATTGTAATATAATTAATTTTAGTTTGTAGTATAGGTCATATATTATCCATGTAAAGCGCCTTTGGGCATTTTTATGAAAAAGGCGCTATATAAATTCATATTATTATTATTATTATTATTATTATTATTATTATTATTATTATTATTATTATTATTATTATTATTATTATTCTACCGAAAAAAAATGAAATAATACGTAGAAATAATACGTAGATAATACCGAAATAATACCGAAATAATACGTAGCGTCTGGTCTTCTAAATCTGTACCTGCTGAATGGAAAATAGCATGTTCTATACTTATCCATAAAAAAGGCAACACAAATGACCCATCCAATTTCCGTCCTATTACTCTAGAAACCATACCATTAAAAGTGCTTACTTCATGTCTCCGCAATGCTATGTTCTCCTTCCTAACGGCTAATAACTTTATTGAACATAAGATTCAAAAAGGCTTCACACCTAATCTGGCTGGCACTTTGGAACACACTGCTCAAATGACAAATATTATCAACCAAGCGAGAATAAAACAACGTTCTCTTGTCATCACCCTACTTGACCTCAAAAATGCCTTTGGTGAAGTCCATCATAACCTGATTCAATCTGTCCTCGATTATCATCACATTCCCAATCACATCAGTGAAACTATAAAGAGCTTGTATACTGACTTCAATACTGCAATTATAACATCAGAATTCTCTACTCCATTCATAACTGTTGGCCGCGGAGTGCTTCAAGGAGACTGTCTTAGCCCTCTACTTTTCAATATGTGCTTCAATACATTTATTCAACACATAAAAGCTGATAAATACCGGCAATTTGGTTTCATCACAAAATTTTTAAACCCAATCCATTGGTTCCAGTTTGCTGATGATGCTGCGGTAATAAGCGGTCAAGATTCAGAAAATCAACATCTTTTAAATCGTTTCTCGATCTGGTGTCAATGGTCCAACATGATTGTTAGAGTTGATAAGTGTAGTACATTTGGTATTAAGAAAAGTCAAACAAAATCAATTCAATATTTACCAAAACTTCTGATTAACAATAAATTGATACCTGCCACTAAAATTGGAGACTCGTTCCGATACTTAGGAAAATACTTTGACTTCAGTATGTCCAACAAAGAGCACAAACAAGAGCTAATCACTCTCCTTGAAGATGTTATGTCTGAAATTGATCTTAAACCTCTACACCCGAAAAACAAACTTCTACTTTATAGTCGTTACCTCTTATCCAAATTCTCCTGGCATTTTACTGTTGCTACCTTATCAAAAACCTGGGTCTCTGAAAACATGGATTCAAAAGTTAACAAATACATACGCAATTGGCTTGAAATACCTGTATCAGGAACTTTAAGTAATGTATATCTTACCAGTAATAAGTTTGGTCTAAATATCTACCCTCCATCTATCAAGTTTACTCAGTGCCAAACAGTTCTTCGTAACGCCTTAAGAAACTCTCCAAATGATTCCATAAAAGATCTCTGGAAATCAACATGTGACCATACAAACATTCAATATGACGTTTACACCTCGACAAAGGAAGTTCTTAAAAGTTTCAACTCCGGACAAGAGAACAAACTTCAGAATCATCTGGTTCTCCAAGGCTCCTTCTTCTCTAACGTCATCAAGTTCTCACTGTCGAAACTAAACAGCATATGGTCTAAATCTCAATCAAACTTACCAAAGAACATTTACAACTTTACCATCCGTTACATCAATAACTCTCTTCCCACCCGCAAAAACCTTACTAAATGGGGAATAATGTCGAACTCTGATTGCTCCTTCTGCTTAAACCCTGAAACCCTCCTACATGTAGTTGCTGGATGCCAATCGTACCTTCCACGATTTACATGGAGACATGACTCTGTTCTCAACTTTATTGCAAAAACACTACAACCTGTCATCAACTCTAATCTCTTCGTTGATCTTCCTGGATATAAGAGCCCATCGATTATAACTGGTGAAACGTATCGCCCAGATCTGCTTCTTTCCATTTCCACTGATTGTCTCTATATCCTTGAACTCTCCGTCGGATATGAATCTAATCTCAAAACTAACGTTGATCGCAAAAGAGCAAGATACAGGGATGTAATTACACAGCAAAAGGAACATTTTAAAACTGTCAAATTTGTAAATTTGTCAATCAGTTCCTTAGGTGTTTTCTCAACAGAATGTCGTACCTTTTTGGAGATGTTAAACGATCTAGGTCTTGATAAAAAACACCAAAATTTTTGTATTAAGAAAATAATGTCTATCGCCATCAGAACAACATACTATATATTTTGTTGTAGAAACAAGGATTGGACAAATCCAGACTTAATGGACATTTGAAGATACATTTTAAATTCAAATTTTTCTCAGATATAGTTGTAAACAATAAATAGGTTCAAGTAGTCAATTATAAATTACCTTAATTAGTGAGATTTATAATTGTATATATATAAAGTATTTCAATAAAGTTTCCATTATTATTATTATTATTATTATTATTAAGTTGAGCAATTTTATTATGAACAAAAAGCAAATGGTACAACTGTTGTTATCACGGGAGATTTTAATGCACACTTGCAGGCTTTGCGGTCAAACCAATCCTTAAACGCGAGGGGAAGATTGTTGCAGGCTATGTTAACAAAATTAAACCTATGTGCTGTTAACACTGAAGTTAACTGAGTTGGACAAACGAACACGTATATTTCGACTGTGGAAACATCATGATTGATTATATTCTTATTGAAAAGCACTTGTTGCCATCTGTGCAGCGTGTAGAAATTTTGGCTGAGACTCCAGATAATACTGCGTTCCATCTGCCTGTTGTTTTACATATTGAAGTAGGTGAAACTCAGGGAAAGAATTCAGCTTTTTCAAAGGAACGCATTGCATGGTCTAAGTGTTCTACAAATAACATTGAAACGTATATTGAAATATACCTGCAGATATTTTGCCCGAAAAACTCTTTGAAACGCCTGCTGATATTGATGCCCAAGTGTTGCGTCTATGCCGAGCAATAATTCAAGCTGACCAGATGCTGCCCGTATAGTATATAACAAGAAAATTAAACCGTATTGGAGTGAAAATTTAAATCGTTTAAAGAAAAGTTCTCGACAAAAGTTTAAGAAGTGGATATCCGAAGGACGTCCAAGGGGAATGCAGTATGCGAGTTATGCAGACTATAAAAGAGCTAAGTCAGTCTATAGAAGAGAAAATAGAAACGCGGCACGAAGAACTGAACAGCAAGAATTCGATGAGATAAGCGCTAGTGAAATTGATCCTATCAAATTTTGGCGATACGTCAATAGGAAACGTGGTAATAGACGAAAAAGAAATGTTCGATTGAAGTGTAATGGAGAAACTGTGTCAGATCCGCATAAGTTGGCCGATTTATGGGCTGATTATTACGAGTTACTTTTCACACCAAGTTTAAAATTTGATGAACAATTCAAGATGAAGATTAATAGTGAAGTTGAATGCGTAATGGGGCGAGATGAGCTTTTTGATGCAATTCTAGATAAACCAATAACAATGGAAGAAATTCAGTCGATCATAAGAAAACGTCCTGCTGGGAAAGCTCCTGGGCATGATGGGATCTTTTACGAGCATCTTAAACTCGGCGAGCGTATTTTGCTCTTGTATCTTGTCCAACTTTTTAACAGCGTCATTAAAGTGGAGTATATCCTGTCATCTTTTAAGCTGGCAGTTAATATTCCAATTCCTGAAGGTGGGAAAGCCTTTGCATGTACATTTGATGACCACAGAGGAATTAGTCCGTTAACAACCTTTAACAAAATCATGGAAAGAATAATCCTTTTGAGAATTCATCAGAAACCGCAATGTATATTCCACATACTTTACAGGGAGCTTATCGGAGTGAACATGATGCTCCTACTACAGCCTTTATTATTTATGAAACTATTAAACATTGCTGTGAGGAAAAGGACAAAGTTTATGTATGCTACGTGGACATCACGAAAGCTTTTGATAACCTATGGATAAATGGTATGCTATACAAATTGTATCAAAACATGGGTATTAAGGGAAAGTGTCTAAAAATCATTCAACATTGGTACACAGGAATGAAGGAAATGATGCGTATCGATGACTGTTATTCTAGATGTTACAACCTCCTCAAGAAGTACTTAATAAGGTTTAAGATGCTAATTTCTTGTATTTGTTTCTGTTACTGAGCTGTAAAAACTTTAAATTTCGTTGTTTTTCGTGCGTTGTTTTTCAAGGTACGCGTCAGGGTGGGGTTTTATTTCCATGGTTGTTTACAGTCTTCGTCAATGACTTGATTTCATTTTTACAAGGAACAGCCCAAACTGGGGTGGTATTATATGGAATGTATTATGGCTCACCCATGTATGCAGATGATATCACAATGTTCTCACACTTGAAAAATGGATTAGATCGAACGTTGAAACTACTCTATGATTAAGGATTGCTGTGGAGAATAACATTTAATCAAACAAAAACTGTTACCATGGTATTTGGAGAGAAAACAGTTTATAGCCAAAGGAACGTAAATAGAAGAGTTTGGTTACTTGGTGATATTCAACTTCGTGAGAAAGATGTCTGGAAGAATTTAGGTAAAATATGGCATGTGATAGCCACAGATATGGAACCGATAGAAGATGCGGTGAAGAAAGGTTATGCGACGGGAGTCGAACTTGCTGGGGTAGGGTGTAGATCTGGTGGCATTAATCCTATTACTTCAAGCAAACTATGGAAAAGAGTTGTTTTACCTAAAATGTTGTATGGAAGTGAACTGTGGCAGCTTAGCAAACAAAATCGTTTAATGTTAGAGAAATGTCAGAACATATTTGTTCGCGTGATTGAATGTATATTGCCAGGAACGTCTGGTTCTGCGGCGAGGGGTCTTTTGGGCCTATGGAGCATCGAGGGAGAGGTAGAGAAAAGGAAGTTATCTTTTTTTGGGCGACTTTTTAATTTATCACACTATCTTGCGCAAAAAAAGCTGCTAATAATAAGGATTCTACAATGGAAATACAGGTATGAAGTATCAACTGGTTTTGTACCTGAGGTCATGAATATTGCTTTAAAACATGATTTGTCGACTTATATTGAAATATTTTTGGAACATGGTACTTTTTCGTCTAATACGCAATGGAAGAGAGTAGTGTTTAAAGCGATCAAAGCTACTGAAGAAAGTTCCTGGAGAGATAGACTTGCATCGAAAGGAATGGAACGCTATCTACGTGTCCACGCGGAGAGCTAAAACCCTCATGTTGGTACTATCTTCTCCAACGACATCCAACTACAAATAGGCGTGTAATGACAGTCGTAAGATTACTGTGTAACTCATTTATGGTAAATGAAAAACGAATAAATGCAACTTCGATAGTTCATGAATGTCATGGTTGTGGGAATACGTTTGGGGATCTGTGGCACATATTGTTTTAACCTGTTGTTGGAGTCAAGAACCTAGAGAAAACTTTTGGGAATGGTTAATGGATAACATGTCAATGGAGTTTTATTCCTGTCTAGTTCAGATGGACGATGGCGAGTTGCTTGATGTCCTTTTTGGACGAACTACAACATTAAGTCCTGAATTTTTGGACGACTTTTTGGTACATTCTGCTTACTGTATACATCGCTGTGTTATAGTATCAAAATTGATAACTATTGAGTAATAACTTTGTAATATAGAGCCATATTGCAATTGCACTTTATAATATTTATAATCTAGTTTAGTATAGCTAATTTCAAATTTCCTTTGTAAATTTTATTATTTATCTTTTCCGCATGGGAGGCGAATAAAGAATTTCACTCTACTTCACTCCACTTCACTCTACTTCACTTCACTTCACTCCACTTCACTCCACTCTACTTCACTTCACTTCACTTCACTTCACTTCACTTCACTTCACTCCACTTCACTCTACTGCACTTCACTTCATTCCACTCTACTTCACTTCACTCCACTCTAGTTCACTTCACTCCACTCTACTTCACTTCACTTCACTCCACTCTACTTCACTTCACTCCACTCTACTTCACTTCACTCCACTCTACTTCACTTCACTCCACTCTACTTCACTTCACTTCACTTCACTTCACTTCACTTCACTTCACTTCACTTCACTTCACTTCACTTCACTTCACTTCACTTCACTTCACTCCGCTTCACTCCACTGTACTTCACTTCACTCCACTCCACTCTACTTCACTTCACTCCACTCCACTCTACTTCACTCCACTCTACTTCACTTCACTTCACTCCATTCTACTTCACTCCACTCCACTCTACTTCACTTCACTCCACTCCACTCTACTTCACTTCAATTCACTCCAGTCTACTTTACTTTACTTTACTTCACTTCACTCCGCTCTACTTCACTCTACTTCACTCCACTCTACTTCACTCTACTCCACTCTATTTTACTCTATCCACTTCACTCTTCTCCAATTACTCCATTTCACTCATTCTACTCTACTTTACTCCATCCATTTCACTTTGTTCTACTCCACTCTACTTTCCTCCACGCCACTCTACTCCTCTTCACTCTATTCCACTTTCTTGCATGCACCTCAGTTTAATACTGTTCTAAAAAGAACTTTTATTTTTTTATACAAACGCTTCAACACGACCAGGAATGACAAAGAGATTCATTACAGAACTTGATGGGGGAACACTAAAAACCAATGGAGTCACACTTCGATTTGGAGCCGGCTGTCTTTCAAAAGACACTCAAATTACGATGATCGAGGATTACCACAACTTTGCGTTTAAGTCTTTAGTTGACTTGGAACTACTGAAGATTCCCCCACGTGTCCTAGAGTTCCTTCCTGACGGACTAGAATTCACAAAGTCGGCAGATCTGACAGTTCAACTTGGGGAACATCTCGATTCGTTGGAACTTTTCGTTTTACATGGCTCTTACGACAGCGAAATGGAAAGAACTATTTGGAAATTAGTGACAGACGACATTGAAGTAAATAGCAAGGAGGGATATGTCAACGTGAAAATCAACGGTTTTTGTTTCTACAGTTATATTTTGTCAACCCGAGGGAAGATAGCTCGTATTTTAAGTCACCTCAACCATTCATTCAGCTATCATGCAGTGGCACTTTATCGTCGAATGCCAGCATCGCCGAAAATTGACGTGGCTGTGGTTCTTCTTAGCGAGTTTGTCGAAAGCCACGAAGACGAACGAAATAGTTCGCAGCTCGTCAGGATGGTTAGTGAGAATAGTTTTTGTAGAAGTGAGAAGGGGGCGTTGAAACGTGTTGATACTCATCGTGGTCTCGAAATGTGCGTTGAATTTCCTGGAAAAGACGATCTAATTTCGTATTCGTTCAAAGTTGATGTGCCTCAGCTTGACTCAGTTGGTATGGTACTTGACGAAAGCAATTTTCGAGAAATTACGCAAGAATTCCCCGCTCAAGGAAAAGTTCTTATTTACGAAAATCATCGGAACAATAAACGTCTTCTGTGGACCCTGAATGTCACCGAGGTTAGAATAAATAATTGTTTTGTAGCATTTTATGTTGGAGTTCATCTTGTTATTGAGTTTATAGTATTTTTTATGTTTTCTATATTTTGAATGCTGTTGCATTTATAACATTTAGACATTTCTTTTTTAGTTTTTTTTACCTCAGATAGAAGAAGTTCAATGCACTGCAGCTGAAGGTATTTAAAAATCACCTATTTTTCTTCTTTTTTCTTTTTCCTCCTTTATGCATAGCATAGCATAGCATAGCATAGCATAGCATAGCATAGCATAGCATAGCATTTTCTTTGTACGCGACAGTATCTTTGATAATCTTCCTTGTGGAAGATTATCAAAGGTACTGTCGCGTACAAAGAAAAAGACACGGTGGTGTACAGCAAAGACCCAAAAATAGTCGCTGAAGAGTTCAACGACTTCTTTTCTACTGTCGGAAAAAATGCAGCAATGACAGCATCTCAATTAATACAAGATAACAATGTTCACTCTGACACTCCACCCGTTACTGCATCTGCCAGATATTCTTTATATGAATCCGAGATGTTCAAATTTAACCCTGTCTCCTGCACCGATGTTAAAAACATTATAACATCCATGCCTACCAACAAGGCTCCAGGCAAAGATAAAGTAAGCATGCGCATTATCAAGGACTGCTTACCGGTTATCCTTGGACCACTCACATATGTCATTAATGCGTCACTGATGTCCTCTACGTTCCCACAAACCTGGAAGGAGGCGGAAGTTATTCCCTTAATAAAGGAAGGAGATCATGAACAGCCATCTAATAACCGTCCTCTTTCCCTTCTTATCGTTGCGTCGAAGGTCTGCGAGAAAGTCGCCTTAGTTCAATTCACAACATTTTTATCCATGAACAGTTGTCTGACATCCCACCAAAGTGGAAATAGGAAATATCATTCCTCAGAGACTCTGAACATATTGGTAGGCGATACTATTTTGGAGGCTATGGATCAGAAATCAGCAACAGCACTCATCCTGCTGGACTTATCAAAGGCATTTGATAGCATAAGCCATCCAATCCTGCTTAACAAACTAAGTTGCATCGGTGCATCTCCTAGTGTAGTACAGTGGTTTGAAAGCTACCTAACTGGAAGGTCACAAGTTGTTCGAATTGATTCAACTGTTTCGTCACCTCTCAACATCACTCGTGGGGTACCACAGGGTGCTGTTTTATCCCCACTCTTGTTTAGTATCTATGTCAATGACCTGCCATTGGCCCCACGTCACAGCCGTCTTGAATCCTATGTTGATGACTCCAAAATGTTCCTGTCTTTCCTTGTTAAAGATGCGGACCATGCCAAACAACATCTTGAAGAAGATCTCTACCAAGTGGCAAAGTGCTGTTCTGAACACCAGTTACTTATTAACCCAAAGAAAACCAAATACCTACTCATCAGAACGCGGCAATTGCTACAAAGTCTTCCTTCAGATATGAACCTAAGTTTCTTAGGGGAGACTATTAGCCCAGTATCCTCAGCTAAAGATTTGGGAGTAACGATAGATACTCATTTAAAAGATCTATACTCTAAAAGAATTACCTCGTTTTATGCAAACGTTATGGATATTCTAAAATCCTATAACTGCAACACATTAATAACAGACATGGAAACAAGCTCGACCCAAACATTAACTTTATCAATGACAACATAAAGCAAAAATATACCACATTTTGGAAACACAAACTCGAAAACACATCCAAACTAAATTTTTACAATACATTCAAAAAGGAATACCAATTAGAAAAATATCTCTTAACAATAAAAAATCCAGCTGAAAGGAAAACACTCACAAGATTTCGAGTGAGCAACCACAACTTAATGATAGAGTTTGGTCGCTATCAAAAAATCCCAAGAGAAGAGCGACTGTGTAAAGTCTGCCAGTCAAGTGAAGTGGAAGATGAACACTACTTTGCCAATTCATGCGAAGCCTACACCAACCTAAGAGAAAACTTTCACGCCACTCTTACAAACAGTTTAACCACTGTCACAGATCAAATACAACTAGTAGATATAATGAAATCTACTGAATGCGAAATAATTTTATCGCTGTCGAAATATATTTCTTCCTGTTTTATGGAAAGAAATAGATGCCTTGAAACTGGGATTGCTGCCAACTAACTTAAGTACGATATTTCTAATTATTTGAAAAATTATATGTAAATATAGATACGAGACACTTAGCCATTCACTTTTCCTATATCTTTTAAACGTAGCTTGTTATTTGCTATTGGGATCAACTGCAATGAATGTAGTTGGCACTAGTAGGAAGCACTTGCACTTTAAAGTTCTTTAACGCACATTATGTATGTAGCACATTAATTACGCTTTAGCAATACTTGTAATTTCAGGTCATGCCAATAAAGCCATTATTTACCATTTACCTTAACGTATGATTGCCATATCACCGATTTGGTCTCCTCGTGCATGGCTGAATTGATACAGATCAACCGGGTAAAAAAATGCTTTGATAAGGAAACTCTATCCCTCTTTGTCTCAGCATTGGTAATGAACAAGCTTCTTTATTGTTCTACTGCTTGGTCAAACACTACCTCCAAAAACATCATTAAGTTGCAATCGTTGCAAAATTTTGCGTGCAGGATAGTGACAAACACTAGAAAGTTTGAACACATCTCACCAAAACTACGAGAATTAAATTGGCTTCCGGTGAAGCAACAACTATTATTCAGAGAAATAGTTATGATGTACAGTATAAATGTGTTTATAATCTAGCTCCGCCTTATTTATGTAATAAATTTTAAAAACGCTCAAATATCCACGAATGTTACACGCGCAATCGGTTTTTTTTTTCAAATCCCACTTTTTAATACCACGTCTGGTCAGAGAACGTTTCAGTATAGAGGAGTCAAATTGTGGAACGATTTGGACAACGAAATAAAACTGGTTTCCTCCTTGACAAGTTTTAAGAAAAAATTAAAGAAAGACATGTTAGACAATCTTTATTCCTAGTCATAGAATAGTTTACCGAAAGTTTTAAATATTTATTGTAACAGTTGTTATCTATTGACTTTTATCATAAGACATTTTAATCTTCATTTTATTCAATGTACATTAGTGTTGAAAAGCCCTATTAAGGAACACAATAAAGTATGTATGTATGTATGTATGTATGTATGTATGTATGTATGTATGTATGTATGTATGTATGTATGTATGTATGTATGTATGTATGTATGTATGTATGTATGTATGTATGTATGTATGTATGTATGTATGTATGTATGTATGTATGTATGTATGTATGTATGTATGTATGTATGTATGTATGTATGTATGTATGTATGTATGTATGTATGTATGTATAGCATAGCATAGCGAAGCGAAGCGAAGCGAAGCGAAGCGAGGCGAGGCGAGGCGAGGCGAGGCGAGGCGAGGCGAGGCGAGGCGAGGCGAGGCGAGGCATGGCATGGCATGTAGCTTAGCATAGCATAGCCTGGGCCGCCGAGAGGGGTGTAAGAAGTGGATATCTGAAGGACGTCCAAGGGGAATGCAGTATGCGAGTTATGCAGACTATAAAAGTCAGTCTATAGAAGAGAAAATAGAAACGCGGCATAAAGAACTGAACAGCAAGAATTCGATGAGATAAGCAATGCTAGTGAAATTGATCATGTCAAATTTTGGCGATACGTCATTATTATTATTTTACAAGCATATTAAACTTGGCGAGCGTATTTTGCTATTGTATCTTCTTCAACTTTTTAACAGCGTCATTAAAGCGGAATATATCCCGTCATCTTTTAAGCTGGCAGTTAAGATTCCAATTCCTAAAGGTGGGAAAGCCTTTGCATGTACATTTGATGATCATAGAGGAATTAGTCTGTTAACAACCTTTAACAAAATCATGGAAAGAATAATCCTTTTGAGAATTCATCAGAAACCGCAATGTATTCCACATACTTTACAGGGAGTTTATCGGAGTGAAGATGCTCTTACTACAGCCTTTATTATTGATGAAACTATTAAACATTGCTGTGAGGAAAAGGACAAAGTTTATGTATGATATATACGTGAACATTATACAAAAGCTTTTGATAACCTATGGATAAATGGTATGCTATACAAACTGTATCAAAACATGGGTATTAAGGGAAACTGTGTCTAAAAATCATTCAACATTGGTACACAGGAATGAAGGAAATGGTGCGTATCGATGACTGTTATTCTAGATGTTACAACCTCCTGCAAGATGCGCGTTAGGGTGGGGTTTTATCTCGGTGGTTGTTTGCAGTCTTCGTCAATTACTTGATTTCATTTTTACAAGGAACAGCCCAAACTGGGGTGGTATTATATGGAATGTATTATGGCTCACCCATGTATGCAGATGATATCACAATGCTTTCACGCTTGAAAAATGGTTTAGATCGAATGTGGACACTACTCTATGATTATGGATTGCCGTGGAGAATAACATTTAATCAAACAAAAACTGTTACCATGGTATTTGGAGAGAAAACAGTTGATAGCCAGAAGAACGTAAATAGAAGAGTTTGGTTACTTGGTGATATTCAACTTCGTGAGAAAGATATTTGGAAGAATTTTGGTAAAATATGGCATGTGAAAGCCACAGATATGGAACCGATAGAAGATGCGGTGAAGAAAAGTTATGTGGCGGGAGTCGAACTTGCTGGGGTAGGGTGTAGATCTAGTGGCATTAATCCTATTACTTCAAGCAAACTATGGAAATGTTGTATGGAAGTGAACCATATGGTAGCTTAACAAACAAAAATATTTAATGTTAGAGAAATGTCAGAACATATTTGTTCGCGTGATTGAAGGACGTCTGGTTCTGCGGCGAGGTGTCTTTTGGGCCTATAGAGTATCGAGGGAGAGATAGAGAAAAGGAAGTTATCTTTTTTTGGGCGACTTCTTAATTCATCACACTATCTTGCGCAAAGAAAGCTGCTAATAATAAGGATTCTACGATGGAAATACAGGTATGAGGTATCAACTGGTTTTGTACGTGACGTCATGAATATTGCTTTAAAGCATGGTCTGTGGACTTATATTGAAATATTTTTGGAACATGGTACTTTTCCGTCTAATACGCAATGGAAGAGAGTAGTGTTTAAAGCGATCAAAGCTACTGAGGAAAGTTCTTGGAGAGATAGACTTGCATCGAAAGGAATGGAACGATATCTACGTATCCACGGAGAGCTAAAACCCTCATGTTGGTACTATCTTCTCCAACGACATCCAACTACAAATAGGTGTATAATGACAGTCGTAAGATTACTGTGTAACTCATTTATGGTAAATGTAAAACGAATAAATGCAACTTCGGTAGTTCATGAATGTCATGGTTGTGGGAATACGTTTGGGGACCTGTGGCACATATTGTTTTAACCTGTTGTAGGAGCCAAGATCCTAGAGAAAACTTTTGGGAATGGTTAATGGATAACATGCCAATGGAGTTTTATTCTTTGCTTTAATGCTTTAATGAAATACTCCTAAATCAGTGTTACACTATACTATAGGAGGTTTACAGGTACATAACTAAAATTATATACAGTATTATATAGTACATATTATATATATATAATATATGCGCCCGCTCACTGCTTGCAGTTTGAGCGCTCTGGCATGGTTTTGATGTCCCCATTTTGTGAGGCATCAAAGGTGACTCATAAGCAGTTACCTTCATCCTGCTCATCAGCACTACACTGATGAGGCCCGAAAGGCCGAAACGGTACCGTCTGTAGTTAGATATCGCTCTATGACCTTTAGGTCATATTGAGCGCTCTACAGGATGAGCCATTGCCGCTTACGCATTGTGCGCACGCTCACTGCTTGCAGTTTGAGCGCTCTTGCATGGTTTTGATGTCCCACATTTTGTGAGGCATCAATGGTGCCTCATTTTAGAAATTTATTATTAATAAATTTAGGTTAATGCGAGGGAGTAAGAGATAATGTATCTCCTGCCTCAAAGCGATCATTAAGTGTAGTTCCTGTGACAGGTGAACAAGGTCAGATGCAAAAGCCAGATAAATAAAGTGCATAAAAACATGTGCCAAAATGGATAAAGCCGAACCCAAACCTTTATCTAAAGATTCCCCCTTATCAAAACAAAATTCCCCCTTGAGGCAATGATATAAATGAATGCGGCAAGGGTGACGGTGGTCATTCTATCACAGACTCACAGTCAGAGAGCTCACTCAAATCGTTCTGTAAAATAGCAGTTTAAGTTTTTGGGGATTTTTATAATTCATCATCTGACTTGCATGGTCCCCGGCTTAATGAAATCCAATCGCCTGTCATTTTCAAGCAAACCATCACAACTGAAGGCTCTGGTATGCAACCACAAGACCCGCATCAGCGAAAAGTATTTGTGAGTATGTTCCTTGCTTTTCCGTCCCTAGCATATATATACTTGTGTCTATACATCGCGAGAACTTTGGGATTTCTTCCTTAAATTTCTTCCTTTATAATACTAGACCTCGAGAATAAATTAATGCGGTCAAATGACTCGGCCGACTTAATAATACATACTTGTCGACAGCCACTCCAGTCTCGGTCAGTCGACGATAAATATAAGGATACAAAAAGAAAAAAAAAAGAATAGTATATATTTAAATAATGAGGCAATCTCACAACACTAACGCGTTAATTTCTGACACTAAACCCTTCAACGCATGATCATGAACGGCATGACTGCCCCATTCGAGGTCTTATTGTCATTTCATTACCCTCGGCTACAAGCCCAGATACAACAAACCAAACATCATCTGTTTCTCAAAATATCCAGCAGTTCAAACCCAACTTTAACTTGTTATGCGGCGGCTACCGTGACCGACGAAGGAATATCACTAAGACTGTCGAAAGTCCTGCTAATGGAAATTATCGAAAAGCACGTCTGTTGTTTGACATAATTCAAGATATGATACGGAACGGCACAGTGACAGTGCCGCTTCACAATTTTAAAGAAATGTCTCTGCGCGCGCCTTGATGATATTTATACCTTGGCGATCGGCGACGTCATTGCAGAGTCCCAGCCTATTAGTTTCTTTCTGTTTCA
Organism: Corallium rubrum; assembly: GCA_964035015.1. NCBI lineage: Eukaryota > Metazoa > Cnidaria > Anthozoa > Scleralcyonacea > Coralliidae > Corallium > Corallium rubrum. The sequence goes on from OZ036010.1 coordinate 6,499,491, forward strand.
CCCTCTTACGATCTGTTATTGCACAACCCTTTCCTTTGTTGTTGTTGTTGTTGGGGGTTTTTTTTGCGTGTTTTTCCTGTGTTTTGCTCTGCTTTGCTTTGTCCCCTTTTTCTTGTTTATACCAATATTAGATGACAGTTAATATTAAAAGCCAAGACAGAAGGCCCGTTGCCACGGCGATACACAGAGATTAAAGCAAAGACTCTCCTGAGACACTCACGCAAGTTCAGAACATAACCGCAATTGACGCAAAACGCACGGCGTTATTTTTGTTCAGTTCCGCAATAGCCTATTCTATTTTATCCAACATCGTTGATCGATCGTCACCCCTAGACAGTACTCAGCAAACCATGTGTAAAAATTACAAATCCAATAATAATCAAGAACCAATTTCCTACGTGATGCATTCTATTACAGTAACTATTGCTTGGCGTTGTTTCGCAAGATATTGACACTCGGGACAAAATTTGTAACATAATTGCTTTGTGGAGAAGCTGCTGGTTTCGTCTTGGCTCCAACAGGGTTTTTACCAGCGTCAGGTTTTTTCTGGCCTCCCTGACATTCCAGCAAGTAAGCTTTGAGTGTCGGTATTTGCCTAACACACGTTTTCCCCAAGCCTCGTCTCACACTTAGGTAGTACAACTAGCGTCAACTGCGGTCATTATGTTAAACTGACTAAATTTGTAGCAATTATCGAACTATATACAGTACTCCTAATCCAAGTCCATAAATATTTCTACTTTCTAACTATTACAAGATTAAGATAAACACTTTTACTACTATACAAATCCAAAACCTTCAGTGGGGGAATTATCACTGCGTTCAATTCGTGGCAGGAAGTGCTGTCATCCTTATCACTTCACAGAAGTGCTGTGCCTCACACACTTCACCCACGTGAAGGATTTGGATGTGGTAAGGCATTGTCTGACCTACAAGTGCTGAGCACGCCTCCGACTTCGTCAATGTCTCTCTCTAAAATGGGTGATCCCCATTTTAGGCCGCCGGACAGGACACCCTCCTCCCGGTTCAGTTACTTCCTCGCTATCTCCTTTTGCCACAATTCATTACAATCAATGCCTCTGTCTCAGTTTGTATAATTAAAATACGACCGTGTTCATTAAAAGCAGTTACCTTCATCCTGCTCATCAGCACTACACTGATGAGGCCCGAAAGGCCGAAACGGTACCGTCTGTAGTTATATATATATATATATATATAGCATGCCCAATATCATTTATATATATATATATATATATATATATATATATATATATATATATATATATATATATATATATATATATATATATATATATATATATATATATATATATATATATATATATATATATATATATATATATATATATATATATATATATATATATATATATATATATATATATATATATATATATATATATATATATATATATATATATATATATATATATATATATATATATATATATATATATATATATATATATATATATATATATATATATATATATATATATATATATATATATAAAACAAAGAAAAAGGAGGGGGGAAAAAAAAAAAAAATAAAGATCTAAATATACATGTAATAAGAAAGTAAATACAAAATAAATCAATAAGATAGATGACAGAGGGACTTAATTGTAGGCATAGCGAAGGTCTTGAAGCTTGGAATACTAGATATAGACGAGAGATTACTATATGGAATCTGATTCCACATAACTATTGTTCTAGGATAAAATGAATACTGATATGTTATTACTGCACTGGATCTGACGAAAAGGAGAGGTGTTAGGCAACCTGGATACTCTATTTAAAAGGCACACCTCCTTAGGAGAGATATGGCTATCTCTAGAGTAGTTGCTATGAGTAAATCTAGCAGCCTGCGCAGTAACATCTCGATGTTATTAATGTTCATTTTAGTGTAAGGATTCCACACAGAGCAGGCATATTCTAGTTGGGGACGCACAAGACTAGTATGGGCCCTGGACTTAACTTTTAAGCTACAATCACTAAGGACTCTCCTAAGTAGGCCAAGAGTACTATTTGTCTTTTTACATATGTTGTCACAATGCTAATTCCAACTTAAGTTATGGCTTATAGTAATACCTAGGTATTTGGTTCAGGCTACTCTTATTGGTTTGATTATTCATAATATAATTGAAAGACTGAGGTGCACGTCTGTTTGTAATGCCTGAGTGATAGCATTTGGAGAAATTAAAATTGAGTTGCCATTTGTTGGCCCATTTAGTTAAGTTATTAAGGTCCTCTTGTGAAATGAGCTGATCCTGGAAATTATTAATCTCTCTATATATAATACTGTCGTCGGCGAATAAACGAATTTGAGATTTAATGCTATCAGAAATGTCATTTATATAAAGTGAAAATAAGACTGGCGCTAGGATTCTTGTCTAGTTCAGATGGACGATGACGAGTTGCTTGATGTCCTTCTTGGACGAACTATAACATTAAGTCCAGAATTTTTGGACGACTTTTTGGTACATTCTGCTTACTATATACATCGCTGTGTTACAGTATCAAAATTGATAACTATTGAGTAATAACTTTGTAATATAGAGCCATATTGCAATTGCACTTTATAATTTTTATAATTTAGTTTAGTATAGCTAATTTTAAATTTCCTTTGTAAATTTTATAATTTATCTCTTCTGCATGGGAGGCAAATATAGAATTCCACTCCACTCTACTTTGCTCTACTCCACTCTACTTTACTCCATCCACTTCACTCTACTCCACTTTACTCCATTCCACTCCTTCTACTCTACTTTACTCCACCAATTTCACTTCGTTCTACTCCACTCTACTTTCCTCCACTTCACTCTACTCCACTTCACTCTACTCCACTTCACTCTATTCCACTTTCTTGCATGCACCTCAGTTTAATACTGTTCTAAAAAGAATTTTACTTTTATTTTTTTTATACAAACGCTTCAACACGACCAGGAATGACAAAGGAATTCATTACAGAACTTGATGGGGGAACACTAAAAACCAATGGAGTCACGCTTCGATTTGGAGCCGGCTGTCTTTCAAAAGACACTCAAATTACGATGATCGAGGATTTCCACAACTTTGCGTTTAAGTCTTTAGTTGACTTGGAACTACTGAAGGTCCCCCCACGTGTCCTAGAGTTCCTACCTGACGGACTAGAATTCACAAAGTCGGCAGATCTGACAGTTCAACTTGGGGAACATCTCGATTCGTTGGAACTTTTCGTTTTACATGGCTCTTACGACATCGAAATGGAAAGAACTATTTGGAGATTAGTGACAGACGACATTGAAGTAAATAGCAAGGAGGGATATGTCAACATGAAAATCAACGGTTTTTGTTTCTACAGTTATATTTTGTCAACCCGAGGGAAGATAGCTCGTATTTTAAGTCACCTCAACCATTCATTCAGCTGTCATGCAGTGGCACTTTATCGTCGAATGCCAGCATCGCCGAAAATTGACGTGGCTGTGGTTCTTCTTAGCGAGTTTGTCGAAAGCCACGAAGACGAACGAAATAGTTCGCAGCTCGTCAGGATGGTTAGCGAGGATAGTTTTTGTAGAAGTGAGAAGGGGGCGTTGAAACGTGTTGATACTCATCGTGGTCTCGAAATGTGCGTTGAATTTCCTGGAAAAGACGATCTAATTTCGTATTCGTTCAAAGTTGATGTGCCTCAGCTTGACTCAGTTGGTATGGTGCTTGACGAAAACAATTTTCGAGAAATTGCGCAAGAATTCCCCGCTCAAGGAAAAGTTCTTATTTACGAAATTCATCGGAACAATAAACGTCTTCTGTGGACCTTGAATATCACCGAGGTTAGAATAAATAATTGTTTTGTAGCATTTTATGTTGGAGTTCATCTTGTTATTGAGTTTATAGTATTTTTTATGTTTTCTATATTTTGAATGCTGTTGCATTTATAACGTTTAGACATTTCTTTTTTAGTTTTTTTTATCTCAGATAGAAGAAGTTCAATGCACTGCAGCTGAAGGTATTTAAAAATCACCTATTTTTCTTCTTTTTTCCCTTTCCTTCTTTATGCATTGCATTGCATTGCATAGCATAGCATTAGCATAGCATAGCATAGCATGGCATGGCATGCCATGCCATGCCATGGCATGGCATGGCATGGCATGGCATGGCATAGCATAGCTTAGCCTGGGCCGCCGAGATGGGTTTAAGAAGTGGATATCTGAAGGACGTCCAAAGAGGGGAATGCAGTATGCGAGTTATGCAGACTATAAAAGAGCTAAGTCAGTCTATAGAAGAGAAAATAGAAACGCGGCACAAAGAACTGAACAGCAAGAATTCGATGAGATAAGCAATGCTAGTGAAATTGATCATGTCAAATTTTGGCGATACGTCAATAGGAAACGCGGTAACGGACGAAAAAGAAATGTTCGATTGAAGTTTAATGGAGAAACTGTGTCAGATCCGCATAAGTTGGCCGATTTATGGGCTGATTATTACGAGTTACGTTTTACGCCAAGTTTAAAATTTGATGAACAATTCAAGATGAAGATTAATAGTGAAGTTGAATGCGTAATGAGGCGAGATGAGCTTTTTGATGCAATTCTAGATAAACCAATAACAATGGAAGAAATTCAGTCGATCATAAGAAAACTTCCTGCTGGGAAAGCTCCTGGGCATGATGGGGTCTTACGAGCATATTAAACTTGGCGAGCGTATTTTGCTATTGTATCTTCTTCAACTTTTTAACAGCGTCATTAAAGCGGAATATATCGCGTCATCTTTTAAGCTGGCAGTTACGATTCCAATTCCTAAAGGTGGGAAAGCCTTTGCATGTACATTTGATGATCACAGAGGAATTAGTCTGTTAACAACCTTTAACAAAATCATGGAAAGAATAATCCTTTTGAGAATTCATCAGAAACCGCAATGTATTCCACATACTTTACAGGGAGCTTATCGGAGTGAACATGATGCTCTTACTACAGCCTTTATTATTGATGAAACTATTAAACATTGCTGTGAGGAAATGGACAAAGTTTATGTATGATACGTGGACATCACGAAAGCTTTTGGTAACCTATGGATAAATGGTATGCTATACAAACTGTATCAAAACATGGGTATTAAGGGAAAGTGTCTAAAAATCATTCAACATTGGTACACAGGAATGAAGGAAATGGTGCGTATCGATGACTGTTATTCAAGATGTTACAACCTCCTGCAACGTACGCGTCAGGGTGGGGTTTTATCTCCGTGGTTGTTTACAGTCTTCGTCAATGACTTGATTTCATTTTTACAAGGAACAGCCCAAACTGGGGTGGTATTATATGGAATGTATTATGGCTCACCCATGTATGCAGATGATATCACAATGCTCTCACGCTTGAAAAATGGTTTAGATCGAATGTTGAAACTACTCTATGATTATGGATTGCTGTGGAGAATAACATTTAATTATCAATCAAAAACTGTTACCATGGTATTTGGAGAGAAAACAGTTTTTTGTTTAGTTTTGTTTTGTTTTGTTTTGTTTTGTTTTGTTTTGTTTTGTTTTGTTTTGTTTTGTTTTGTTTTTTGTATAAACAATATTTAATTATAGGCAATTGCCCCAAAGCCATCAAAAGGTTTATCAAGGGAGCTTTTGCCTTCTTATTGATTTTACAAAAATCAAAACCAAAAGTAAACATAAAAGACGAGCAGACGGACAAAAAATATAACAACATAGAGCAAAGATGGTCAAATGCGGCCACATGTAAAACGACCTGAATCGACTTTGGACACTCAAGAACAAATGTACATTAATTTGAAAGGAAACAAACGAAATTCATTATGTGACACGTGGAGCAGCATATCGGTCGCAATCAAAAAAGAAATGAGAGGCAGTTTCATTCGGAAAACCGCACCCACATGAAGGAGAAGAAACACAATTCTTTAAGAACTGTGCTATTAGATAATCTCAAACGATTTTGGATAACAGCTGGTAAACGGTCACCAATGTAATACAAAGCGTTGGGAATTGATGAATTGCACATAACACTACTTTTAAAACTGGCAATTGAAGAACAAGAACGAATATTATTTGGCAGGTTGTTCCAAAGTTTGACTGAGGAAGTAAGAATTTTTTTAAAACGCTCGGTTCGAGCGAAAGGAACGATAAGATTATCATTAGCACATAAACTATAATCTGTTTCTAGAACTAACATTTTCAGGACACAATTCTAACAAGTGCGTAGGAGCTAAACCGTTTATAATTTTGTACATCATAAATAATTTATGGTTGCTGCGTCTATCTTTTAATGTAATCCAGGCGGTCTCATTAAGAAGGCTTTCTCTGTGAGTACCCTTCAGAGCTCCAGTAACTAACCTAGCCGCGTCAAACTGCAAACTTTCTAATAAGTCACGGTCAGCATCCCAACACCCATCCCACACAACATCAGCATACTCCAAGCACGAACGAACAAGAGATTAGTACAATATTTCGAGGGTTGTAGTATACAAAGTGGGGGTTCTACGGCGGGTGGATCGGCTGGATCTTTTGATCCACCCATGATGTCACCATTTTAGTCTTTATATTAATTTATGCGTTAATTAGCAGCGTAATGTGCAGTGTAATTGACCGGCACTCAATTGAAATTACGTCACTATAACTCAGACTCCTTTGAGACCTCCTAACCCTAATCTCATTAGTATTCATTTTATAGCGGCGCGTTACGTCATTCATTCTCAGGCTCCTTTTGGACCCTCTTAAGCCTAACTTTTATCCTAAACCCTAGCTGTTACTCAACCCAATCTCGTCCCCACAGCCTGCGGTCCTTTTGCCCAGCGGCAAGGAGCCATCGGCTCTGGCCGGAACGAGTCCGTGAGTCGGAAAAACGCGGACTTTCAAAGTTCGAGCCATCGGATTTTTTAGCCAATCAAAATTCAGCTTTACCTCGTTCCGACCAGAGCCGATGGCTCCTTGCCGCTGGGCAAAAGGGCCGCAGGCTCAGGGGACGAGATTGTTACTCAACCCCCCTGGCATTCACTACGTCATTCCCGATAGCTCTCCGACTGATTCCCGAAGTTCTGGGTTGTCATTATCAAAAGGTACCCGACTTATATCCTTATAAGTATTAGTAATTACCTTTTAATTTATACACTTTACCCTACTGACAGTCAACAGTTGTGGGACACGTAGACGTACAGAGCATGCGTACAGTAAACTTTAACAAAATAGAAATTCTTTATAAGGAACTAAAGAGAAATTGATAGAGGCACTTTATATTTTTTATCTGAGACCTTGTCTCGATGAGTATAGAGAGTTTTGAGCAGCCTAAGTGTCTGAATTGGCAGAGCTCGTATAGACTTAGATTAATAGCATATGATGAATATTATATTAGGTTTAGAACCTAAATATTCAATCACCCCAGAATCATTGCTAGAGATAATCACCGTAGAATCATTGCTAAGATAGAATGAGGAGTCAATTCTAAAAGCCATAAGAATGTTTTTAAGTGTTGATATATAAACGAAATATTATTTGGCTGCGGGACGGCTGAGTATCGACTTGGATTAATAGCATACATGAATATTATATTAGTTTAGAACTTAAACGACCAAACAGTTCTTTACCCATTTACTTGGAGATATGTGCCGAATTGTCGCTTATTTGGCTTTAGTTTATAAAGTAAACGATGCCTTGAATGAAGAAACCGTTCAGCAAGCTTGTAAAGGATCGGACTTTGAACGCGGCTAAGTTTACTGAACCGTCCCGAAACAAACTCGACAAACAAACCAACAACAAACGCATAGACTCTTCGTGGTCTTAAGTTGTATGGCAAACGTATATTTGTCCAAGACAGTACGTAAAAGCTATAATAAATAATAATTACGAATCACTAAAAAAAACCTATCTACTGAATGCTACGGTCGAAAACTAAGACATATTACAATTATAAATATATAGTATATCATAATAAAGTCAATAAAGTCAAGTTATACTTCTGTCCCCGCTGATCCTTGTATAACTCTTCGTTTAACGTCCTCGATTTATCGACTAACTCTCAATGTTCGATTTCTGACAACCTTCTCGTAGCAAGCGCTCTAACTAACTGAACAAATTCAAAATTCTACCTACTAATTTTTTTGGGTTTATTAAAAAGTCATGCATATATTATGTGCATGAACTATTTCACAAGCTAATTAAAAGTCAATTCTTAACATGGCTCCTCTAAATTGTATAGCAATTTAACTGTTAAAAATAAAACTTATCGTTTATGGACGTCAACAGTTTACTGCTCGTCAAGATTTCAGCGATGGAAGTACCAGGCGGAAAACGTAGTCGGGTGATAAATATTATTGCCCAGCAGATAACTTTTAAAAACACCATATCGAACAGGAATACATTGAGAAGATTGAAATACTTTAATAAAAAACTAACGTTTCGTCACTACACGAGTAACATCATCAGAGTGATATAGATTTACATAAATTTTCGGCTTAAATAACCTAGGCAATTACAAAAATAGAAATGAGGAAATAGAGAAAGGTGATAGGTGTAGCGTCGTGTCAGGAGATCAAAACAACGCTAATGGAAAGGAACTGATGTTGGCATTAAGTGAAGGATTTGTTTTAGATATTAATAAACTCTCTTTAAGGAGGACCTCGAACTGCGAGTTACCGGTGAAGAGAATGGAAAAATCTTCAAAGGAAATCGGATGTCCGGTTTTTTTCGTATGTGTTAAGACACTGGATGATTGGGAAGGAAAAGGAATCTCATTACCTGTGTAGGCCGAAATGCCCATATGCTCGCAGACCCTGGTGTGTAAATGACGGCATGTTTTACCGATATACAAAGCGGAACAGCTTTGACACGTAAATTTATAAACAACGTTGGATCTTAGGCGCATAGGAATCCGGTCTTTAAAGCGAAAGAAACTTGAGATTCGGCAGACTGGTCGAAATACTAATCGAAGGCTAATGTGCGGATATGAAGATGACAATAATTTTAAAAGTTGTTGGCGGATTTGTAGGCCATGATTACCAGTGAATGGTAAAATAAGTGAAAACTGCAACTTAGGTGCAGTGAGTGGTTTGACTGGCGGATCAAAAATCTTATTCAAGCAAATGCGAAAACACTGGTCTAAAAACCGTTCAGGGTAGCCGGACTTTTACCGGACTTTTTACCAATTTCGAAAGTTTTTTACCTATTATTTACAAAAGAGGTCTCATCTACACTCTCTTATTTCGCTACTTCAACATATGTTCCTCCTATATAATTTTTCAAGAAGAACTCTCAAAATTTAAGAATTTTTACTTCATAACGGCTACCCTGAACGGTTTTTAGACCAGTGTTTTCGCATTTGCTTGAATAAGATTTTTGATCCGCCAGTCAAACCACTCACTGCACCTAAGTTGCAGTTTTCACTTATTTTACCATTCACTGGTAATCATGGCCTACAAATCCGCCAACAACTTTTAAAATTATTGTCATCTTCATATCCGCACATTAGCCTTCGATTAGTATTTCGACCAGTCTGCCGAATCTCAAGTTTCTTTCGCTTTAAAGACCGGATTCCTATGCGCCTAAGATCCAACGTTGTTTATAAATTTACGTGTCAAAGCTGTTCCGCTTTGTATATCGGTAAAACATGCCGTCATTTACACACCAGGGTCTGCGAGCATATGGGCATTTCGGGCTACACAGGTAATGAGATTCCTTTTCCTTCCCAATCATCCAGTGTCTTAACACATACGAAAAAAACCGGACATCCGATTTCCTTTGAAGATTTTTCCATTCTCTTCACCGGTAACTCGCAGTTCGAGGTCCTCCTTAAAGAGAGTTTATTAATATCTAAAACAAATCCTTCACTTAATGCCAACATCAGTTCCTTTCCATTAGCGTTGTTTTGATCTCCTGACACGACGCTACACCTATCACCTTTCTCTATTTCCTCATTTCTATTTTTGTAATTGCCTAGGTTATTTAAGCCGAAAATTTATGTAAATCTATATCACTCTGATGATGTTACTCGTGTAGTGACGAAACGTTAGTTTTTTATTAAAGTATTTCAATCTTCTCAATGTATTCCTGTTCGATATGGTGTTTTTAAAAGTTATCTGCTGGGCAATAATATTTATCACCAGTTTACTGCTCATCATTATGATTCTGACTTTACGCATGGCTCCTCGTCAGGGACTCCCCGGTCTTCATACTCATCTCTGGACAGGAGGAGAACCAACTTCTGAACAGGTCGATCTAAATAGGAAATAGGTCGTTTTCGTCTTCCTTGGTTGTCTAAATTACTGTCAGCCAAGGCGATTTTGACCTTTCGAACGAGTCCATCATTCTCAGGATATGCCTCTACAATTCGTGCGAGCTTCCATCGGTTGCGAGGCGTATCCATATCCTTAACAATGACCACATCCCCAATTTTAAGATTCTTTCGAGGACGCATCCATTTTTGCCGTACTTGTAGGGATTGAAGAAATTCGTTTCTCCAACGATACCAAAACTCGTCAATCAAATACTGAACACGACGCCATCGCTTCCTCGAGTAAATGTCCGCACGCTGAAAATTTCCAGGAGGAGGTAGAATGACTTTACTCTTCATCGTCAGCAAGTGGTTAGGGGTTAGAGGTTCAAGGTGGTCTGGATTTTGAAGGGTTAGCGATCTACTGTTTACAATCGCTTCGGCTTCCACCATGAAGGTTCGCAATGACTCGTCGTCCACAATGGTTCCATGGTTGTCCAGTAAAACTGTCAAAACGTTTCGTACAGTCCGTATTTGGCGCTCCCAAACGCCACCCATGTGACTCGCATGCGGTACATTCATTTGGAACTCAATCCAGTCACAACTTTCTTCCAATAGTTTCAGTTTTATAGCCTCCTGATTCATTTCTGTTAGCGCTTCTTTCTTTTGGCTGTCTCTAAATGAATGGCTCGTGATGCCAAACAAGTGAATAGGACTCCATATCTCTTTATTTGTCGGCGTCCTTCTTTAATTAGCCAAGGTCCAAAATAATCGACCGCGCTGTATGTGAAGGGTGGAGCAGGGTTCAAACGATCTTCTGGCAGATCTGCCATTTTCTGTTCCTGCAATGAACCACGAAGTTTTCTGCATTTCACGCACTTTGAAATTTGACTGGCCACGGCTGATCGTCCACCGATGATCCAGAATCCGGACGATCTGATGTTGTTATGCGTCATTCCACGTCCCTGGTGTGCAACTTTCTGATGATGGTGACAGATAACCAATTCAGTCACGCGACCTTTTCTTGGAAGGATACATGGGTGCTTAATGCTCTCAGGAATACTTGGACGTCTGATTCGGCCACCCACACGCAGAATACCATCTTTACCAAGGAATGGATCTAGTTGATAAATTGAACTCGATTTTTTCACAGTTTTTCTGACTTGGTTGCGAACATCTCTGGTGGGAGGAGTTATATTCTGTGAACGCAGTCGCTGTTTCTCCAGATGACCCCGAAGTAAGAAAGACTTCCACACTTGTCACTGAGGTCAAAGAACTAGCAGGCATTGAAGATCGTTTGTGTGGTTTTTCCAGTTGGTATCAAGCCAAGAAAGCTATTGCAATTTGTCTTCGTCTTAGAAAGAGACTTACAAATCAGTTGCGTCAGAAGAGTTCGTCTGCCTATGACCGACAAACAATATTTCATCGACGTTTACTGGCTTGTAGGACAACCTTTCTTGCTTGGTAGCTTAGACGCTTTCATTTACTAACTGATTCAAATATTTACTAATGGGATTTGTTTGTCGGTCATAGGCAGACGAACTCTTCTGACGCAACTGATTTGTAAGTCTCTTTCTAAGACGAAGACAAATTGCAATAGCTTTCTTGGCTTGATACCAACTGGAAAAACCACACAAACGATCTTCAATGCCTGCTAGTTCTTTGACCTCAGTGACAAGTGTGGAAGTCTTTCTTACTTCGGGGTCATCTGGAGAAACAGCGACTGCGTTGTCAATTACACCACGCTGTGTGTCGAAATTGGTCCAAAGGAAATCGGGTCCATGCCACCACTCTTTTTTCTCAATTAAGTCTTGGGCGTAAAAACCACGGGAAGCATAATCAGCTGGATTTTCTTTCGATTCTACGTATCTCCATTGAGTAGGTGAAGTGAGGTCACGAATCTGTTGAATTCTGTTTGAGACGAAGACATGGAAGCGACGCGCATTATTGGAAATGTACCCAAGTACGACTTTACTGTCGGACCAGAAGAACTCATCGATTTGCTCGTACTCTAACTCCCTTTTCAATAACGCCCCGACTTTCGCCGTCACCAACGCAGCAGTAAGCTCTAGTCGAGGAGTGGTTACAAGCTTCAACGGTGCCACTCGAGATTTCGCCAACACCAACGAACAATGAATCCGACCCAGGTGATCGACGAGCCTCAAATAGGAACACTGTCCGTAACCATTTTCACTTGCGTCCGAGAAGTTATGCAGCTCCACTACTTTGAATTCTCCAAAGTCGACTGGTACATAACAACGAGGGATACTTAGTTTTGCTAGGAGCACTACATCGTTTCTCCATCTTTCCCATCTCGGCAACAGATAATCTGGAATCTTGTCATCCCAATTCGCTCCATCTCTACATAACTCTTGAAGGATTCTCTTTCCGATGAGTACGAACGGAGCAAGGACTCCCAAGGGATCAAACACAGAACTCACTGTTGATAAGATGCCTCTTCTTGTAAGTGGTCGGTCAGCCAATTCAATCCGAAATTTAAGAGTATCAGATTCCACGCACCATTGGACTCCCAGGGCTCTTTCAATCGGGAGGGCATCACGAGTTGGATCCAGGTCCTGAATACCTTTCGCGCGTTCTTCAGGGGGAATTGCTTCGATGACTTCCTTACTGTTCGAGATTATCTTGTGGAGACGAAAGCCTCTTTCTTGCATAGCATTTTGGTCTTCTGGATTAGATCGATAGCATTGGTAGGTGTGGAAACCGACTTTAGTCCGTCGTCAACATAGAAATTATCTCTCACAAAATTTGCTGCTTGACTACCACATTCTCTTTCGTAATCATCTGCTGTCGCCTTCAAACCAACGTTAGCGCAACCAGGTGATGAAGTTGCTCCAAATAAATGCGCTGTCATTCGGTACACAATTGGTTCGTTGTGCAAATCACCATCTTTCCACCAGAGGAAAGGAAGGAAATTTCGATCGTTGACATTCACCATCACTTGGTGGAACATAGCCTCAAGATCACACATGAAGGCAATATTATCTTGGCGGAAACGGCAAAGAACACCCAGCAGACTGTTTGTGAGGTCAGGTCCCTGTAATAGGTTTTGATTTAGGGATTGTCCTTTGTACACAGCACTACAGTCAAAGACTACTCTTATCTTGTCAGGTTTTCTTGGATGGTAGACACTATGGTGCGGTAGATACCATATCCGACCGTCGTCCAATTTCATCTCTTCCTGAGGAACAAGTTCGGCGTAGTTACTAGCAATGAGTCCAACAAGATAGTTCGGGAGTTTGTTTAGCATCTTTCGATTTTCTTCCGGATCATCCAAGATGTTCAAGAAGTTTATTTTGTCCATCGCTGTACAACAGTGTTGAAGAAAATCTGAATATCTTCTGAGCCCTGGACCATCATTTGGCGCGATCTTTGGCCAATTCTCAAGTTTCTTTCGATACGCATTCGAGACGAGGAAGGAATTACCAGACCTGTTCGCTAGGATTTTCTTGGCTTTCGCGTAGGCTGTTTCTGTGTCCAAGGGTAAGAGACCGCTTACTGCTTCTCTTGCTTCCCCAGATGTGTACCTTCCGAGATAATACAGTCTCTCCGATGGTTGTTTTGTTTTTCTTTCAATTAAGGTCTCGAAGGCCTTGATCCAAATTGGATATTGAAGCAAATCACCACTGGAGACGTCCGGTTGAGGACGTGGAAGTGAGTCGTAAACTTGTCGTTGCGCGAGCATGTCCGCTAACCTTGTTAATGAATCCCCATTGGCATTGGCATTGGTATTGTAACCAGCAGAGACGTGAAGCGACGTATCTCTCCCGATTGTAGAAATGGGGAGTGATTCTTTTGACGTTTCTCCGTGCGATACAGCTGATGGAGGAGTTGGTAGTATAAAGCTCGGATGTGCTGTTGGGATGGGAAGAGATAAGGGATTTGAAACGTTGCCAGGTGTCACTCGATCTTTTGAATCTATATCTGTAGCTGGAGTTTTGCTAACCATGGATCCACAGATATTTATGTCGACTGGAAGTGTGCTTAAGCCCTTATTATTGATGGTATGCTGGGATTCCACATACTTCTTTACTCGTTCTCGCGAGCTGCCGTCATCTGGCAACTTCGATATGTTCTCGACGTTCAAATCAATGCTGAAATTTGACTCAACTTTAGCGACTGCCTCGATTTCGGCCTCAGTAGCAGCTAGCTCCTTCGCGATTTGAAATTGTTTCAGTTCGTCTTCTTGCTTTTTTAAGTCAGCCATCTTTTTCATTTCAACGTCATGAAATTTTAGCTCAGTTTCGAGTCTAGCTTTCCTAGCTAGCATTTTCGACCTCCGACGCAGCGAAGAATTCGATGTCTTAGTCGATGTCGATTTACCAGATGTTCTACTTCGAAGTGAGCGTTTAGAATTTGCAGAGCTTCGATCGTCCATTAGCTTTGAAATTCTCGTATTCAAATCAGTTAAGATTTTTTGATGTATACGACACCATTGTTCGTATGTACTCGATTGTTCCCCGCTAAATGAGGCACCAAATTTTACTTGCATGTTCGCCAAGTCATCCATACGCCCTTCTAGCATCGATCTTTCATGTTGTAATGCAACCACGTCGGCTGAATTTGCCAGAACGGCTTCGGCTATATTCGCTTGTTTTCGCCATGCCCTTGATGCAGTTGAATAGTCTCGTTGTAACAGTTGACGTTGGTATTCTTCTCCCTTGAGGGTAGGTATTCTTTCTCGTTGACTTGCACGATACCGGTCTCGAAAGTCGTGTTTTCCTCAGTAACGCCGTCTTCATCGACTGTGCCCTTTTTGGATCCCTCGGCCATGTTCAGCTAAAACATATACTGTTGAATTTGATGTTTTTACCACGAACAAACGGCCATTCTCTTAAACACGGGAGAGTTTTTACTGTAAAGGATCGGACTTTGAACGCGGCTAAGCTTTACCCATTTACTTGGAGATATGTGCCGAATTGTCGCTTATTTGGCTTTAGTTTATAAAGTAAACGATGCCTTGAATGAAGAAACCGTTCAGCAAGCTTGTAAAGGATCGGACTTTGAACGCGGCTAAGTTTACTGAACCGTCCCGAAACAAACTCGACAAACAAACCAACAACAAACGCATAGACTCTTCGTGGTCTTAAGTTGTATGGCAAACGTATATTTGTCCAAGACAGTACGTAAAAGCTATAATAAATAATAATTACGAATCACTAAAAAAAACCTATCTACTGAATGCTACGGTCGAAAACTAAGACATATTACAATTATAAATATATAGTATATCATAATAAAGTCAATAAAGTCAAGTTATACTTCTGTCCCCGCTGATCCTTGTATAACTCTTCGTTTAACGTCCTCGATTTATCGACTAACTCTCAATGTTCGATTTCTGACAACCTTCTCGTAGCAAGCGCTCTAACTAACTGAACAAATTCAAAATTCTACCTACTAATTTTTTTGGGTTTATTAAAAAGTCATGCATATATTATGTGCATGAACTATTTCACAAGCTAATTAAAAGTCAATTCTTAACAAAGCTGTTCGAAAGACATTGAAACACTTTCTTCAGAAGGGTTTGCCAGAATATAAACTGTCAGGGGTTAAACGGCTGACTCGGCTATTTTATTAACGTCGTCAAGCATCTGGTTAATGTTGCTAATGCTGATATTTGCATATTTATCCCGAGTGCACGTGCAGGAGACAAAAGAGAAAATCATTGGGGATCATTAAGAGGATTAAGCGCTTAGGCAAGTCTAGGCGAGAAAGTCATTAGCAACACGCGTGCATGTAATATAGAATTTAAGATATTTTATTGAGAAATATATCTTTACACAAAAAACTCTTGATTATTTAGTGATCTATCGATAACACGAGCATATGGGCATACAGTACATCTTATAATCCGAAGGCATGAGGGTCTTCGTCTTGACTATTATTGACTGTTGTTTCATGTGAATCTTCGTATAATCTTAGTCTTAGGACTATAGTCTTAGTCTTAGGACTATATAGTCTTAGTCTTATGACTATAGTCTTAGGACTATATAGTCCTAAGACTATAGTCCTAAGACTAAGACTATAGTCCTAAGCCCTAAGACTAAGACTATAGTCCTAAGCCCTAAGAATAAGACTATAGTCCTAAGCCCTAAGACTAAGACTATAGTCCTAAGACTAAGACTATATAGTCCTAAGACTAAGACTATAGTCCTAAGACTATAGTCATAAGACTAAGACTATATAGTCCTAAGACTAAGACTATAGTCCTAAGACTAAGATTATACGAAGATTCACATGAAACAACAGTCAATAATAGTCAAGACGAAGACCCTCATGCCTTCGGATTATAAGATGTACTGTATGCCCATATGCTCGTGTTATCGATAGATCACTAAATAATCAAGAGTTTTTTGTGTAAAGATATATTTCTCAATAAAATATCTTAAATTCTATATTACATGTACGCGTGTTCCTAATGACTTTCTCGCCTAGACTTGCCTAAGCGCTTAATCCTCTTAATGACCCCTAATGAGTTTCTCTTTTGTCTCCTGCACGTGCACTCGGGATAAAACTTACTTTACTTTACTTTACTTTACTTTACTTTACTTTACTTTACTTTACTTTACTTTACTTTACTTTACTTTACTTTACTTTACTTTACTTTACTTTACTTTACTTTACTTTACTTTACTTCGCCTCTACTCTACTCTACTTCACTCTATTCTACTCCACTCCACCCTACTTTATTCTATTCTACTCCACTCCACTCTACTTTCCTCCACTCCACTCTACTTCACACCACTCCACTCCACTCCACTCTACTCTACTCTACTCTACTCTACTCTACTCTACTCTACTCTACTCTACTCTACTCTACTCTACTCTACTCTACTCTACTCTACTCTACTCTACTCTACTCTACTCTACTCTACTCTACTCTACTCTACTCTACTCTACTCTACTCTACTCTACTCTACTCTACTCTACTCTACTCTACTCTACTCTACTCTACTCTACTTTACTTCACTCCATCCACTTCACTCCACTCCACTCTACTTCACTTCACTCCACTCCACTCCACTCTACTTCACTCCATTCCACTCTACTTCACTCCACTCCACTTCATTCCACTCCACTTCATTCCACTCCACTTCACTCCACTCCACTCCTCTCTACTTTACTCCATTCCACTACTTCTACTCTATTTTACTCCATCCATTTTGCTCCGTTCTACACCACTCTACTTCCCTCCACGCCACTCTACTCCACTTCACTCTGTTCCACTTTCTTGCATGCACCTCAGTTTAATACTGTTCTAAAAAGAATTTTACTTTTATTTTTTTTATACAAACGCTTCAACACGACCAGGAATGACAAAGGAATTCATTACAGAACTTGATGGGGGAACACTAAAAACCAATGGAGTCACGCTTCGATTTGGAGCCGGCTGTCTTTCAAAAGACACTCAAATTACGATGATCGAGAATTACCACAACTTTGCGTTTGGGTCTTTAGTTGACTTGGAACTACTGAAGGTCGCCCCACGTGTCCTGGAGTTCCTTCCTGACGGACTAGAATTCACAAAGTCGGCAGATCTGACAGTTCAATTTGGGGAACATCTCGATTCGTTGGAACTTTTCGTTTTACATGGCTCTTACGACATCGAAATGGAAAGAACTATTTGGAGATTAGTGACAGACGACATTGAAGTAAATAGCAAGGAGGGATATGTCAACATGAAAATCAACGGTTTTTGTTTCTACAGTTATATTTTGTCAACCCGAGGGAAGATAGCTCGTATTTTAAGTCACCTCAACCATTCGTTCAGCTGTCATGCAGTGGCCCTTTATCGTCGAATGCCAGCATCGCCGAAGATTGACGTGGCTGTGGTTCTTCTTAGCGAGTTTGTCGAAAGCCACGAAGACGAACGAAATAGTTCGCAGCTTTTAAGGATGGTTAACGAGGATAGTTTTTGTAGAAGTGAGAAGGGGGCGTTGAAACGTGTTGATACTCATCGTGGTCTCGAAATATGCATTGAATTTCCTGGAAAAGACGATCTAATTTCGTATTCGTTCAAAGTTGATGTGCCTCAGCTTGACTCAGTTGGTATGGTGCTTGACGAAAACAATTTTCGAGAAATTGCGCAAGAATTCCCCGCTCGAGGAAAAGTTCTTATTTACGAAATTCATCGGAACAATAAACGTCTTCTGTGGACCTTGAATATCACCGAGGTTAGAATAAATAATTGTTTTGTATTGTTACATTTTATGTTGGAGTTCGTCTTGTTATTGAGTTTATAGTATTTTTAGTGCAAAGTTTCACAGAAACTTTGCAGTATTGTGATGAGGGGCAAAAATTCACACGATAGATCGATAGATAGATAGATAGTGTAAACTTACCAGGTTTAACGACATACATACATGTCGTAGTTGAAAGGCTAAAACCAGTGAAAATGTGAAACACCAGTATCAGCAGGCCTGACGAGAGGGGGGGTCAGCCTGGTCGTTGACCAGGGGCCCGGGGCCAAAGGGGGCCCATTTTTAAGGAAACAAAAGATATATTACAAATTATCTTTACCGTGAAAGTGTGAAATGATAAAATCGATTTTATCATAAACAATTGAAGTTTTAGCATTAATCGTTACATTGCATTGTGTCTCTCGCTAATGGTTTATCACTGCTATATAGAGGCCCTCTATGGCTTTATCTCTGGCATTGGGCCCCTTTATGGCTTTATCACTGCTATGGGGGATATGGGGGCGCTTTATGGCCGGCACCGCTATAGTACTATCCATCGCCGCACTGGGATTATTTGATTCTCTATCATTAACGTACAGAGGGACTTGACTGGGATTCGATTTCGAACCCACAATTACGTTGGGGAGGGGGCCCGTAAATATTTTTTGACCAGGGCCCCAAAATTTCTTTCGGCGGCCCTGAGTATCAGTCTTTTATATACGACAAATACTTATGTCGCTTAAAGCTGGTCAGTCTTAAAGAGCGATAACCGACAGGTTTGTACCTTATCTATGGGTATTTTTTGAAAGACGTGTAAAATCCTGGTAATATCTTAATATATCGAGAATGAAAGAAGGTTCCCCCCGGAATATATTAGAATAACACTGCGCACGCGTGGTTTTGTTTGCCACTGGCGAATGCAACAATGGCGGAGAATTGCGAAGGAGCGAATGGAGCGGTCAATTTTCTTCTCGAAAACAACGACTTTCTAGGCTTGGCTGCATGGCTAATTAAATATGGTCTGGACGAAAGGATTTATAGTCTGCCTAGCGGAGGTGCGAATAAATGTTAAAAGCTTTATATTCAACTTTAATATGGTATGGTCAGTTTGTAGAGTGTTGTTGGTTCGTGTCTGTTATATTTTACATGAGTGGCGCTCGAGCAGTTTTGCACGTCAGCTCAATAACAAATTCTGTATACTGGAGATTGTAGACTGTCTTCGCATTTTGATTTGGCGTTCAATAAACAACTATACGAAGAACCCTGGCCATATATTAAACATGATTGTTTAAATTCTACATGTATCTGTACCTGCGTGAAGTTAGCGCGTGATTGGGCAGACGATTCGCAAGCCTACATAACCTGAAGCTAGCAACATAATCATCAGACGCTCGTAATTTGTAAAGGCAACAAAAACTTTTGTATATTTACATCCACTTCGCAGATTTTAGTCAATTTTGATCAGGATTGACCACAGGAGCCCGACTCTGATGCCTGTGTGGTCCTTCCTTTTTTTTTTGTTTTATTATATTAAGCTTCTGACTGAAAACCGAGGCCGCTTAACAGTTGTGTAAGCTGGGATCGTGGCGCTTCTCTAAACAGTTGGTAATATATGCATATATATATATGCAAATTGCAGCGCGCAGTAATTTGAAACTCGAAACAGCTGTGGGTTTCTGTGCCACGTGAATGGCGCGTGACGCTCACTGAAAGCTGAGACAACTAAACATCACACCGCAGGTATGGTGTTCTGCCAACGTCAATTTGTTCGAGTTCAAATTACTAGGACACAGAACGCCGCATTGTTTGGTCGTCTCAGCTTTCAGTGAGCGTCACGCACCATTCATGATGCACAGAAGCCCACAGCTGTTTCGAGTTTCAAATTACTGCGCGCTGCAATTTGTATATATATATATATATATATATATATATATATATATATATATATATATATATATATATTACCAACTGTTAAGAGAAGCGCCATGATCCCAGCTTACACAACTGTTAAACGGCCTCGGTCTTCAGTCAGAGGTATTTTTTTGCGTGCTTGACAAGAGAAAATGACTCTTTAAGAATCCCTCGAGATTTATTTTGGGTTGTTTGTCTGAGTTTTGTCTTGTATTATTAAATTAACATGGGCTTGGCTTTAGAAAATGGGCTGGCAGGCTGCGGGGCTAGCAGCTCTGTCCATACACCTGGCAAAAATTGTTATTATCTTTGACTAGAAACTTTGCACTATCCTAGGGATCTAGTTTATGTTTTCTATATTTTGAATGCTATTGCATTTATATAACGTTCAGACATTTATTTTTTTTTTTTTTTTTAATCTCAGATAGAAGAAGTTCAATGCACTGCAGCTGAAGGTATTTAAAAATCACCTATTTTTCTTCTTTTTCCCCTTTCCTTCTTTATGCATTGCATTGCATTGCATAGCATAGCATTAGCATAGCATAGCATAGCATGGCATGGCATGACATGGCATGGCATGACATGGCATAGCATATAGCATGGCATGGCATAGCATAGCGTAGCATAGCATAGCATTGCATAGCATAGCATGGCATGGCATGGCATGGCATGACATGGCATAGCATATAGCATGGCATGGCATAGCATAGCATTGCCTAGCATTCCCTAGGCCGCCGAGAGGGGGGGCTAGGGGGAGAGGGCAAGTTGCCCCGGGTCCCCAACTTGAGAGGGCCCCCTAAAATCTTTGAGATTTGCGTATTTGACGTAAGAAAACATGAGGCCAGAAAGCGTAAAGATCAGTAACACTAATTTCATCTCTATCCAACCCAGGGAACTAATTGAGAACACGTAGACACGAGTCTATGACGTGTGACGTCATCAGCCTCCGCAAATCGACCTAGCATAGGATATAGCATAGGATATAGCATAGGATATAGCATAGGATATAGCATAGGATATAGCATAGGATATAGCATAGCATATAGCATAGCATATAGCATAGCATATAGCATAGCATAGCATATAGCATAGCATAGCATATAGCCATAGCATAGCATAGCATATAGCATAGCATATAGCATAGCATATAGCATAGCATATAGCATAGCATATAGCATAGCATATAGCATAGCATATAGCATAGCATATAGCATAGCATATAGCATAGCATATAGCATAGCATATAGCATAGCATATAGCATAACATAGCATATAGCGTAGCAAATAGCATAGCATATAGCATAGCATATAGCATATAGCATAGCATATAGCATAGCATATAGCATAGCATATAGCATAACATATAGCATAGCATATAGCATAGCATATAGCCATAGCATATAGCATATAGCATAGCATATAGCATAGCATATAGCATAGCAAATAGCATAGCATATAGCGTAGCAAATAACATAGCATATAGCATAGCATATAGCATATAGCATAGCATATAGCATAGCATATAGCATAGCATATAGCATAGCATATAGCATAACATATAGCATAGCATAGCATATAGCATAGCATATAGCCATAGCATATAGCATATAGCATAGCATATAGCATAGCATATAGCATAGCAAATAGCATAGCATATAGCATAGCATATAGCATAGCATATAGCATAGCATATAGCATAGCATATAGCATAGCATATAGCATAGCATATAGCAAAGCATAACATAGGATAGCATATAGCATAGCGTAGCATACCATACCATACCATACCGTACCGTACCATACCATACTATACCACAAAACAAAACAAAACAAAACAAAACAAAACACCACACCATACCATACCATGCTATACCATACTATACCACACCAGATTAGATCAGACCATATCGTACCATACCATACCACGCCAATCATACTATACCATACAACAAGGGCAGATTTTGTTTTGAGCCAATGAGGGCGTTTGTTTACATTATTTCAACAACCAATCAGATTACTTGAATTTCGTGTGGACTTCCGGTGCAATCGAAAATCAACAAAATATTATGGAGCAAACACACCTTCTATAAAAGCTGTACGTGCACGCCGATTTTTAATTTTTTCGTTTCAAACGTGCTTATTCGGATAGAATATGAATTTTTCTTTAATTTCCTCGTGGGGATAAACAATCCGTTTTCTAATTCAAAAACAATCGGTCCTTGAATTACGGCTTACGAAGAGCCGCGACCAAGCTAAGTCGTCCCCTTCCTTCTAGCAAAAAAAACCTACCAAAGTTTACTTTTCCCGCTTGTTTTGACTTGTCATTAGTATAAGAACCTTCCCTTGTGGTAACGTGACCGTTTCCGGTTTTAAAGTGTTTACTTCCTTTGGACTCAGGGGGTCTAGTGAAGCATGAAGCTTCTTGTCAGTTCTCATGCAGCGCTCGTCAACTGGAACTCTTGCATTAATAAATCAAAACGTATGAAGGATGGGTTCATCTGTTGCCTAAAGGTTTGCAAATACTGCTTTAAAATATACTTCAATTCGTGGATCATCGCTAACACTTACGAGAAGTTACTGTCTTGGGGGCTCAACTCGAGGCAAACTGCTTGGTTGACCATGAGCGTTGTCATCAAGACATCAACTAAACCTGCATTTTTATCGTCATCGTCGTCGTCTTCCTACTCTTTATCGTCGCTGGTCTCTTCGTTGGCTTTATTGTCTGTTTTAGCTTGTTTGATGACGGCTTCATTTGCTGTTTTTCCAAGGGAGATCAATAACCTTTAATTGCAGCGGTTCGTGGCAAATTTGACAAACACAGCTGTCTGGGAGGTTGCACTCCAGGTGAAAAGAATGTCCACATCCTCGAAATATCCTCCACATTGTGCTTTGTCGTATACATTCAAGACTTTTCTGTTGAAATGAAAATTGAAGGTATTGGTCTGTTGGCAAGCCTTAAAACTGACTTTTAGAGTTCTGTAATGAGCAAATTCCCTTAAAACTCAAGAACATTTCAAATGGGAAATTCGACTTTTGGATCGATTTTGATTACTGTATTTGATTTAGAGATTCTGGTATAATTTTAAAATCTAATTTATGTTTCTATGGCCCCTGTTTATTTAATCTTCAGTGATACTATTATATGTTTGTATTATAGTTTAATTTGTATTTGGCATATATATATATATATATATATATATATATATATATATATATATATATATATATATATATATTAAAAAATAGATTGCATCTTACGCATGCTGTGATTGGTCAGTTATTGTGTTTATATCAGGCTATCTGCGAACATGGTTGTGATGTCACAGCATATTTCTTAGTCTTATTTCATGAAAGAAATAGAAAATATATGCCATGTGTTTATATACCCTGATACAAACTACCTCTCACATTTGCATCAGGCTATATATACAGGAGTGGCCAAGGAGATTTTTCTACCGCTGTAAATCCAAGTGGTAGTATTTGGTTGTTCAGAACTGCTTCACCAAAAAGATTAGGAAGTTTCCATCTGAACAATTGTTTGTGTTGTTAGGGGCTCCTGGGTAATTCAACTCCCATTCCAGGATGATTGTTCATACTTTCAAATTTTTTCCACCTAAAAAATTTGTGACACCTAAAAAATTCAATTTTGGTAGCAAAAGAATTGACCAGCTAAAAGTCAAGGCAGCTGAATGTCTTACTGAAAAATTTGAAAGTATCAACAATCATCCTGGAATGGTTGTTGAATTACCTAGGACCCCCAACACAAACAATTGTCCAGATGGAAACTTCTTAATCTTTTTGGTGAAGCAGTTCTGAACAACCAAATACAGACTACCACTTGGATTTACAGTGGTAGAAAAATCTCCTTGGCCACTCCTGTTTATATAGCCCGATGCAAACGTGAGAGGGAGTTTGTATCAGGTTATATAAACACAGGGCATGTATTTTCTATTTCTTTTATGAACTAAGACTAAGAAATATGCTGTGACATCACAACCATGTTCACCTAGCCTGATATAAAACAATAACTGACCAATCACAGCATGCGTATATATATATATATATATATATATATATATATTTACAAACAGGGGCCATAATATATATATATATATATAATATATATAATATATATATATACACACACACACAAACAGGGGCCATAGAAACATAAATTAGATTTTTAAAATTATACCAGAATCTCTAAATCAAATACAGTAATCAAAATCGATCCAAAAGTCGAATTTCCCATTTGAAATGTTCTTGAGTTTTAAGGGAATTTGCTCATTACAGAACTCTAAAAGTCAGTTTTAAGGCTTGCCAACAGACCAATACCTTCAATTTTCATTTCAACAGAAAATGTGATAGTCTTGGATGTACACGACAAAGCACAATGTGGAGGATATTTCGAGGATGTGGACATTCTTTTCACCTGGAGTGCAACCTCCCAGACAGCTGTGTTTGTCGAATTTGCCACGAACTGCTGCAATTAAAGGTTATTGATCTCCCTTGGAAAACAGCAAATGAAGCCGTCATCAAACAAGCTAAAACAGACAATAAAGCCAACGAAGAGACCAGCGACGATGAAGAGTAGGAAGACGACGACGATGGCGATAAAAATGCAGGTTTAGTTGATGTCTTGATGACAACGCTCATGATCAACCAAGCAGTTTGCCTCGAGTTGAGCCCCCAAGACAGTAACTTCTCGTAAGTGTTAGCGATGATCCACGAATTGAAGTATATTTTAAAGCAGTATTTGCCAACCGTTAGGCAACAGATGAAAAAAAGGATCCGTACCCTATTCAAATGCTGCTATAGGATATTTCAAGAGTTAACCCTTTGCAGCCTGAAGACGAGTCTTTAGTATTTTATCTTCATTGCTAACGCCAGACGATTTTATTCAGCACAGGCAGAGAGCTTTAAAACCTGATTGAGACACTTTAATCACTCACGCAACAATGATTTTGTTGCAAGTTGAATCAGCATGTTGCAGCAAGTAGAACCATAGTTAGTGGAGGGAGATGTCTTTAACCCTTAGCCTGAAGACGAGTCTTTAGTATTTTATCTGGCTAACGCTAGACGATTTTATTCCGGACAGGCAGAGGGTCCAGGCCTCAAAGGGTTAAGTCTCTCGACATTGAAGGAACTACATGTCAGTTTCGAAATATCAACAATACTAGTACCATCATTTCACGACTTGCTCCAAACTTGACCATGTAGCTCAGGTTGCATTTACACTGTGACGGCACGGTAATCCCTTTGGATAAACTAGCACATGCACCGTAGCGATTGTTTACACTATAACGAATACTGTAGCGTAATGAATTACATCCGGAGTGCTAAGCGTAGTGACTACACTACGGCAAACCACTCCGGAACAGTGTACATCGCCAGAAATCATAACCCTCGCGCCCGTCGTGAGTAGTCAGTGGTAACACCCAAAGGATAACATTTTATTTGATTATAAGAGCAGGGAAATCTGTCTGCGCATGCGTCAGCCGCAAGTCTAGTGCGGGTTTTCCACTGGGGTTTTCAAAAGGAAAACAAATATGGCGGTCGGATGGCCAGGAAAAAGTTTGCTATTTAATATCGTTTCTTTTCTGCATTTTGAAATGTACAAGGGTCTCGACAAAAGCTACATGCATGGCCTATAATAGAAATTGTAACTAAAATAAAGAAAATACTTGGAATGTCGAAAATCAAACAATATATTTACAAACGTGTGGCATGTCCAGAATGACAGTCGTATAATAACAGCGACAAACGCATGGTTTCGAAGACGAAATGAGGGGTCACCGGCAATTTTTAACGGTAAACATTTACCAACAATGGGTTCCCATACAACCAGAGAATAAAGTCACATGATTTTGGTTTTGGAGCAAAAGGCAAACTTTGCAGAAATTAACAATATTTGGATGTCGTCGCCACACTGAAATTAGTAGCATAGACAAGTCAAACTTCATTGTAAGATCTGAGCAAGACAAAAAAACTGATTATATATTTCTATGTACCAACGGAATTATACATAAATTTAGCACAACATTGTGGCAATAAAGGTCTAGCTCAATATAAAACAGAATCTAAGTTCGTTTTACAGAAAGCATTAACTAGTAAACAAGTCGTCGGATGAAAGGAATGAATACATAATTTACCTACCAACGGCAATTTTCCCATTACTAAATACCCCTCAGATATCAAGAGCAGAACTTGGATAAACATGAACCGGTAATTAAATTTTGGAGCAAAAGGTAAATTTTACGATATAGTCGATCAGTCATCCCCCACCGATTTGGCTCTAATGTGGTTTCTTATACCGCCATTTCATCTTCCAATATTTATATAACCTGCCACTTGAAATATCTTCTTTCAAATCTCAGAACAAAGGCCGTGTTGCCAGGAAATTATCGACATATGTTAAAGCTCTGGTTCACAGACAGATAGTTAGTAAATCTTGCAAATATCTTGCTGGTTGTGTCTTCTTCACATTTTCAAATTTTCGATGTAAACAGCCACATAACTCAATGAGCCTGCTGTATTTCTCAATAGCGGCAACAAATTTCCCTGCTCTTTTTGATTATATTTTGTTCAACATTTCGCGCCTATGCGTCTACTGCGAACGTTTTCTCAGGAAATAATCCACTGTAGAAGTTATAAAATATATTGGCAGAAAGATAATTCATACATCCAACATACGTACAGTTTACCGACCAAATAACTTAGTTTCCCTAAAAAAAGCGAAATACCGAACCTGTCCAAATCATAATAGCGGCCGCTATTATGAATTTTTTTTTCGTATGTATTATAATCTGCCTTCTCCGAATGTTTTCTCGGGAAATAAACCACTGTAGTAGCTTCAAATATACTGAGTAAATATTGAATGCCAGGTTTATTGTAATGCTCCGACTTTTTAATTTGTTTTCTAATTTGGGTAAGTATATATGTTGTGCACGTACAGTTTATCTGACCAAATAGCTTAGTTTCCCTTAAAGAAAAAGCGAAATACCGAACATGTCCAAATCATAATAGCGGCCGCTATTATGAATTTTTTTCCGTATGTATTATAATCTGTCTTCTCCAAATGTTTTCTTGGGAAAAAACCCACTGTAGTAGCTTCAAATATATTGGAAGAATATACACGTACAGTTTATCCGACCAAATAGCTTAATTTTCTTAAAAAAAAGTGAAATACCGAACGTATGTCCAACACGAACTAGAGATGCTTGTTGAACGTCCCGGGTATTCCAGGGTGAAATCCTCCGGCCGGTAGAAACATTCTCATGTAAACCCGGGATGAAAAACGGAAAAAAGCACTTTTTCGACAGAAAAAAGGTAAGATCAATTTGTTCCTTAGCAATGTTTAAGTACTTGGAATTGAAAGCTCTAGTCTTCATGTTTACGTCCTGGGGATCACATGTCGTTCGAGCTTTGCTTTTATAAAAAGTTCACTTGATTTAGGTAACTCGACGGAAGTTTATAGTGCAAGTACCCAATTTGTAAGGAGAAGAGCAACGAAAATGTTCATCGAGAAAAGTAAGGTCAATTTTAAACATACAAGAGTGACTGTTACTCCTAGATGTAGTTTATATGCCTTACTCCTGTACTGGGGGATCACATTTTTTATTTTTTGTGCATAAATAATAAAAATTGGGAATAAAAGGACTTTTCCTATACATTTCATTACATTGAGTGAGTTCGCGACATTGGCCTCAGGGGCCTGGTGCGAGTGTAATATTTCAGTTGATGGTTATGATTTCTGGCGATGAACAAAGAAACGTAGGCGTTTTTGAACAGAAGTCTTACCGTACCGTAATAGTGTAAATGAGGCCTGTCGGTGGAGCATCGGACTAGTAAACCGAAGGTTGCGGGTTCGAATCTCACTTACCTCAACCGCGGTTACGTAGAGTTTTTCTCTGCTTACCCGGTATGGTTCATCACTCGGAGTAGCACCGTATATCATTCTACTAGAAATACATGAATGCAACAACCCCCCGCCTCTTTTATTAAATGGTTTTTTGAAACACCCCCCACCCACCCATCCTGATTTAAAATAAGCACTCCTGATATAGATGTACAACCAATATAAAAACAAACAGATTTTAAAACAAATGATAATCCTCTAATCCTCGAGATAATTATAGAATTTATGGATAGGATGACTATATAACTGATTTAATGAAGGTTGAACATATCAAAGCAAAACTTAGATCTGGTTGTAACAAATATATTGTTTTTATACTGAGGAGGATTCAAAAGGGATTACCTTTAGCAAGCACTTAAATGGCTTAGGGCTTCCTTATGTGGCTATGTATACATGCTTTGCAAAGGCAGAATTAAAAGTTAACAGCTCAAAAGTACATTTATAATAGTCTGAGATAAAAACAATTCACTAGAATCGGATCCCAGAAAGAAGTATTAAACAGACCACGTTTCAGTCGAAAATTTGGAAATACAGCAAAAAAAATCGCCAAAGCCCATGCAAAGTCAATGAATAACATCAACATAAGCTTATAAAGGAAGTGTTTTCAGTTAGCTTTAGTTAAGCTGACTTATGGTTTGGACGAGCAAAGGGAAGGCACGAAAACGTGAAGCTGTATATATTGTTTAGGTTATTAAGAGAACAAGAATCCTACCGTTTATAACTTTAAAATGATTTGACCACTGAGGCCCCGTTTATACTAGAGCAAAAGTATCCGGATTCACATTGTTTTTCATCCTCATGGGAATAAAAAAATTGTTTTTTTAATCCGGATACTTTTGCTCTAGTGTAAACGGGGTCTGAGTGACCACAACCACTGCAATTCAGATCGAGTTTTGTTTACCATACGGCGTTTGGTTTCTTCAGGTTCTCTGGTTTCGCTTCAAGATATATTAAACAGGCTGTTTGTATCCTTTCCTTCGTTGTTCTCTTTTATTATTTAAGTAGAACAGGCTCCATTTTTAAACGAAAGCAAAATACTGACAGATTTAATAGTTTTCTTCGTCGCTAGTCACCAGTGTCCAACTATTCTTACCGCGTGACACCGTACCAAATATATATATATATATATATATATATATATATATATAAATAAATAAATAAACTATTTCCCAGATTTCGTCTCCCTCGCTTTTTCTACACGCGTGTAAAATGGACTCCACGCGTGTCGAGATTAGCACTCTCACGGCTCGGGGATATATAGATGCAAGTGTTTTATTAGAAAATATGCAGCGTCGTATTTTCCATATCCTCACTAGTGAAGATATCGATGACGTCATTAAGAATTTTACCTCTTTTTGCATTGAATCTATATAATAAAAAGAAAATTACACGCTGGCTTGAAGATATGAATTTTATCTTCGAGTGGTAAAAACGATATTTTACTCATTCGCTCCGCTCATTCGTAAAATATTGTTTTCACCACTCGGAGATAAAATCCATATCTTCGCACCACTGTGTAATATCCTCTATATTCTCCATGCCCCCGAGCTTGCTGTCCCACAATAATCATTTCTTTTCACACAGTGTTATATCTTTGTTTAAAGTGCCTATGAAACGAAAATTAAATCTGTCTTATTTAAAAGAACACTTAAAATGACAAAGTGACATCTTTTGCAGTTTTTCGTTTCTTTGCTTCGTTATTGAGATACTTCAGGTTATTTGATATACAAATTAAACATTTTGACGTCACACGTGCATAATGAGTTACCGAAAAAGTTATACACCTTTGCTATTGTCAAATTATAAATACAATCACTTGAAAATCTACATGTTTAGTGTTTTGGGCGAAACACACGCACTTGCTTCCTTTGAATTATTTTGGTTTGATAATAGCAAAGATATATAACTTTTTTCGATAACTCATTATGCACATGTGACGTCAAAATTTTAATTTGCATATCAAACAAACTGAAATATCTCAAGAACGAAGCAAGGAAACGAAAAACTTCAAAAGACGTTACTCTATCATTTTAAATGTTCTTACAAATAAGACAGACTTAATTTTCGTTTCATGCATAGGCACTTTAAATTACGATATGTTTGTCTTCTATAGTTGTTGTCAGTCGCACTACAAGACTATCCAATTCAGAGATTAGTCGTTTGAGTTGCTGCGTGGGCTTGGATTGGGACGGCTTGGCTGGACTTTTGGATATTCCGTATGCTGAACGAGAAGAATTAAGATTTAACGTCACTAGCTACGCAGGTTTCTCTTCGAAAGTTGAAGTGATATTGGGGAAGTTTAACAAGAGTAAATCTTTCTGCAGGAAACGGCTTATTACGATAGTAGAGGAACTCGAAAGACACGACTTGAGAAAGGAAATTGTTAGTGGTGTACCCGAGGTATGCATCCAAACGTTATTTTTCGAGAACTGCGTGATTTAATAGCCTGTGCCCCAGACCACACACGCCTCGTGTATGGCCTGTGCATCAATCTCCAAAAACCTGTCCCGTGGCGTCACCATTTTCACCGCCGTGCAAGTGGTGAAAAGTTATGCATTTATAATCAAGTTATGCTTTTTAACTTTTAAGATAATACTTTAATTTCTACAAAAGGTTAACTTTTGAAGACAGGAAAAATTGTCTTTGATGTTTTAAGTTTTTGCATAATTTTCTTATGAATGCATAAACTTACACCGACTGGCGGTGAAAATAGTGACGTCACTGGACAAGTTTTTTGAGATCGATGCACAGACCATACACGAGGCGTGTGTGGTCTGGGTACAGGTTAGTGATTGAGTGGTTACAGAATGTTCTGGTTTATGTAATTTAAGATAGACCGTGGATAGTAAAAAGACTGGATACGATACTTGATGGCGTGAGCATGGCATTTTGTTGAAATTGATGAGTTTAAGAAGCCGGCCAATAATACAGTTTATAATTTTTCGATAACTCATTATGCACATGTGACGTCACAACGTTTAATTTTTATATCAAACAAACTGAAATATCTCAAGAACGAAGCAAGGAAACGAAAAACTTCAAAAGATGTTACTCTATCATTTTAAGTGTTCTTTCAAATAAGAAAAACTTAATTTTCGTTTCACAGGCACTTTAAAAGAAAATATCAAGGTTTACTAGATAAAATATGCATCGCAAGCAAAGCGAAGTACTTTTGTCCAACGCCAGTTCAATTGACGGTACCGAAAAACATGGCGGCGGTACATTTAACCACAATGCTTTGCGACTTCAAATTAGCTCAAATAACAATTAAACATTGTTTATCAGGTTAACATACTAAAATTCTTTTTTAGTTCATCTTTTTAAAGACCTATCTTCCGATAACTGTACAAGAAACAATATTTACTATGCGCAAAGGATTGTGGTTAAATGTATAGGTACAATTGTACAATTGAAAATGCAAAAGTACAATTGCAACAACACAGAAAACATCAAAACAAAGGTCAAAACGTTAACGTCGAGCACTCGTTTGTGGCTTAGGCAGGTTTGTAAGGCGATAAAACCATTTGAATTGTCAACGTAGTTATCTGAATGCGAGAATAAGAAGAATTGGAAGAAAACTTTACTTAAAAACCTCAGTAAAACAATTATACTCATACAATTGAACAGCAAAGATTAGCTCTGTCTCGGCGGCATCCGACTCTCAAGTCTTATGGATTTTACTCGTCCCAGGGAAAATCCACGGATGGGAAAGGGTTGAGCAAGATATAGTTTTTGCTTTTGAATTGTATAGGATTTACAACGGATTTCCCTGTAAATCACACATAATTTGACTCCTTATATCGTATATATTACTTTTTGTTATTTTTTATAGAAATTAACTTTTTTATTTTGTTCAGACGGACGACGAAAATGAAGAAAACCCAGAAAGGCCAGAAAATGAAAATGGACCCATTGAGAATAATAACGGTAATTATTTTGTAAACTAATTTTCTCAAATGGTGGGACGAACGATTTTGCCAAATTGATTTGCAAAAAGAAATTTGTTGTTTCTGTCTTTGTCATCTTTGTCGTCTTTGTCCTCTTTGTTCTCTTTGTCACCTTTGTCCTCCTTTTCTTCTTTGTCCTCCTATTCTTCTTTGTCGTCTTTGTCGTCTTTGTCCCCTTTTCCCCTTTTCCCCCTTTTCCCTCTTTGCCCTGTTTGTCCTCTTTGTTCTCTCTGTCCTTGGCGTTGGCGTCGTCGCCGCCGGGGGTTTTTTTTGTTATGTTTTGTTTTTTGTTGTCTTATGCCTATTATCATATTTCAGTTCTATTTTTTTCATTTCATTTTTATGTTTCTCGTTGATATAGATGATGTCGTTGTTCTGCGTGACACACCCTTATCGTCTCGCGAGATGTACCGAATAAGTCGACAGATCGTGGATTGGGAAAGACTTGCGAGTCTCATTAACACATCGCAGGCTACGAAAGACGATATACGACGTAATGTTATGTACCCGGATGCGAAATCTCGAACGGAGAAAGTTCTCTCCATTTTTAACAACAAGAAAGAATTTTGCCGAGAAAAACTTGTTGGCTTCCTGAAAGAGATTGGCAAACATGACTTAATATCCACAGTAAAAACCGGTTCATGCCGATGTTTATAATACCTTGGTCACATAGCTTCTTATATTTTTGCTTCTGTCTCTCTCAACGCGCTTTCTCAAGCTGGAGATTAGAGGCAACTCACCGAGGGTCTTTGTCATTTTAATACCATAATTGACTCTGTTTCTTTTGTTCTCACTTTAATCTCTAATTTCCCCCAAACAGGGGAAATTTCTAATTTTTCCTTCTAAAGGTGCTGTTCCACGATGCGATTTTTCTTGCAACTTGCAACAAATCACTGAATGTTGTAAGTTGCTTAAAAAATCGCACCGTGTAACACCCCATAGCAACTGGCGATTTTGTTATTTTTGCCGTGTTGCAAGTTGCAAGAAAAGTTGGATGGGTTCTACTTTTTGCTGCAACTTACAACAAAAATCGCAAGTTGCTGAACGTGTAACACCCTTCCTGCAACTTGCGATTTTTTTTTTCACGAGTAAATTTGTTGTAAGTTGCAAGAAAAATCGTATCGTGTAACAGCACCGTAACAGGGCATGAATCTCTAAATTCTCCCTCAAGTCAAGTCAAGTCAAGTCAAGTCAAGTCAAGTCAATTTATTTAATCACAAAAGTTACAAATACAGAAATTACACAATACCGCAAAATAGCAAAGCTAATCGAGGCGGTATGTGTTTTATACAGTATTATAAGAAAAACAAAAATCTATCACGTTGAAACATTGTGTTTGCTTTCCCCGTAAAGGAAACCAGACACAATGTTATAAATTGTATTCGAAATTTTGGCAATAATGTAAAGTAACAAAATGTATAAATAGACAGAGTGATTATATTAACAAAGTAGTGTTAACAAAATAGTGTTGCAATGGAAAGTTATTTCATTCTAGAATTTTTTTTATTAAGTCCGCTACATCAACATAGGTCCCCTCAAATTCAAGAATTGAAAAAAGTCTCTTTCTAATTTCTTTTCGAAAAGCCTTTTTTGGCAAGTTTTTCACATCTCCAGGAATTTCATTCCATATAAACTTATACACCTACCCCTGAAAATGACTTTTTTTTGTTGGTTCAACCTAGAACGCTCGACGTATCACTTTTTTGATTTTGATGCTCGTGTATTATGGGAATGAATTTCAAAAATATTTGTAAATAATTTTAGCAAATTTTCTGGCACCTTATTATTGACAACATTCAAAATAGAGAATATTTATGGGTGAAATATTTGTTTCTATGAAAAAAGGGATAGCATGTGTTTGTTTTTGGGTAAAATAAATTAATCTGAGTGCCCGTTTTTGCAAAATTAGTAATTATTTGTATATTTCTTTGATGCCTGTCCCCACACACATAATCCGTCACTTAAATATGACTGGGTGAGAGAACGGTAAATAGTAATCAGTATATTTTGTGGAAGAAAATGTCTTAATTTAGCGATGATGCCAACTGTTCGACTTATTTTAGTGGCAATATAATCAATATGATATTTCCACGTAAGATGACAATCAATCAGTATTCCGAAGTATTTTACATAATTTTTGTTTTCAAGAGTAACATAGCTATTACTCGAGTTGTCATATATTTTAATATTAAGTTGAACATCAAGCTTTTTCTGATAACGACGAAAGATAACAAAATTTGATTTTTTTATATTAAGCAAGAGTTTGTTTACAGTTAATTTCTCTAATTCGGTATTTACTATTGATTCAAGTAAACGAATATTTTTGTTGGCATAAAGTAGATTATAGTATCATCAGCAAATAGGTAAAATTTAAATTTGCTAGATGCTTTATATATATCATTTATATAAATTAGGAAAAGTAAAGGTCCCAAGACTGAACCTTGAGGGACTCCGCATACAATTTTCTCTTTGTCAGAAATAGAATCGCCAAGTTCTCCATTTAAATATGAGGAAAACCATTCATGTATAATCCCCCTAATTCCATAGAATTGTAATTTATCTAAAAGTATGCTATGATTTACTGTATCGAACGCTTTTTTCAAGTCAAACACAGCACAAGAGAACATACTTTCATCCATATTACTGTATTTTGTTTGTATCTGATTTATGATGTCCAGTATAGCATGCTGAGTTGAGTGTGCAGATCTAAAACCATATTGAGCATTATATAACAGGTTATTCTTCTCAATAAAATTTGCTAATCGTTTGTACATTATCTTCTCAAAAATTCTATTAAAGATAGAGAGCAATGATATTGGTCTATAATTATGTGGATCCGTTTCATCATCAGCTTTATAAATTGGTGTGATTTTGGACATTTTAAGCTTTGAAGGATATTTCCCCAATTTTCACTTAAAATTTCCTTTGCACACTTCAGCACGCTAACTGGACATGAATAAAGTCCATATGACTTATTGTTAGGTATTAGTTCAATTTCATGTTTAATTTCTTCACGTGATATTGGATTAAAGAAAAATGACTTTTCTTGTATAATATCTTGCATATAATCAGTAAATTTACTGTTTGTTGTAGAAAGATTGCTTGTTATTTTACAACCAACAGAAGCAAAATGCTTATTGATCAGATTGGCTAGTTGTAGGGACTCTATAATAAGTTCATTGGTTTCAGGATCTTTAAGTGAAAAAATAGGTCTTAGATTTTTTTTATTATTGGTGATTAAATTATTTATTCCTTTCCATGTTTTCCTTATGTTGTTCATATTGCTTTCAAAAAAAGAACGGAAATACGCTCTCTTGCTTGTGCGAATCAGACTTGATAATTTGTTTCGGTACAGTTTATATTTGTTATGGTTTCTGGAAAAAAAAGAGTTTGTTTTTTAGTTTTTATTGATGTTCTTATTCCACTTGTTATCCAAGGTTTAAGAAATTGTTTTCTTTTACGTGAGGATATTGGTTTCAGTAGAGCAAATTTATTTGTTAAATTATTCAATTTTTTATAAAAAGAAGAGAACGTCTTATCTATATCGATTATATTGTCATTTTCAGATACTAAACCAACATTTGCTAATTCAGCATTAAATGCATTAGCCTGAAATTTTGAGAAATCTCTTATTTTCTTCCCTTTATACTTATTTTTTTCTTTTATAGAGAAATTCAAACAAAACTGTGAAAAATGATCACTAATATTAGAGACTATATTGCCACTTTTTAATGCCTCGGGGTTATTGGTAAAAATGTTGTCGATAATAGTGGCCGAATTATTATACACCCTAGTTGGTTTATCAATTATAGGAGTAAAAAAGTAACTTTGTAAAGATAACATAACATCATGACTATAATTACATGTCTCCAATTTGAGAAGATCTATGTTGAAGTCGCCTATAATATACATCGGTTTTCCAGTTAAACTATATTTTTCTAGGGTCTCATCCGTGTATGTCATAAATGTGTTGACGATATATAATTCCGCATACAATATTTCTCTTATTAACAAATTCTATTTCAATCCATAAAGCTTGAAAAGATTGATTTGACTTCTTTTCCAAAATGGAGTATTTAAGAATTTCATTTATATAAACTCTGACTCCTCCTGAAGACAGAGGGGTTGGAACATGTTCAAAATTATATCCTACAATATCAACATTGATATCAAGGATTGTAGAATTGGTAATTTTTGTTTCCGTAATACCAATTATATCAAAACTGAAATCTAATTCATTTAGAAGATGAGTTTGCAGATTTTCAAAATTACGTCTTAAGCTTCTTACATTATTATGTAAAATAGAAAAACATGTTTCTACGTTAGAAGTTGAGAAGCATTTCTTAAATTACGCAAAACTATGGGGAGAATAATAATTAGACCGAACGGAATTGTCAAGTAGGCATGTATAATTTTTTCAAGATTGTTTTTAGATGGAAGATTACTGATATTAATAAGATTACCATAATAAATGTGTAAATAAAGACCTGTTCTCTTTCTGCTTAGATTTATCACGTACAGGCCTCATTTATGGTGTTCATGTAATGATAAACATGAATAATAATAATAATAATTAGACAAATCTAAAAGAGGCATAAGCAAACGGTGTAACATATATATATATATATATATATATATATATATATATATATATATATATATATATATATATATATTTTCGCTTACCTCAAAAGTCTGCTACAGGCTGTTTCATCTAAAAAGAATCTTCAGGCAGATGACAATTTTCGAAAACAGGGGGTGCTTATATCCTTCTTGTCGGAACGTGGGAGTGTGGGGGCGAAACAATACATGCATTCATGGCTTTGTTGCGCTGTTTGCGCGGAATTTGTTTCGATGACGACATTGACTGATAATTTCTGCTCTTTTGTTGAGTAAACAATTCTTGTTTTTATCTTTCAAAATATAAAATTTTTCTTCTAAACATAAATTACATCGTTTTGAACCTCGTGTACGAAATAGAATGTTTTAAAATTTGCCAATTAATACTAAAATCCTTATTGTTTTCTTTCAATGCCCAAATATATTTCGAAAGTTTGGTGTCGTTTGCATGCTTTTTATGCTGAAAAGATTTAGTGTGGTTGGCCAATCGCTCTTTGAATGTGGTTGAAGTCATGCCAATGTAATTCTTGATCGTGTTTGTGTTGTTTACTGTGACTGTTGCTTTGTATACTATGTCCCTAGTCATGCATTGTTTTCTAAGTGGACAATTCGTGTTTTTCTTACAATTGCAACTGCTAGATGAAACAGCCTGTAGCAGACTTTTGAGGTAAGCGAAAATCTATATTTGCTCTAACTATATGTTATCGAGCACTCTTTGCGTTTCGTAGACCAAAACCCACACGTATATTCGCACCCGTATATCGGTTGTGCACTCTTGTTTACGTTATTCATTTCTATTTAACTTCAAAATGCGGCAATTTCGATTTGACTATTCACTAAAGAATATCCCAATACCATCACAGGACGCTTATTTGAAGAATTTTATTGAAAAAGTGGAAAGTGTAATAAAACGTATGAGATGGAAAGCCAATTTCTTTCTTAAAAACAAACAGAGAGAAAACCAAAACAACCCTTTCGGCCTTGCGTCCAACAAAACACCTCCTTCTATCCCGGAAATAAAACCTTTCGAAGACGACCTTATAAAACTCATCGAAAATATACAATTTCGGCCATATACGAACCAGTTTCAGAAATGTTTGGCTACCGATTTAAAGAAAATTAACTCATCTCCCAACATTTTCATTTTTGCAGACAAAACTAGGAACATTTATGAAACCCCGCTCGACACATACAACAAGCTCCTACATGACAACATCACAAAAACATATAAGCACGGATCCGAGGACGCTATAGATGAAATTGATTCGGAACTAAAAGAAATTTCGAACAGTTTAGGAATCGGCGACAAAATTGAAAAAATGAAAAAACGCGAAGCGTTTATATCTTTAAAAGACCACAAAGAAAATTTCGAAAACAATCCAAAATGCCGATTAATTAACCCCGCTAAAAGCGAATCCGGAAAACTAAGTAAGGTGATTTTGGACAAAATTAATTCTAATTTGAGACAAAAACTGAATTTAAACCAATGGAGAAATACAAAACAAGTAATTGAGTGGTTTGGCAATATAAAAGATAAGGACAGACATAGTTTTATTTCCTTTGACATTGTCGATTTCTATCCGTCTATTTCTGAAAAACTATTGGACCAAGCATTATCTTGGGCTTCGAATTTGTCTACTATAACTGAAAACAATATTTCAATAATAAAACACGCTAGAAAATCTCTCCTTTTCAATACCGGAATTTCATGGATAAAAAAAGATAGCAATAGTTTGTTTGACGTTACCATGCGGGTTGTTTCGACGGCGCGGAAGTTTGTGAGTTAGTAGGCCTTTTCATTTTAAATCACCTAAGTAAGAAATTTGGCAAAGAAAGTATTGGCCTATATAGAGATGACGGTTTAGCTATTATAAAAAGTAAATCAGCACGTTTAGCAGACAAAACAAGGAAAGAACTCCACAAAATTTTCGAGCAGTTTGACCTAAAAATTACCGCCGAATCAAATTTACGCATAGTAAACTTTTTAGATGTAACTTTCGACCTTAACCATGGAAATTATAGGCCCTATAGGAAGCCCAATGACGATCCGCTTTACATAAATAAGCACTCTAACCACCCACCAAGCATCACAAGACAGTTACCTGCATCAATCAACAAGCGCATTGCACTTCTCTCATCAGATGAACAAGTTTTTCAGGAATCTGCACCCATATATCAGAACGCACTTAGGCACAGCAACTTTGACTATGATCTTAGCTACACTCAACACACAGCACAGCAACCACACAGGAATAGGCAACGCAACATCACTTGGTTCAACCCACCTTTTAGCAAGAGTGTAAGCACAAACATAGGACGTAAATTCCTAAATCTAATTGACAAGCACTTCCCACCACACCACAAGCTCCATAAGATTTTTAACAGAAACACAGTCAAAGTAAGTTACAGCTGCATGAACAATGTTAAGTCAATAATCACTAAACACAATGCACACATATCTAGGAATAACATGCCACAGGATAAGGACACTAGCAGTTGCAATTGTAAGAAAAACACGAATTGTCCACTTAGAAAACAATGCATGACTAGGGACATAGTATACAAAGCAACAGTCACAGTAAACAACACAAACACGATCAAGAATTACATTGGCATGACTTCAACCACATTCAAAGAGCGATTGGCCAACCACACTAAATCTTTTCAGCATAAAAAGCATGCAAACGACACCGAACTTTCGAAATATATTTGGGCATTGAAAGAAAACAATAAGGATTTTAGTATTAATTGGCAAATTTTAAAACATTCTATTTCGTACACGAGGTTCAAAACGATGTAATTTATGTTTAGAAGAAAAATTTTATATTTTGAAAGATAAAAACAAGAATTGTTTACTCAACAAAAGAGCAGAAATTATCAGTCAATGTCGTCATCGAAACAAATTCCGCGCAAACAGCGCAACAAAGCCATGAATGCATGTATTGTTTCGCCCCCACACTCCCACGTTCCGACAAGAAGGATATAAGCACCCCCTGTTTTCGAAAATTGTCATCTGCCTGAAGATTCTTTTTAGATGAAACAGCCTGTAGCAGACTTTTGAGGTAAGCGAAAATATATATTTGCTCTAACTATATGTTATCGAGCACTCTTAGCGTTTCGTAGACCAAAACCCACACGTATATATATATATATATATATATATATATATATATATATATATATATATCTATATACGTATATATATATATATCATAGACAAACTTATCTTGGTGACAAAGTTTTGATAATAGGATTCTGAATGTTCAATCATCAGCATCCAAGCGGTGCATCCTCATTAGCATGCATGACCAAACATCCAAACAGTACTCTTTTACACACCAAAGAAATGCATTATTATAAGATAATCATGGTATTACAAACTAATACCATGACATGTCGGGAAATTCGTGATTAAATGTCCCCTCAAGCCTCGGGCCCGAGGGACTTTCACAAATCTTCCCGAACCTTGAGGGGACATTTTATCACTAATTTCCTTCACGTCATGGTATTACTTATAAATAACTGGACTGCGGGTCCTGCCAAAAAAGTGACCGAACAAAGATGGCAGAATATATTCCTGCTCTTAGAAATATGGGTCTTTTCTCTCATGGTAGCGACCGCTGACTTTATTGTCCAAATGTATATTTGACTGTGGGCTCAGCTGCGCCAGCAGACTAATCAATCCAACTGTTAGTAGAAATTTATATGAGAAAAAGGTCAGCGGTTACCAATATTATATGAAGCTATAAACCGCCATCTTGAATCGGTTACCCTCTGTCGTAGTTCCTTTATAACATGAGGCTGAAGCAGCCGTAGTAAACATAACATTTCTGATTTCAGAAACTTTTTAATATTTAGGTATTCTATAAGGATAAAATTTGCTTATCGATTATCCTTGACAATAATCCTAAACTTAGTGTCTAAAAATAATGAACTCAAAACATGAAAAAACAGTCCCAACCTATGTTATCTTCCCGTTATGCTTTAATAGACACGATGCAATTTGCATAGGGGCCCAAATTGAATAGGAAACTAATTTGCATGTGGGCCTGAATGAAACTACGATTTGGTGCATAGGACACCCGCAGTTCAGTTAGTTACATGGGTCAGTGCTCCCAACGCAGTCTTTTAAAGGTGCAGGATACTAGATGCAATTTACCAACGGTCTTAGTAGCTTTGTACTGCTTGCTTTGAATTTGATTGGTGTTTGAGTAATAATCCTATTTTCTCATTGGTCGTTTAAAAACAAAAAAATCAATCAAATTCAAAACAAGAAGTTTCCAACAAATTTCCAATGGATTAGCTTGGCTGAGAAACCAAATAAGAACGGCTTATATTTCCACGGTAGTAAGAGTTTAGAGTTGTATACATTTAAAGTTAACTCCATACGCTAGTGTTGTAGTAATTAATCGTAAAAAAAGGTCCAATACTTGATGAAGTGGAGTATAACGACCCTATTGAGATTTCCAACAAGTTTTGTGAATATTTTACTAATATTGGTCCCAGTCTTGCTAACAAAACCCCGATCTCGAGTAGAACTCATAAGTCATTCTTAAATGGGAATTTTGTTAATTCAATATTTCTTGACTCTGCAACTCAACAAGAAATAATCGAGATTTCAAATTCGTTCCGCCCGGCAATTGCGGCTGGTTATGATAATATACCGATGGTAATCAACTTTAGCACGCAAATCAATTTTAGCACGCAAATCCTATGGGAGCTGTTTTCATGACACTTCATACCACACTATAAAGATTGAGCGTTCATATTTTAACTACTATTATTTAAAAAGCCCTAACATGAGATAAGCACTATTTATAATACGAGGAAGATTTGTAGATAGATACATTACATTTATTTAGCTTTTGGCCTGTTGACTCGGGTCTTTATCAGAGTAATATTTATCTACAATATCTTTGACTGTAGAATATAATAATAAGGAGAAATGCTTATTAAGTTAAAGCATGGGTAAAATGTTTTTATTAATGTATTATCGACATTACACGATTATATTTCTTTGATAACAGTGACGCTAAAATATCTTGTTGTGAATTGAAGATAGATAAAATACGTCACCAGATACATAAAATCATCACTGTTGATTTGTCTTGATTTCTCTAAAACTTTCACTTCTCATCTTTAATTAAAGGTATCAGCAACAAAAATTACAAGTACACATTTTTTAATTTCTGATTAACAAACTGTCTTGCGATGGTATCCAAGTAAACAAAACAACTCTTGTGCCAAAAAACATCACTAATTTCGACAAAAGACATTTTTTCCGTTCGCCATCTTGTTGTAAGACCTTGCTAATTAATTGACGTCACAAGCTGGGTAAACATTATGAAACTTATATAAATAAGTTTTGTGGAAACACCACGTAAACTATTTCTTTGCTTAAGTTTACGTGGTGTTTCCACAAAACTTATTTATATTACTTTATCGCCATGAAAACGTTCAAAGAATTAATTATGAAACTTATTCTTCTGGCAGTTGAATTCAATTCAATTCAATTCAATTCAAAGGTCTTTATTTATAAAATCATAGGGTAAAAAGAACATATCCTATGTTACAATTGTAAAAAAGTTCAAGATATTTTAAAGCATTATATTATATTTAAAATGTACTCGGTTAATAAAAGTGTTCATAAAACGGTTAGTGTTTATCTTTGGGCGTTGACTTGACTTATTTCTTAAGTTGTATTTAGTTAGTTTAACTTGTGGCATTAGATGATGAAGTGGATGATTACTCAGCGAGGATACCTTCTTGATTATCTTTTTATCTTGGTTTTCCATAAGGTTGCGTACCATCACACGTTTCGAGGTACATTTGCGTTTATGGCAACGATCTAAGAAGCACTGAATTGTTGTCAATTCAGAATCAGCTGCACCATATACTGATAGGCCATAAGTGATGTTAGGTAACACAATGCTGTTAAAAAGATGGTCAATTTCTGTTTGGCTACAACCTTCCTTACGCAATACTCTTAGTATATAAAGACCTCTGTTTGCCTTAACTAACTTATTTTTTACATGAGAGGTAAACTTACAATCATGCTGAAAGGTAACACCTAGTATAG
The DNA here is from genome assembly GCA_964035015.1 of Corallium rubrum. Lineage (NCBI taxonomy): Eukaryota > Metazoa > Cnidaria > Anthozoa > Scleralcyonacea > Coralliidae > Corallium > Corallium rubrum. The sequence goes on from OZ036010.1 coordinate 6,542,384, forward strand.
GAAGAGCTTCGCATTGTGGAATGTTCGAGATAGTAGGATAAGTTTCCTTTTTTCCTTTCTTACAAAATGTTAGTTCTTTACATTTACTAGGATTACAAGACATCGAATTTGAATTTGTCCAGTCCATAAACTGAGAGACAAGGTCCTGTGAGCAATCCTTTTCATTCCAGACTGGCGATATTATGGTTGAGTCATCGGCATATTTATATAGGGCATCTTCACTGCTTTGGTTGATTTCTAAATCATTAAGAAAAATGTTAAACAGAAAAGGGCCACTAACGCTCCCCTGTGTAGTTCCCTTATTTACTGCCTTCCAGTCTCCTGCAAAATCATTATGGAAAATTCTCTGTTGTCTTCCTTCAAGAAAATTGATGTACCAGTTAATAATGTAAGGGTTTAGTGGCAGTTCTTTGAGTTTAGTAGCGAGCAGGTTATGTTTGACGGAGTCAAAAGCTTTGCTGAAATCCATGGCAAATAGTCGCACAGCTTTACACTTGGGGTTATCGAGATAACTACATACTTTGTGTTGAATTGTTAATAAAGCATGTGTACAGTTGCCACCATCCCTATACGCAAATTGAGTTGAGCTCAGATTCTCCTCCACCTTATCTTTAGCACAGTTACGATATACCACTCTCTCAAAAGCTCTGGCTATTACTGGAGTTATATTTATCCCCCGGTACTCGTTGTTTTCACTAGGTAAGTCTACTTTAGGGATAGGGTTAATATTAGCTCGCTTCCAGGTTAGTGGCCAGGTGTGTGTAGATATTGATAGATTCCAGACTCTAGTTATAATGGGGGTCAAAATTCCTGCGTGATCTTTCCATATCCAGTAAGGAAGGTTGTCGGGTCCACTTGCAGTTCTTTTTAACTTTCTCAACGAGTTCCAAACCTTTTCCTCAGTGATCTCAGGAATCTCCATCTCACTACCAATGTAAATAGCTTCTGGCTTTTTATACGCATGATCGGAGCACAGCTCTCCAAAATAATTATTCAGCTCCTCCAGTGATTTGTTATCTAATGTCACATTATACGAATATGATTTTCGCTGCGAGATTTTATCAACCCCCTTCCACCATCCACGACTTCCCAATGCGGCTGCAAGAGCGTTTCTTCTGTTTTCACTAATCACCTCTGATATTCTTTTATTAATTGTTGTTAGTCGGTCTTTATTTAAATTGGAAATTTTGGCCTTAGTCTTGAGCATATACTTAACCAGGGGAGTCATCCATACTGGGTCACGAGACGACATGGAAACAGTTCTTAATGGCATGCATCTGTTCATATGACTTTTAATTTTCTGTTCTAGTAAATTTACCGCTTGATTTATTCCTGTGGTATTGAATTTCTGTGTGGTTGAATTTCTGTGGTATGTTTTAGAATGAAAATCATTTACAAAAAATGAGTTTCAGACTTATATATGTGAAAGTATGGCTAACTAAAGTTTTCGCTTTACCCAGCTTGTGACGTCACATGCATATCAAAAATGTTCCAAGATGCAGATACTGATTCAGATTAGCAACTTTAGTTGTTTTATTGGAATACTTTGGGTCTAAATAACACACTAGATTGTATCTCACTAGATTGATTTTTTTTTTTTGTTGCCCATACGCTTTAAAGTGCCTATCTCACCTTTGGGAATTTAACTCGTCACTCAACCAAAACCACACCCGTGGTGATAAATACAGCCTACACGACAGTCACAGACCAGTTTCAACTCTACTTCGACAAAGAGGCGAAGAGCAACTTTGGCCCAACAGTATAATCAAATACTGGAGTATAATGGCAGGACGCTACGGACTACCAAGACACCACAACGACTTCAGTAAGATCATTATTAAATTACCTTATAGTGGTTTTATACGTGTTTTACAAATTAGTTGTCTTACACTGTCTTTCTCTCCTTTTTCTACTAACTGACTATACACCAACAATTGACAACCAACGCCAAATCCCTCCTGAAGAAGACCAGAAGGTCGAAACGCGTCGAGGGTTGAAACACAAAATTACTATTCTCTTTTCGATCTTTCTTTATGATCAATGTTACTATACTGAACTACGTCACTACTACTAGCGCCATGGATACCATAATGGTTGGCTAACTCTGTATGCTATGTCCCGCTTCTGAAGGCAATGCCGATGGAGGTCCCATTACCTATTTAAATCTTATACCATTGTCGTAATATTTGGGTCTTCCTGAACAAATCCATAATATATCTTGTCAGCCGAAAATTTCATCTTCATGGAGTTTTTCGCTGTCAAAGTTACCGGATGTGATGTCACAAGAGGCATTCCAAACCAGTTTTCTTTTGTTACTTGCCACAAAAATTCCTCTTGTGACATCACATCCGGTAACTTTGACAGCAAAAAAGTCCATGAAGATGAAATTTTCGGCTGACAAGATATATTATGATTTTGCTCAGGAAGACCCAAATATTACGAATATGTAAAATCCCCAAACGTGAGATAGGCACTTTAAATGTTGTATTACAATTTATAATTAAACATATTTTTCAGGACTTCAAAGGATAGTTCTTTTAACTTGAAACTCGCGTGAATGAATGTTTTTGTCAAGAACACATTAGAACAGAAAGCTATTGACGTTATCAGCCGTTAAGGGGGTGTTTACGTGATGTCAGCCCGATATTCAGGCCGGACTGACTCTAGGTCGGTTGTAGTATTTTTATATTGTAAATCGTTTTAATGAGTCTGGCCTGAGATCCGATCCAGTTCACGCCGGCCTAATCTGAGGTCGCCTCCTAGACCGAACTGAAATTTTGAGGCCGGCTTTCCATGCATGTAAGCAGAATCTAAGTCTGATTCGAACCGATTTTGGCCACACAAAAAAATGCTTTTTGACCGACGTAATAAGCATACTTTCACCTCTTAAACTCATGATCAGTACTTTGTTTTAAATGAGTTTGAAGCTCCTACATGAAAAAAGGGTCGTTTTTAATTATAAGAATACCGTTTATTTGTCCTATTCATATACACTGTACGACCGTGTTGCTCACTATAGCTAGTGAAAACTAAAAGAATGCCCATTCATTTTGCATGCTCAGAGTGCATTGTGTTCCAGTCCACTACGCTACGCAGACAGCGTCCGAGTGTATGATATAGCATCTCAAACAAATCAGAAATCAAAAAAGAAAAGAGAAAAGCGGGTAAATTAAAGTTTGCTTAATTTATGTAATTTCTTCCTCCGATATCAAAACCACCGACATGGTACTGATTTCCTTTGTGTTTTCCTCGTGAATTATTAATGATTTGAGATATTTGAAGCTAGTTTAATAAAGTGCATATATGAGAATTTTCTTCTTTTTTCTAAAAATCGGCCGTATTGAGACGATTCTAAGGATATATAACACACCTTAAACGGATAAAAACTTCTCGAGATATCTTGCAATCAAACATAGCCAAAAAAATTTTTTTCCAAAACATGGCCGGGAAAAAAGAGTCTGAGTCTGAGTAATGGTGATGACGTCAAATCGGGACAAGCCATGTCGGACTAGCTTACCTATAGTTTGGAGAGACAGGCTGCAGAAAATTATCGATTACTCTGTGTTTTGTGACAATGTCTACATCTGGATCTTAAAACAACTAAACAACTGTAGTCGTTTACAAGATATCTCGAGAAGTTTTTATCCGTTGAAAATGTGTTATATATCGTTAGAATCGTCTCGATACGGCCGATTTTTAGAAAAAAAAAAATTAAAATTCTCGTATACATGCACTTTAATGACTTCCAAAACGCCTCAGTATAGCTAAAATGATTGTAGTATCCGTATTGAAGTCAATCTCAAGCAACATTTCTAATCTTTTGGCCGTTGACGTCGTTGTAAAGACGTGAAAATGCCGGCTTAAAGTGTATATGAAACGAAAATTAAGTTTGTCTTATTTGAAAGAACTCTTAAAATAATGGGGAATATCAATTTACAGCTTTTTCATATTTTACTTAGTTCTTGAGATATTTAGACTTATGTGATATTCAAATGAGATAACTTATGGTTCGTTTTTTTCTAATTAACATATTCGAAAATCGTGAATAGTTTTAAGATTATTGATCAAAATCACTTGAAACTTTGCATATTGCTACAGTTCATGCAACTAAACATGAAAGACAAGTTACAAGTGATTTTGATCAATAATCTTAAAAATATGCATAATTTTCGAATATGTTAATTGAAGAAAACGAACCATAAGTTATCTCATTTGAATATCACATAAGTCTAAATATCTCAAGAACTGAGTAAAATATGAAAAAGCTGTAAATTGATATTCCCCATTATTTTAAGAGCTCTTTCAAATAAGACAAACTAAATTTTCGTTTCATATACACTTTAAGTGGCGTTGTATAAAGAACGAGGACGGTGTTGAGGTTACTCTCGGGCCTAAACCTTGTTCATTCTCTTTGTTTTACAAAAATATTCTTTCGTTTAAAGGACGTCGTCGTTGTGGTTGACGTTGTAGATCCTAAAGTCCCTAGTATTCGGATTCGACCGTTGACACTACACTCGGAATTAGTTATGTTCGCCATGTTAGTTCTACCCGTAAACTCATGACTGCGGGCAGAAAAGTATTCGGAATGAAGTAAACAAATAAATTAATATGTAATTTTAGCCTGTGTGCAGGTGCTGACCCAATTTGTGGGTCAGCTACCTGCAAATGGGCAAAGAAACAGGTTATAAATTACTATTTAAATCATCAGAAAAAGGTTAAGGAAAAGGTGTGGAATATGGTGGTGGAGTGAGCTAAATGAAAGAGAATCGCTCATTGAGGCCGTGAGGGTGAATGGTACCAAGTTTGTAAATGAGACGCATTTCTTGTTTACGACGAGTATCGTTACAACCTGTAATGGGCTGAATGGCGCAGATTTTTATGTTGGAAAAGGAGTGGTTGGCACTGTTGAAGTGCCTGGCAACAGGTTTGTTTTGCACATTGTTTTTGACATCACGAAGGTGTTCAACAAACCTGTCACCTAAACGTCTTCCAGTTTCTCCGATGTAAAGCATGGGACATTAATACTGCAAGGGATACAGTAAATGAGGTTAGCACACAGGCTAAAATTACATATTAATTTATTTGTTTACTTTGTTTTTATTGGCTTACATGTGTTCACGTGATTCCCATTGTAGCTCTGCTATAAATACGCGTGACCTCATGTGAGTTGTTTACTAATTTCTCCTGACGAAGGGCCTTCGCTCGAAACGTCGAGAAGATTTTTCTCTGTTTTTCAGGCCAACGTGACTTAACCCTGGTAATATTTGGATTTCAACCGTGGCCGACGCTGTCCTAGAAGCTTTTATTCGGATTGAAGTTGGATACTCCAGTAAAATAAAATCGGCCACCCAAGATATTAGATGAAAACTGGTGTTCATCTAGTTCTTAAGATCTTAATTATCTATATGCAAAATAAACAAGTTGCATGCTGTATGAATAAATTTTACACACACACATGAATAAAATCTCATTTGAGTCGTCCCTTTTAGCCGAAACCCAAGAATACTGACAACGCATTCTGGTAGTTGTAGTCACCGAAACGCCATCGCACGACATCGTGCAAATGGCCTTATGGCCTATTTACCAATATCACGAATCGTATACACGCGTAGGACTCGAATCAATATGACAGTGTTGGACAACCCTCTTCGGTCGTCACCAATCCAGAAACTTTTGCGCTAGTGTACCCAGGGGTCTTAGACCCGTTTACACAATGCCGGTACAATTTGAAAACGGAACAAAATCATGCCGTTTAGGCCTTGCGGTTACACGACGATACCGGCACAAAAATGACATGAAAACGGCACAAAATGAAGACGGGTTCCCTGACGGCATGAAATTAAATTAAATTAAATTAAATTAAATTAAATTAAATTAAATTAAATTAAATTAAATTAAATTAAATTAAATTAAATTAAATTAAATTAAATTAAATTAAATTAAATTAAATTAAATTAAATTAAATTAAATTAAATTAAATTAAATTAAATTAAATTAAATTAAATTAAATTAAATTAAATTAAATTAAACTAAACTAAACTAAACTAAATTAAATTAAATTAAATTAAATTAAATTAAATTAAATTAAATTAAATTAACTTAAATTAAATTAAATTAAATTAAATTAAATTAAATTAAATTAAATTAAATTAAATTAAATTAAATTAAATTAAATTAAATTAAATTAAAATGGAAGACTGGTTTGATGACGGTAATCACGATATATACGACCACAGTATTCGGGTCAGCAGTATTCACAAAGTCTTCTCAATTCTCATTGGAAGAGAATAGTCACACGCTAATCTGCCATTATATTATATCGGCACCGTGTAAACGCAAGACTTTTTGGCCTGTATTTACACACCGGCATGATTTTGTTCCGTTTTCAAATTGTACCAGTATCGTGTAAACGGGAACTTAGATAACACGAATCATGCCAGTTCTCGCTATACAGATAGTATTACACGTTTTTCTATAAAACCAAAGTATTTTTTATGTAATCTAGTTTTCTTGACTTGCACGAATTTCTAAGAATATTCTGCACGAACGCTGACAAAGTTTTTCTAACTGCAGACTTCTAATTCTTGAATTACAATATTCTCAAACATTCCTGGAAATTTTGGATCTAGATTAGAACAATTAGAAAAAAAGATTAGAATAAAAATATAGTTGATCTTTAGCAACAAAATTTGAAATTAAGATAGTTTAAGTCTCTGTTCCCGATACGCAATTGATGAGGTGATATAGGACTTTGTTATTATTGTTTTATAGAACATTGCCACCAAGAAATTACCTTTTTCGGAAACGTTCTGTAAGGAAATATAAGAAACTATGTTAAAAAACAAACAAACATGTAAACACTTGTAGCTATCTTGTATAGTAATGCTGCCTTCAAACTGATCAATTAGTAAAGTCAAAAGCTGGTACACTAGTGCATGCCGATATTTTTAGTAAAGAAATACTGAAGTTTCGAGCGAAACCATTAATCAATGTAAAATAATAAGTTATTTTATATTTATTAAATTCGCCATGCTAAAAGTAAATTACAGGCAGGGTGACACAACAGCTGACGCCAATTGCTGTGATTCCCCCAAATGGGTTAAAAATATATTGTTTCAAGTTCAAATCCTTTGAAGGATTTAATTCAACTATTCAAGTCTTTTGGCAAGTGTGGATCGTTTTCACTCACGTGATCGATCGGTAGCGCCATTGGGGTGGTAAAACAATACAAAATATTTGAATAAGAATATTGTGCGAATTCCCACAGGTTAAAGGTGTACACCAATATGGCCGCCATTAATTTCATTGTTTTGGTACACCAACATGGCCGCCGTGACGTCAGGTGAAAACGATCTATACTCGATGTTATTTTATTCCATTATACAAATCATGGCTTTGATTGGCTGAAAATATAAATTAGTGCCGCACTTTGATTGGCAGACAATCCAAATTACACTCTGATATGATTGGCTAACACTAGTCTACAAGTATCACACTCTGTTTGGCTGGTGAAATATAATATACTAAATACACTCTTTGGTTGGCTTTCAATGCAAATCACTCTCTGATTGGCTGTCGAGTAGTCAGCACCACAGTACGAATCGCACAGGGGGGTACTCTGGCAATATTTGGGTAGGGGTGTGCCGCCGTGACCTCAAAATCATGACCCTATCCCAGACCTAAAGGCGATTTTCCATACCCCATCAATACCCTATCCCAGCACTGGTGTCACATCAGCATCCATATACCCTACCACAGACCAAAATATACACCCTATTCCAGACTATTTGTCTATTTGTATACCTTATCCCAGACCCCGGAGCTCGAAAACCATGCCTTTATAGGGCGGCACATACCCGTATCCCTTATATACGAGAGTTCTACCTCCTGGGCATAAACCCATAAAAAGAAGTGGTAAAATTAAAGCTTTAAAAAACGTAAAAATACAGACAAATAAGTAAAAGTAATAACTTGTATACCAAACATGCTGAGGTCTGAACTGGGGACAATATTTTCTTAGCACGCCCCCCCCCCCCCCCCCAGTACAATTTTCTAAATAGCTGTAATCCCGTAGGCATGCTAAAGTTGATTTCTGTTTCTTTTTTCAGTTCTTTTTGAGTTGACTGGATGTCAAACTATCAGAAAATGCAATTCAAATTTTCCGAGCTCTCAACTGAACCCCCCTGTATGTCGAGAGGTCGAAAATGTGAACCCCATCATTGATCTAGTCAACTCAAGAAAGAAAAAAATATCAACTTAGCACGAAAATCCTACTGCAGCTGTTTTCCTGACACTTCATACGACACTATAATATCTTTCCCAGCTGCGTGACAATGTACATGCTTTACCTGGACAGCCTGATTGGCCCGAGCCTTGCGCAGGCGTTTTTCCATCCGGGCAACATCCCCACTTCGTCGTTGCACAGGACCCTTGCATTGCTCCAATATTATTATTATTATTATTGTTAAATGCAGATACTAAAAACAAATGTAAGGTGTCACTATTAGCTAAGTAATATATCACACACACAAAAAGACGTTACCAAAAAGTGTGTTAAAATGCAAAAAAGAAATTTTCCCCATACTTTAAGCTAATACTGTAAAGTCGTCCTAAAAATGTAGAGTAAGGTTTTTTGGCAAGATATTTAAAATTTTTTGTTGTAATTTTTGGTGAGTTTTTGTTTTTCTGATTTTGATTTTACTTTCTAGTGTGTTTTCAGCATTAACGTTGTTTCCACCTAACCCTCCCCTCCCTCCCCCTCCCGTATTTTTTCTCGTCCCCAGGCTCCATCGCATTCCAGTTCCAAGAATCCTGGCGACCAACTGACCTGTATATAACTGGACCGCTTGCTCTTGCCAAAAAAGCTGTGGTCATTTGAACATGGCGTCAAATGGCGAATTTGAGTCCTTCTGCTCATGGGAGCAGCCACTGACCAGTGCTTGACACTGATCTGTAGGCGTTTTATGCTGTTCTTTCGTAAAAAAATTTTTCTCTGTTTGAAAATTGATCTAAACTGGCCATGTCTTTTTCAGTTTAATATATTTTTACGCTCCGTTGTTGGCAACTAGTGACACCTGGAGAACACCAGCTTATAGTAAGTGCAGTTAAAACTTTCAGTGTAGTCTGTCGAAGTACAAAATAAATGTTTTACATCGTACGTTTTTCAGTATATGATTGATGTTTCGGGTTTAAGTTAATAAGCTTAACAGTTGTTTACTTCGTATTTGCTTGCCTTCACTGGCCCTTCTGGTTCAGATTTCAAACTCACTGGAACATTTCAACATAAGGACGGAATTTTTCGCAAGATTTGGTATATGTTTTACAACGAGAAATACTGATGTTTTAAAACAGTAAGCTTATTAAATCCTTTTCGAAAAGTACTAAAATGTGCCGAAAGCCCACGAAAAGTATTAAAATACAAGCCGTTGAATTGCCGGCCTGGTATTCACTTGTCAGTTCAGCTGTGCCTTCTTCATTTCGGCAACAAAAACAGTTAATAAATATAACTTATGCGGCAACAAAACCGAGTAACCGACAGGAATTAACAATATAACTGCTTTGTGTATTTATTTCTGTACCTTTTTTAACCTTTCAAAAAAGAATTGTTGTGTTTATCTTTGAAAATATCAGCGAGTCGAGGATTTTTTTCTTCATTTCACGGGATATTTTATAAAGCCTGCGTCTGTAATCCAGTCAAAATCGTGGTCAGTGTTGTCTACCATGAGCAGAAGGACTCAAATTCGCCATTTGACGCCACGTTCAAATGGCCACACTTTCATAACTCAAAGATAATAGGAGCAAGCGGTCCAGTTATATACAGGTCAGTGCTGGCGACCCGTGCAGAAAAATGTTCTGAAATCTTGGTTAAAAACCGGCTTTGAGCGGTACGTTGTAGTGTATTCTTGTAGTGTGATACTCTTTGAGTTTATATACCTAAATTTGTTTATATATTGGCAATTTTTCTTGTGGTATTTACAACTAATTGTGTATTCAAATTTAATGGACCCACTTTGGGGGCTTGCACCTGGATATATTTTAATGCCGAACTGCTACTCCCAGTCTTTTACTCTTTTCTATTATTTAATTTTGTGATGTGCAACCTCAGACTTATTAATGCTCGGGGTGGGGTGTTCAGGGGGGGGGGGGGGGCAAAATGTCTTTTAAATGTTAATATCCTAAGGAAAATGATATACCATGAGTTATAATCTTGACACTATGGTTAAGAACTTAAACCATAAATAAATAAATATGTGACTTTAAGTTTGTTTTTCTTTTTAAATACTGACTCTGTTATATTATATTATATTATATTATATTATATTATATTATATTATATTATATTATATTATATTATATTATATTATATTATATTATATTATATTATATTATATTATATTATATTATATTATATTATATTATATTATATTATATTATATTATATTATATTATATTATATTATATTATAATATTATATTATATTATATTATATTATATTATATTATATTATATTATATTATATTATATTATATTATATTATATTATATTATATTATATTATATTATATATTATATTATATTATATTATATTATATTATATTATATTATATTATTAAGTTTTAATTAATTTTAATAATTAATGTTACCTGTGTGTTATATATTATATTTAATATGTTATGTTCCGCAGTTACGGTATGTTAAGTTGTATAATTCTATATTATGTTAGGTTGTATGTATTTAGGGGTGTAACAACTATAATTTAATAATGTAAACAATTGTTTATAACTTTTGGTGGCTTGGGTCAAGCGATACCTAACTCTTCATTTAGTTGGATTAGATATCCCCCAATGAGCTACGGTAATGTGTGTGATACTTGATATATGGATATTTCTGACTGCCTCAGCCAAGAGTCCCAATACGTTAAACTATCTACCTTGGGTTTGATTCCTATAGTGCAGCTTTTCTTAATACATTTATTCTTTTTTTTTTTTCATGCACAGTGAATGAATGAAATCAATGAATTCTGTTGAACAAGATGTGTACTATATATAGTATCACATTGTTCAAAAATAACATCTTGTTCAACTGAATTTGTTTTTAAAAAAAGGGTAAAGAAAAGTACGAAGGGGTAAATTCAATACAATATTGACAAGAAGCCATGCACAAATTGTATGTACCTTATATGTCCTTCCTAGCTCTTTTTCTGAGGACGAGCTCGGAAGTCGCACTTATGTGCAAAACGTTTGACAGCAGTGTTGTAAACATGAGTATGAGGTTGCATTTGGCTGGAGAGGAAGGTCTACTGATTTTGAGAGTATTAGTTTGGGAGTACAGACTATTTGGGAGTTACCAAAACCAATGATCTGTGGCATGGGTGTATGAAAAAAACATTCATGATATACCACCCAAAATATTAACAAATCCCCATCTGCATTCCTTAAAGCCTTTGAAATTGACATGGTGAGATCAGTGAAATATAATTGGTCCATTTGCCACTTTTGAATTCTCCAGCCAAAAAGTTTTAGGAATGCACGACAGATTCATCAATGTTTTGGGCAGAAATCATGACATATTTTTTTCACCCAAATATGTCAGTCATATCGTCACTGCAGAGTTTTGGTAAATTTGACATTTGTATATACAGTACATTGTATTTGAAATTAAGGCATTGATTGAAATTGATTCCAAGCATATCTGAATTGTCACACCCCTATTATAACATCAGTTATGCATTGCGATTTAATTTTATTTAACCTTTTAACACTTAATGTCTGACATATTGGATAATGAAAGAAATAAAGCAAAAACAATGGGAGAACAAAATAAATATATTTTAGTGTAAAAGGGTTTAATTGCCTGTGTTGCTTAATAATGTCTTACTTTGACAGTTATTTCCCATCCACTGCGAGGGACAGTGACAAATATAATCACTATTTCGTGAAATACATATTCCCTCATGATCACATGGGTTAGGATGACATCTATCCTCATCTGTTTTAATTGGTTAGAATTAAGATTAGTTTTAAGATTAGTACTAGGAACATTATCTAGTGAGGTAATTGATCAACCCCTTGTTTTATCTTTTGTTTTATCATTATTATTCGGTATGATTAATATGATTATGATTATTATTATGATTATGACTATGATTATGATTGATTATGATTATGATTATTATTATTATTATTATGACTATGATTATGATTGATTATGATTATGATTGATTGATTATGATGATTATTATTATGATTATGACTATATTATGATTGATTAGGACTGATTAGGATGATTATTATGATTATGACTATGATTATGATTGATTATGATTATGATTGATTATGATTATGATTATTATTATGATTATGACTATGATTATGATTGATTATGATTATGATTATGATTGATTATGATTATGATTGATTATGAGTATTATTGATTATGCACATGATTATAATAATGATTATTGTTATTATGATGATTATGATTGATTATTCTTATATTTGATTATGACTGATTATGAATATGATTATGATCAAATATCAATTATGATTGATTATCATCATTATGACTGATTATGATTAATTATGATTAGCACTGATTATGATTGATTATGATTATGATTGATTATGATAATGATTGATTATGATTATGAATATGATTATAATAATTATTATTATGATTATTATGATTGATTGTGATTGTGATTGATTATTATTATTATTATTATGATCGAATATTATTGATTATGATTGATGATTATTATGTTTGATTATGATTGATTATGACTGATTATTATTATGTTTGATTATGAATATGATTATGATCAAATATTGATTATCATTATCATGACTGATTATGATTAATTGGGATTATCACTGATTATGATTGATTATGATTATGATTGACTATGATTACAATTGCTTATGATTATGATTGATTATGATTATAATTATAATGATTATTATGATTATGATTGATTATGATTATAATTTATTATGATCGAATATTATTTGTTATGATTGATTATTATCTTTGATTATGATTGATTGTGATTAATTATGATTATCATTATGATTGATTGTGATTAATTATGATTATCATTAATGATACGATTGATCATGAATATTAATATGATTATAATTGATTGTAATGGATTATTATTGACTATGGTTAAACTGATTATTATTAAGTAGGTATGTAATACTAGCTTGGCTGGAAACAGGCAGCATTGGGGGAAGTATCATTTATTATTCATGTACGTCTTGTGATGATAATTATCCTCACAATACCTTCACAAGTCTGTCCGGACCAACCAGTTGCACAAGTGCATGCATAATCTAGACCTTCAGTTTCACATCTGCCATTGTGACGACAAGGATTTGGATGACATTTGTTTTGAGCTGGGAAAATACACATATATAAAAAATATTTGTGAATGAACTAGGTGGCAGTAAGCAGTAAGAGACGTGACTATTTTGCATCATTCTAAAGACCCCAGTTACACGATGCCGGTACAATTTGAAAACGGAACAAAATCATGCCGTTTAGGCCTTGCGTTTACACGATACCGGCACAAAAATAACATGAAATGTTATATGCTGTATTTGCATACCGGCATGATTTTGTTCCGTTTTCAAATTGTACCGGCATTGTGTAAACGGGGTCTAAGAGAGGTTAATTTGCTCACTGGGACCCAAGATAGGTGTCCGTTTAAAAGGGCTGGGACCTCGCCTATATAGGTGTCCTCTTAAGATAGCTGTTCGCTTACCGTAATTTCTGTATTAAGCCCCCCTTCTCTTTTAACCCCACCTCTCTAATAAGCCCCCCCCTTTTGGAAGCAGAAAAAAAAATAAGCCCCCCTTCTCTTTTTAGTTCTCCCCCCCCCCCCCCCCCCCAGTTCGAAGAACAGGTCCCTTATCTCACTCTGGATGAGGATGACGACATTCTGGATGGGGATGACGACATTCTGGACATTCTTGAATAATAAACACGTATTTTATAACGATAATAAAACGTTATATACAAACACATAAAAAACGCAAGAAAAAACTGTTATGTTAACTTAACCTAAATGTATGTTTACTATTTTACTGCACCTTGATTAAAATTCTAAAATTCTATGTCTGCATTTATGGTAGGTAAAAAAGAATCGAACACGCAAACAGACTTGTTGTAGCCCCCCTCTCTATTAAGCCCCCCTCAATGATGTTTGAAAAAAAATAAGCCCCCCGGGGGCTTAATACAGAAATTACGGTAACACGTTGAAGCCTGACGACGAGTCTTTGGTATGTTATTCTGGCTAACGCCAGACGATTTTATTCAGCACAGGGCGAGGTCCAGGCCTCAAAGTGTTAAAACCTATCTCTTTAACACTTCGACGCCTGACGACGAGTCTTTAGTATTTTATTCTGGCTAACACCAAACAATTTTATTCAGCACAGGGAGAGGTCCAGGCCTCAAAGTGTTAAAACCTATCTCTTTAACACTTTGAAGCCTGAAGACGAGTCTTTAGTATTTTATTCTGGCTAACGCCAGACGATTTTATTCAGCACAGGGAGAGGTCCAGGCCTCAAAGTGTTAAAAAAGGTGTCCGTCAATAGGGGTTGGACTGTATTTAGCTCTTTATATTCAACATGCTTGTTTGATTAATTGTAGTAAATAAAATTATCAGTTCAGTTGTAATTATCAGTTCGTACTGTAAGTACTAACGAAGAATCAGAGAATGACTATTTCTCGCAAGCTTGTGGGTTTGATTCACACTGGAGTACCTATAATATTCTTTTTTAGTTCGCTTGACTCACAAACTGAAACCTTAAAGATATGGTGTCACGTTTCTGAAGATGGCCCGCCCATTAGACCGAAATGAACTGTCACTTGAAAGCTTTTGCTCCAGTCTCTCCCCTGTAGGCTACAATCTTGGCCCCAATTCAATGTTGTCATTTGAAAGCTTGCGCAAAGACTCACGGTGGGACGCAAGAATGTGACAACATTGATTTGGGGGGCGGGGGTGTTACAACAGTTTTGTCCAAGATTGATCTTGGACAAAAGTAGTTGTAACACTCAGCCTCCTTCCCCCCAATTCAATGTTGTCATTTGAAAGCTTGCGCAAAGACTCACGGTGGGACGCAAGAATGTGACAACATTTATTTGGGAGGCGGGGGTGTTACAACAGTTTTGTCCAAGATTGATCTTGGACAAAAGTAGTTGTAACACTCAGCCTCCTTCCCCCCAATTCAATGTTGTCATTTGAAAGCTTGCGCAAAGACTCACGGTGGGACGCAAGAATGTGACAACATTTATTTGGGAGGCGGGGGTGTTACAACAGTTTTGTCCAAGATTGTAGTTTCCACCCAGGACAATTTTCCTCAGGCCAGGAACGGACAGGGAAGTTTTCTTTGTCTTGTGAGCTCTCGGTCGGAACTAATAACTTTAACACAAAGGAAATTTTCCTGTCCGTTCCTATCCTGCGGAAGATTTTCCTGAGTGGAAACTAGCCTTATTAGTACACTCCCCAATATCAACATGAATCGTGTGTTGACCTCTGGGGACAAGAGGAAAAGTTAGGCTCTGTTTACATGAAGTAGTTGAGTGTTCAAGTCATTGTGTTTACATGAAGAAGATTGAAAGTTTTCGATCTGATCGAAACGAATGGCTGAAGTCAATCCACTTAGTGGAGTGGATTGACTTGAGATTCAAGCAAGGATCGACTTGAATGTCTCCAATCTGATTCATCTAAGCACGGTTTGACTTGAAAATGACTTGATACGCATGAGTGAAGTTGGTGCGTGTCGTGCTAAATGACAGACATTGAGGGAAGCACAGAAAATAGTGTTCCAAAACCGAAAACAATGTTCCAAGCAGATCGGATTCTCCATGTAAACATGTGCCCGGATTGACTTCACTCGCGTTTTTCGATCCGATTGGACGGTCAATCCGCTTCATGTATACAAGGCCTTAAGGACAAATACCTTGACAGGTTTTTCCGCGGTATCCGGCAGGACAAGTGCACGTGAATTCCATATCATTTTCAAAACATGTTCCTCCATTTGTACATGGGTTTGGACGGCATTTGGATCGAACTATGGAAGAAAAAATAATCCGACTCAACAGTTTAATGGCAGAATCAACCTAATGTACTCCGTTACTCTATTTCTCGCTAAAATAGACCTTTCCACATGAAGTGAATGGATCACGTGATCTTTCTAATTCACAAATTTGATTGGCTAATGTCCAATGGTTGTCCGAAGTTTTGGATGTCTGAAGTTTTGCGAGAGCCAATCAAATCTCTCAACGCGTTATCCACGCACTTTGTGCGGAAAAGTCTATTGTCTTATGTTGAAATTCTGAGCTGTTTACTTCAAAATTAAAACTGTACATTGATTCGTTTGTGAAATACAAGTCATCAAACAATTATGGAGGATTTCTAAACCTGTAAGCCTGGTTCTCATATGTCGCCGATGGTCACCGATCGTCGGCGATTTGTGATTTAGATCCATGTTAAAACGGGAAGTGCAGCAGCATGTTAAGTAATAAAGAACAATGCAGAAAAGCAGTGCTTTTATTCTTTTACTTAACATGCATCTAAATCATGGGTCGGCGACGATCGGCGAGATATGAGAACCAGGCTTAAAGACCAAGTTTTTACACAAATTGACCGAAACTTGATTGCTGCTGGGCCAACAGAAATCAAGATCGCTTTAGTTTTGACCATCATTACTTCTGTGCTGGTTTCTTTACAGGTGTATTTGTTTTATGTTTTGACGCACGTGCATAAAATTTATTATATGGCTGGGTTTGATTTCCAGTCCGTACGCAAAACGACGCACGCTGATTGGTTCCTGAGAGGTCGGGATTTTAATTAGGCACGCTTTTTTCTCGGCCCTGTAAGTTTTGGCGGGAAAATGTCTTTGATTTGAATACAAATGAAAGAGAACTGGGTATCTTTATTCAAATATTCTGAACAGTAAAATGTGTTGGAACATTACTGCTGGTTTTCTTTAAAGCTGTTTATCTATCCGAACTTGTGTAAACAAGAAGGGCCTCGCACTCGGTTAATAAGTCCTTAATATCACAAACCTTCACACGTAGGTCCGCTGAACCCTGCCATACATGTACAGCTATCGCCGGAGCTACTCGGAACACAAGATCCTCCATTTCGACAAATGGTTGAACGACAATGTTCTTCTTCTACAATACACAAGAAAACAAACTTACGACTTACAAGCCGGTTGTAAACAGGAAATGATTGGCGTTATAACGTACATTTATACGCTACAACATCGATAACAAATTAAACAGACAACAACAACAGCACTACCACCAACAACTGCAACAATGGTAACTACAACAACAACAGTAAGCAGCGCCAGAAACAACAACAGAAGCAGCAGCAACAACAACAACAACAACAACAGCAACACCAGCAGCAGCAACAACAACAACACCAAAACCACCACCAACAACACCACCAACAACACCATAACCAACAACACCATAACCAACAACACCACCACCAACACCACCACCACCACCACAACCAACAACAACACCATCAACAACACCACTAACACCAACACCAACACTACCATCAACACCGATACCACCATCAACACAGACAACACCACCAACATTACTACAACAATATTTTTACGCACCTTCACAATGCGTTCCCTTGTAACCTGATGGACAAACACATCTTGCTTGAAGTCCCATGGACGATGTACACGATCCTCCATTGAGACAAGGATTGTTGTCGCAAGCATTGATATGTTCTGAAAAGATAATTGAGTTAGCAGACGTTGCACCTAAAGAACGATCTTCCGAAATGCATAGTGCTTTTTTCTAATATTTATTTACTAAATGCCAGCTGTTTTTTATTATCAAAATTCACATTTTCTTTACAGTCATTTGCAACTCACTTTTCACCCAAGTCTTCGGAAGTTCATTCCGAAGTTCGCAAGTTCGTTGGGATGTTCGTAGTTAGCTAGGAAGCAACCAACCAATCAAATGCGTAGTTGAATACGAACTTGCGAACTTCCCAACGAACTTCCGAAGATTTGGGTGGATAAAAAGTGAGTTGGAAATGACTGTAATAACAACCCTGCGAGTCAAAGCCCCTTTCCGACCTACGCGGGCTTTGGGGGAAAGTGGGCTCTGCCAACAAACTCGATATTTCTTTTTGAGCATGCGTGAACGGTTGCCAAGATACTATTTTGGGCCCAGGCTCTAACGCGTCAATTCCTATTTTCCTGCTTACGCGTGTTCGTAAACTGGAACTTGTTTGACCAGTTTAAAACCTGACTGCTCGTCCCAAACGTAGGGCGAAGATCGAGTTTGTTGGCAGAGCCCACTTTCCCTCGAAGCTTGCGTAGGTTGGAAAGGGGCTCTGACTCGCAGGGTAAACAGAGAGAGACCAACATTTTGAATTGCGAACTTGTTTAAGTCAGTTGGTGCTGTATTGATTGTTTTATAGAATTATAATGAAAACAAAACGTATATAAACAAAAAGCTTGTCACAACGTGCGTTTCCCCTACTGTGCAGTTAAACGGACACGCCTCTTAAGCGGACACCTATGCGAGGTCTCAAGGGTGACAAGCATACTAGTACTGTCTAGCCCGAGATACTACAGTAAGACCGGACACTGAAATGTGGCTGGAAAGGGGGGAGGGGGGGGGGGGGTAGATGGGGGGGGGGAATGTTATACTTGCCTTCACAGTTTGTCCCTTTGTAAGGTTTTGGACACTCGCATCTGTAGTCTCCTGTCGTGAAACTTTCATGGCACATTCCGCCATTCTGACATGGATTCGGTTCACATCTTTTCTCCACTGTCGTAATTAAAATGGATTTTATGAATACAAAGATAATAACACGAAGGCCCTGTTTACACAAGCACCCGGGCACAGAATAAAGACTATACAGAAGGGCCACTTAGCGGTACAACGTGTCCTCGTATTTTTATGCAAAATATGCAGTTTACTGGCTAGGACAGCCAGTTCAGCGTGCTTATTGGCCAGAACATACAGTTTACTGGCTGAGCAACATGCGTAATGCGACATGCGCGGAGACAAAAACTTCAAAGGTTCCGACCCGAGTGGCCCTTCTGCTTAGTCTTTATTCTGTGACCCGGGTCAAAGTTAACCCAGGTTTACAAGCAAAATTTCACAGGTAGGGTCACCCTGTTGCCCAGGTTACCAAGCACTAATAAGAAGAAGCCTGGAAATGGTAAAAAGTTGTCCCGGGTAGGCGAGTTATCCCTGTCAAACGCGATTACAAGAATAAAACATACTTAGCACCCGGGTTACCCTAGCGTCCTTGTAAATACGACAAACAAAAAACAAGAAGTGTACGAGAGCTAGGGTAACCCGTGTAAACATGCCCTAAGATATATTGCTTCGTTTAGAACTTTTACTCAAGGTTTGCTTAAATCGGGTCGTCGAACGAATGTGGGGTTGGTTGGTGGTTCAGGTTAGGCGTGAGCTGAGGCGGCATGAAGTGAGGTGAGGTGAGACGAGGCGAGATAAAATGAAGTGAGGTGAGGTGAGGTGAGGCGCGTGAGATGAGATGAGGTGAGGTGAGGTGAGGTGAGGCGAGGCGAGACGAGGCGAGGCGAGGCGAGGCGCGTGAGATGAGATGAGATGAGATGAGATGGGATGGGATGGGATGGGATGGGATGGGATGGGATTGGATGGGATGAGATGAGAAGGGATGGGATGGAATGGGATGGGATGGGATGAGATGGGATGAGATGGGATGAGATGAGATGAGATGAGATAGGATGAGATGAGATGAGAAGGGATGGGATGAGATGGGATGGAATGGGATGGGATGGGATGAGATGGGATGAGATGGGATGAGATGAGATGAGATAGGATGAGATGAGATGAGATGGGATGGGATGAGATGGGATGAGATGAGATGGGATGGGATGGGATGAGGTGAAATGAGATGAGACGATGGGAAACGAGATGAGATGAGGTGAAGTGAGGTGAGAGGCGCGTGAGGTGAGGTGAGGTGAGGTGCGGCAGCATGAGGTGAAGTAAAGTGAGATGCTAGGTTAACTTACTTTCGCACGTCCTTCCCCTGAACCCTCTTGAACATGCGCACTTGAATGCCATTGGTCCGAGGTTAATACACGAGCCATCATTCAAACATGGTTCCGAGTCACAAGGGTTAATAGCCGCTAAAATAATAAAAAATAAATAAATACAGCGAAGTGTTAGTATACACGCTTTTAATAAGCACTGATTACTTCATTGAAATCTGCGTTCTTACTTTCGCAGCTGACTCCAGTAAATCCTTGAGGACAGAGACATTCAAAAGCACCTTGAGCGTCTGAACAAGTACCACCATTTCGACAAGGATTGGTATGGCATCTACTTTCGACTGTAAAGAAAAAGACTGCGGTTAGTTCGAACATTTATTATTTGACAGTGACGTCATTATCCCTAATATGGGCAAAAGAACGCAGTTAATACACTACAGTATTGTATCGTAATAATCCGTATTATAATCACAATACAACACAGCACAGCACAGCACAATAGCTTGTATAGTACGTACAGTTCTATGTTAAAAACCGCCGTTACTTACGCTCACAATGAATGCCGCTATAGCCTCCTTGACAAAGACAAGACATAAATCCTGGACCCTCTCCTCCCATACATGTCCCTCCATTAAGACAAGGACTGAGATGACAGTGATCGATTTCTGAAAGTAAATCAAACAGCTTGTTTAATTAAAGAAAACAAACTTTAAACAAATATTAAATTTGGAAATTACCAAAATATCTCTTGACTCTACTGAGTTAAGAAACACGCGTGCACAGTACATTACATTACATTACATTACATTACATTACATTACATTACATTACATTACATTACATTACATTACATTACCCTACGCTACGCCACGCCAGGCCACACCACACTATACACTACATATTACACATTACATTACATTACATTACATTACATTACATTACATTACATTACATTACATTATATTACGTCGCATTACGTCGCATTACATTACATTGCCTTACATTGCATTACATTGCATTACATTGCATTACATTACATTACATTACGCTTTACATTACATATCACATTACATATTACATTACGTCGCATTACATTACATTACCTTCACATGTTGCACCTCTATACTCAGCCCCGCAGCTACACTCGAATCCGCCGTTAATCTCTGTACAAGAGCCGCCATTTTTACACGGATTAGGCTGGCATTTGTTATGCTCTAAGAAAAAAATAGGCGGCATGAAAAATTACATACATGTAGCAAAACCGCGTTGCTGCACAGTTTACTCGCTTAGACTGAGTGCCCGTGTCCAGTGCCATTTTACGTCATCAAATCCAATATGGCGACGCCCATGAGGCCTAATTGTTCAAACATGCGGTGATCCTTCTGAAATCTATCACCTGTATTCTAACGGCTCACTCCCACTCACACTCACACTCACACTCACACTCACACTCACACTCACACTCACACTCACACTCACACTCACACTCACACTCACACTCACACTCACACTCACACTCACACTCACACTCACACTCACACTCACACTCACACTCACACTCACACTCACACTCACACTCACACTCACACTCACACTCACACTCACACTCACACTCACACTCACACTCACACTCACACTCACACTCGCACTCAGTGAGTGGCCCCTCACACTCAATAAGTACAACTCAACACTCAATGAGTCTCCATTCACCCCCACTGAGTATGAGACTATACTCGCCATTCAATTGAATGTTTAGAGAGTGAGTATAGTCTCATACTCAGTGAAGGTGAGTGGAGACTCATTGAGTGTTGAGTTGTACTTATTGAGTGTGAGGGGCCACTCATTGAGTGTGAGTGTGAGTGTGAGTATGAGTGTGAATGTGAATGTGAGTGTGAGTGTGAGTGTTGAGTGTTGAGTGTTGAGTGTTGAGTGTTGAGTGTTGAGTGTTGAGTGTTGAGTGTTGAGTGTTGAGTGTTGAGTGTTGAGTGTTGAGTGTTGAGTGTTGAGTGTTGAGTGTTGAGTGTTGAGTGTTGAGTGTTGAGTGTTGAGTGTTGAGTGTTGAGTGTTGAGTGTTGAGTGTTGAGTGTTGAGTGTTGAGTGTTGAGTGTTGAGTGTTGAGTGTTGAGTGTTGAGTGTTGAGTGTTGAGTGTTGAGTGTTGAGTGTTGAGTGTTGAGTGTTGAGTGTTGAGTGTTGAGTGTTGAGTGTTGAGTGTTGAGTGTTGAGTGTTGAGTGTTGAGTGTTGAGTGTTGAGTGTTGAGTGTTGAGTGTTGAGTGTTGAGTGTTGAGTGTTGAGTGTTGAGTGTTGAGTGTTGAGTGTGTGTGAGTGTGAGTGTGAGCGTGAGCGTGAGGGTGAGGGTGAGTGCGAGAGGGTGAGTGCCAGAGTGTGAGCGTGTGAGCGTGTGAGCGTGTGAGCGTGCGGGTGAGGGTGAGGGTGAGTGTGAGTGTGAGTGTGAGAGCGTGAGCGTGTGGGTGAGGGTGAGGGTGAGTGTGAGTGTGAGTGTGAGTGTGAGTGTGAGTGTGAGTGTGAGTGTGAGTGCGAGTGAGCTTTTAGAATACATGCGTATATAACACTCGACCAAAAATGTTTTTTGACCCAGGCCGTCTTTGACCAAAAAATGTCCTCAGAACATCTATAGATCAATCGAGTGAAATGTTAAATATATTACTACCATTACATATATTTCCTTCATCCTCCTCACCACATTTCCCCAAGTTATTTAATTATTCCTTACCTTCACAATTTACCCCCTTGAATCCCTCACTGCATGTGCAAACAAAAGCTCCATCGGCTTCAGTACAAACCCCACTATTACGGCATGGATTAGGATGGCAGTGATTTTCGTCTAGAAAGAAATTTTTAAGGCACATTAATTTATCTCCAGGGGCTATTTTCTGCAGGTTTAGACCAGTTGTTCTAGCCCCACACCTAGCCATTGAGTTAAGTCACTATTTAAAGCCCGAGGATGTTTTTATCAATTCTTACACAAACAAAAATTGTTTAGGTCAAAGAGATACTAGAAATTTTAACGGAATGTTAAAATTGAGTGAGATTGAAATGGAATTCAAATGACAGAAGTCAGGTTTAGGTCAATTTGTATAAAATGGTTTTTTTTTTAATTTGTCTTGTTTTTTTTAATTTGTCAGAAATTCACAAACGACTCGTATTTTATAATTACTCGGGCTATCTGCAATCTCGTTCCCAGAGCCCATGTTCCCCACCCGGGAAACGAGAGACTCTGGGATAATCCGTTTCACATCGATATTTCATTGGCTGATGAACACAGTGAACTCTATATAACTCTTCTTCCGGATAACAAGAATCCTCTGATGGCGTGAACGGATTATCCCAGAGCCTCTCGTTTCCCGCCCGCTGGGTAAGGGGAACGTGGGCTTTGGGAACGAGATTGGGGCTATCCGTTGTAGGCCGAGTCTAGGTTTCGGCTCGTTTTTTTTTTCTGTTTCTTGCTCCTTTTGCTTTTGGAGTTGGACAAAAAGTTGAACAGCTTTGCCTTTTGACCAAGGTGTTCTTGTACATTGTTGGTAGATTTCGAAATAGACTGACTGACTTTGTAGTTTAACAGTGATCAGATATGGACGACAACTGTCTTGATCGTAAATGTGTTCACCAGTGTGAAGTATGCACCACATTCAGCCTTCGATCTGATCTTCCTCGGCCCACTCCCACCTTTGCTAGCGCGGTATAGAGCTTATGCGGAGGAGAAAGCCCTTCGATTCAGGCTTCCATTTTGTGATTGCTGCAATAACACTACAATTAGTACCTTTTACCGAAGCACCTCCACACTTTGCCAGTGGCCCAAGTGAACGCCTGACCTAGGTGTCTTGTTGAACCAATTTTTAGCTCTTGGAGAGAATGTAATGATCAGGGACGTAGCCAGGATTTTGAAAGGGGGGAGCCGAAATCAAAATAAATTTTTAGGGGGGTCCGGGGGCATGTTCCCCCGGGAAATTTTGAAATCAAGAGTCGCTGAAATGCCATTTCCTATCTTTTGGAGGAAAATTTAAAAAAACTCTAAAGGTTAAAAAACGTCATATAAAATACTCAAAACACGCAAACGTCACACAGATACTCAAAATGCATACACTCAGTAGATTGAATACACTGTTTACAGTTTATTTCCTACACAATTCATATTGCATCAGTTTTGTAGTTGCATGTCTGTTGCTTTATATCAAAAGGCCGCGGCTCCCCCCTGGCTACGTCCCTGGTAATGATTAAATACAGTAAGTTTAAATAAGAAGTAGCGTGACTTGCAGTAGCTTTTAGTATTTTTAGAAAGACTCGTGACACGATTCTTAGGACATAGCCTGCGAGTACAGATGCTTCATCTTCAAACGAAACGTTTTGGAAGGACGTTTCGTTTGAGGTGATAAAGGCTGCTGTATTCGCAGGTTTGTTAGGACAATGACTGTCAACATACCTTCACAATCGGATCCTTTGAATCCTGAGGAGCAAATACATTCATAACCTTCCTTAATCTCGTTGCACGTTCCACTATTCTGGCATGGATTGGGCTCACAATGTTCTACGATAAACAGTATAGTTTAGTATTTTATTGGTATTATCCACAGGCGACCAATATCGATTTTTGAGAGAAACACATATCACGACTGTAGAGATATACCCAGTAATATACCCAACTCTCTCCTGGCATTACCACCTTATTATATATACAGAACTCGCGATCAAGCTCTCGGCAACGCCCTCCGTGGCTGAGGTCGGAGTATTGCACTAGAATCGCAAGGTCGTGGGTTCAATTTCCGCCTGTGTAGTTGCATTTTTCGCAACTGTTCCCGGTTTGGTCTTAATGTATATACTCTACACTCGAATTTTCCTTCACCCAAAATCCTTAGAACATGCTATGTAGTCGAGTGAAATGCCCAATATTACTGTAGAGATAGACGTTGGCTAAACCGGGTAATAATTTGCTCATTGACAAAGTCAGTGCATGGACACTGTTTTTATAAGGGAGTATACGGAAATAGACTTTTCCGCATGAGATGCGTGTAGAAGGCGCTCGTTGAGAGATTTGATATGCTCTCGGAAAACCTAAGACATCCAAAAGTGTGGGCAATTTTGAACATTAGCCAATCAGATTTGTCAAAAAGAAAGATCACATGATTCATTTACTTTAAACAGAAAGGTCTAGGCCGAACCACGTCATAATAGCTAAAGTCTAGAGATATAGTCGGGTTTCTAAAGTCTGACCACCACTAGTTAAAGAATAGCCACCTTGACTTGAAGTCTTGCTATTAATTTCCACTGTAGCTCTACATGGTATTTTCAGGTTTTCGAATGATTGATAACCAAACCTCTTGAGTGGATTTTCCCATTCTTGAGCTTCTGCTCCCTCCCCAAACACTGCTCTCTTTTCTAAATTTCTCTCAAGACTTTGCAAATCCCCGTTTGGCGGGGGGCGGGTGCATATGGATGTCTGGTTAAAAAGTAGCTTGCTATATTACAGTATTTATATTAAACTATTTCTTGACGACTATAAATTCTGTTATTTAAGCAATAATTACATGGTCTCATTCCTTGATACACGTATAACGATTAAGAACATTTGTGCAATTCCGTTAATTGGACTCAACGGGTTTGGTTAGATGTATTGTGATCTGGACGGGGGGGGGGGGGACCTTACCTGAATTTTGAGATCTGAATACATTGAACAGTATTATATAAGAGATGAAGCACTGCATCCAGATTTTGATTTTGTATTGTAAACTTTATAAATTTAAGTGTCAAGAATATACAATTCGGAGAAGTAATTGGGGTTTCTTCCGGGGGGGTGTGTGTCTGGCAAACCTAGTGAAAAACGCTCGAGGCTCAGGAGGGAACCAACGAACCTACTTACATGAGACTAAGACGGTCACCCATCCGAGTACTTCAGCTCACTAACCGTACGCGCCACCCGTGAAGTTTTAAAACTGTGAAATAAGAACCATTTTGGGAAATCAGGCACAAAACGCTCTTGTTTGGGGACATAAAATCCCAATTTCAACCTGAGGTCCTTGTAGGCGTTATAAATTCCATATTAGGTGTTTCTTGTAGCAAAGATTACAGACTTACCATCACTATCTTGGTCGCCATAATCGTGAGGTGTTTCCGAAGGATATTCTTGTCCTCCATCATGAAATGCTTCCATGTGTTGCGAATACGGAGACTCTTGTCCATAACCCCCGTTTCCATAAGCTGGGTACCCCTGTGCAATCCCTTGTCTACCATAAGGAGACATTGTTCGATATCTGTTCGCCAATAACCGCATGACTCTGGTCGAATATGGCAGCGCCAGTGGTGGTCTTGGAATGTGCGTAGTAACTATAGTCCGTTGTGTCAGTGGCGCTGGTTTCATCCATATGTACGGTCGATTACCGAAATATCGAATACGTGGCCGATTTATAAACTGTCTTTTTGTCTCATTCTTAACTCCATTCTTAATCCATGTTCCGTTCTTAAAAACTTTCGCTCTTCGTCCTTTTGACTTTGATGTTGACTTTCCAGCTTTGTTGGCAGTATTCCCAGACACAAAAAACGCGAAGAACAGAACAGTGACCAGGATGACACTAAGTCGTTTCATTCTCCCTCATTCATGAGTGTTTATAACATCAAAAATGTTTGAATTTCCTTTCAAAACGTACCCTATAACATAGATTTTTGATTTTTCTTCCACGAAAAAAATTGTTGACCTTTTGGTTCTGTTTTGCCACCAAGAAGTACCTGCTTGTATTGATTTGTATAACGGCTTTTTTAACTTGTGGTTTAATTCAATGGCGTCGCTGGGTGTGAAAGTTTGTTTAATATTGTCAATTGGCATAAGTTGTCTTTAGGAGTATTCCTAATGTTTTTTTAATTGCTCATACCAACTGGATAATTATCAAAAAAAGAGTGTTCTTTTGGAATTTTGAGTGGTTTATTTTTATTTTGTCTTATCTAAATGTCAACAAATTTGATTGCATAAAAATTGTTTGTCAATGAATAGACATGTTTGTTTCTAATTAGATCACGTGACTTGAACGGCTTGCGGAGATATCAACAGATAGGTTTTTAGATAGTTTTATGGAATATATTGTAACGATAAAAGACCCTATGAGACTCCCGTGTGAATATCCCGGATTGTTTCACCGACATTACAAGGCTCCGCAGCCTTGACACGTAATGCCTTCGTTTTGTCTCCCGTCCTATGCTAAGTTTTCATAATTATTTTCCCTTTATGGATCGTATTCCCACATGTCTGAGATTGTATGTTGTTTTTTAAAAGACCCAGTTCTCACTTCAGTCTTGAGAATAGTAAAAATATGGAACATTTTTATCGATTCTTACGACAGCCACGTTCACACTTGTCGTGAATTGTCGTAAGGATCAGGGATTTTTCTTGTCCCCGATCGTCCCAGACGAGTGGTTTCAGTGTTCTTCAGTGTTCACATATGTCGTAACTGGTCGTAAGAATCCCCGATCGTCGGCGACCGTCTGGAATATATTTTCCAAATGGAAATTATTCCGACTCTTGCGATGCTTCCGATCAGATCGGCGACTGTCTGGGACGTTACTTTAACAACGTTTACACGTTCGTCCGTTCGTTCGTTCGTTCGTTCGTCCGTCCGTTCGTCCGTTCGTTCGTCCGTTCGTCCGTTCGTCCGTTCGTTCGTTCGTCCGTTCGTTCGTCCGTTCGTTCGTTCGTTTTCGTCCGTTCGTCCGTTCGTCCGTTCGTTCGTCCGTTCGTCCGTTCGTCCGTTCGTCCGTTCGTCCGTCCGTCCGTTCGTCCGTTCGTTCGTTCGTTCGTCCGTCCGTCCGTTCGTCCGTCCGTCCGTCCGTCCATCCGTCCGTCCGTCCGTCCGTCCATCCATCCATCCATCCATCCATCCATCCATCCATCCATCCATCCATCCATCCATCCATCCATCCATTTATCCATCCATCCATCCATCCATCCATCCATCCATCCATCCATCCATCCATCCATCCATCCATCCATCCATCCATCCATCCATCCATCCATCCATCCATCCATCCAATATGTAAACTATTTGTATCTACTCTCATTGCGGGCTTGTATGCCGTATTGGGAACTGATATACATTCACTGACAGAAAAACACTGCCTACACAGCACCCTACTTTATTATTTCATAAACTATAGTGTGATATAGAGTTCCGACCTGAGAAATCATATCTAAACCCATATAGATATAAAAATATGAGTTCAAAACAATTTACGTTTTTTATTAACATTTTTGACCGGATATTTTATAAAAGAAATAAAAACCACTTACTCGTGTCCCCCCTCGTCGAAATTTGGAAGAACCTCTCGGAAAGTGATTTTTATTTCTTAAATAGAATGCTATAATGAAGATGGTGGTCTTTAAAAACCTGGAGGTCTTACTTTTATTTCTATCTTAGGGGGCGATTACATGGCAAGCGGGCTATCCCGGTTAACCGGGATGAAAATGCCCATGTAATCGTTTTCATCCCTGCAAACCGGGCTGGAAAACTGTTGAACTCGCTTTGATACGCGTTTGTTTGCTTGACTGTGTGAATAAATAGTGCTGAAAGGAACTGAAATAGAACATAATAACGTTCGTGTGTTTCGTGATCATAGTGAAGATTTAATAAATTAATTAGTCTTCGTGAAGACGCTTTCATGGGTTAGCTAAGACTATAACAATCTGTTTATTAACGATTATTAACAAAACAAGTAATAGACGAAAAGTGTAAAACTGAAATAAAACTAACGTAACTTTGCCCTTATTTACCTGACAATTGCAAATTTTGGCCTGAAATCATCCACGTCAATTCAAACTCATCGCGACTTACAGGGCTAGCCCGCTCCATGTAATCACCCCTCTTAATGAGAGGTGACTTATTGAAAAGGAGTTAATAGATGTTGTTACATAGCTAGAGTTTCGCTGGATACAACGATGACTGTCATTGGTTGGTTTGTGGTCACATGTCCTTAGCTAAATTTCAATGTCTACCGAGCGGGCAATAATTGAGAACTTATTGCCTGCTCGGGCAATAAGTTTTCAATTGTTGTTCGCTAGAACTTTGAACTCTTCACGGTTTTCTATAAACAAAAGCTTGTTTGGTAAGGAAAAAAAGAATATTTATAGGTCTTCAAAGCATGTGTGAAGGTTAACTGGAGAAATGTATTGCTGTTCTTTTGTTCTGAGACTCATATTTGTTTGTTTGATGTGAAATTACAGAGCCAGGCGAAATGTTTTGGTAAGTCTTTCAGTTTGTCTTTTCGTTTGTGTACTTTCCCTTGATAAACGTCAACTTTATTCAGCGAAACTCAAGCTATATAACAAAACACTTAATGTCTGATCCCTCGGGAAACAGTTAGTTTTGTTTTCCCTCGAGTCTCGATGTTTCCCTCGACTTCGTCTCGGGAAATATCAAGACTCTCGGGAAAACAAAACTAACTGTTTCCCTCGGGAGCAGACATTAAGTGTATAAAATACGGTGTACAGTACACTTACAAACATTACATGCAGTGTATTGGGGAGGTTATATCTTTCTTTATTTTCTCTTATTTTAACAGTCTCGAGCTACTACTCATACATAAGCGGATTTTTTAAAAAAGTAATTTGATAGTTGACGGAAATACGGGTTCTTTTTGTCATGGTAGCTACCACTGGTATTTTTCTGTCTTATTTCTATCTACCTGTGACCTCAGCTGCGCAACAGTCCGGCCCAGCCTAGTCCCAGGCTCTCTTTCTTCGCTGTTTGAATATTTACTAGCATTGGCTTCCCGTGGTCGAGCGCTGCGATGAGCAGTGACGTCAGACCTAGGTACCAGTCTCATTATATACGCGCGTGCTTCAGAACGATGGAACTAGGCTGAGACCAGCAAATCTAGCTATAAATTTGTTCAGAAAAAAATCCAGCGGTTACTACTACAACCGGGAAAGGAACATACATGTTCTGATCCGCACGTTTTAAGTAATAGTTTTAATCCAAGTTATTAGTATTGTAATCAACAGGACCAGTTCAACAAAGCATAATGATCGAAACAACATTGCTGGGCAACATTTATATACTTTGAAAGCTTGATTCTTGGCCGTGCGTCAAGTTGGATTTTTTTCTGTCATACGTCATTTTCAACGTCTGTAAAAAGGCACTGGCTGTACTCCAGATGGTGAGTGAATGATTTTCCCGCCACGTCGTGTGCCGCCGCCAAATAAGGACGGCGGTATGCTCACTGGTTGATTTGATGGAGAGGTTCGATCTGGAGGAACGTTTGACGCAGGGTTTTCATTTGAAGGAAGATTATCAACGACTGTCCTCGTTTCTATAAATGAACGGTATAAACATAACGAGTGTGAGTCAATGCACGATCGGAAATTGCGGCTGTCGAGGCTCGCGAAATACGGGCTGACCCGTATTAGCTGCCCATGCGTAGAACGGATATCTCGCTTGTAAACGTCATCAATACACGTGAGACCAAGCGAAGGCCGGCGCGAGATGAATGAGGAGCGAAGGAACGTTGTGGTACATGTGGGTTCATACGATAAAATTAGGAAGATAAAGGAGAATAATGGAACGACTGAAGACGATACTAGGGATATTGTAGGATGACAAGCATTTGTTGACTTGAAATCAAATATGGCGAGAAAATTAGGCGAAGAACAAGGTGCGATCTAGTATCGTAATCTTCCATGTCAAATGACTAAAATCTGTTGTTTATTGGCCGTTTACTACCCCCAAAAGAAGTCGGGTTGTTCAGCACGCACGTGGCCTGCGAACTGCCCCGTAAGAGTGGTCGATTTTCTATGCGATTTCCGATCGTGACAGGGCGATTGGTAGATTGCGCTCAAGACTCGAGAGGATTTGTGAATACAAATCCTCCCTCGGCTTTTGGGGACATTTAATTACTAATTTTCTTCATGTCATGGTATTACTTATAATAAACCTTCTTCACGGGTGTTACCCGCATACCCGAGAACCGAGGCTTTTAGCCATATACCGTCCGAGGGGCCTCAGGGCAATATCTAAATACACTTGAATTTTTAATTACTGGTTTTCTTGGGACGTATCGTAGATACATCTCTAGAAAGAACAAAGAATTCCGACTCAACTTAAATAATCAGAGTTAAGTGCTAAGTTTATAGATATTCAACCCTGTATACATTCAACAGCCGTAAAGTTTATCTTGAATGTAGCAACTAAACGTACCAGTTGCGTACGGTGGTTCTTGTGTCGGTAATGTGTTGCTAAATGTTGCTGTTGTATCCGGTCTTGGTCGCGAGACATATCCAGGGTTACCGTATCCTGGGGCACCACTTGATAACGAAGACACTAAATTCGAGGTTCCTGGTTCAACTGTTTTTGTATTGACTGAAAAATATTGAAGATAACAAAAACGTGAAAATTATTTTCCGAATAGGTTAAACGTGACGATGTTGTATTATCGTTTCTTGGCATTTATTCATCCATTCATGCACCCAACCAACCAACCAACCAACCAACCAACCAACCAACCAACCAACCAACCAACCAACCAACCATCCAACCAATCAACCAACCAACCAACCAACCAACCGACAATCAAGCCTTCCTCTTTTCCTCCCTTCCTCCCACCAGCCAGCCAGCCAACCAACAAACCAACCAATCAAACAGCCAACCAACTAATCAACCAGCCATACAGCCAGACAGACAGCCAACCAATCAGCCAACCAACCAACCAATCAGCCAACCAACCAACCAACCACCCAACCAACCAACCAACCAACCAACCAACCAACCAACCAACCAACCAACCAACCAACCAACCAATCAGCCAGCCAGCCAGCCAGCCAGCCAGCCCGTCAGCCAGCCAGCCCGTCAGCCAGCCCGTCAGCCAGCCCGTCAGCCAGCCCGTCAGCCAGCCCGTCAGCCAGCCAGCCCGTCAGCCAGCCAGCCCGTCAGCCAGCCAGCCCGTCAGCCAGCCAGCCCGTCAGCCAGCCAGCCCGTCAGCCAGCCAGCCCGTCAGCCAGCCCGTCAGCCAGCCCGTCAGCCAGCCAGCCCGTCAGCCAGCCAGCCCGTCAGCCAGCCAGCCCGTCAGCCAGCCCGTCAGCCAGCCAGCCCGTCAGCCAGCCAGCCCGTCAGCCAGCCCGTCAGCCAGCCAGCCCGTCAGCCAGCCCGTCAGCCAGCCCGTCAGCCAGCCCGTCAGCCAGCCCGTCAGCCAGCCCGTCAGCCAGCCCGTCAGCCAGCCCGTCAGCCAGCCCGTCAGCCAGCCCGTCAGCCAGCCCGTCAGCCAGCCCGTCAGCCAGCCCGTCAGCCAGCCCGTCAGCCAGCCCGTCAGCCAGCCCGTCAGCCGGTCAGCCAAACAAACAAACAAACAAACAAACAAACAAACAAACAAACAAACAAACAAACAAACAAACAAACAAACAAACAAACAAACAAACAAACAAACAAACAAACAAACAAACAAACAAACAAACAAACAAACAAACAAACAAACAAACAAACCAGCCAACCAACCAACCAACCAGACGTCCATCCATTCATTCATTCATTCATTCATTCATTCATTCATTCATTCACCAATTTACCTTTCCATCCACCCAAACTTACTTTGACAATTTCTTCCTGAAAATCCAAACGGACAAATACACTTGAATCCCAACGAGTCAAATGCCACGTCAGAGAACTTTCGAGCATCCATGCATGTCCCGCTGTTCTGACATGGGTTCGAATAACAGGCATACTGCGGAACTAAAAAAAGAAAGACCCATGTTGTTGATTAGACTTTAGAAATCTTTAGTAACAATATCCGTGGCATCAAATTCGTTGGATAGTAGTACTACAGACCTTCACAATTCTTTCCGCTGTATCCTCTCATGCAGAAACACTTGTAGCGTTCATAGCCGTTTAGTCTTACTAGATTGTTTTGACTGTTCCTTTGATCGTAACATGACCCTCCATTAGAACATGGATGTAGTGCACAAGGATTTGTCTCGTCTTGGGCTAAAATTGAGAGGATAAATGTATCGTATAGAAACGTTAAGTGGTTCAATTCACCTCACCTCATCTCCCCTCACCTCACCTCACCTCCCTTCGCTTCGTTTCACTTCACTTCACTTCACTTCACTTCACTTCACTTCACTTCACTTCACTTCACTTCACTTCACTTCACTTCACTTCACTTCACTTCACTTCACTTCACTTCACTTCACTTCACTTCACTTCACTTCACTTCACTTGAACAATAGCGGGTGATCTGTACGAAACGTGTTAAACATTGTTGACAAACCTTCGCATTTTTGTCCCTTGAAGCCTGCCTTGCACTTGCAAACGTAGCCAACATGCGTGCTAAAACATGTCGCACCGTTCAAGCAAGGGTTCCCTGGATAACAATAGTCATTATCTAAAAAGACAATCGTTACGATTATAATAATAACCACAAGTATATAGGCAGTTGTGCTACGCTACGACTTGACTGCACCGACGCGTTAAATTAAAAAAATGAAAAGGCTAGCTCCTAAACCATTTCTAAACGGTATTCTCTATCGACCCTTTTAATAAGTATAGAATACGTAATTTTCACCCTATGACGTCAATTTCTTTTCAATTTTTCTTTTAAATTATTTTCACTTTTGTTTGGGAGCACGGGTGGCGTGTGCTGTTAGGGCGTTGCCTCTCATCAAAAAGTTAAACCCGGTTAGACGGGGTTAGTACTTGGATGGGTGACCTCTTGGGAATAACCCCGTTGTCGGGCTTGGACTCATGTGAGTAGAGTTGTAGTTGATCTCTCCTGTGCTTCGAGGGGTTTTCGCCGGGTTCTCCGGCTTTCCTCCCTCCATAAAATCAACACCTAACATCTTAGCTGTGATCCGTGGTCTGAATTGTGTCGTTGGCGGCTGCGTGGAGCGCCTTTGATATGTCTCGACACGGCCACGTTGATCTGCGTCCTTCGCAATTCAGCCGTTGGCTGCAAGTAAGGATGATTAGCCACGCAGTCCTTTATCCTTTATTGTCGTAATGCCACCTTTACACTATTACGGTACGGTCAGTCTTCCGTTGAAAAATCGCTACGTTTCTTTGTTGTGTTTACACTAGCGAGGTTCAGATCACACTTCCACTATACCGCTACCGCTACCGTAAATGTGGTTAAGCTGATTTAACGTTCGTTTTTTCGTTCTGTAGTGGTAGTTGGTTTTAATCCTGGTATCGTAAAACGCTTTCTTTTCGCACTAGGTTTGAGACCTGCGACCATTACTGAACGTAAAAACAATATTTGAGATGTTTAATTATATTTACGGTAGCGGTAGCGGTAGTGGAAGTGTGATCTGAACCTCGCTACTATTCCGGAGTGGCTTGTCGTATCGTAGTCACTACGCTTAGCACTCCGGCTGCAAATTACTACTCTATGGTAAATATACCGTAGCGTCATAGTGTAAGCAGACGATTTTTTTTCCTACGGAACGCTCACCCCAATCCGGACCACCTTTTGTATATTTTCAACAGAATTCAAAAAGCTCAAAATGACGTCAATGGCTGAGAATGACGTACTTTGCACAAAGTACATCGCATCCATGCAAGTGTGGTATTATATTGTCACTTTTGCTTCTGGGCCACTAACTCTTTTGGACGTTTATAAGCAATGGTTGTCTATTTTACAAGTCTCTTACTTGTCCATAAATCAAGATGTGTGAATACATGTTTTGCGACCTGGAGATAACTATCTCGTTACTATTAGTCAACTTACGTTCACAATGATAGCCTCGTTTTCCTTGAGCACACATACAATGGTATCCAAGACGATTATCAGCAGTAAAACATTTTCCTTCATTTTTACAAGGGTTCGGAACGCAAGAATCCTTTCCTATATAACAAGGAATATTTAACATTTGATTAAGCCTTTCTTGCATGCCTTTTTACACACAAATTCGTGTAAAAAATCCATACAGATCGAGTAAACAAGGTTAATAAGTAATTTATTATGGGGCTATTTTAATTATATTGATACTTATTGTATCTAAATTAGTGTGAAAACCGTAGAAAGTGACACCAGCAAAATCGACATATAGGACAGGGGTTCGAATACGAGAAAAGACTGGAGTGTAGTAGACTGGCGTGTAGTGACCTGGTCCAGATACGCATTTTTACAGACCGCGCGTTGACCAGTTTTAATAACACCAATCTAGGATTGGGTGGGTGTTATTAGGATTATGTTTAAAATTAGGTTAAATTGCTTACTTTCACACTGCTTTCCAGTAAATCCTTGTCGGCAAATGCACAGGTAACCCTTATCGTTTGCTTTATCTTCAGCACAGAGACCATCGTTTACACACGGGTTTGGCATACACGGTGAACTGAAAGCTACAAAAAAAATGGATTGAACATGCTTGCAAAACCAGCACACGGTAAACCTGATGAATTACAAACAAGGTATGGTAACTGTAGAGGAAAAGTATATTGTCTGTGCTGGAAAGTATCCCCAATTCTTGACTGCACTAGCCGGATTGAAAGAGCTTTAGAATATAAGTTAAGTTTGTCTAATTTGAGAGAACTCGTGAAATGGTAAAGAAAGACTTTTTCCGTATTTTTCTTTGTTTTCGAGATATTTCAATTTGTTTGACATGTAAATGAGATGGTCTCTGACGTCATACAGCATTTTCACACACAGCATGCAAACTCAATTATTTCTCTAAGTTTGTTCAACATAATTACTTGAAATTGTATTCACTAAAACTCTTTGTAACACCGAACATTTCATGTTGAGCAATCATGGAGGTATAAGTGATTTTGTAATGCATGAAAATGCTGTGGCCTGGATATTACGTCAGGGACCATTTCATTTGCATATGAAACAAACTGAAATATCCCCAAAACGAAGAAATATATTCGAAAAACTTGTAAAAGGTCTTCCATTACAAGCCGGGGGGGGGGGGATAAATGTATTTTACAAGAAGTAGTAATGGCATTCACACTCTTACCGTCACAATGTCTACCGCCGAAGCCTTCAGGGCAATCGCACTCGTAACCACCCTTTGTGTTGAAGCATTTCCCTCCATTTTTACACACTGGTTTGAAGCAATAATTAACCTCTATGAATTAAGAACATGAATGAAGTAAAATAAAGTGATATGAAATAAAGGGGGGTGGAGCTGGAGGAATGAAGTGAGGTGAAGAAGTGAAGCGAAGCGAAGCATGGTGTGGTGTGGTGTGGTGTGGGGTGTGGGGTGGTGTGGGGTGGTGTGGGGTGGGGTGTGGTGTGGTGTGGTGTGGTGTGGTGTGGTGTGGTGTGGTGTGGTGTGGTGTGGTGTGGTGTGGTGTAGTGTAGTGTAGTGTAGTGTGGTGTGGTGTGGTGTGTGGTGTGGTTGGTGTGGTGTGGTGAGGTGAGGTGAGGTGCAAGGTGAGGTGAGGTGAGGTGGGGAAAGCGAAGTGAAGTCAAGTATAATGAAGGGAAGGGAAGCGAATGGAGGTAAAGGGAAGTTAAGAGAAAGGAGGGGAAGGGTATAGGGATGGGAATGGAATGGAAGCAAAGTGAATTGAAATGGACCGAAAATAAAGAATACCAATAGTTTTACTCTTTCTCAAAGTACTTTACCTTCGCAATGATCACCAAGGAATCCCGGAAGACACTTACAAACGACATTATGCCCGTCACTATGACAAATGCCATTATTCTCGCATGGGTTGTCGGGATAGCACATATTATGTTCTGAAAAGCAGAAACCAATCAGATTGCACTGTGTTAACTCTTTAAACCCAAGAGGCCACCCACTGACTGAGTAAAACCATCTAGTGTTAGCCAGAGTAAAATACTAAAAGGAAATTCAGGGTTAGGAGGGTTAAGACTGCTCACGGGCAAAGCCATATTATAAATATCTTTAATTGTAAAATATAATACCACTCGGTCAAAATCAATGGATATTGAAAAAAAAGCAAGCCAATTTTACCTTGACAAATATGTCCTCCCCATTCCATCGGACAATGACACGTATAACCCTTTGTTTTTGAATCATTACATTTACCACCGTGCAAGCATGGATTGGGAGAACAATGACTATGAACTGGAAAGTAAAATTTTGTTAGTTTCAGAAATTGCAGCTTGATGTTAATAATTGTCAGTTGTTTGCTGTACAAGCTGTGTTAGTTAGTAATACTCAGAAAAACTCTGAGCTCTAAGCGGGACTCGAACCCACAACCTTCTGAATGCTAGCCAGACGCTCTAACCATTGAGCCACTAGAACTCAGATAGCAGAGCAAAGTTAATTAAGGTACTTATACCTTAGACTGTGCCCAGTCCTCCAGGAACTGTTACAACGCGACTTGTAGACCAACAAGTACTTGTAACCGAGCGGTTAAGACTCGTTCCTGGAGGACTGGGCACAGTCTAAGGTATAAGGTATAAGTACCTTAATTAACTTTGCTCCGCTATCTGAGTTCTAGTGGCTCAATGGTTAGAGCGTCTGGTTAGCATTCAGAAGGTTGTGGGTTCGAGTCCCGCTTAGGGCTGAGTTTTTCTGAGTATTACTAACTAACACAGCTTGTACAGCAAACAACTGACAATTATATGCAAATTAAACATTTTGTCGTCGCACGTGCATGAGTTATCGGAGAAGGTTATATATCTTCGCTATTGTCAAATATAATCACTTGAAAATCTAGTGTATGTTATTTGAACAAAGCATTTTGATTTGAAAGATTCTCTTTATGATAAATTTTTTCATGTATATTATTAATAAGTAATAGCATGATTTCTCGTGCAATTTGAAAAAAGCACGCACTCGTGAGTTTTTCAAAGACCTCAAATAGCACTCGTCCTTCGGACTCGTGCAACTTTGATAGTCTTTGAAAGACTCACTCGTGCATGTTTTTTCCGAATTGCACTCGAAACCATGCTACTACCTATACAAATTCAGAAAGTTCAAATGGTTCATGGTTTGGCGTGCTCCATGGAGTTATGGATGCACGCGGGAAGTTGGGAAAGCACGAAAAAAGCGTGAGAGTTCGTCGAGGCGAGTGCTCTCTCAACTTCCCAAGTGCATCCATAACTCCATGGAGCACGCCAAACCATGAACCATTTCTTAGAATCAGACACAAAACAACGGAAAACAATATTTATTTCGCTGATTAAAAATGAGTTTCTCATTACCTTTGAAATTACCGTCCTCCATCGAGTTATGGAGCACGCACGGTAGCCAATCAGAAATGCCGTTATATCACATCCATGTTATAAAGGTATTTTAAAACTGGTTTAAACTCTGGTTATCGTAAGCAACAGTTGAACGACGTTTTTGCAATGGGGCCACAATGATTTCCGAGACAAAGTCGCAGAAAACATCATTGTACGAAGAACCCACCTAACTAATGTTCAGACTGATTAAGTGCTTTGTTATCTAGCTGGATTTTTGCTTGATTTCTGGCAGTTTCAAGTTGTTTTTAGCTGCATTTTCACTGAGCTTTTGCATCCCAAACGGTAAGGAGTTGACATAGTGTACAGTGCTACTATGATAAGTTGTATATACGTATATATGAAGTGCATGTGGCACGTTTGCGAGCTTGGTAAAGCACTCAGAAAATATCTCTGAGCCAAAGACAGGGTTTGCTACCACTTAGGATCACATATGGATTTGCAATCTTAGCTTTCCATCTGAGTTTCAGTGGCTCAATGGTTAGTCAGAGCGTCTAACCGGTCTTTAGAAGATTGCAGGTTCGAACCTCTGGTGTACGTGTTCAAAAACATTTTCTGAGTAATTGAGCTTGACGAACGTCTTCCTAACGTCTGTTGTATAGTGCTACTCTGCTAATGGTTTGAGGTGTAAACCAGTCCAATTTTCTATCAGAAACTGAGGTTACCTCTTTCTATAATTATATTTTCGGGGAGATACCCACGTTACGTGGTGACCTCATATTATTATAGTTACTATTATTTAATTTCAGGGAGATACCCACACTAAGTAGTGACCATTTTTCAATAATTACAATTTTGGAGATTGAGATTTAAGGTGGCTCCCTACAGTAATTCCAAGAAAGGACTGGTAACGAGTATGACGTCGGCACATGCGTAAATAGC
This sequence comes from Corallium rubrum, assembly GCA_964035015.1. Classification (NCBI taxonomy): domain Eukaryota; kingdom Metazoa; phylum Cnidaria; class Anthozoa; order Scleralcyonacea; family Coralliidae; genus Corallium; species Corallium rubrum. The sequence goes on from OZ036010.1 coordinate 6,581,447, forward strand.
AATCTTGTCGCGTTGATATTCTGTCACGTCAGCAGCAGTCCGAACGATACAAATGCCCAAATAATATCACACATTTGCTTCAGTAAAATTATTTAAAATTTTGTGCGTAAAGAAATAGGAAAAAATTAAACAACATACTTAGTTTTAAGAAAATTTTATAAGACAGAACGTTTTAATCCATTGAGTTTATAGCGAAAAATCTGTCTAAATAGACGAAAACCGTGAATATTTGACAAATTTCAAATGCCATTATTACCATGGTAACAGCAGATATTAGCACTATTCAACAAATACTTCATAAGTGTGGTTCTCCTTCTGCAGTTCAGTATACAGAATAATTATGTATTAGTTATTTTATAGACAGCAATAACCATTGACTATGACCGAATGTAACACGTCATGAGAAAACTAAAACTCTAGGCAGGCACCTTAATGTATTTTGGTTAAAAGAGAATCAATACTTACGATGACAAAGTGATCCAACAAAGCCATGCGAACACTCACAATGATAACTTCCGTCCTCGTGATTTTCACACATTCCGTTATGTTTACAAGGATTTGGCAAACACGGATCAGAATCTAGAACGTAAGGGTTCAGAACGTATTATACAATACCCTGGTTGCTATGCGTGTTTTCATTGGTTGTTGCCCATGATCTATTAGAGGACAGACACATGGATCACGTCAGATCACATCAGCTGACTTGCTTTTTTCTTTCTTCATGCCCCCAAATCCGGCAAGGAGTATTGTGTAATTTTTATATTGTATAAAACAAATAGATTTCATTTTTTTGTTGTCTGTTGCACAGATGACGTCACAACGTGGTAAGAACATCAGTGACCCACTCGATTGCGTCTCGTGGGCCACTTTTTTGTTCTTACCACGTTGTGACGTCATCTGTGTATCTATAACTGAACAGACAACGGCAAAATGGAATCTATTTGTTAATTAGAAACTCACTTATGACCGTGTTCTGCTATTTTACGGCCAAAACACTGTTTTGAGCAAAAATGTGATACTTGAACCGGTCGTTGAGTTGGAATGGTAAAAAAAGACGTTTTAGCGGTCTCAAAAAGCAATGTCTCGAAATGTCAAGGTCTCTAAGCTTTATTTTTTTACTTACGTTCACATAGTATCCCTACATATCCTGGAGGGCATTTGCAATTGACCTGGTCGCGGATTGCAATGCATTGTGCCTCTTGGGAACATGGGTTAGGCTTACACGGGTCTTGCTCTATAATGAAGCGAAAGCTTGTTTGTGAAAATTCAAGTTTTGCATAATATAAAGGTTAAAACATTATTTTCTGGCGAGTGTGATAAAGATAAAAGGAACTACTCAAGGTAAAATAGAAAATAGTAGGATGCTTTACTTTCACAGTGCACGCCAACGTAGCCATCGGTACAGTGACATTGATAACCACTAGCACCGTCTGTGCAGTGTCCATTACTTTGACAAGGATTTGGTTGACAATTGTCGATTTCTGGAAATAGAAACCACGAAAAAGTTCAATGAATTTAAAACGCAGCACAAAATTGTACAACTTAAGTAAACCATTGATTTTAATTGGGGGTTTTTAAAAGCTAAAGTGCTTTTTGTATCTACTGCGTATGCGCGAGTAGATACTATGCTGTCGTGTGTGTAATGTAAGTTAACAAAAGAATGCTTCGGAGCCCATCAAAACATAGAATGGAACAACAACTGACGATAAATCACCGAAGCTATGACCAAACCAAATCAGGGACGTAGGCAGGGGGGATCCGGGGGAGCCGCAGCTCCCCCCTTTTGATATAAAACAACAGACATGTATAAACTAGAAAAGTGATGCAATATGAATTGTGTCAGGAAATAAACTGTAAACAGTGTATTCAATCTACTGGGTATCTAAGTATGTGACGTTTGCATATTTTGAGTATTTTATATGACGTTTTTTAACCTTTAGAGTCTGTAAAATCTTCCCCCAAAAGCCAGGAAATGGCATTTCAGCGACCCTCGATTTCAAAATTTCCCGGGGGAGCATGCCCCCAGACCCCCCTAAAAATTTATTTTGATTTCGGCTCCGCCCCTTTCAAAATCCTGGCTACGTCCCTGAACCAAGTAACCACAGTACACCAGGCAGGGACGTAGCCAAGATTTTGAAAGGGGAGGAGCGAAGCGCCGAAGGCGCGGGAAACGTCTTGAGGGGTCCGGGGGCATGCCCCCTGGAAAATTTTGAAATCTAGAGTCTAAAATGGCATTTCCTGCATTTTGGGAGAAGATTCTACACAATTCTGAAAGTTTGAACAGTCATAAAATACTAAAAAACAACAACTTTGAGTTAAGTTACATGCGTGCGATACATCAATAAACGTCCAATAGTACCATTTCATATTGTTAGTCACTAGCGTCAGAAGAGCGACTGAGATCCAGTCAATAACCTCTGGGTATATCACCTGCGCATCTGAGTACGAGTGTTCAAAACAAAATTTCATCATGCAAAGGGGGGAGCGACCGCTCCCACTTATTCCCCTCTGGCTACGTCCCTGACAACAAGTGTTTGGCAAGTCAAGGCTATGCTTATTTTTTTACCAGCTATCGAACGGTGCACAAGATATTTTGGCGACAACTTAACGCTTGTCCGTGAGGAGTTGCAGTGTTTCAAATTTCAGAATCATTTTAAAATCTTTATTTCTAACCTTTGCACGTTTTCCCTCTAAATCCAAGTGGACACCGACAGTGATATGAATCTCCATTTGACAAGCAAATTCCTTCACTCTCACATGGGTTCGGTTCGCAGTGGTCTTTTACTGCAAATACATAGAGAAAAAGGTTGGCTCAATCTATTGAGATTGCAAAATATCAGACTATTTCTCAGGAGGGACAGCCTTTAAACAACACCTATTCGGACAGCATTCTTTATTTTGTTTCTCGTAATAAATTATTTTTAAATTAATTAAAACTAACGTGATACGTTATTGTGTGCATGCCCTATTTAATTGATCTGTCGTAGTTTGTAAATGACGTTAGCCAACAGCTTGTTATTATATTGCTTTGATGAAGGCCTGTTTGAAGGCCTGAGTCAACAGGCCGAAAGCTTAGCAAATAAATATTAAACGTGGTGTTCCACACAAAACTTATCCTGAAAATTGAAAGTGGCACATAATCCTATTCGATGACGTCACAGAATGGGCAAACGCAAGATGGGCAGAGTAAATGATGAACAACTCTCTGAGAGGAGAGCTAACTGTTCTGGTTATACGATGTAGGGAAGTTGGTTGCCGTAATTTTCCACTAGGTCTTTCATAATTTTAGACCCGCTAACATCGAAAGACAGAGGCCTGCAAACCTGGCTGAGTGCCCTATTTTACATTATTTGGCATTTCACTCAATTAAACTGGATAGACTAGGTAATTTTGGCGAGGGAAATTTCGAATGTACGATATATACATTATAAGAAATTTTCCAAAATTACTTAGTCTATCCAATTTAATCGAGTGAAATGCCAAATATTACTTGTAATATACCCAATTCTATTCCCGGCATTACGAAATTATATATACAGAACTTGTGGTCAAGCTCTTGGCAACGGCTTCCGTGGCTAAGGAGATCGGTTACAAGACAACTATTAACCAATAAATAGGGTAATCTAGGTGATTTGGGTGAAGGAAAATTTCGAGTGTAGAATATATACATTATAAGACCAAACCGGAACCAGTTGTGAAAAATGCAACATCAAGGCCATCCGGCTAGGAACTGAACCCGCGACTGCGATGCTAGTGCAGTGCTCTGACCACTGAACTAGACTCTGAAATTGAGAGTGGAGGCGCTTATTTGAGGAAACGCCATAACTCGCTCTCCCCTATAGTAACGTCTTATCATTGGCGAGTTAGCAACAAACTTTCAGGGAGCTTTATATTCTACCTGTTCGTTCGTTCGTTCGTTCGTTCGTTCGTTCGTTCGTTCGTTCGTTCGTTCGTTCGTTCGTTCGTTCGTTCGTTCGTTCGTTCGTTCGTTCGTTCGTTCGTTCGTTCGTTCGTTCGTTCGTTCGTTCGTTCGTTCGTTCGTTCGTTACTATAGTTTCTCTGACTAAAATGCCATTGACCTACCTTCGCAGTAACTTCCATTGAATCCTATTTCACAATGACAAGATAACACGCCTTGTGCTGAGCGACATTTCCCTCTATTCTTGCAAGGATTGTGCATAAAACATTGATCTTGCTCTAAAAATACACCATAAAACTAGTCATGTAATGAATACCACTGCCAGTTTTTTACTCATGCATGGGCTCAGTGCTAGTATTTTAAAAAAAGAGCGGAAACTATCACTCTGGTGTTTTATAAAAGGACGACGTTTTCTCGAAATACAAGAAAACAAGTGAAAAGTTAAACTGAAAGTTAAAGTTCATTCTCTTCGTAATTTTTATACACCCTTTTAACGTTTTCTTGCTGCAGGTAGTATTTTCTACTGCAGGCTAACGCCAAAAGACTTTATTCACCTCATTCTGGCTCTGGGGAAGTTCTGGACAAGAATGAGTTATTAACTAACTCTTCTACTCTTTAAAAACGGAAATGAAACGAAATTAAGTTTGTCTTATTTGAAAGAACACTTAAAATGATAGAGTAACATCTTTTTTCGTTTCCTTGCTTCGTTCTTGAGATATTTCAGTTTGTTTGATATGCAAATTAAACATTTTGACGTCGTACGTGCATAATGAGTTATTGGAGAAGGTTAGATATCTTTTCTATTATCAAATCAAATTAATTCTAAGGAAGTGTGGGTGAGTTTCACCCAGAATACCGAACTTGTAGATTTTCAAGTGATTGTGTTTGATAATAGCAAAGACATATAACGTTTTTCGATAACTCATTATGCACATGTGATGTCAGAATGTTTAATTTGCATATCAAACAAAGTGAAATATCTCAAGAACGAAGCAAGGAAACGAAAAACCGCAAAATATGTTACTTTGTCCAGTTTGTCATTTTAAGTGTTCTTTCAAATAAGACGAACTTAATTTTCGTTTCATAGGCACTTTAACTTAAGGTGAAGTAATACGAGCAACAAATTGCTACAACATTGTTGGTTGCAAGTTGAATAGCGTTGTTGCACGTATTACTACTTACCTTAAACATTGTCACGCAAGAATGATTTTGTTACAAGTTGAATCAGCTGCATGTTGCAGCAAGTTGAACTGCATGGAGTCTACTTTTTTCAACAAATTTTTTCAACTTGCAACAAAATCATTGTTGCGTGACAATGTTTAAGGTGAGAGGTAATACGCGCAACAACGCTTTTTAACTTGCAACCAAACAAAGTTGCGTTGAAAATTGAAGAAAAATGTTGCCTGTATTACCCACTGATTTCAATATAAACTGGATAGGCCATTCCCTATGGCCAGCGGTCAAACATTTCGTGGCAGTCACCGCCATCTTACGTAGTGGAACATATGACGCATTGCGGCCTTAGAACTTGTTCCCAATCCTAAAGTTGACTGGCATAAGCAATCTTGACGTCAGCACGGTCAGATCAACCGGGGGAGGAATAAATAAGTACTCTGTGCCGGGGGAGTCGGAAAAGCCGTAAAGCAAACAACAGATGCCGGTTCGTTTAGTTTTCACTGTTTAACAACAAATACAGTCAAAAGATGGCAAGTGTTGCTAAGGCATTAAGATTACTATAAAAGGTACAATTTAAGACTTGGAATTGAATTCTTCGCAGATTTTATAGTCTGTTTTTCAGTTTATATTATCGTGAAGTTTCTTCGTTGTCGGCACTGAAGAAAAACAACGAAATTTAAAGGTTTTACAGCTCAGTAATAGAAACAAATACAAGAAATTAGCGTCTTAAACCTTATTAAGTACATCTTGTGTTACATTCGTTTAAATTTTCTTAAAATAACTCTTTTTGTCTGTTTTCAATCGACGAAAGCTATGAACTTCAGTGGCGGCCATCTTGGGTAGTGGTCACGTCATCATACAACTGGCACGCAAAATCCGGCCTCATCCAGTTTATATAGAGATCAGTGGTCATACCTCACCTTTATGCTTCTCTTATTCGCGGTTGTTGTTGCCATAGCTACTTTTCACATACTCTTGGAAACTTACGTATCTTTTTGTTATTCTAAATGTTCTTGTTATACTTGGTATAAAATAGTTAACATACGTACCTTGGCAACGTGGTCCTGTGAAGCCATTTCCGCATGCGCATATGTGTTTTGTTCCATATCTCTTGCAAGAACCTTCGTTTAAGCACGGGTTTGGAATACACGGATTCTTTCCTTGAAATGGAATACAGCTTATCAAAGTTGTGTTACACTATGCAATTTTTCGAGCAACTTGCTTCGCTAAATATGTATGGCTATTGTACGCTGACGTTATTCTTTTGTTTCTCGCACCAAGCCACACTTTGGCGTTAACGGACCATAACTACCGAAGCGAGGCTTGATGGTGATAAACAAAAAAATGATAAGCGCGCTATAGCCCGGCCCCCATTGCATGAGCAGAGAATGAGCAGAGATGTTGCACCTTGTCACCCTGTTTCTTACAACTTGTCTCCCAAAGGTCACCAAATAGGACCGAAACAGTTTACAAAATGCATATGTGGGGAGCACGGATGGCGTGTGCTGTTAGGGCGCTGCCTCTCACCAATAGTTAAGCCCGGTTAGATGGGGTTAGTACTTGGACGGGTGACCGTCTGGGATCAACCCCGTTCTCGAGCTTGGGACCCATGTGAGTAGAGTTTAGTTGGTCTCTCCTGTGTTCCGAGGGTTTTTCGCCGGGTTCTCCGGTTTTCCTCCCTCCGTAAAATCAACACCTAGGGCTTAGCTGGGATCCGTGGTCTGAACTGTGTCGTATGGCGGCTGCTTAAAGCGCCTTTGATATGCCTCGACACAGCCACATTGAAAAATCCTTAGGAGAAATTTGATTGTAAAGATACACGTTTGATGTATTCTCATTAATAAAGACCATTATTATTATTATTATTTTATTGACTGGTTGCTCAAATTGTTGCGAGACAAGTTGCCAGAGGGGTATTATTACACTGTGCAACAATAAGATCGTAATACATTTACTGTTATCTTTTGACATACCCTCGATTTCAAGCCGCTGTTCGTGTTTACTGAAGCAAATTCTGGAAGTATCTGCATGTATATTATAAAAAATACAAACATGAAATGAAAGACCAGTCGTACCTTCACAATTGAATCCATTAAATTGTGGTGGACATCTACACTTGTAGCCATTGTCTTGAACTACACATACACCATTGTGTTTACATGGGTTAGGATTACAGAAATCTGTGACTAAATAATTATGAACCAGTAAAATATTTTTTAAGAATAAGTTGAATCTCATAACTCTTTCTGGCTGGCATTCGACTCTTGTGGGGTTTTAACATATTTAAATAGATCAAAAAAAGTTAGTTAATAAGTTATTTTGCTGTTTTTCATTTAGTTTAATAGTTTCTGAGGTATAGGCCTTTAAACATGCCAATTTGAGGCTTTCGCCAAAAATTTCCGTCGTTCATTTTTAAGCACGAGGGCCTGGGACTCAGGAACCCAAGACGACCGTCTTCTTGGTTGGAATCAATGTGCGTACTGGAAAACGGGTGTGAGCTCGACATTTCGACTTTTCAGTCAAATATATGTGTTTTTGTGAATCAATAAGCCCAAACGTAGCTGTTTGACTCGTTCCTGAGTCCCAGGCCTCCACGGTGTTAAAATGAACGAAGGAAATTTTTGAAAATTGGCATGTTCAGAAGCCAATATGTCAGGAACTATTTGACTAAATCAAAAACGGCAAAATAACTTATTAACTAACTTTTTTTGCTCTATTTAAATACATTAAACCTCCACAAGTGATATAAGCACTTTAAAGGGCTTATGCAGCGAAAAATAAGTTATTTCTCTCTTATTTAAAATGACTTTTGAAGTTATAAAGATTGACGTTTGCAGCTCTTCCATATCTCACTTCGTTCTTTGGATATTTGGGATTTGTGTGATATGCAAATAACATCAATTTGACGTTACACTGTTGGACTTGTTGGAAAATCATGTATATTCGATTTCCAGCCTTATCTCGACTCGCGGGACTTTACCCGCCCTCTACGAACGGCTGGACGCGTGAGCGGCTGGTTATGTCTGTGACCAGAGGTCTGTGACGTAATGCATAATTTACACACGGCAAAGATATTTTTGTCATTCATCCAACCAACACTATAAACAGAGTCAGTGAACGATAAATCGCAGTTGTTTGAAATGGCAGAAATACAGCAAAGACACGACTTATAATTTAGTGAGCTTCGTGAACTGAAGCAAGGTGCAATATTTTCTTATGGACATCTTCTTATGGACATCTTCTTATGGACATCTTTAATCAACAATTAGGCCCGCCATTTCACGAAGACACAAACTATATTAACGTAAATAAACAATCTCACATTCACCAGGTTCAATTCGCTTTTTAGCATCTTCGTCGTTCTAGAAATCGTCGCCGAACTCTGCCGTGATTTAAACTGACGTGAGAAACCGCATCTGATCATCTTCCATGAAATAAATCAAAGTCGAAATCGCAGTTGTGATTGATTTCGAGTTAGGTTTTACGATATCAACAAACTATTGACGCTGACTGAAATATCAGTGACTTTCCTGACCTAGTAGGCTAAATGGCAAACACATCTTGGCCACTAATGGTCACGTTGCAAATCTTTAAAAAAAAATATTCAAAAGTTTCGAAAATTCGGCCGTACGCCTACCTTATTACGATAATTTATACAAATGTTCAATAATATATGCCTGCTGAAAATGTGCAGGCGCGTTTGTGATTGGTGGAAATTGACAATGACAAGCTCACGAGTCCAGCCGTGATTTTGGGGGCGGATCGCAGCCCGAAATAAGGCTGGAAACCGAGCCTAGTAAATCACTTGAAACTTTTCATGTATAGTGTCCTGCGATACACAGAAGCACGTTTACAGTTAAGCCCAAATCAAACGAAAACGCAAGTCCTGACAATTTGGCAGTCACGAATTTCTGTGGCGGTCGTTTCGAACTCCCCAAATTAATAAAATAAAGGTTTCATGAGTGTTTTAAACAACGTCACGGTACATGATATTTTCGGGAAATTATTCAGAGCAGCTGGCTGAGATAGCGTGACTGCCAACTTGCGATGACTTGTGTTCGCGTTTGATTACAGCTTTAAAAGTGATTTCGTTAAATAATCTCAAATTGGTATTCAAGATTTTCCAACAAGTCATCATGCAGTGTGCCGTCTAAGTGATGTGATTTAGACCCCGTTTACACGATGCCGGTACAATTTGAAAACGGAACAAAATCATGCCGGTGTGCAAATACAGGCCAAAAAGTCTTGCGTTTACACAGTGCCGGTACAATTTGAAAACGGAACAAAATCATGCCGGTGTGCAAATACAGGCCAAAAAGTCTTGCGTTTACACAGTGCCGGTACAATTTGAAAACGGAACAAAATCATGCCGGTGTGCAAATACAGGCCAAAAAGTCTTGCGTTTACACAGTGCCGGTACAATTTGAAAACGGAACAAAATCATGCCGGTGTGCAAATACAGGCCAAAAAGTCTTGCGTTTACACAGTGCCGGTACAATTTGAAAACGGAACAAAATCATGCCGGTGTGCAAATACAGGCCAAAAAGTCTTGCGTTTACACAGTGCCGGTACAATTTGAAAACGGAACAAAATCATGCCGGTGTGCAAATACAGGCCAAAAAGTCTTGCGTTTACACAGTGCCGGTACAATTTGAAAACGGAACAAAATCATGCCGGTGTGCAAATACAGGCCAAAAAGTCTTGCGTTTACACAGTGCCGGTACAATTTGAAAACGGAACAAAATCATGCCGGTGTGCAAATACAGGCCAAAAAGTCTTGCGTTTACACAGTGCCGGTACAATTTGAAAACGGAACAAAATCATGCCGGTGTGCAAATACAGGCCAAAAAGTCTTGCGTTTACACAGTGCCGGTACAATTTGAAAACGGAACAAAATCATGCCCGTGTGCAAATACAGGCCAAAAAGTCTTGCGTTTACACAGTGCCGGTACAATTTGAAAACGGAACAAAATCATGCCGGTGTGCAAATACAGGCCAAAAAGTCTTGCGTTTACACGATGCCGGTACAATTTGAAAACGGAACAAAATCATGCCGGTGTGTAAATACAGGCCAAAAAGTCTTGCGTTTACACGATGCCGGTACAATTTGAAAACGGAACAAAATCATGCCGGTGTGTAAATACAGGCCAAAAAGTCTTGCGTTTACACGATGCCGGTACAATTTGAAAACGGAACAAAATCATGCCGGTGTGTAAATACAGGCCAAAAAGTCTTGCGTTTACACAGTGCCGGTATAATATAATGACGGATTAGCATGTGACTATTCTCTGCCAATGAGAATTGAGAAGGCTGTGCGAATACTGCCGACCCGAATACTGTGGTCGTATATATCGTGATTACCGTCATCAAACTGTTACGGCACAGGCGTTTATACACGATATCGGTTTAATAGTGTTCCGTTTTCATTTCATGCCGTCAAGGAACCCGTCTTCATTTTGTGCCGTTTTCATGTCACTTTTGTGCCGGTATCGTGTAAACGCAAGGCCTAAACGGCATGATTTTGTTCGTTTTCAAATTGTACCGACATCGTGTAAACGGGGTCTTACATATAAATCAAATCTCAAAATCTCAAGAACGAAGTGAGATAAGGACGAACTGTAAACGTCTATCTTTATAAATTCAAACATTTTCTCAAATAAGAGAGTTTCTTTTGAACTTCATTTTTGCTGCATAAGCACCTTAAGTGTTGTACAAGTAGCTTCCCATGTTTGGTGACTTACGTTCGCAAGTTTTTCCTTTATAGCCTGGTCTGCAGTGACAAAGAAAAACTCCATCACCTTCTACACACAAACCACCATTCATGCAAGGAGCTTCAGCACAAAACTCTTGAGCTATTAAAGAAAAAAAGACAAGGTTTAAATTGCGTTTTAATTTAAGGTAAGACATCTTTATTTGTAAATTTTTAGATTTTAATAATATCGCAGTATATAGGAGTAAATGCAAACTAAGGAATTTACATAATAAGGACAAAGATATAATTAGTTCATTTATGCGTTGATTGTCTTTGATGTGCAGCGGTTGCTAATGTGGGTTCTCATATCATTAATAAGTCATGAACTAATTAGCCAATCAGAGGAAAATATTTGGTCATGTGTATGAGTTTTGAAACCCGGTAAAGGTCGTGCAAACTGAATTTATAATTAAGAAATCAGATAATAAACGGCACAAACAAAGAACCGTTTATTACACATTCCTTAATTATAAATTCAACGTGAAACCCATTGTCTAATCCAATATGCACCATTATTATATGGCTGGGTTTGATTTCCGGTCCGTACGCAAAACGACGCACGCTGATTGGTTCCCGAGAGGTCGGGATTTTACGATATTGACCTCGGTGTCAATACGCTTTTTTCTCGGCCCTGTAAGGTTTGGTGAGAAGATTTCTGAGTTGATTTGAATACAAACAGAGTACTGGGTATCTTTATTCAAATATTCTGAACAATAAAATGTGTTAGAACATTACTGCTGGTTTTCTTTAAAGCTGTTTATCTAAAAACACGACAAATAAAAGCCGAACTGGTGTAAACAAACACTCGAGAACAATGAAAATTACTACGCTGCCCACTTCCCCCGAAATGCTGAAAGCGGTGAGAGAATCTCTGGTCGAAGACGCCGTTTCTTTGTTCGCTCCGAGCCAGTGAAGTCGCTAGGGTCAGATCTTGACCCCAGTTTCTCAGAAATCTGTAGGGAGGGTAAATCTGTTAGGCAAGTGTTTTTATTGGTCGGGTTTAATTAGACTACTGCAACATGAAAGCGAGATTGGTGATGTCTTCGACCAGAGGTTCTTTCGCCGCATTCAGCGTTTGTTGTTTGCTTGTTTGTTTGTTTGTTTGTTTGTTTGTTTGTTTGTTTGTTTGTTTGTTTGTTTGTTTGTTTGTTTGTTTGTTTGTTTGTTTGTTTGTTTGTTTGTTTGTTTGTTGTTGGGGTTGTTTGTTGGGTTTTGTTTTTTGTTTGGTTTTTGTTTGGTTTTGTTTTGGGGTTTTTTTTGGGGGGGGGGGGGGGGGGTCAGGCGGCGTAGAACCTCTGGGACCAGGGTACAAAAACTACGTTTTAAAATACAGAATACTATTTTTTGTTAAATAATGACAGATACCATCTATATATCATGAAAGGACTAGCTACGTGGGCCTGGGTATTAAACTAGCTTAGTTGGCTTAATTAAACCAGTATTGAATCCGAAACAAGGATTACGTCGCGTGCACACAATCACATACGCCAGAATGACAATCACATACAAGAATCGTATATTGTATATAGTCCTTACTGTACCTTCACAGCTGTCTCCTTTGTAGCCATCTTCACAATAACAGACGTATCCTGAGGGAGTTGGCGCGCATGTCCCTCCATTGCTGCACGGATTAGGTTGACATTCATCTACTGGTGGTGACTTGGCTGCTAACATCCTCACTTTTGCTTCCACTTCAACTGTTTGAGAATAGAAAGAAATTTTGAAGAATAGCCACTTCACTTAATTTGAATAAGATAACTTGCAAGATAACTTGTGTACCTGTTCGAATTAAAATGATTATACTTACGGCAAGCTCTCTTCAAACATAAGTTTTGCCCAAAAAAAACCAACAACCCTCACGCAATTTAAACATAAAAATCTTTCCGAAATATACGCTGTCTCAAATATGAGTTTAAGTGATAGATAAAGCATGAGCAGCGATCTGTATCCGATTTACAAGGCGAGCTGCAAGCGAGCCGTAGTAAATCGGATACAGATCAGCTGCGAATTTCAAACTATTTTTCAAGTTGGAGTGATTTTAGCTAAGTCAATTGAGGAAAAAGTTTATGTAAATCAGGACGAATCTGTATGTGATTTACAGATATTGATGAAATATTCAGTTCTTTTGAATTTTCTTCATGAATTTTTAATTAACAAATAAAACATAAAGCTCCGTGCATATGTACTCTTATGAAGGTTCGTTTGACGTAATTTGAACACGAAAGAAGTTGAGTAGAGGCACGAAGCGATAGCCGAGTGCCTTTACACCTCTTTCGTGTTCAAACGTCGTCAAACGAACCTTTATATGAGTACATATGCACAGGATCGGTATGTTTTATTTGTTTTATAAAATAATAATAAAAAAAAAACAAGCTAAAAGTGGGATAGTTTTGAAAGTTCGCTAGATTTTCCCGCCAGGTGACGCCATCCCACGCAACTCCACCATTTTACGTCATTCATGATCTTCATATTCTTATAAATGCACGGAGCCCAGCCAATCAGAGCGTGCGTAGAGGACACCTTATTTCATAATGAATTTGATAAATAAGGTTTGAGGGTTTATAACCTGTATATAACTGCGGTACATCAGAAGAAAGCAGACTTGATCATGTTATAAGTTGAGTTTAACTCGACTTCGTCTCGTAGCATACTTTTTTGTTCTTTACACGCAATGACGTCATCTGTGATCTATTACAGTACAGTACAGTACACACACACACATGAAAAATGTAATCTATCTGTTAAATAACGTTGGTTTAAGTGTACCTCTACAACTGCAGTCATTACATTTCCATCCAGTTCGGCAGACGCAGCGAAATCCACCGGCAACCTCTATGCATTTCCCGCCATTTTTACAAGGATTTTCCAGGCATGGACTTTCAACTAAAACAGAAAACGACTGACTGAGAAATGATTCGCGGATTGAACTTGACGAAATGTGAATGCACTCGGACTGATTTAATTTAGACTGTTTTTCATGGCGAAGTATAGTCGTTTGTTGTACGGGTCGTCAGTAATGTACATAGGTCATGCTGACCAGCAAAACTGAATATAGGGACGTAGCCAGGGGGGGGGAGCCGTGGGAGCCGCGGCTCCCCCCCTTTTGATATAAAACAACAGACATGTAACTACAAAACTGATGCAATATGCCATTGTGTCAGGAAATAAACTGTACACAGTGTATTCAATCTACTGAGTGTATGCATTTTGAGTATCTATGTGACGTTTGCATTTTTTTATTATTTTATATGACGTTTTTTAACCTTTAGAGTCTGTAAAATCTTCCTCCAAAAGCCAGGAAATGGAATTTCAGCGACTCTCGATTTCAAAATTTCCTGGGGGAGCATGCCCCTGGACCCCCCTAAAAACTTATTTTGACTTCGGCTCCCCCCCCTTTCAAAATCCTGGCTACGTCCCTGACTGAATATAAGTTACTATGAAAAGTCTAGAGCCTATGGCAGTGTAGTGTGAATGCAGCTGATTTGTCCTATATATCTGTTAAAACTTTAGTTAAGAATTTTTTCTGATGTGAATGCAAAGCAGTTCAGCTTAGGTCAGCTCAGCTCAGCTGACATCAGCTGAGGTCAGCTCAGCTGATGTTACCTCAGCTTAGTTAAATGGTTTATGATCAGCAAAAAGATTAGGAGGGCAAAATATAGTGAAAAGTAGGACTACAACTACAAAACAACGTCGCACCCAAGGTGCCCTCCCCTACTAGGAAAGTAGAGAGAAAACCCTGGATATGTTAAGTATTGTGCCAGTCCGCGTCAACTGGAATTTAGTCTGAGTGTACTAGTGTGAGCGCAATTGATAACTCCTTACTTGTCCAACTTCAATTAAGGTTTAGTCTGAGTGCGCGGAATCTCACTGGAAAACGTCCACCCCATATGTTTGCTAAACACTAGTTGTTGCTTACCTGCACAGGTTTTTCCACGGTAACCTCTCGGACATGTGCAGTCAAAACCATTATCCAATTCCGTGCACGTCCCTCCATTTTTACATGGTTCATTATCGCATTGTAACTGATCTGAATCAGAAAGAAAACTTACAAAATCCAACAAGAAAAATACATCTGTCTGTCTGTCTGTCTGTCTGTCTGTCCGTCCGTCCGTCCGTCCGTCCATCCGTCCGTCCGTCCGTCCGTCCGTCCGTCCGTCCGTCCGTCTGTCTGTCTGTCTGTCTATCTGTCTGTCTGTCTGTCTGTCTGTCTGTCTGTCTGTCTGTCTGTCTGTCTGTCTGTCTGTCTGTCTGTCTGTCTGTCTGTCTGTCTGTCTGTCTGTCTGTCTGTCTGTCTGTCTGTCTGTCTGTCTGTCTGTCTGTCTGTCTGTCTGTCTGTCTGTCTGTCTGTCTGTAGTTTCTAATTTGACATTTTACACCAAACGAACTAAACTAAATCTAAACCAATTTACTCTAAGAATAATACAATCTTATTTATGAAGTAAAGTTGAGGCCACTGAGACTAACGGGAAAACTGTCTGACGTGATTATCTTTCTTTGTCAGTATTGCGCACATTATCCCACGTACCCTAATAAGAAAGTGACTTCCTGCCTGACCCACAGTGACCCTGGTGCACCGTAAGGAAGAAAGGTTATCACGTTACCTTCACATGTCTTTCCTCGATATCCAGCTGCGCACGAACACTCGTAACCAGTTTCCACTTGTGTACAAATTCCGTCGTTCATACATGGGTTAGGAGTACAGGCACGATGTTGCGCTTAGAAAGAAAGAAATTTAATGTGTAATGTAATGCAGTGACGTGACGTGACGTGACGTGACGTGACGTGGCGTGGCGTGACGTGACGTACTGCACTGTACCGCACTGAATTGTACTGCACTGAATTCTACTGTACCGTACCGTACCGTACCGCACTGCACTGCTCTGCTCTGCTCTGCTCTGCTCTGCTCTGCTCTGCTCTGCTCTGCTCTGCTCTGCTCTGCTCTGCTCTGCTCTGCTCTGCTCTGCTCTGCTCTGCTCTGCTCTGCTCTGCTCTGCACTACGCTGCACTGCACTGTACTGTACTTGTGTAAGTCATCGAAATAATATGGCGAACATAAATAACTATATGTTCTTACTATATTGGCATTTTGGCCCAGTGTAGCCAGCTTTACAGATGCACCTAAAATGTATTGGTCCCGTCGAAACACAATGACCATTGTGTTGGCATGAGTGAATTTGACACGGATGAACATGAATTCGTCTGTAGGCTTGATCTGAAGAGGAAATTAATAAGTCTTAAGTAAATTAATGTAATATTAAAATAATGTTTTAATTCATGCTATAAATTTCGTATGAACTATGAACACCCGAAGATGTATTGCTTTCGCGATTGGGAGGCTTGAGTGCACAAGCTGTTAGCGCGTTGTCTTTCATCAAGTTAAGCCCGTTCGAATGGAGTTAGTACTCGGATGGGTATAGCTACCTTAGCTTCATGTGAGTAGACTTGTGGGTTCTCTTCGAGAATAGGCGAGTTTCAGGGTGTTGCGCGCGCATGCATTTTTCAGAAATCTGGCCAGCTCCACTCAAAGTAAACATACTGTTTAAAGTAAACAACGTATAGATGCCGTTTATGGATGTTTAACACTGTTGTTGTTGGCTCGCTAGCAAGTCTGTTTGCCATTGCTTACTCTGTGATGAGCCCGCCAAGAGCCCGCCAATTTCTTTGGAAAACGATGCGCGCGCAATACCCTGAAATTCGCCCTTGTTGCTTTGATCGAATTGGTCTTTGGTATTTTATTCTGGCTAACGCCAGACGATTTTATTCACCTCTGGGGAAGCCCTCGGACAGGAATAAGTTAATCAACAATGGCCGTTCTGATACTACAGACGTATTATGCGTCTGGACGTACTTGGGCCAAGTTTTTTAGCGCGTCTTTTAATGCGTCTCAAATTTCGTCTTTAAAGACGGATATGCTTTAATGCGTCTTTACCGACGCACTAAATCATATAGTTCGTCTTGACATATAATGCGTCTGATCGTATAAAGACAGGCAACGGACGAAGAAAACAAGAAACTGTGACAGCGTTTATACTTAAAGCCAGCGCAGCGGCATTTCATATCACGTCTGAATTCAAGATAACGTCTTGCAATACAAAACCTGTATAACTGGATTCGATTCCCGGCAGTCAGATTTTTCATGTTCTTAAGAGAAGAGACCGATATGCTATGCTCTCGTATTCGAGCTAGCATATCCATCTTTTCTCTTAAAGTGCCTATGAAGCGAAAATTATTATTGTCTTAAATGAAAGAACTCTTAAAACTACAACGTAACATCTTTTGCAGATCTTCGTTTCCGTGCTTCGTTGTTGAAATATTTCAGTTTCTTTGATATGCAAATTAAACACTTTGACGTCACACGTGTATTATGAGTTATCGGAGAAAGTTCTATATCTTTGCCATTATCAACTTCGAAGCCGATCCTGTGCGTCTATTTCGCACACAGCATTAGACATACAGATTTTTAATTGATTTCGTTTGATAATAGCAAAGATACCGAACCTTCTCTGATAATTCATTATACACGTGTGACGTCAAAGTGTTTAATTTGCATATCAAAAAAATTGAAATATCTCAACAACGAGGCACGGAAACGAAGATCTGCAAAAGATGTTACTTTGTCGTTTTAAGAGTTCTTTTATTTAAGACAATAATAATTTTCGCTTCATAGGCACTTTAACAACATGCATTATTAATACGACAATAACATATATCACCATACTTGCAAGTAGCAGTATAATGTCATACATCGAACTAAACCTATAGTAGCCCAATGGTTGGCAGCGATCATAAGGTTGTGGGCTCGAGTCCCGCTTAGGAATTTGGTAATTTTTCTGAGTAATAGCTTGAAAAACATTTACACTCAATTTCTATGTCAACTTCTATATACCTGTACATAGCAGTATATAATGTCATACATCGAACTCAATCCACGTTCAAACCATCTGAATCCCTATCAGTAGCTCAATGGTTAAAGCGTCTCACCGGCGATCAGAATGCTGTGGGTGCGAGTCCCACTTGGGAACTCAGCCATTTTTCAGAGTAATAAAATACCTCGATGAACATCTACACTTAATTTAGATTTTTAATATTTATTTATTTATTTCGTACCTCTTAGTTCTTCTAGTTCTTTGAGTTTTTCTACTTCCAAAAACCTTTCTTCGTCCAAAGGTTGTTTTTGTAGGAATGGCTTGTAAAATCCGCCGTTCTCTTCTTGTGGGTAATGTGAATTGCTTTCATAAGGATTAAAATTATTTTGTATCGGACTTTGGTAACTCTGATGCGGTAACTCTACATGTCCTTCGAAGGCACTTCTTATTGGGTCCCCGTAATAGTTCAACGTTTCCATCCGTGAAGCAAATTTCTTATTAATATCCGTATCAGTATCGTAATCCTTTAACTGCTTTCTGGTTACATCTTGTGGTATATTCTCGTACTGATTGTCCTTATAGTCTTGAATATCTCCTCTCAAAAGAGGCCCGTTTATATCAGATCTTCTCCTATATAACGCCCGTAGTCTCGGATCCTTTAGCAAGGCCAACCTCCGCGTTACTATTGCGGATTTAGTACTTCGTTTCTTACCTGAAGCTTGAATTAAGTTATTGTTAGGCGAGTGAGGCCTATCAGTGACATATTGATAAAGGACATTACGTTTTAGAAGGTCGTTTGTTGTTGTATTTAACTCCATCGCTTTTGTTTGCCCACTTGTGAAAGCCCATACTCCAAATACCAAGGCATAGAAACTAATAGGATTCCACGTTGTCGGCACCACTGCAGTGCCAGCGTGTTTTCTCATCCTCCTCGTGATTTTAGGCTCATGACTCTTTCAAGAAATGGTAAAAAGAAGCTTTAAGTTAAGTTAAGTTAAGCGACTCAATCAAAGGTCGAAAGTCGTTCCACCTGTTCACGGTTATTGTTGACGTACATAACTAATTGACTGGTGCTGTTTGCATAATGCTACCGCACTGTCGTGCAACTGTCGTTTTGTGTAACCTTGTACCTGTGCCACGGTCTCAGTTATTCCACGGTTGGAAATATCTCCTTTCTCAGATAATTCCTCGGTTATTTTTCTAGTAGCGAAGCTTTTCTCTCTCAAATACTTTAATTAACATGTTCAAAACATATTAAACTTTCCGCGGATTTATTATTATTATTATTATTCAAACTATAATTTGTATCTAATTGTTGCTGTATTTAACATATACGATTAAGTCATGCGGAGTTCGGTCAGTTTGTCTTTTCGAAAAGTGAAGGGTATTCTTAATCTTATACGTTTTTATTTTTGTATCTGATGGTAGTCTAAAAACTGAGTTGTGAACTTGGCTTCAAACAGTCTATTAATTGCTGGTATTTGTAATGTCCGAGCTATTTCTTCCATGGCGCAGACAGTGCGACATTCATTCTATAGACCACTTTCATAATGGCCAGTATTTTAAATATTCTTTTATGTGCATCTAAATGAGCTTTTCTGGCCTCGTTATGAAGCAAAGATTCTTTTCAATTACAAACACACAAACGAGGCCAGGAAGGCTTATTAAGATGCACATAAAAGAATATTCAAATTAGTCATTATTATGAACGTGGTTATATCGCACTAATTGTGCTGCCCAGCGTATATGGACACTTTTCATATTCGATAGAACATCTTAGGCGGCGTTCAGACTGATTGCCCGTGTCCAGTGGCACTTGTCTGAACATCGTATCCCAAGTGAAGAACTTGGCACGGTGCCCGGGTATATGCAGGTACTACCTCGAGAGGTAGTACTAGGGGCTTTAAGGGGCGTTTACATGAATCCGGATTGAGTTTTAATCCGGATTGAACTCATTCCGTTTCTCATTCCGGATTGAAATCTTCATCCGTTTCTCATTCCGGATTGAAATTTCGTTCCGGATTGAAATTTCGTTCCAGAATCATGTAAACGCGGTGCGAGTTTCATTCCGGAATGAAAAACGTGACAGAAAGGACTAGAACAAACAATGCATGCGTGTTTTCAACTATTATACGGATTTAAGATTTCTGGCGGATTTCAATCCAGAAATCCAATTCCCATGTAAACACGAATTGACTTCGCTTTTCAATCCGGATTGAAACTCAATCCGGATTCATGTAAATGGCCCCTAAGATCCACCAACCTCAACGACGACGTCCTCTAAACAAAAGAATACACCTTCCGCATGAAGTGAATGGATCACGTGATCTTTCTTTTTGACAAATCTGATTGGCTAACGTCCACTGTTTGTCCGAGGTTTGGGATGTCCGAAGTTTTGCGAAAGCGAATCAAACCTCTCAACGCGTTATCCACGCACTTCATGCGGAAAGGTCTATTGTTGTTGCAAAACAGAGAGGATGAATAATTTTTAGTCCCAGAGTAATCTCAACACCGTCCTCGTTCTTTATACACCGCCACTTACAGCATTTTCACGTCTTCAGGACGACGTCGACTGCCAAAAGATGAGAACTGTTGCTTGAGATTGACTTAAATACAGACACTACAATCATTTTAGCAATACTGGAGCGTTTTGGAAGTTATTAAATTACCTTCAAATATCAAATATACTAGTTACTTAACCGTGACTTCTTTAAATTGCAAAACATATCTTACGTTTTAACCACCGTCGTCGTCCTAGCATCTTAAAGTCCCTAGTACCCGGGCACCGTGCCGGACACGAGCACCAATCTGAACAGGATTTCTACGGTGCCCAGCACCTTTAACCAAAACAACATACATAAACTGAGCCAACATACATTCTTATTAGGAACAAACAGTGGAAACGCATCGACAAAATATATTTTGGCGCCAAGAAGCACCAAAAGCATCCAGGGTTTGGGAACGTATCTGAACACCAGTGTATTTCGTGCCCGTTCCAGGGCACTGGGCACGGACACTCACTCCATAGATAATAGACGAGGAACTGGATAGGAAACTTAAAACGATGTTCGAAACCGAAACAAAGTTTGCCTAACTTGATATGATAATTATACAATTGTAAGTGGCTAAAGCACAAACGGGCGGTCCCACATGGCTACGTTCAGCTATTACTGAATTTAAGCAGTAGTGTTAATGTTACTTAAGTTTACTTGTTAAGTGATTAGCCGCGTACAAACGTATAATTACCATAGCAAGTTGTGAAAACTTCGTTTCCGGTTTTGTAAGTTGCCTATCCAGTTCCCCTTCCATGATCTATGACTGGACCAACGATCCAATTCGTAAGCTCGACTGCGCATCAAAATGACGCGTTCTGCGTCGGGATAAAACGTGTTTCAATCCATAACATCAGGCTGGGGAATTCAGCATAACGAATTTGCAAGTGTAAATGAAAATGCAAATAAATCTTTCGGCTTTAGCCTGATGTTATGGATTGAAATAAGTTTTATCCCGGCGCAGAACGCGTCAGTTTGATGCGCAGTCGAAATTACGAACTGGCTTATTCCTTCTTTCAACTCGTAATTTTTGGTCAGCGGTGTGACGTTTTTGACTCGAATTTTGAATTGACAACG
Source organism: Corallium rubrum (assembly GCA_964035015.1). Taxonomy (NCBI): domain Eukaryota; kingdom Metazoa; phylum Cnidaria; class Anthozoa; order Scleralcyonacea; family Coralliidae; genus Corallium; species Corallium rubrum. The sequence goes on from OZ036010.1 coordinate 6,602,789, forward strand.
GTTTTGAATTGAATTTACTCGAATATAGGCTATGGACTTCCTCAGGCTTCTAAATAACCTGAGCGGCAAGTTGCGACTCGTGACTCGAGTAATCCCACTCATCTCTTGGCTTTTACTTGACTCGTTCCAACCCTGATTACAGCATCTTAGACCCCGTTTACGCGGATTTTTTTCGAGATAGGTCTCGAATTCGTCCTATTTCGCCGTGTAAACAGACGGAACCGTACTAATTCGAGAACTGTTCCGAATTTGTCTTCTTTGTAAACTGGCGGAACCGTACTAATTCGAGAACTGTTCCGAATTTGTCTTCTTTGTAAACAGGCGGAGCCGTACTGATTCGAGAACCGTGTGTATAAATGGGGATGTTATAGAAACAGGTTTGCAATTCGCTTCGTACTTGCATCCGATTAAAAATAACTCGCATTGCTTATTTTTTGGCTGTGAGTTATTTTTACTTATATGCAAGTGCTCTGCGAACCTGTTTTTGCGATAACTGCAAAATAGAGGACTATGAATACAGTACAAAGAACCCTCGACAGCTCTTACAACGATTGTTTCCATTACAATTAATCACCCGTCAGAACTAACTGGTTAAATCACAAAAAAAAGTAAGTCGCCTGATTGCCATTAAATATATCCTGTAGCGCTTTCCTTCCTATAGTTTCACAAGCGCAAACAAAAAAATAAAATACTGTGTTGCTGCGAAAAAAATTTAAGTACAATGCAAACACTAATTCTGATATATAATATTTTAGTTTTCTTTTGTTTGATCTTTTTTCTATACGGGTCATTTAATTCTAAACGGAGTCGCGTTCATTAATATTAAACAACCAGTTCAAAATTCAAATCTGACATCCTTCGTACTACCAAGATCCACTTATAATTACTGTTTTTTCATGGATTTCGTCAACACTACATTATGAATTCGATCTGGCTCCTTAACACCTCTGTATTTTTACTATCTTTGTATGCTACAACCGAAGGGAGACGCTCTTATGGTAGTAATCCAAAGAGAAATGGCAGAGTTAGTGAAAAGGAATACAGTACTACGGATGAGAGGAATAAAAAAACATTTTGGAAGCATGAGGGTGTACCTCGTATAACAAAAAGACAGTTCATGTATCCAGGTTATGGAGATCAAAATTATCCTATTTTGAAACCACCGCCGATTCGCCACTTTGTTGTACATCATCATGCGAGTTAGTATATAATCTATGTTGTATCGTATAATGTTTTCAATAATACTGGATCGTATAGTGATATATTAGTGATATACCACTGCACGTGTGTTGTATGTGTAAAGATAACAGCTATCTTTGAATAGTTTATATTCCATATATCTCCTATCAAGATTAGTACCTGCTTTTCATTTTGAACCAGCTACACTATAACTTTAGATAACAACAAGTGCTGTGTTTTTTTGTTCTTTTTTTGTTTTTTTGGTTTTTTTTTTAATCGTATAGGTATATATTAGTGATACACCACTGCACGTGTGTTGTATATGTAAAGAGAACACTATCTTTGAATATATTCCATATATCTTATCTCAAGGCTAGTACCCGCTTTTCATTTTGAACCAGCTACAGTATAACTTTAGATAACAAGTGCTGTGTTGTTTTTATTTGTTTTTTGTTTTTTTAATTAAGAGTAGTTCTCACTTGTCGTAAGAATCGAGAACAGCTCTATCCTGATTGTCGGCGATTCTTACGACAGCCAGGTTCATACTAGTCATAAGAATCGGGGATTTTTACCGATCGTTCACGAGTGGTTTCAGTGTTCCTCAGTGTTCACACATGTCGTAACTAGTCGTAAGAATCCCCGATCGTCGGCGACGGTGGGATGCATATTCCAAATAGAAATTATTCCGATTCTTGCGATGCTTCCGATCAGATCGGCGACTGTCTGGGACGTTGCTTCGATCATGTTCACACTTGTCGTAACAATCCCAGACGATCGGGGACAGGAAAAATCCCCGATTTTTACGATTGAAGCCCTCTGGTTTTAATTAAAAAATTCACAACTATTAACGGTTTGTGTTTATCGCGAAACCAAAGACACCAATTGCATGTATTCTACAAATTCATAGCTTTCTAACGATATCTATTTTATTTTTGTGGCATAAATTCTGATGAAGTGAGAAATGACCCTGCAAACCTTCACGAAGACCTTAATAGAAAAATGATCTGGTTTCAGGTTAATCTTTGTACGGTGATTTTAATAATTGGCATTTGGCAAGTAAACACTATAGACCTTATTCAAAAATGGCCGCCGAATTAAAATTATTTTATATACATATAAATTAGCCCTTATGAACTCGTTTTCATGTGTGAAATTCAAAAGAATTTTAACGAGGTCATAATGGCTAGTTTATATGCACATAAAAGAATTCTAATTCGGCGGCTATTTTTGAATAAGGTCTATTAATTCACCCAAATTTAAACAATTATTATTTACATAATGTTATTTAAAATCATTGTAGGGGTAGAGGCCTACTAGAAACCTAACGTGGCTTTTTATTAAGGCTCTTAGTTGAAATTTTAATCTATAATTCTATTTACATAAGTATATAATCAGTCAAGTCTAAATCGATAAAACTTTGAAATCGATAGAACTTGTTTCTCTCACAACACTAACCATGTGGATTTTCAAGTGATTATTATATTTGATACTGCAAAGATATATAAATTTTTCGATAACTCATTATGCACGTGCGACGTCAAAATGTTTAATTTGAATATTAAACAAACTAAAATATCTCAAGAACGAAGCAAGGAAACGAAAAACTGCAAAGTGTGTTACTCTACCATCTTGACACTTTGAGGCCTGGACCTCTCCCTGTGCTGAATAAAATCGTCTGGTGTTAGCCAGAATAAACCTTAACGATTCGTCGTCAGGCTTCAAAGTGTTAAAGAGATAGTTTTAACACTTTGAGGCCTGGACCTCTCCAAGTGCTGAATAAAATCGTCTGGCGGCGTTAGCCAGAATAAAATACTAAAGACTCGTCGTCAGGCTTCAAAGTGTTAAGTGTTCTTTCAAATAAGGCATACTTCATTTCCGTTTCATAGCCACTTTAACTAGGCTAACTTGTTTTGTAAAGACTGTATACTGTGGTTTTAAAACTTGCATAAACTAACTTTGCAAAGTAGTGTTTATTCTACACTTAAACGAATCCTAACGTTGATTCAAATCATTGGATGCGGCTGAGGAAAGAATTTCGTGAGTTTGCTAAAAGCTAACATTGCCAAGCTTCAAATCTTTGGGAACCTTCATAAATTACGACTTTTTATACTGTTTAAATTATAATTTTAAAATTTTGAGAGGTAAGTTTGTCTAGTTTTAGTTAGATGATGTTTTAAAAGTTAAAATATCTCATGTTTTGTATTTTCTCCATTTTTTTTAGTTCCAATAGCATGTGACCCAAATCCTTGCCAAAATGGTGGAACTTGCACCGTTATTGTCAAAGGTTATGAGTGCACTTGCCCGGCCGGGTTTATGGCCTCTCATTGTGAAGGTAAGGAGAGGTAAACGTTTTTAAGATGGTGCATTGTAAAGGCAATATGTTGCATGAGACGCTTACTTGCAATTGCAAGTTGCACGAAAGATTGCCTCGTGTAGCACCCCATGTTTGCAATTGTACTCGCAATGAAAAATTGCGTTACGAGTTGCAGAGAACGTAGAAGCAGCTTAAAGAAAGGATAAAGTATAAAGGACTATGGGGCTAATCATCCTTACTTGCAGTCAGCGACTGAATTGGAAAGGACGTAGATCAACGCGGCCGTGTCGAGGCATAACAAAGGCGCTCCATGGATCACAGCTAAGATGTTAGGTGTTGATTTTATGGTGGGAGGAAAACTGGAGAACTTGGCGAAAAACCCTCGAAGCACAGGAGAGATCAACTACAGCACGGGTGGCGTGTGTTGTTAGGGCGCTGCTTCTCACCGCTATTGTTAAGCCCAGTTGGACGGGGTTAGTATTTGGATGGGTGACCGTCTGGGAATAACCCCGTTCTCGAACTTGAATTTCATGTGAGTAGAGTTTAGTTGGTCTCTCTTGTGCTTCGAGGGTTTTTCGCAGGGTTCTGCGGTTTTCCTCCCTCCGTAAAATCGACACTTGGCTTATGTCGTGCACTTTTAACATGAGCCTCTGGCTCGGATGATTGGGCGACCACATCCTTTGCTTAAATAAATCGTTAAAACGTTAAATAAGTCATTACTCATTACAACTCTACCCACATGAGTTCAAAGCTCGACAACGGGGTCATTCCCAAGCGGTCACCCATCCAAGAACTAACCCCCTCCAACAGGGCTTAACTTTTGGTGAAAGGCAGCGCCCTAACAGCACAAGCCACCCGTGCTCCCCTTTTGGAACGCTACGCGAACAGTTGTAGTGTGTAACACTCCCACTTCAACGTACAATAGTTTTTTTTCCAGCAAAACTTGCGTCCCAAGTTGCAAAGAAAATTGCCTCGTGTAACGTGGCCTTAATACGACACATTTCAGCAATTTGGTTCGCTACATTGTTGCTTATTAATTAATATCTGCTTTTTTTATTCTAGTTCGAAGTCAGTGTGAACCGAACCCCTGCAAAAATGGTGGTTCGTGTTATGATGTTGGGAATGGGTTTGAGTGCACGTGCTCTATTGGTTTTAAAGGAACTACATGCGAAGGTGAGATATAGGGGAGGGTTACTACTATATAATATCCCGACATACCATGTCGCTTATCATTGACTCCGCGATGGACGGACGGACGGACGGACGGACGGACGGACGGACGGACGGACGGACGGACGAACGAACGGACGGACGAACGAACGAACGAACGAACGAACGAACGAACGAACGAACGAACGAACGAACGAACGAACGAACGAACGAACGAACGAACGAACGAACGAACGAACGAACGAACGAACGAACGAACGAACGAACGAACGAACGAACATATGGATTAGCAAATATATGTTTTACTCTAATGCTTTTGTGTAACATCTCTATATTTTTATTTTATTTTCCAGATCAAAATAAGTGCCACCCCAATCCTTGTCGTAATGGCGGAATATGTACAGGAACCAACGAAGGCGACGGTTTTGAATGTACATGTCGTGAAGGCTACAAAGGAAAAAGCTGTGAAGGTACTGTGTTCATTTTTGCATGTGAAAAGTATTGGATGTATTGACTATCAAGATTTGGATTTAGATTTAATAACTTTATTGCCTATAGCAATTGACCGCACTTGTACATTTAACTACAATCCTTTGCGTGTAGTAAATATTGTTTCTTGCAGAAGTATTCGAAGATAGGGTTCTAAAACGATCAACTTTGGTTGGAATGAAGTTCTTGCTTACTTAATTCATCTTAGCATGATAAACAATGTTTAGTTGTTATTTGAGCTGACTTTTGGTCGCAAAGCATTGTTGTTAAATGTACCGCCGCCGTCTTTTTCGGTACCAAACGGGGTACCCAAACGGGGCGAAATGCCCCTATTGGTGGTCAAACGGGGCGAAATGCCCCTATTGAACATGACTTCCATGATGCAGGTGTTAATTTTACGGAGGAAGGGAAACCGGAGTACCCAGCGGCAAACCCTCGAAGCACAGGAGGGATCAACTACGACTCTACTCACATGAGTTCCAAGCTCGACAACAGGGTCATTCCCAAGCGGTCACCCATCCAAGTACTAACCCCGTCTAACCTGGCTTACCTTTTTGGTGAGAGGCAGTTCGCTAACAGCACACGCCACCCGTGCACCCCTAGTGAAATTGTGAAAAGAACCAATCTAGGCAAATTTTAATCACGATTAAAATAACTTGCCAAAATCTTTTTGTTAAAAACCTTTATACATGTAAATTTAGTGTAACGCAACAGACGTTTGGCGGTGGTTCATCAAGCTCAAATACTCAGAAAATGTTGCATCTGAGTCTCTGACACACTGATCTCTGAATAAACTGGATAGGCCCTTCCCTATGGCCAGCAGTCAAACATTTCGTGCCAGTCGCTGCCATCTTACGTAGTGGAACATATGACGCATTGCGGCCTTAGAACTTGTTCCCAATCCTAAAGTTGACTGGCATAAGCAATCTTGACGTCAGCACGGTCAGATTATCCGGGGGTAGGAATATTATGTGTGCAATGCCAGGGGAGTCGGAAAAGCCGTAAAGCAAACAACAGATGCCGGTTCGTTTAGTTTTCACTGTTTAACAACAAATACAGTCAAAAGATGGCAAGTACACAACACAAAATATTGTTAAGGCATTAAGATTACTATAAAAGGTACAATTTAAGAAGCCAACTTATATGTGCTAATATATAAATTAAAGTTAATGAGACAACGTTCACTACAAGCTGTGCCAAAACCCTGAACAGGAAGGTTGGCCAAGGTGTTACTCCCACCTATCAACAACCGATATATATGCCAGATAGTTCTAAAGGTCGTTTTCTTCCAGCTTGCCAGTGCACGTGAAAAACAAGTGATACGGCACTTGCTAACCAATTAGAACATTACTTCTTTCTTCGGCGGGAAAACTAACCAATTACAATTCGCGCAAGAGTCACATATAAGCTCAAAACGCGCCAAAATGAATCACTTTATCCAAGAGCTCTACATTGAAAGCTACTTGTAAGCTCTACACAGGAATTTTTTCCCACCCACCCACCGCTTGAAAGTTGCACTTACGCAAATATTTCGAAACGAAAAATATTGGTATATACGTGGAAAGTAATCTGCCAATATCATTTGATAGCAGATCTTTAGCCTTTTATGTTGTGTTAAACAATGGACACCGGGAAGCATGTGGCAATGTCTCTCCGCGAACGAACAGATAGTTTGAAGAACTTGCAACTATTTTTGTAAATAATTCATTGGTGTAATATATTCTTGATGGTTTTATGTTCGTGCTGTAAAAAATAAAGTTCTGGTTTGGGGATGAAGTGCTCGCAATGGTCACCTTCAAGCCCATAGACTCAGGTTATTTTATGTAAATATAATGATCAGTCGAATCGTAAGAACTGTCCAAGGGGATTATGACCCCTTGGTTCAGGTCGATGTCTTAGGGGGTCGCTACCCCTTTGGCAGGATATGTCCTACTCGGGGATTATTACCCCTAGGGCATTAGCAGAGTCCTAATGGGGATTATATACCCCAGGACAACAATCTAAGGCCATGTAATAATGAGTCGTTGGGACGATGTTTGACCACAATTTTAGACAATCGGAGTACTTCACCCCAAACCCCTTCTCCCACAAAACTTTGTCTGTGTGCCATTAGTATTTGCTTGATTGTTCGGCCTTTCCTTTTAAAGAACCGCTTGAATCATTAACTTGAAATTAAATTCTTCGTCGATCTTATAGTCTGTTTTTCAGTTTATATTATCGTGAAGTTTCTTCGTTGTCGGCACTGAAGAAAAACAACGAAATTTAAAGGTTTTATAGCTCAATAACAGAAACAAATACAAGAAATTAACGTCTTAAGCCTTATTAAGTACTTCTTGTGTCCTTACATTCGTTTAAATTTTCTTAAAATAACTCTTTTTGTCTGTTATCAAGCTACGAAAGCTATGAACTTCAGATGGTAGTGGTCACGTCATCATACAACTGTCACGCAAAATCCGGCCCAATGGCCACCCAGTTGTATGTAGAGATCAGTGCTCCGACAGGGTCTGAACCTTCTAATGAGCGGTTAGAAGGTTGCGGGTTCGATTTCTGTTTGGGGTTCACAAACATTTTCGGAATATTTTAGCTTGACGAACGTCCACCAAACATCTGTTTAAATCCTATCATAGGTTTTATTATCTTCTTAAAGTGACTATGAAACGAAAATTAAGTTTGTCTTATTTGAAAGAATACTTAAAATGATAGAGTAACATCTTTTGAAGTTTTTTGTTTCCTTGCTTCGTTCTTGAGATATTTTACTTTGTTTGATATGCAAATTAAATATTTTGACGTTACATGTACATAATGAGTTATGAAAAAAGTTATATATCTTTGCTATTATCAAACCAAATTAATTCGAAGGAAGCATGTGGGTGTGTACCCTGCAAGTCAGAGCCCCTTTCCCCTTTCCGCAAGCTTCGGGGGAAAGTGGGCTCTGCCAACGCACTCGATCTTCGCCCCAAGTTTGGGGCGAGTCAGTCAGGTTTTATAGTCCGTTTCAGCTTTTGAAATCCGATACGTAATTGAAATGAACATTCCGAACTACGTTGCAATGTTCCGAACTACGTTGCGAGGTAGATACAAGTTTAAGTCGGCAATTTGTTTCTGCTTAACCAAGTTTCTATTACTATATTCTATACAACAAATAATCTTCTTCTCCGTGATTTTACCAAAGGAATTCAATTCAAAGCTTATTAAATTCGAACTTCACGACGAACTTCACAACGAACTTCGCGAACTTCCGTACCAAGTTCCCAACCTTCCAACGAATGTTGACAAACGAATTTCAAAAGCAAGCTGAAACTGACTATAAACTGGTCAAACAAGTTCTAGTTTATGAAGACGCGTAAGCAGGAAAATAGCAAGTTAGAGCCTGGGTCCAAAATAGTATCTTGGCAACCGTTTACGCATTCTCAAAAAGAAATATCAAGTTTGTTGGCAGAGCCCACTTTCCCCCGAAGCCAGGGTAGTGGGTGTGTTTCGCCCTGAACACTAAACATATAGATTTTCAAGTGATTATGTTTGACAACTATAGCAAAGATATATAACTTTTTTCGATAACTCATTATGCACATGTGACGTCAAAATATTATTTGCATATCAAACAAACCAAAATATCTCAAGAACGAAGCAAGGAAACGCAAAACTGCAAAAGATGTTACTTTATTATGTTAAGTATTCTTTCAAATAAAACAAACATAATTTTCGTTTCGTAGGCACTTTATTAATTGACTTATTTCGATCTACAAAACGTTGTGACCTTTTGTCCAATTTATGATGTCTTCTTTGTTGATAGGAGTAAACCAGTGTAGTCCTAACCCATGCAAAAATGGCGCTGTCTGTATTGAAAAGGGGTCCAAGTATGAATGCACGTGTCCATTAGGGTATAAGGGAGTGACTTGTGAAGGTAAGGAACAACTATCAACATCTTAAGCCTGGCAAACACTAGGCTTCCGAAACCAAAGTTTCCAGTGTATGTTGAAAAGTTTCACTGACTAGAGCACTGTTTTATATTGTGGAACAAATTTTAGAAAATTTTCTGAAATTCTTTTTTGGAAACTTGTTTCAGTGTATGCCGGCCTTTAAAATAATATTCTATATGATGTTTTGTATGGTTGGATTAATATCAAAGTTAGATAAAATTTGTAAGTATGAAGAAGAAAAAAAAAGATTTTCCTATACTGTCAAAGTCAACTGAAAAATCTTGAGTCTAGCGGAATTTGGAATTCACACCTTTTAGGCGAGGAAGCCCACTACACAATAGTTGTGACTCCAGATTATAATAGGCTGATACCCAAATTGTGGGGTCAATGGCATACTACATAGAGGGGGGTGGGACAGACTTAAGTCTGTCAATGTAAGGACCAACCTCTCCCCCTCTATGTAGCAGGCCACTGACCCCACAATTTATGAGTACGACTGACCTAGCAATGTTCTATGAGTATCAGTCTATTATAATCTGGAGTCAAAACTATTGTGTAGTGGAGGTGCTACGTCGACTATTTGTGGGATTCGGATCTGCCGTTTTATCTGTTGAGCTATTAAGCCCACGGGATTGAAGGAGAGTTCTATACATGTAAAGTGAACGAGACAACTTAGCAACACTTATATGTGTGAAGATGTGACGTGTTTCAACTGTAGAGATGGAATTAATGAGTGGTAACCGTTCTCTCTCCCTCTCCTTTATTCATTGTATCTCAAATTTTCGTTTTTAGAGCGTAGCAATTGCTTTTCTAATCCATGTTTGAATAGTGGGACTTGCATCGAGCAACCAGGCGGCTACAAATGCAACTGTAAATATCATTATAATGGGATCAACTGTCAAGGTATGGTTTTCACTTGAGCATAAACATAAGGCCATAACAAAGACGAAACAAAAGAATGGAATTCTTGTGGGAGCCAAGCATGAAGTGACAGTACTATTTCATTTTATTTCATTTCATTGCATCTCATTTCATTTCATTTCATTGCATCTCATTTCATTTCATCTCATCTCATCTCATCTAATCCCATCTTATCCCATCCCATCCCATCCCATCCCATCCCACCTCATCTTATCTCATCCCATCCCATCCCATCCCATCTCACCTCATCTCATCTCTTTATTTCATCCCATTTCATTTCATCTCATTCCATCTCATCTCATTTCATTTCATTTCATTTCATCCCATCTCATCCCATCCCATCCCATCTCATCTCATCTTCTCATCTCATCTCATCCCATCTCATCTCATCTCATCCCATCTCATCCCATCTCATCCCATCTCATTTTATTTCATTTCATCTCATTCCATCTCATTTCATTTCATCTCATCCCATCTCATCTCATCTCATCTTATTTCATTTCATGTCATCTCATCTCATCTCATCTCATCTCATCCCATCTCATCTCATTTCATCCCATCTCATCCCATCTCATTTTATTTCATCCCATCTCATTTCATTAATCTCGTTCCATCTCATTTTCTGTCATTTCATCCCATCTCATCCCATTCCATCCCATCTCATCCCATCTCATTTTATTTCGTCCCATCTCATTTCATTTCATCTCGTTCCATCTTATTTTATCTCATTTTATCTCATCTCATCCCACCTCATGTCATCTCATCCCATCTCATCATCTCATTTCGTCTCATTTCATTACATCCCATCTCATCAACGTTTTTGATAATATATCGAGTATCGAATCTACACTTACATCAAGTTTGTTTTTTAGATCATGTGTGTCACCCGAGTCCATGTCAAAATTCTGGAACTTGTATTGAAGAACGCGGCACATTTAGATGTGTGTGCGCCATAGGATACCACGGAACCAACTGCGAGTGTAAGTTGGTGTTTTTTCCTCATAGATAAAACTGTTACTGTTTTCCCCCTTACATTATTGTTACGTTTTGTACAGTAATATTACTGATTACTTTTATTTCTATTGATGTCACAGGGAGATTTCGTCTCTACATTCCCCGAACAGCATGCTTTCTTTTACTATTTTTTCTCAAAAGAGGGAAAAATGAACGCCTTATTTCTAAAAATTTTTTTTTCCTCATCGACATGCATGAACGAAGGTCAAAAGAGAGTCTCGCACAAGGCGACCCATTAACTTAATCCTTTCACTCGCATTGTTGTTGTGGAACAACTTTATCTTTTTACTTTATCTAATGCCAGATCATTTTACTCGTGAAGAGGAGCGACGTCTTGGAAAGCCATGCGTGAAAGGGTTATTTAACAATTATTCACCGAAGTGGAGGTGAATAGTGCTGGATTTTTATACAAGACACAGCCGCTAGCAACTTGGGCACTTGGCGACGGCGTACTCGATATTTGTCGACAAAACAGTTTTTACAACTTTTGAATATATTAATGGCTAGAAAATTGTAAAGAAACATACCTGTGGACACTCTTCTACCTATAATTTTGTTGACTTTTCTCGTTATTCTACTACATGAGTCTTGTTTATCAACAAAATCTCCTGCTTCGGTAAACATAAAGCAAAATTGTCCACCATTTTGTTTTGCCCGCAGGTGAATAGTGCAGGATATCCCGAGCTAGAGGAACCAATCAGATTGCGTGAAAAGCACTATTCACCTGCGAGGTATATGCTAACAACAAATATTGGAAACATTGTTAGATGTCATGATTAAAATCACTACCCACCAGCTCGACTAGCTCTCACAACGTCCACGTTAAGGCTGTTTTCCACTAGGCGATATTTTTCGAGCGAAGCGACTTTTTTCTTTTGTCATGGCTAATTAGTTCCACCCGAGAGCTTACGAGACAAAAGAAAATGTCGCTTCGCGCGACATTTTTCGACTAGTGGAAAACCGCCTTTACGAACTGGACTTTTTCTTTGTTTTAAAGTGCATATAACCCCAAATTTTTTATCATCTAAATACGTTCTACCTTTGGCAAATAGTTGAACAACGAAGTATTTTTAGAATGGAGCAACCTTTATTGCTTTAATAGAGATTTTTGTTTTCAAAATGGTAATGAGATGACGCCAAAGTAGTCATCATTATCTGTACAATATTTATTTGCAAGAGTGACATGACCCAATTCTTCCATTAATGGTGTGTTTGAACAACATGTTTCATATTGTATGAGTTTTTCCACAAAAATTCTCAAATAGTTTATCTCGCCAAAAAGAGAAAGAAAGCCAAATGCCTACATAGACGTCATCTCATTACCATACTAGAAATGCGAATCGCCAAAAAACATTGAAGAATAGCTCCAATCAAAAAAATATTTCAATGAACAACTGTTTGCTCTATGTAGAACGTATTCAGATGATAAAAAATTGGGTTTATATGAACTCTAAGCTCTCGTAAGCGACCAGCTGTAGTTACAACCATCTTTCTTCATCCCCGAGAGGTGATCGCTTGCGAAAGCTTCAACTGTATTCCTCATGTTACGGTATTATTTTTAATTAATTCATTTTTTCTGTGATTTTGACTAACTTTAGATGAAACACCTTGTATATCTCACCCATGTCTGAATGGTGGTACTTGTATCGACACCACGGCTGTTCATTACCATCACCTTGATGCCAGTATGGTGTCACCTTCAGAAATGTACACGAATGGTTATTACTGTAAATGCGCGCCTGGATACACCAGCACGCACTGCGAAGGTAAGGTTTACTACTAGAGAAGTCACAGACGTTATAAATAAAACGAGATACGGGATTGGGATCAAAATTTAATACAATAAGGAGCGACAACAAAATAACAACAAGAAAAACAACAGCAGCAACAACAACAACAGCAACAACAACAACAACAACAACAACAACAACATCAACAGCAACATTACTACCACCACAAACGACAACTACAACACTACCACCACCACCACCGCCACCACCACCAACAACAACAACAACAACAACAACAACAACAACAACAACAACAACAACAACAACAACAACAACAACAACAACAACAACAACAACACTATCACCACCACCACCACCACCACCACCAACAACAACAACAACACTACCAGCAACAACACCACCACCAACAACAACAGCAACATCACTACCACCACCAACGACAATAACAACACTACCAACAACAAAAACAACAACAACAACACTAACAACAACAACAACAACAACAACAACAACAACAACAACAGCGGCAGCAACAGCACTTTTTTACCATGAGAGATATTAACTTTATTTACTTTCTCTGATTTAGACGATTCTTGCAGTCATTGTCATTACTACGCTGACTGTTTTGGTGCCAAGTGCAAATGCAAAGAGGGTTACCATGGTGATGGCAAAAGTTGTCACAGTAAGTAGAAATGAACTTGTTAAACATGGATTTCTTTTGTTTTTTCTTTATGAATTATTAATTAACCCCACTATTATTGGGTTGGTCGCTACTTTTAGGGATATGTTATAAAAGCGTATTTGAGCTCGTTACTGTTATAAATCTGTTAATCTATAAATCTATAAATGGTGATATTTCTTGATTACAGAAAATGTCTGTCATCCAAACCCTTGCAAGAATTCTGGCAAATGTGTCGAAGCTGGCGATAGTTTTGATTGTGACTGTCCCGCTGGGTACACTGGTCCGTTTTGCCAAGGTAAAGTTGAAACAAATCGAAGTTCTCTAAATTATTTGCTTTTAATTTCTATCAGAGGATAAATGTCTTGACCCATACTTTATTTGTTAGTAAGAAATGTTTCATGGTTTGGCGTGCTCCATCGAGTTATGCATGCACGCGGGAAGTTCGGACAGCACGAAAAAAGCGTAAGAGTTGATCGAGGTGATAGCCGATCTAGATTTCTGAGTGCTCTCCAACTTCCCAAGTGCATCCATAACTCAATGGAGCACGCCACAGACATGAATCAGACACAAAACAACGGAAAACAATATTTATCTCGCTGATTAAAAATATAGTATCAATCAACTAGTGGTCTATTACAAATCCGGCTTTCTGATTGGCTGGGCTACTAGTGGTCTATTGGTGATAGACCATAGTAGCGTTATCCAATGATGAACCTTCTTATACCTGGAATACTCCGATTCTGACCAATCAGAAGCCACGGCATATTCACGCTGCGAGAAAAACCTGGGAACTAGGCCAAACATGGCGTCCGCTAAAATTTATATACGAGTGATGAAATCATGAAAACATTGGCCCGAAGCTGAAAGTAATGGAAAATTGTCCAGTTTGACATTTTCGAATAAGAAAATGAATTCGCCTATGTTTATGGAGTATATCAACACCAAATTTAAAGCAAAGTAATTACAATATCGTTTTTTGTGAGCGATTGTTTATCATGTACCATCGAACTACTCTACATTTTGAATGGGGAGACTACTGCAAACAAAAAGGCAAAACTATCTGAAAATTATTATTTACGACTTATTATTATCTGACTTATTTACGTTAAAGAAAAGTTGTTTATGGTTGATACTAAAACAATTAGACAACTTGCCCTTGTTTTCCACGAGAAGATAGTCACCTCGGCGAAAACTCGGTCTCGTTGTCTAATTGTTAAATGGAGCATGCACAGTAGCCAATCAGAAACGCTGTTGTATTACATCTATGTTATAAATACATTTACACGATAACATGACTTCTGTGCGTTTTTTCATTGGTTGTTGCCCATGATCTATTAAAGGACAGGTGCACAATTACATTACTAACGCGGTCTGATTTCTGTAAACCAATCACGGATCTCATTGCAATATTATGAGCCATTGCATGACGTTGCCTGATTTGTATAGATCATGAATCACTTCAGCTGATACATTTCATCGTTTTCAACGCCCCAAAAATTCCCCAGAGAAAGTTATGGAGTGATATACTGAAGTTGATCAACTGACAATCCATATGCAGCGCTTTGAAGTTGGCTAGTGCCTCTGGATCAATTGAGATTTCTAGTCCATTCGAGTAACTCTGTTGTAGAAAACAAATAGATTTCATTTTTCCTTTGTCTGTTCAGTTACAGATGTACGGAGAATCTCACAACGTGGTAAGAACATCAGTATAGCTGAACAGACAACGGGGAAATGGAATTTATTGATTAGAAATAAATAATTGCGAGGTTATTTTACTCTTTAACTCAAAAATGAGTATTTTTCTCTGTATACCATCTAGTGAGGCAGTACTGTCAACCAAATCCTTGCAGAAATGATGGCGTGTGCATCCCGGCTGCACAGGCATACACATGTTCATGTAAAAGAGGATTCAAAGGCGATGATTGCTCAGGTGAATAATTTTGGTTTGTAATTACATGATTTTTAGTGCAAAGTTTCACAGAAACTTTGCAGTATTGTGATCCGTGATTGTGATTGTGATGAGTGACTTTAATATGGTGTGGCATGTTGACGATGTTGTGAAAGGTTCGTGTCTGTTATATTTTACACGAGTGGCCGGCGCTTCAGTAACAAATTCTGTATACTGGAGATTGTAGACTGTCTTCGCATTTTGATTTGGCGTTCAACAAGCAACTGTACGAAGAACCCTGGCCATATATAAACATGAATGTTTAAGTTCTACATGTATCTGTACCTGCGTGAACGTAGCGCGTGATTGGGCAGACGATTCGCAAGGCTACATAACGTGAAGCTAGTAACATAATCATCAGGCGATCGTAATTTGTGAAGGCAACAAAAACTTTTACTTATCCTTACATCCACTTGGCAAATTTTAGTCAATTTTGATCTGGATTGACTGGACGTCACACAATACGTATTAGTATCGAAATTCTTGTGATGCGCCAAGCTTTTTATGCCAAAATTTCGAGATGTATAAAAAGACCTTGATGGTATTAAACAGATCGGAAAACAATAGTGAAGGACACAAAAGACGTCAGTATTCATCTTTGTCGGAATTTACAATTTTTTTTTGGTTCTTGAAGAGAAAATGACTCTTTAAGAATCCTTCGAGATTCTATTTTGGGTTGTTTTGTCTGAGTATACAGGCATTTCAATTTTGTGAAGCGCTGTTGATCAGCAAATGTAAATAGCGCTATATAAGTAATAAAATTATTATTATTATGTTTGGCTTGTATTAAATTAACTTGGGCTTTGCTCAAGAAAATGGGCTGGCAGGTTGCGGGGCTGGCAGCTCTGTCCGTGTGTTATTATCTTTGACTAGAAACTTTGCACTATCCTTGGGATCTAGTTATATTTTTTATAACTTTATTGCCTATATCAACTGGTGGTCAAACTGGGCGAAATGCCCCAACTAGTGAACATGACTACCATGATGTAGGTGTTGATTTTACGGAGAGAGGGAAACCGGAGAACCCGGTGAAAAGCCCTCGAAGTACTGGAGAGAGTAACCTTTATAGTTTTCAATTCTACTTTGTAACCACGCTATAGGCTCCGGTGGTTTCAGACTAGTTCCTAGTCCTCTTTTCTGTCGAACTTATTTTGGTGACGTCACAGAATAGGGATCGAGCGAGAGGACTAGCGGAAAATTATTCATCTTGATATTCTTTAATCTTTATGAACCAGGGCACTTAAACAAACTTCTTGAGAGCAGACAGCAAACGAGGAGGTTTCTTTATTTTACATTACGGGTTGTTACATGCGATGGTATTGCTTTATTATATATGAAAGTAGTGTGTTGCGTAGGAAGTGATTGTCTTGAAATACATTTATACAAATCGAAATATGCTACTTTCACGTTTCGGCAGTACGCCAACCTTGCTATATGATGTTATAAAGAATTGTGCAGACTGAGGTGAGTGTTATCTGCCGTGGTTTTCCGCCGAACGGCCGTCTGGTAGTTTTGGGGCCAGATTTGCGGCCTAGCTAAACATTTTCTTCCGCCGCTCGACGTTAAAAAGAGGGGCCTGGGAACCAGTTTCTATAGGCAATTGGAACGTTTTCTATAGGTACTAATTCCGTGAGGGATTGGACCATAGAGATCATATAAATACTAGAGGGGGTATTGTCGGGAAAATTTGGTAACCACAATGACAGCCGCCATTACCTATAATATTTCAGTTAATTAATTGGTTGGCAAATGTACTAGACCCAGTTCTTTGCCAACCAACCCGCCTAATGTTTGCCTCCAAAAATATCCAAGATGGCGGCGTTCAATTGGTTACCTGCGGTTGACTGAAATTAAGATAGGATGCTCCCTCTAGTATTTATATGATCTCTGGATTGGACATGGTTTAATGATACTCTGGCTTAAAAGAACGTAACTTTAAAAGTTACTGTTTATGCCGACTCAACATTTCGACACTACTGTTTAGTGTCTTTATTAGTGGTGGTCGTTGTATTATGAAACGTCGAAATCTCGAAACGTTGGATCATGAACAATAACTTTTTAAATTACGTTCACAAAACTTTGAAGTCAGCGTAGGGTTAACTAATTCGGATTCTTCACCTGGCTGCTTTGGGAATATATTTGTTATTAATACTTATAATTTCACATGTCTAATTTTGCAAAACTTCCAGGTCAACCAGGTTCTGTAGGTTTTATTTTTATTTCGACATAGTAAAGTTATTTTGTGTGGGTTTTTAAAGTATCGTCTATATATTATATGTTGTTTTTTTAGAGGGTGACGTTTGTAATCCTAATCCATGTCGAAATGGAGGCACATGCCGAGAAGGTGGCGAAGTGGCTATTTGTGCTTGTCCAGTGCAGTTTGAGGGGAAAATTTGCGAAGGTGCAGTATCTATTTATATCTCTTTCTTCCGCAGAGATTCTTTTGGAGATCGTCGGAGATGTGTCAGAAAACGTTTCGCCTGCACTACTATGTGTCCAGCAGACAACTCTGGAAGATCTCCAAAATAACCTCTGCGGAGAAGAGATATCCATTATTACGCGAGAGCAAAAACGTAGAGTGCTGTTAAAGTGTCTATAAAATGAAACATTCGTTGGCATTTTTGTTGTTTTATTGTACAGAGGAGCATGGCAGGAGCACTTACTGAAAATTTCAAGAGCATCTGATGCGTTATTTCGCGCTATTAACTCTCAAAGTTTGCCGTGGCTATGTAGTTCGTTCTTGGAGAAAAATTGGGCTTTCGGAAACAATGCTTATGACGTACGCAGATAGACAACTATGCATAAGAACAATAGATTTCGCTATTAATGATCCATCTGCATACGTCATAAGGCATTGTTACCAAGAAGCCCAAATTTCGCCAAAACAAACTATCCATGGCAAATTTTGAGAGTTGATAGCGCGAAAACTACGCATCAGATTCTCGTGAAATTTTCAGTGAGTGCTCCTGTCATGCTCCTCTGTACAATAAAACAACAAAAATGCCAACGAATTTTTTCACTTCATAGACACTTTAAGCAACGAAATACTGACGTGGAAGCACGGATAGCGAGTGCGCTTAGCGTGCTGCTTCTCACTTTTGCGGACTATATTTTAGCTCGGTTAGAGACTGGCCTTGTGTCTGAGTTTGGGACGTAATATACAAAGTGGTACTAAAACATTAAATTAGGTTTGGGGTGGGGCGGAGCCATTCAGTATTTCGTTGCTTAAAATCTTGCAAACTTACTACCTAATTTCCGCTTTTCTGTATTCTATAGAGCCATTTATACGAATACGAGAGCCGATAGGACGCGGCTTGCATAAAACGCGATATAACCCATTTGGCCATTTATACGGCGTTTTTGAAGAAGCCGTGGATTGTGTAATTCACGAACATTTAAGAAATTGTTCACGATAATTACGTCACGCTGCATGAAAACGAGGCTCCCAGGCCAAAGTTTCACAATTTTGATTATTAGTAATCCCGCCATATTTGTTTATGGAAGAAGATGGCTAATAACGTCCAAACTATATATGGTAGAAACACATCGTGTACGTATGTTGTTAGGCATTTCGTAAGCTTTCATTTGATGTATATTTTAAGTTTCTGTGACGTGTGTAAATTTTTAAAATGTCCAAAATGTTCGCACCATTGCTCGTCAAATAATAATAATGAAGTCCCACAAGTGTTGTAGAATTTCGGATATTGTTTTTAGAATACATAACGCACAACTTTGAAACACATATCAAACAGAAGATACTGTAAAATGCTATTTGTGGTACAACTTTCAAGTTTCTAGTTTAAGAGAAAGTATTTTAAAACTGATGGGAAAACGTACTATTATCTTGGTCTGAGTTGTAAACAAAACAAACTTAACAATTCATCCATCAGACCAAGATAATAATAATTTTTCTCATTTTTAAAATACTTCCCCTTAAGCTAGAAACTTGAAAGTTCTACCACAAATAGCATTTTACAGTATCTTCTGTTTGATATACATTTCAAAGTTGTATGTTAAATATTTTAAAAACGATATTCGAAATTCTACAACAGTTGTGAGAAATCCATATCATATTTATTACTTGACGAGCAATGGTGCGAACATTTTGGACATTTTAAAAAGTTGCACAGAACACAGAAACGTAAAATATACATCAAATGAAAGCTTATGAAATGCCTAACAACATACGTGCACGATGTATTTCTACCATATATAGTTTGGACGTTATTAGCCATCTTCTTCCATAGACAGATATGACGGGATTACTATGATAATCAAAATTGTGAAACTTTGGCCTGGGAGCCTCGTTTTCATGAAGCGTGACGTAATTATCGAAAAGGTCTATTATGAATACACGCGGGAATTTCAGAGAGCTCGAAAAAAAGTGTAAGAGATGGTCGAGGCGTAGCCGAGATTTTTGAGTGCTCTCCAACTTCCCAAGTGCATCCATAACTCAATGGAGCGCGCCAAACCATGAACTATTTAATCTTTTATTAAAGAAATACCAAATGGTATTCCGTGTTTGGATACTCTGATCCAAACACGCGGGAAATTGCGAGACTGGAGAAAAGCGTAACAAAACACGAGCCGTAGGCGAGTGTTTTTAGCTTTTCGAAAGTCGAGCAATTTCCCAAGTGTTTGGATAAAAGTCTCCAAACACGGAAAAAACCATTTGGTATTTCTTTTATAAAATAATCACAAGTGAATATGATATACTATCCGACATTTTCAAAAAATTGTTTTGGCGGGAATTTTCCGTGTTTGGATACTCTGATCCAAACACGGCAATTGACCAATCAGGGCTCGCGTAGTATACATGTTATTTTATAAAACAGAATCAGACACAAAACAACGGAAAACAATATTTATTTCGCTGATTAAAAATGAGTTTCTCATTACGTTTGAAATTACCGTGCTCCATCGAGTTATGGAGCACACGGTAGCCAATCAGAAATGCCATTATTTTATTCATGTTTTCGCCACTAATAAAAACGATAATCTCACTTATGTGATTATTTATGATAACCTCACATGTGTCGGTTATCAACGGGACGCATTAAGGAGTATACTGCTCTATTTTTGTGGGAAAATAGGACTATTTTCTTATATAATAAACAGAACAATACATGAATGCTTAGAAATATGAAATTTATTTCTCGTGTTGACCAAGATATCTCAACTCGTTCACTTTGCTCACTCGTGAGATGTCCTAGTCAACACTCGAAATAAATGTCATATTTCCGCACATGCATGTATTATGTACTGTTTAACAAACGAGCAGGAGTGTTTTGTCAGATATAAAAACACGAGGCGAAGCCGAGTGTTTTTATATCTGATAAAACACGAACTGTGAGTTTATTGAACAGCTTCAAAAACGAACCACTTGGTAAGTTCTTAGACCTTATTCAAAAATGGCCGCCGAATTAGAATTCTTTTATGTGCATATAAATTTGCCCTTATGACCTCGTTTTCATAAGGGCTAATTTATATGTATATAAAAGAACTTTAATTCGGCGGTCATTTTTGAATAAGGTTTATTGGCGTAGTAATTACTTTGAAAAATAACCTTGTCTAAGCTGAGTAAATCAGAGCTAAAGTTTATGCAAATCAGGAGGTATCTTTATCACATATAAAGACGCTGATTAAACTTTAATTTCTTTTGAATTTTCCTCATGAGTTATTAATGAGTTTCTGAATCTCTATGTATTACCATAGATCATGGAAGGGGAACTGGATAGGAAACTTACGAAACCGGAAGCAATGTTTGCACAACTTGCTATGATAATTATACACTTATAAGGGGCTAATGCACCTAACGGGTCGTCCCACATGGTTAACATCAGACACTGCTGAACCTAAGTGATATTACACTGTAGCAATCGAGGTACCAGGCGGGAATCGTAATCTTGTTATAAAAATTATTGCCCAGCAAATAATTCGTAACAAAGCCATAATAAAATCAAAAGTCGTAAGTAAGCATGATAAAAAATTTTTTAATAAAGAAACCAGCGACATCATCAGAGTGATAAATATTTACAAAAATGTCTCAGCTTTATACCTACGCAATTACAAAAATAGATGTGATAGGAGAATAATAGATGAGGGAGACCTCAGAAGTGAGGAGTCACCCGCGAAGGTGAGAAGTCAGAATAACATTAAAGGAAAGGATCTAATATTAGCATTAAGTGATGGATTTATTTTTGATATGAGTAAACTTTCTGGTAATTCAGAATTTAATGTCCTTCTCCGAGAAAGTTTACTCATATCAAAAATAAATCCATCACTTAATGCTAATATTAGATCCTTTCCTTTAATGTTATTCTGACTTCTCACCTTCGCGGGTGACTCTTCACTTCTGAGGTCTCCCTCATCTATTATTCTCCTATCACATCTATTTTTGTAATTGCGTAGGTATAAAGCTGAGACATTTTTGTAAATATTTATCACTCTGATGATGTCGCTGGTTAGTGACGAAACGTTAGTTCTTTATTAAAAAATTTTTTATCATGCTTACTTACGACTTTTGATTTTATTATGGCTTTGTTACGAATTATTTGCTGGGCAATAATTTTTATAACAAGAATGATATTACACTATTGTTTAATTTCAGCAATAGCTGCATTAGCCGCTTATAAGTGTATAATTACCATAGCAGGTTGTGCAAACATCGTTTTAAGTTTCCTATCCAGTTCCCCTTCCATTATCTATGGTATTACATCTATATTATAAAAGTCTGTACCTTTTGTACTAGTGTTTCCCGTCTTATGTAAGGCGTGTCCTATGTTAGGCGCATCTTGTCAGCTCTCTCGCGTATAAACGGCCCTATTATTACGTTTATTAACTTGGTGAAAAATTATCACCGTTTGACAACACTATAGCTGATGATTTGCCTGTGCTATTCAACCACTCTTTTAGTTTTTAAATTAACTTTTATGGATTTTAAAATTCGTTTTTTGAGGACTTTTTTACGTCGCACAGCTCCTTATACAACCATTGTTTCACTTCAGAGGAATTACCTCTATCAGAACAACGTACTCTTAACCAAGCTTCCAGCAGTACGAAGCTGGGAGGCCTCGAAGGAGAATTTTTTGCTGCTAGATCGACTTTGTCATTAACATAGTTATGTTTCTTTTTTGTAGTTGACAAATGCTCTAAATGTGCTGAGCATGCGCATTGTGAAAATGGTCGTTGTACTTGTGACGATGGCTACGTAGAAACCGTCGACAAAAGATGCGATGTGGAACCAGGGGGAGGTTAGTAATCAGATAATTTAACACTTTGAAGCCTGAAGACGAGTCTTTAATATTCTATTCTGGCTACCGCCAGAGTATTTTATTCTGGCTAACGCCAGACGGTTTTATTCTTCAGCACAGGGAGAGGTCCAGGCCTCAAAGTGTTAAAACCTATCACTTTGAAGCCTGAAGACGAGTCTTTAGTATTTTAGCACAGGGAGAGGTCCGGGCCTCAAAGTGTTTCTGAAAATTGATCGTCTAGATTAGTGTACAGTGTTGAGAATGACTATTAGTTGTCGTGTTGTGGAGTAGGACATCTTGTTTGCCTATAGTCCTCTTTTACAGTCATCGCGGAAACTGGGTCGCAACTCGCTGCGGGTACTTGCATCTAATAAAAAAACTCACATTGTTATTTTTTGGTTGTGAGTTCTTTTTAATTAGTTAAAAGTACTCGCAACTCACTGCAAGCCTGTTTCTGCATCGACGACTGCAAAAGAGGCCAGCTAGGACTGTCATTCTCAGAGGTCAAGCAAAGAGTATCTGTTGCTAACTTTGTGTTTATTTAGAGTTTTTGCACGCTATAGAAATCTTAGAAAGTCTTAGCAAATTATTTTTGTCCTCGAAAACTACTGGATAAGTCCTGAAATTTTAAGTTGTGTTGTGTTGTGTTGTGTTGTGTTGTGTTGTGTTGTGTTGTGTTGTGTTGTGTTGTGTTGTGTCGTGTCGTGTCGTGTCGTGTCGTGTCGTGTCGTGTCGTGTCGTGTCGTGTCGTGTCGTGTCGTGTCGTGTCGTGTCGCGTCGTGTCGTATCGTGTCATGTCGTGTCGTGTTGCGGTGTGGTATTGCGGTGTGTTGAATGTGTTTTGATGTGTCGTTTAGAGTGGAGTGGAGTGGAGTGGAGTGAAGTATTGTCATACACCTAAACGCCATTAACGAACTGAATTTGTGTTACCTCACTCAATCGCCTGAAGATCGTCTCGACAAACGAGGCGTGAAACTCGGAGTAGCGATGTTTCAGTTTTAAGATATTTATTTAAAAATTTATATATATATATATATATATATATATATATATATATATATATATATATATATATATATATATATATTGAGCGCTCTACAGGATGCGCCATTGCTGCTTACGCATTGTGCGCACGCTCACTGCTTGCAGTTTGAGCGCTCTGGCATGGTTTTGATGTCCCACAATTTGTGAGGCACCAAAGGTGACTGTAAATAGCAGTTACCTTCATCCTGCTCATCAGCGCTACACTGATGAGGCCTGAAAGGCCGAAACGGTATCGTCTGTAGTTATATATATATATATATATATATATATATATATATATATATATATATATATATATATATATATATACTAATTTCTCCAATTAAGTATATAAAGCCTAAAAATTATCCAAACTTTTCTTTTATAGCTGCTGATCCATGTACGCCAAATCCTTGCAAAAACGGAGGAGTTTGTCGTTCTTCAGGAAAAGTTCCAGTTTGTCAGTGTGCTGAGGGATTTGATGGAAGGTTATGCGAACAAGGTGATTAATATATGATAATAACAATGTAGCGAAATTCCTCGATGCAGCGTTTTTCTTTATTTTTATTCTAATCCACTTTTAACTCCTTGGTGACTGGGAGCTCTCTCCTTGACAACTAAAACCGTCTGACGTTAGCCAGAGTAAAATACAAAAGTAATATTGGGCATTTCACTCGATTATATAGCATGTTCTAGGCATTTTTGGTGAAGGAAAATTCGAGTGTATAGAATATATACATTTTAAGACCAAACTGGGACCAGTTGCGAAAAATGCAACTACATAGGCCTTCCGGCTGGAATTGAACCCACGACCTTGCGATTCTAGTGCAATGCTCTGACCACTGAGCCACGGAGGCCGTTGCAAGGAGCTTGATCGCGAGTTCTGTATACATTAAGGTTTTAAAATATATATATTCTATACACTTGAATTTTCCTTCACCAGAAATCCCTACAACATGCTATGTAATCGAGTGAAATGCCCAATATTACTTCTAATAAACCCAATTCTCTCCTGGCATTACCACCTTAATGTATACAGAACTCGCGATCAAGCTCTCGGCAACGGCTTCCGTGGCTCAGTGGTCAGAGCATTGCACTAGAATCGCAAGGTCGTGGGTTCAATTCCTGCCGGAAGGCCTGTGTATAGTTGCATTTTTCGCAACTGGTCCCGGTTTGGTCTTAAAATGTATATATTCTATTATACACTCGCATTTTCCTTCACCAAAAATCCCTAAAATACAAAAAGTCTGCTTCAGTTCAGTCAGGAAGGAGTTTAACTAAAATTAATTTCGTTTACTTGTATTTTCCTAGAGGATACGAACTCCATTGGAGCAGCTGACCCTTGTAATCCTAACCCGTGCAAGAACGGTGGAGTTTGCCGTTTAGTCAACAAAAAAGCAACTTGTCAATGCATCGCAGGATTTTCAGGAGATTACTGTCAAAGTAAACTTTTTCTGATTTAGTATACATCTTTTTCGCGTTGCCTGCCATTTTATGTATTCTATGCGGTGCATCAAAATTAGCCTTCCTAGTCTCGTTAGGAAACAAGGACTCTTTTGAATTGACCGTACCGAAAAAATAGCGTTTTGTACATTTAACCACAATCCTTTGCGCACATTAAATATTGTTTCTTGCAGAATAATCGGAAGATAGGGTTTTAAAAGGGTAAACTTTGGTAGGAATGAAGTTCTTGCTTATTTAATCCATTTGAGTATGATAAACAATGTTTAGTTGTTATCTGAGCTGATTTGAGGTTGCAAAGCATTGTGGTTAAATGTATCGCCGCCATCTTTTTCGGTACCGTCAATTACAGACACACAAACAGAGAGACGACTACCAAGATGCGTATAAAGAATATTTAAATTGGTCGCCATTATGAAAGAGGTCCATTGAAGCCGTTAAAGCTAGATGATCGTATTTTGGCGGCGATCACCAACGAGATAGCGACGATCACGGGCTAAACTGCGACGATTAACGACGAGACGGTGATGATCACCGACGAGGCAGCGACGATTACTGACGAGACGGCGACGATCACCAACGAAACTGTGACGATTACCGACGAGACCGCGACGATTACCGACGAGACGGCGACGATCACCGACGAGATGGCGACGATTACTGACGAGGCGGCGACGAGCACCGATGACAGTTTTAAAGCGCTTGTCTTTTTGTTGGTTTTTCTTTTTTTTTTGCTTGTTAGAGTCACCTATCTAACTGGACTGTGGGTTTCTTTTATCAATGACTAAAAGTTATTGTTGTTGTTGTTGTTGTTTTATTTAGCTCGAGCTCTTGCCCCGAAGTCCCAATGTCATCCTAATCCATGTCAAAATAGCGGCACGTGTCGGGAAAACGGACCTGGTTTTGATTGCATTTGTTCCACAGGGTTCAAAGGCCCTCACTGTGAAAGTAGGTTCTAGGTTAAGTGATGAATGGAGGTTGCGTGTAAGTTACTCCATATTTGTAGCCTGTGCACAGCCTGTAATTCAGTCTGAAAACTCACAGGATAGCTTGTTGACCTCCCGCGGAGTTTCTCAGATCTGAGAAGTAGTTTTTGATTGTCCAAATCACAATTAAGCCCTGTCTTATTCCAGTTACAATTGGTTCTCTAGGAATTCTCGTGAGATCAAATAATCCAATCAAATAAATAATTGTATATCATTAAGTATTAAACCACTCAGAATCTACTTCTCAGATCTGAGAGACGCAGCGGGGGATGGTGGGGGGATTGGGGTGTTCGACAAGCTATCGTGCGAGTTTTCACAGACTGAATTACAGGTGTATATTCAGGCTGAACACAGGCTACATATTTGTGGCTTGAAAATATCCAGTAGTGATGGATGATGCTTGGTGAATGGCACTTGTGCCTGTAGACAGTGCTGAACATTGGTGGTGGTGGGCAATGGTGGATTGTCGTTGTTGTTGTTGGTGGTGGTGGTGGTGGTGATGGTTGTTGTTGGTGTTGGTGGTGGTTGTGGTGGTGGTGGTGGTGGTGGTGATGGTTGTTGTTGTTGGTGGTGGTGGTGGTGGTAGTGGTAGTGGTGGTAGTGGGTGTTGTTGGTGTTGGTGTTGGTTGTTGGTGTTGGTGTTGTTCTTGTTGGTGTTGCTGTTGTTTTTGTTGGTGTTGGTGTTGGTGTTGGTGTTAGTGGTATTGTTATTGGTGTTTGTGGTGGTTGTGTTGCTGTGGCTGGTGGTGGTGGTGTTGATGGTGATGGTGATGGTGGTGGTGGTAGCTAGTGGTGTTATTGTTCTTGGTGGTGTTGTTGATGTTGTTGGTGTTGTTCTTCTTTTGTATTGGTGTTGTAAATAATGTTGTTGGTGGTGTTGGTGTTGGTGTTGTTGGTGGTGGTGGTGTTAGTGGTGGTAGTGGTGTTGTTATTGGTGTTTGTGGTCATAGTGTTGTTGTTGTTGTTGTTGTTGTTGTTGCTGGTGGTGGTAATGTTGTTGGTTGTGGTGGTGGTGGTGGTGGTGGTGATGTTGGTACTGCTGCTCTTGTTTTTTTTTCTCAAGACATTCTAACTATCGTGATAGTGTAGATTGTCGTGGGATTGTGTATTGTGTTGTATTTTACAAAAGAAATTTCAACCATTATTACTCTCTTATAGTTGATGAATGTGAAAAATGCGATCCACACGCAATATGTGTCAGCGGTCATTGCAAGTGCAGGACTGGCTACATTGGAAACGGCTATGAATGCGTAAAAGGTGGGATACTAGAAATTAATTAGAATAGCAACGAGATATAACTTTCTCCAATAAGTCATTATGTACTTGTGACGTAACTATTAAATGTGTCTCAATACCAAAGATATATAACTTTTTTCAATAACTCATTATGCACATGTGACGTCAAAATGTTTAATTTGCATATCAAACAAACTGAAATATCTCAAGAACGAAGCAAGGAAACGAAAAACTGCAAAAGCTAAGATGTTACTTTGTCATTTTAAAAGACATTGGCAATAAAAATTCAGTTCGTCTAATTTGAAACAACTCTTAAAATTGTAATGGAAGATCTATTCCAACTTTTTTGTATCTTTCTTCTTTTTCAAGATATTCCAGTTTGTTTGATATGTAAATTAGATGGTCTCTGACGTCAGGAGCAGAGTACAGTATTTTCATACATTACAAAGTCAATTATAACTCCAAGTTTGTTTAACGAAATAACTTTAAACTGTGCACATAAAAACGCCTTGTGACACTAAACATTTTATGTTGAGTAATCATAGAGGTGTAAGTGATTTTGTAATGTATGAAAATACTGCAGCCTGCTCCTGACGTCAGAGATCATCTAATTTACATATCAAACAAACTGGAATATTTTAAAAACGAAGAAAGATACAAAAAAGTTGTAAAAGATCTTCTATTACAATTTAACGCGTTCTTTCAAATTTGACAAACGTAATTTGTATTGCCAATATCTTTAAAGTGTATATGAAATGAAAATTAAGTTTGTCTAATTTGGAAGAACTCTTGATATTGTAAAGTAACATCTTCTACAGTTTTTCCATATCTTACTTCGTTCTTGAAATCTTACTATTTGTTTGATATGTAAATGATCACACTGCATGTCACATTGTATAATGAGTTACTGAGAAAACGTGCATATCATTGATATTAATCTGTTAAATCGCTTGAACCTGTGTTTGTGTAAAGTCCTAAGACAAATACACCTACATGCCCAGTTTCGTGTGACTTTGTTCGATAACTTCAACAATATTCCTAATTTTCCAACAACCCATTATTCAATATGACGTATGCAGTGTGATCATTTACATATCAAACAAATAGTAATATCTCAAGAATGAAGTAAGATATGGAAAAACTGTAGAAGATGTTACTTTACAATATCAAGAGTTCTTTCAAATTAGACAAACTTAATTTTTATTTCATATACACTTTAAGTGTTCTTTCAAGTAAAAAAACACTTAACATTTTGCTTCGTGCACTTTAACCCCAGAAATTTTAAAATATAAGAAAAAAAGTTACATAAAAGCAAGAATATTTAAAGTGCCTATGAAACGAAAATTAAGTTTGTCTTTTTTAAGAGAACAATTAAAATGACAAAGTAACATCTTTTGCAGTTTTTTGTTTCCTTCCTTCGTTGTTGAGATATTTCAGTTTGTTTGATATGTAAATGTAACTTATAAGATAACTTTACGTCACTCTTTGCATAATGACTTATCGCAAAAGATTATATCTTTGTTATTGTCAAACAAAAACACTTAGAAATTACAGACTCTGTTGTAGGAGAAACACTCGCACATGGTTCCTAATTCGCCAAGTGCTTTTGTTCGGTAATAACGAAGATGTAGAACACTTTGCGATAACTCATTATGCAAAGTGACGTAAAGTTATCTTATAAGTCAAATTTGCATATCAAACAAACGGAAATATCTCAAAAACGAAGCAAGGAAACGAAAAACTGCAAAAGGTGTTAGTCTATTATTTTAAGTGTTCTTTCAAATAAGACAGATTTAATTTTTATTTCATAGACACTTTAAGACTAACAAGACACCTGGGTCAGGTGTTCACTCGGGCTACTGGAAAGTGCGGAGGTCTCTATAACGCGCGAGCAAAGAGGTGGGAGTGGGCTGAGGATCAGATCGAAGGCTGAATGTGGTGCATACTTCACATTGGTAAACACGATTACCGATTATCCTGAATTGTCAAGCTGAAGCCTAGGGGACTTCTCTGTCCCACATGCGGGATATTAAACTAAAAGCATATACAGTGGCGCTAAAAGTTTTGTAACACATACGTGGGGTTTTTCCACCCACATACACGCATACAAGTGCGTGTAGTACATACAGTACTGCGTGTAGTACAGTCAAACACGAAGCTTCGCACTACACGCAGTTTGCTAGTTAGCTCGTTGACAATTGCGTATCAGTATAATTTTGAAGGATTAACTCTTTGGGCTTCATGATACAATATAAATTTTACATGCCAAGATGACTATAGGTTGTATTTACAGTACCTCACAAAGTGTTTTGGGCAAAGAATAGCTTGCGCTTGTTTTGATTTGTCGCTTTGTCCTCACAGTCGCTTAACTACGGTATATCGTTGTCGGTTGTTCGGTTGCCACTTGGATGCAACTTACAGCTTCGGCCAGCTTTGCCTTCGATGAAATTGTTAGTAGGTTCTCTAAGCAATTACTTATATGGTTGATCAGTGATGTGCTTGATACAAAGTTCCACAGAATAGGAACGAAGGAACATGACTGTCGATGAATTTTCGAAGTGATCGAACACTCTAAGTGTAGGCTCCATATATGGGAGGTATTGCACAATTTTGCAATTTTGTGTGGCGAAGAAAATAAAAAGTAAACGGAGCCGAAACCTAGACTCGGCCACCACAGGTAGCCCGAGTAATAATCTATTCTCGTCTTTAGACTCGGAAGGTGATTGCGACAGTTGCAGTCCCCAAGCAACTTGCAAGAAAGGAAATTGTATTTGTCTTTTCCCATTAACAGGAGATGGGCAAACTTGTTCGATTGGTGAGTGTTTTTTTTTTCTTTCTTCTAACCTTGACAATTTTGTGGCGAGTTCTTACATCTACGTTACTTTGTTTGACTTTACACTTTCTCGGCATAAAATGTGCCGTTTTTCAGACAAAAAATTAATGAAATTGTGTTTTTTGAGTAGTGTTTTATTTAGATTATCTAAATCATCAATAATGCATGAGGGAACACAAAGGAAATGAGTACCATGGAGGAAGAAATTACATAAATTAAGCAAACTGTTACCTTGATTTACTCTTAAAATATACGGATTTGTTTGAGATGCTATATCAAACACTCGAAAGGTTGTTTTATCAGGATATCCAACACCGAGACGTTTGTTGAAAACCGAGGTGAATATTTTTGAATAAACTTTGATGTATTTGGCTATCCTGATGAAACACTCTTCCGAGCATTTAAGTGAAAATCGAGATAAAAGTTTTCTTAATTTTTGTTATTTCTTCCTCTGATATCCTCAAACTCATTAATAATTCATTAATAATATTGTCCTGTTTTATATTCTGACAACAGCGCCCCCAACTCCACCTCCTGTCCCGCCGCCTGTTTCATATTGTTCCTATTCAAATTGTCCTCCACCAAGTCAATGCTATGGCAACATATGTATGTCAAAAAGGTAAGCGTTTGCATTCGACAGACCGCAGCGCGCTAACAGCACGTGCAACCCATGCACAACGTTGTCTTGAAAACGTGAAAACGCTTCAGTTGACGTTGTATGTGCAACGAGGACGTGCTGGGGTTACTCTTGGGATTGCAAATTATTCAAAGCTTTGTTTTGGTTGAAAAATACTATTGTACTTGGGTTGTCGTCGTGACGTTCGCGTTGTGCTTGCTTAAGGTCTGGCGTTAGCCAGAGTAAAATTAATAAGTTGCCAAAAGGCAATTGTGACCAGTAAAGGGTTAATTAATGGAGTAGTATAGAAATATCCAAGCAAAAAACTTAATCTGATAGAATTTAAGTTTGGAACTTTGGTTCAAGGACTTTTTAGCATGTATTCATTTTGTTTAATACAAAGTAATCTAAATAATAATAATAATAATAACAATATTTTTAATTTTTTTTATTTTTTTTTTTAATAATAATAGTAATAATAATAATCATAGTAATCATAATAATAATAATACTATTAATAATAATAATAATAATATAAATATTTATTACTCTTATAACTATTATAGGTCACAGATTCTTAAAGCAGCTAAATCAAGTGTTAAACATCACAGACATAACGGCAAAAGTAGGAAGCATTAACATAACAACGTTTAGGCAACGAGTCTGTAAACTGAAACAAATTGGAGATCCGAGATGAACAATTGAGTCGTCTTAATTTCCATAAGTAAGGCTTTTAAAATTGAACTTACGAATAAACATCAGAGGTCAGTCTCATAAATGCCAACGCTATATTACAATTTAATTTTTGTGAGTTTCATTGGCGGTGTGAGCGGGTGGGTTTTTGCGATATTTTGAGTAAGATCTAAAGTGTTATTTTTTTCTACTATATATATTTTCGTTTTTTTCACTTTCTTTTGTGAAGGGCAAATATTTTTGTATACAGATGTCCAAACCGGCAAAGAAGACATAAATGTATGTTTTGATATGTTGCAGAAAGGCGATCGACAGACAGACAGACAGACAGACAGACAGACAGACAGACAGACAGACAGACAGACAGACAGACAGACAGACAGACAGACAGACAGACAGACAGACAGACAGACAGACAGACAGACAGACAGACAGACAGACAGACAGACAGACAGACAGACAGACAGACACACACACACACACACACACACACACATATACACGCAGACACACAGACACGCAGACACGCAGACAGACAGACAGACAGACAGACAGACAGACAGACAGACAGACAGACAGACAGACAGACAGACAGACAGACAGACAGACAGACAGACAGACAGACAGACAGACAGACAGACAGACAGACAGACAGACCGACCGACCGACCGACGGACCGACCGACAGGCAGACATACACACATACACGCGCTGGTGATAAATTCCCTCTGCCGGAGATAATTTAATATAAAGGCGTGAAACTTCGTTCTAGTTTGTTCTTTTTTCATGAGAAGGGATTGCGGCTCGCTTACGTATTCAACCCAAGGATATTAGCATTTACGCGTCTGGCCTCTGTTATTTATTTTAAAACAAAAATGTTTTTAAATTCGAGTGATGCATTAAACACAATATATCTTATTGGAATATAAAAATCGTATGAAAATAGTGTTTAATTAACAGTATGCAGTTAACAAATATGGGTCAAGTGTGTAGTTTATGGTAAACAATTGTTTAAACTGTAAAAAAGTTGTTAAAATATATGTAATTAAACATGTCGTGTTCTTAATTTTAAATTATATTAAATTAAAATTGAAAAACAAAATTATAATTTAAAATAAAAATCTTGTGTCTTTTTGATAAAATATCAAAGTTTAAATTTGATTTAATATTACTATAATAATACCTAATATTGCTTTTAGTTTAACATATTTGCGATTTGGAGAGAGGAATGGGGGGAAGGGAGGGAGTAATGAACGAACCAACGAACAAACAAACAAACAAACAAACAAACAAACAAACAAACAAACAAACAAACAAACAAACAAACAAACAAACAAACAAACAAACAAACAAACAAACAAACAAACAAACAAACAAACAAACAAACAAACAAACAAACAAACAAACAAACAAACAAACAAACAAACAAACAAACAAACAAACAAACAAACAAACAAACAAACAAACAAACAAACAAACAAACAAACAAACAAACAAACAAACAAACAAACAAACAAACAAACAAACAAACAAACAAACAAACAAACAAACAAACAAACAAACAAACAAACAAACAAACAAACAAACAAACAAACAAACAAACAAACAAACAAACAAACAAACAAACAAACAAACAAACAAACAAACAAACAAACAAACAAACAAACAAACAAACAAACAAACAAACAAACAAACAAACAAACAAACAAACAAACAAACAAACAAACAAACAAACAAACAAACAAACAAACAAACAAACAAACAAACAAACAAACAAACAAACAAACAAACAAACAAACAAACACACACACACACACACACACAAACAAACAGACAGACAGACAGACAGACAGACAGACAGACAGACAGACAGACAGACAGACAGACAGACAGACAGACAGACAGACAGACAGACAGACAGA
The DNA here is from genome assembly GCA_964035015.1 of Corallium rubrum. Lineage (NCBI taxonomy): Eukaryota > Metazoa > Cnidaria > Anthozoa > Scleralcyonacea > Coralliidae > Corallium > Corallium rubrum. The sequence continues at coordinate 6,636,199 of OZ036010.1, forward strand.
CAGACAGACAGACAGACAGACAGACAGACAGACAGACAGACAGACAGACAGACAGACAGACAGACAGACAGACAGACAGACAGACAGACAGACAGACAGACAGACAGACAGACAGACAGACAGACAGACAGACAGACAGACAGACAGACAGACAGACAGACAGACAGACAGACAGACAGACAGACAGACAGACAGACAGACAGACAGACAGACAGACAGACAGACAGACAGACAGACAGACAGACAGACAGACAGACAGACAGACAGACAGACAGACAGACAGACAGACAGACAGACAGACAGACAGACAGACAGACAGACAGACAGACAGACAGACAGACAGACAGACAGACAGACAGACAGACAGACAGACAGACAGACAGACAGACAGACAGACAGACAGACAGACAGACAGACAGACAGACAGACAGACAGACAGACAGACAGACAGACAGACAGACAGACAGACAGACAGACAGACAGACAGACAGACAGACAGACAGACAGACAGACAGACAGACAGACAGACAGACAGACAGACAGACAGACAGACAGACAGACAGACAGACAGACAGACAGACAGACAGACAGACAGACAGACAGACAGACAGACAGACAGACAGACAGACAGACAGACAGACAGACAGACAGACAGACAGACAGACAGACAGACAGACAGACAGACAGACAGACAGACAGACAGACAGACAGACAGACAGACAGACAGACAGACAGACAGACAGACAGACAGACAGACAGACAGACAGACAGACAGACAGACAGACAGACAGACAGACAGACAGACAGACAGACAGACAGACAGACAGACAGACAGACAGACAGACAGACAGACAGACAGACAGACAGACAGACAGACAGACAGACAGACAGACAGACAGACAGACAGACAGACAGACAGACAGACAGACAGACAGACAGACAGACAGACAGACAGACAGACAGACAGACAGACAGACAGACAGACAGACAGACAGACAGACAGACAGACAGACAGACAGACAGACAGACAGACAGACAGACAGACAGACAGACAGACAGACAGACAGACAGACAGACAGACAGACAGACAGACAGACAGACAGACAGACAGACAGACAGACAGACAGACAGACAGACAGACAGACAGACAGACAGACAGACAGACAGACAGACAGACAGACAGACAGACAGACAGACAGACAGACAGACAGACAGACAGACAGACAGACAGACAGACAGACAGACAGACAGACAGACAGACAGACAGACAGACAGACAGACAGACAGACAGACAGACAGACAGACAGACAGACAGACAGACAGACAGACAGACAGACAGACAGACAGACAGACAGACAGACAGACAGACAGACAGACAGACAGACAGACAGACAGACAGACAGACAGACAGACAGACAGACAGACAGACAGACAGACAGACAGACAGACAGACAGACAGACAGACAGACAGACAGACAGACAGACAGACAGACAGACAGACAGACAGACAGACAGACAGACAGACAGACAGACAGACAGACAGACAGACAGACAGACAGACAGACAGACAGACAGACAGACAGACAGACAGACAGACAGACAGACAGACAGACAGACAGACAGACAGACAGACAGACAGACAGACAGACAGACAGACAGACAGACAGACAGACAGACAGACAGACAGAGAACGAACGAACGAACGAACGAACGAACGAACGAACGAACGAACGAACGAACGAACGAACGAACGAACGAACGAACGAACGAACGAACGAACGAACCAACCAACCAATCAATTAAATTTCCTTCTCCCTCTCATCTATTCGCCTCTCCCGTTAGAGAAAGGCTTAGAATGTGTACGATTATATAATAGAATATATAATATGATAAGTTGTACGTATACGTGTAGTGCATGTGGTACGTTTGCGAGCTTGGTTATGTAACAGCCGTTTGTTGGACGTTCGCCAAGCTCAATATTCAGAAAAGATTTCTGAGTCCCAGACAGGGTTCGAACCTGCAACCTTCTAATGACGGGTTAGACGCTCTAACCATTGAGCCACTGAGGCTCAGATGGAGAGCTAAGGTTGCAAATTTATAGTCACATGCGCTCCTACGTGGTTAGCGTTGGCATATGAGATAAGTGATATGATGAGTTAGGATTTAGGATTTTGTGCGTATACATGTAGTGCATGTGGTACGTTTGCGAGCGTGGTGTAATGTAACAGACGTTTGGTGGATGTTCGTCAATAGATTACAACTTATGAACTTATCATATCACTTTAACTACATCTCATATGCAAACGCTACCACCTTAGTTCTCCATCTGAGCCTCCGTGCCTCAATCGGATTAGAACCTCTAACTGGTCATTAGCTGGTCATTAGAATGTTCGAGCCCGAGACTTAGAGTAAGTTCGCTTAAAAAGTTCACTAAACTCGTTTGCTCCACAGTCTATCTGTGAGAGAGTGTTGTTAGATAATTACTTATTTATTTATTTACTTATTTATTTATCTGTTTATTTTGTTTATTTGTTTATTTAATTACTTATTTAGTTTTTTACTTATTTCTTTACCAATAATTTATATATTTATTTACTCTTTTATTTATTTATTTATTCATTTATTTATTTATTTATGACATTTATTTATTTACTTATTTATCCAATTATTCATTTATTTTGTTTGTTTGTTTGTTTGTTTGTTTGTCTGTCTGTCTGTCTGTCTGTCTGTCTGTCTGTCTGTCTGTCTGTCTGTCTGTCTGTCTGTCTGTCTGTCTGTCTGTCTGTCTGTCTGTCTGTCTGTCTGTCTGTCTGTCTGTCTGTCGATCGCCTTTCTGCAACATATCAAAACATACATTTATGTCTTCTTTGCCGGTTTGGACATCTGTATTATTTTATTTATTTATTTATTTATTTATTTATTTATTTATTTATTTATTTATTTATTTATTTATTTATTTATTTATTTATTTATTTATTTATTTATTTATTTATTTATTGGGACCCCATTATTGGAGATTTTATCTCTGTCCTTTGTATTTACTTTATATCACTATTTATTTCCTTTATATTTCTTCATTGTTTGTATGTGTATTGTCTGGCAAATCTTGTAAAAATAAAATAAAATAAAAATAAGTCTAGCCACCACTGTGGTCTGGGACGCGACAGTTTCACAAGAAAATACATCATTTGTGCAATCAAAAAATAACTGATGACAACAGTAGTTTGTTATTTATCTCATGATGCAAGAACAACAACGACTTTAATAAGTGTTGTTTATTTTCAAAGATCGTGATACAATTAGATTAGTAATGTTTACAACACTCGCGGCCGTGTTGTATTGAATATACAATCACGAGCCGAAGGCGAGTGATTGTATATTCAATACAACAAGGACGCGAGTGTTGTAAACATTACTTGTGAAATGAATAAATAGTAAAAATCCCTTTGGGATATTGAGATGCTAATTAGTTACAAGCACTAGTGGTTGTATCAGAAGAGTATACATCCACTAGTGGTTGTAACTAATTAGCATCATTGCTTTTAGTTTGTATGGGGTTTACAGGGGTATACATGTGACGTAATTTCTGAAATTGGATTGGCTGCAAAACTCATGAATTAGTAATGAATTTCACAATAGTATATACAAGTTTAAAGGGATACTCTAGGCCCAAAACAAGTCTTGTTCAAGTAAAAGACCTATGTGACCTTATCTCCGAACCTTAGGCCTACCTCCGAATGGCTATTAGTTTCCTTCGAATATTTTAGTTTGGGAGAAATTTGACTTTGTTTGCCGTATTTTCCATACTGTGAGCCGCCATTGTTGCTTGGTTGCGGGGGAAAGCGGTCGCTCCCAATAGTATTTCGACGTCATTGAGTGATTGAAACAGTATCACTCAATGACGTCAAAATACTATTGGGAGCGACCGCTTTCGCCCGCAATCAAGCAATAATGGCGGCTCACAGTATATGGAAAATACGGCAAACAAAGTCAAATTTCTCCCAAACTAAAAATATTCGAAGGAAACTAATAGCCATTCGCAGGTATGGTCACATAAGTCTTTCATTTGAACAAGATTTGTTTTGGGCCTGAAGTATCCCTTTAACTAATGAACTGAATTTTGTTGACAAAACCAACAAAGATTGTAATTGTCTTAAACATGACAAAATACACTTGAGAAGTATTACAACTTAACATCTATAAACATTTTGATAAAAGTGTTCTTTACTGTACTGTATGTTAAATATTGTGATATACAAGAATTACGAATAATAGATTTAGAATTTTTAAAGTTTTACTTAATAGGTTTAACTACAGCAGTTGCAAATTGCCTGGCTTCCATCATTTCTGGAAGTTCCTTCCACGAATTACTACTAAAACTAAAACATTCCACCGAATTAAGATATTTCTGATCTTCATTCCACCCTCCCATCACTACCATAACATCTCCAGTGACAACCGCTGAACAACCGCGCCTCTTGCACTTCATTGATGGCAACCTCTCACTTTCTCCTGATTCGATGTCGTACGTTATGACATTATTTAAAATCTGGTCATTCGTGTTACAGCCCCCTATCAAAATAACTTTATTTCTCCAACTAACTGTCGCCATTCCCCACACAGCATACAACAATGGCCCCATTTGCTTACACTCATTCTTAACAACATCATAAACAATAACACTGTCAGTAGCATCTTCACTTGCAAAGCTTGTCGTTCCTCCCAAAATAAAAATCTTATTGTTTACAAGTTCTGTTCCATGGTGTTTTCTCGGCTGCGGCATTCTACGTAACAACTTCGTAGAATAAGGAGGAATAAGACGAACTTCGTAAATAGCGTTGGAATGGCTGTGTTCAACCCAATTATATCCACCAATAAGAATCAAACGGTTTTCATAATCATAAACCACGGTTGTGTGACTGCGCAACTTGGCAGGAAGTTTGGCAGGACACGTTATCCATTGCAAAGGTTGTTGGTCAGTTTTCGTCATCTCTATACTATCAGTAGTACTACAACCAGTAAGTCCCCCGGCCACCATAACGTGATTTTCGTAAACAAACGATGAAGCCATTGAACGCGGTTCTTTTATTGATGGTAGCTGAGCCCACGCTTTTTTCTTCCAGCTGAATGACTCTACAGAACCGAAGATTTTGCCATTAGTTGTGCGGCCTCCTATTATAACAATATCTTGTTTTGAGGCTGATTTAACATGAAGTGGTGGTTGAACGGCTTCGACTGCATTCGCGTGTTTCAAAACTTCATCCATCATGGCTCTGACCTCTTTGACAATATCTTCCTTTAGGGACGGTAGCTTGGCAAGCTGCTCTTTGAGTTCGGCTTGGTTTGCTTTGAGTTCAGCAAGGTTTTCTTTCATTTCTGCTTGATTTTCCTTCAGTTCGTCTTGGTTTGCTTCGAGTTCAGCAAGGTTCTCCTTCATTTCCGCTTGATTTTTCTTCATTTCTGCTTGATTTTCCTTCAGTTTGGCTTGGTTTTGCTTCAATTCGGCTTGTTTTTGCTTCAGTTCATCGACATCTTTTCTTATCTCGCTACAGTCGTGACATTTAACTTTTCGAAACTCACAGACCGCCCTCTCGTGATGAAGTCTATCTCTTTTATTGATCTCCACGACGCACCCATAGTTTGAGCATCTCACCGGACCAAAGCCGCAATTCAAAACGTGCGTGTTAAGATTTCCAAGCTGAGTGAATTCACGGCAGCCGCGACTGTAATAATCACAGTTAATGTTTAGTTCTGATAAATAATTCAGGAGAACTCTCGGAGCTTGATTTAGGGTTTGTATGGTCAGGTCTTGCATGCACTCTGGGCAAGTGGGCGAATTGGTGAGGTGTCTGGTGATGCAATGTGTGCAGAAAAGGTGTTGGTTATTTCTGCACATCTTGGGTGCTTTAAGAACGTTGAGACAAATTGAACAGTGAAAATTCGGACTTACGACACTCTGAAAGCGCTCATCTTCGTAGCCATATTCTTGTGAATTTGACGCCATTTTCAAGGCAGTTTTTTCTGAAAATAATTTAAACAAATTTAATGAATAATATTAAGGTGTTACTCCGAGTGATGAACCATACTGATTAGTCTGATGCTCTACCAACTGAGCTACAGGTCAAGTTGGGAGCTGAAGGTCGAATGATAGTACTTAGGCTATTCGATATTTCGAAACAGACTAGTTTCTTCAATATCTAGACAACAGTCTTCATACGTGAAGATTTCGAATGATTATTGCGGGACAGTGAACTCGGGCGAAGAATAATATTAAGGTGTTACTCTGAGTGACGAACCATACCAGACAAGAAGAGAAAATTTTTCCTCCTCATCAGGCAACTCGGCCGCCATATTGACCGAGTTCACGCGGGCGACTGAGCGTGAGGTTAAAAGTATCCCCCCAGTTCCCTTATAGTCCCCACTTTGTCGCTCCCAATCCCTTGCTGCCCCTTCGTGCTCAGCCAAAACATTGAAAAGCTGCCGTTTGGGAAAGGTAAGCACTAAATGGCAATGTCCCTTGAGCCCGCATTCGACTAATTTTGTCAGCGGTATAACGGGTATAGTAGCAAGTGTGGCACCTACATTAACAAAACAATGCTGTCATTGTTATCGTCCACTAACGTTTGGAGCGAAGACCCTTCGTCAGAGAGAAACGTGTAGACTGTAGAGTGCTCGATACAGAGATGTAAACCTTAATTGCTGCGAGCCGTAAGGCGAGCAGCTCACTAATCTTGACGAGGTCTGGGGCAAGTTTATATGCGTTCACAAACTCGATTCTTAGGATTTCGTGGGCGATGATCTTCGGTATACGCAATGTCTACCATCAGCGGCAGGCATTATTAAATTGTGCGCTACACCTGGCATTGTTTGGCGCTGGAATATATTGATTTATTAAAGAGAAGTGTATTTTTCTACTATACTATTATATCAAACACAACTCTATTTGTTGTTGGAAGTATATATCAAGGCCACAAAAGGCTAAGCGACATTTCGAGGGGCAGACAGTATTTATACGAGTCTTTGTTCATTAATTTTTATATGACATTCCACACAATTGTGCCAGATGATTTCACTTAACATTTTAAGCATGCGACGTTATTGTCAACACTCACGTCACGCGTATAAAATTGAGCCATTAAAGATGGCAACAGCCGTTATTGCTGCAAATCAACAACCTAAAACTGCCTAGATTGCCGTTCTTCACTTCAAGCAAGAGCGCTGACGCCATCACTCTTTAATGGCTCGATTTTATACGCGTGACGTCCATGTTGAGGAAAACGTCGCATGCTTAATGTATCAGTCAATTCCAGCTGTGCCCATCCTCCCCCCCGGGCCACCCCCGGGCATTCACCATTTTTGCTAATCCCGGGGGTAGGGCTATCGCCAAGAGCACATAACCCGGGGGTCGGGATTTGGAACATTCGCACTTGCTATGCACTGTGGGGAAGTATGTCTAATTCGCACCCCAGGCAGCCCAAGCTCAAGTTGTGGCGGGCGCTGTGCGGGCATTTTAACGGAAATATATTTGAAATATATGGTTTCAAACTTCCAAGTAAATCGGACGTTAAATGAGCTAAAATACGATAAATTTTTCAGTAAAATAGCGTTACCTTGAGTTCATGATGTGTTGTCTTCTATTTGTGTGCTTCTTGAGTTGATTTGAAGCGATTTATCTCTGTTTTCGTTTGGGGTTTAGACCTGAATTTGTTGCCCAGGGTTGGAGCCTTGGCACACTATGTCTTTCCCTGGGGTGGGGACATGGTCAATTTTTTCTCCAAAATGTCTAAGGCCCGGGTGTTGGCCGGGGGGGGGGGGGATGGGCACAATTGGAATTGACTGATACATAAGCTCTTTAATTGAAAATGCTTCGGACGATAACAGGTATTTTACTACTAAATAGTAAATGGTAGCAACTCGCAGCACTTCACTTTTGATAAAAACTTCTAGTAAATAAATAAATATGCTTGTCTGCGGCGGAAGTGTTAAATGTCTGGTACAACTTGATAAAAGTTCATTTATTTTATTGAGTGAAGGGAATTTCTGAAATATAATATGAATTTTCTCAGTAAGGCAGATCATTTTTTTATCCGTTTTTAAAGACGGGCGCTCTGTCTAAGACTAACGGCTTAAAAAACGATCAAAAATATACGAACTCTGCCTTACTGAGATCTCAGTAAGGATATATTTCAGATATTCCCTTTACTCAATAAAGGCTAGTTTCCACTCAGGAAAATCTTCCGCAGGACCGGAACGGACAGGAAAGTTTCCTTTGTCTTAAAGTCATTTGTTCCGACCGAGAGCTCACAGGACAAAGAAAACTTTCCTGTCCGTTCCTGTCCTGTGGAAGATTTTCCTGAGTGGAAACTAGCCTTAAAAGAAATGAACTTTTATCAAGTTGTTGCCATGTCACAAGCACTTATTGTGAATTATTATTATTTAACACTTCCGCCGCAGACATGTATATTTAAATTTAAATTCAGCTGTAATACATCGTTCGTCTTCTGATTGCGTAAAGCTGGTTTTCCACTGGCGAATTTTGTCGCACGAAGCGGCCTTTTCCCTTTGTCTTATGAGCTCTCGAGTGGAGCTAATTAGAAATCTATTCCAATCTATTTAATTTTGACAATAGAAATGTCGCTTCATGTCAGGGACGTAGCCAAGGATTTTGAAAGGGGGGAGTCGGAATCAAAATAAATTTTTAGGGGGGTCCGGAGGCATGCTCCCCCGGGAAATTTTGAAATCAAGAGTCGCTGAAATGCCATTTCCTGGCTTTTGGAGGAAGATTTTACAGACTCTAATGGTGAAAAAACATCATATAAAATACTCAAAACACGCAAACGTCACATAGATACTCAAAATGTATACACTCAGTAGATTGAATACACTGTTTACAGTTTATTTCCTGACACAATTCATATAGATCGTTTTCATCTGACGTCACGGCGGCCATATTGGTGTACCAAAACAATGAAATGGCGGCAGGGGCGCCGGAAGCTACTTAAGGCGGCGGGGGAAGCCATATAAAAAGGGCACTTTTTTTCAGCATTAATTTTTGCACGTGGTAAATAATGTTCGCCAATTTTGCTCTATAGCATAAAATAACCAAAAAGCATAACGGTATAACATACTGAATGACAATGTAGTGAGAAAGAAAATCAATGACTGAATTGTACGTTTGATGCTACATTCCTATTTACATTTAAGAAAACATGGCAACTTTAATGAATCAGAAAACATGCACCCGCCAAGTGAAAAAAGTGGGCACAAGACACAGCTCAACCTCGTTCTCAGGGCCATTTTGAAATTGGTAAGGTGGGAAAAGGTTCTGGCATCGGCTGTTAGATTCGGCATTTTCATTGATTGATTGCTTTTCTTAAACATTAATTCCTCGTGAAACATATTTATGCAGCTAACCCAAGGCAAAATTAGTTTGCTACCTCTGCGTGGTCTGCAGTAATAAGTTAGCTTGTGAGACGTTTGACGTATTAATACAAAGTCATTTACAATACATTTACAAAGTCAAATACAATAATACAAATGGAATTCCTGTAGGAAACATTCCTCTTACGAAAAAGGGCAATTGGTTGCCCCCGTGCTGCCCCCGCGCTGTGAGGGCAGGGGGGAGGGGGCAGCTGCCCCCGTGGCTCCGGCGCCCCTGAATGGCGGCCATATTGGTGTACGGCATGGGAATTAGCTCTTTCTTATTCAAATATTTCGTATTGTTTCACCACCCCAATGGGGCCACCGATCACCTGAGTGAAAACGATCTATTGCATCAGTTTTGTAGTTACATGTCTGTTTTATATCAAAAGGGGGGGGCGCCGCGGCCCCCCCGACTCCCTCCCCCTGGATACGTCCCTGCTTCATGTGACAAAATTCGCCTGTGGAAAATCGGCTTGAAGCATGAAACACAGTGTAATTATAATGACGACGTGTGTTATATATATATATATATATATATATATATATATATATATATATATATATATATATATATATATATATATATATATGGGCATAAAGGCTCAGAAGCTCGCACCAATTGACGAACGCGAATGCCCAGTTTCTGTCTCAAATTCCAAAGTTTTTACGGCCAAACAAAGAAAAGCGGATAGCTATTCTTTTCACAACGAGTTTGGTTTGCGATAAATTACAAGATTTCCTATAGAAATCGAACGATTTTCCAGTCATCAAGCGGGACTTCCTTCTCACGAATATCGGCAGCACAGTGATGTTAACTACAACCATTGAACTCTAAGTAAACTGGAACGATAACTCGATGGCGTATCATGAAGCCAAAAATGGCGGACATGGGGGCCGCCATGCACGTCAATCCCAGTCCCTTTTACTGTATAACCGAGAGAAAGTGAAGCTGAATTTGGTGAACTGGGTTGCAAAAACAGCTTGAAATCAAACAAAAACTGAACTTGTTAACCACTTTTAGGCTTAAATCAAATTCCAATATACCGTAGAGTAGGTGAACACTGACATGACGAGTAAAAACAAGAAAAACAGTAAAAATATCAGCTCTCAAATGAAAGTCAACAATACGCAACCAAAATTGCCATTGGTTTGGACAAATATAAAGAAAATACATATGAAACCCAGGTTTAAAATGAAGAGGTTGTTTATAAAAACAGTTGGGTTTTAAATTTTTAAATTTTCAGTAGGAAAAAAACAACAAAATGCACTTTACCGTGTGTTATTACAGCTCTGGAATTACTCTTCGTATCGAAAAATGTCAGATTTAGCATTTCCACAACTAAAACTTGAGTTAAAGCTATAAGCATTATCTTATTACTAATTCTTGGCAAGACAACCTTCAAACGTTTGAGATAACAAAGAAAAATAAGAGAAACCTGCATTTTCCGTACGAGTTTCGGACTCGAATTTTGCTTTTGTTCGGCAGATATTTCGTCATTCAATCCATTTTCGTGTGTAGAAATTGTTCAGGTACAAGGCAGAGGGTACAAGGCCAATAAGCCCAATACATACTATCTTCTTCGTTATCATCTATAAAAAAACTTTAGGTCTAAAAAATGGGGTTTTTTTGCAGCAAGTTTTCAGTTTTTCATTGTACGTGCCCCTCAGGTTCTGTTGACGTCAGACGTGCAATGGCGACCCCCAGCGGCCGGAAGTTTGACTTCACCCAATCATAGGGCCTTTCTTATGGAGTTAGCGTTCCAGCTTATTTAGAGTTCAATGACTACAACACTTGCCTAGATGACCGTAGTATTGCGGGCTCAAGGGGCCTCACGGTATGGCATTTTGCTTACCGTTTGGGAAGACACAGAGTTGCCTGCGGAGGAGGCTAGAGAAAACTCTACGTGGCCGGGGCCCGGCTGGGATTGCCAGCAGCTCAGTTGGTTGAGCATCAGACTAGTAAACCGAAGGTCGCGGGTTCGAATCCCAGCCGGACCAAGTAGAGTTTTCTCTACTTGTCCAGTATGGTTCGTCACCCGGAGTAACACCTTATAATTTCTCCACCCGAGTTCACTATCCTACAATAATCATTCGAAATTTAATGAACGTGTTGAATGAATTAAAACGATTTTTTGTGTGGATAGGAAAACATCTCGATAAACTTACCAGTATAGAGGGACAAATGGCCGAAATGTTTCATTCACATCTTTGCTTTCCTTCGTAATTTCTTGTGAGGATGACGCTATTCTCGAGACAATTCTTTAACAGATTTTAGCTGTAAAACATTTAAATCAAATTCAAGTAACGTTGACTGAAGAAAATCTAATGTTTCCTTCTGGTATCCATAGGAATATCTCGATAAACTTACCAATATAAAGCGACAGAAGACAGATGTTTTCTTTACAGCTGTCTTTCGTTTTAAAACAACGCCTTTCTGAGCTTTCTCTAAATTCTTATTATATTTCTTGGGAAAATATATCTCGTGATTGAAGGTCATGACCTGAATGTCCTTATTTGGATCTAAATGGTTCAGTGTATACACAGATACTAGGAATTTCTTTAAGTTTGAAACTGAACGACTGGTTAAGTATTGTGAGAAAAAATGACTAAACTTTCATCGAAGATATATCTATGCACATACTATAGGGTTCATTCAGATACAGTATATTTTCTGTAGATGTTTTCCAATGACTTTCTTTTCAAATGAAAACAAAGGAAATCAGTGCCGAGACGGTGGACTGGAAACCCGGTCTTAAAGTCTGGTTTTCATTTGTCGCATTTCATCGCCGATCATCGCCGATGCTCACATTTGCGACGATCGGGGATTGTCTGGGATGATCGCCGATGATCCCAGATAGTCGCCGTCGATAACCGATCAATGCGGGAAAATAATATTTTTTTGTCAAAATGGGCGCCCCCTAAACAACAGATTATTACTCTATACGAAGCTTTGACTCGTCATAGCGCTGGCACTGTGTAAGAAATATGGAAATAAGAGTTTCTGGGTGCGAAAAATATTTGAGACAAGGGGGAAGAACCGAAGAATTTCATGCATGTTTGAAGTGCTTGGTTTTCTTTCAGAGACTGGGTCCTGATTTGTCTTATTTCATCGGATTTCGGTTTTCATTTGTTTTGCTAGTCTTAATTCATCGGCGACAGTCGGCGATCATCGGGGGAAACAAAATTTTTTGGTTCTTGCGATGATCGCCGATAATCGAGGATTGTCCCCGATTGTCGGTTTTCATAATCCTATTTCATCGCAATTCATCACAAAGCTGTATCGCCGATGATCGGCGATGAATTACGATATATGAAAACCAGGCTTAATTATAGCATAGAATTTTGCCAACTTTCAACCTGATTTTTTCATAAAATACTGATTTGTTTGAGAAGCTAGATCAAACATATCGGATGAACACTCCTCGTGTTTGATCTATTACTTAAACAGCCGTGTTGGATGGAAATAGTTTTGTTTATAAGCATTTAGGACGAAATATAGCAACAACACATGCTGGTTGGATATACTGCATGAGTTTGGTTTATAGATAAGTAGAGTGCTGCGTATGCAGTGTTTTGAATAGAGCAAAGTGAAAAGGTGGTAAAGTGCCAAGATTTTTAGCAACGAAATACAGACGTCTCGAGCGGAGCCCTTTATCACAGTAAAACGTAATGAAATAAATAAAAGTACCAAAAGGTGATATAGGTTAAAAGTAGCCAATCAAATCACTCAAATGCACAGGAGATAATGACAGCAAAATTGGATACGGATGTATGTAAGACACTGCTAAAAAGCAATGCCCTGTTTGGTGTTAAAAACGTCGCGTCGGAAACGTCGTTTTCTATTGCTTTTGCACGAACGAACGAACGAACGAACGAACGAACGAACGAACGAACGAACGAACGAACGAACGAACGAACGAACGAAACGAACGAACGAACGAACGAACGAACGAACGAACGAACGAACGAACGAACGAACGAACGAACGAACGAACGAACGAACGAACGAACGAACGAACGAACGAACGAACGAACGAACGAACGAACGAACGAACGAACGAACGGACGGACGGACGGACGGACGGACGGACGGACGGACGGACGAGCGAGCGAGCGAGCGAGCGAGCGAGCGAACGAACGAACGAACGAACGAACGAACGAACGAACGAACGAACGAACGAACGAACGAACGAACGAACGAACGAACGAACGAACGAACGAACGAACGAACGAACGAACGAACGAACGAATGAATGAATGAATGAGTGAATGAATCCCAGTTACAACCATTTTTGATAAGTCTGATTAAATATGATACAATGGAAATACATGCATATACGTTAATTATTATCTAGATTTTCTCATCTCCGATATCATCTTCTTCATCTTTTTCTCTCTAATACTTAAACTTTTGTTTCATAACATGAAAAAAGATGCCAAATATCTTTTAACAGATAATCTAAACAATTTGAAACAACGAAATACAAGTTTCTGATGGAGAATGAACAGAGCCAAGCTCCACACTGAACATAACCTCGAAACTAAGAAAAAATAAAATAGATAATTTAAACATAAATACATAAACAAGATATGATGGTATTCAACTAGAGTTACTGAAGAGTGAAGTTAGGATTGAGTTGTACAAGAATTAGTCGGAAATATGGAAGTAAAAAGATTGAGCCTTTGTTGTCCACGTACTCAGAATACATGCAAGCTTTGACCAGAAACTGAGTGACCCCTTCAGCGACCATGGTGTCTATTCAAACATAGCCTCGTGCACGAATGGGTTGCTAAAATGTACTACGGGTGGCGTGTGCTGTTATAGCGCGCTGCCTCTCACCAAAAGTTAAGCCCGGTTAGACGGGGTTAGTGCTTGGATGGGTGACCGCTTGGGAATGTCGAGCTTGGATCTCATGTGAGTAGAGTTGTAGTTGATCTCTCCTGTGCTTCGAGGGTTTTTCGCCGGGTTCTCCAGTTTTTCTCCCTCCGTAAAATCAACACCTATATACATCTTCGCTGTGCTTCGTGTTCTGAACTGTGTCGTATGGCGGCTGCTTGGAGCGATGCTTCGACACAGCCACGTTGATCTGCGTCCTTCACAATTCAGCCGCTGGCTGCATGTAAGGATGATTAAACCCCCAGTCCTTTATTATTTTATAGTGGGTGTTATAGGTTCCTAAAAACTAGGTTCCTACTACTGAGTGGGTGTAGTTACTGAATAGTGAAATTAGGATTACGTTTTATGAGAATTAGTCAGAAATATAAAAGTAGGAAGAATGAGTCGTTGTCCACACATTTCACTCTGATGAAGGGGTCGGCTCGAAACGTCAGTATTTCGTTATCAAACTTACTCTCGGTTTACCACATTTTCACTTTGCTCTACTAAATTGTTATCCATAAACTTCCCATTGTGTCTGTTCAAACATAGCTGCATGAAAGAAACTGGTGTGCACATACATTAGTCTGTTTGCTGACAGCAAGTGACTTGAATGCATATATAGGATTTAACATTATTACTAAAGAAATCAATTCTGCTAAACGTAAACAGTGTTGGATTTATACTTAATAACATGGGCCAAAAATACTTTTGAAATATGGAAGATTCAGGCGAGAAATAGTGTCATGATAATTATTTCCCAAGGTTTTTCTACATTAGATTTCAAGATGGACTTATGTGTTGCTACGTTTATTTTTATTTATTGGATTTAAGGAATACATGAGAGTTAATTAGAAACTCTTTTTTTGAGTATTTTAACACCTCTTATGTAATTTAAAAACAGTTCTCTTCATTAGAATCAAAATGTTTTGAATTGATTAAATTAATCTGTTGTAAATATACTTTAAACTTCTGAAGTGGAATTGATTATTTGAAACTGTATTGCCTATAACAGCCGGTCATTCTAAGGCGTCCCAATTTCCAAAATGAGCAGTTTGAAATATATACAATGGGTATAGTTCTAAATTATGAAATCCTAAAATTAAGTTTTTACTAAACTGATTACTGAAATTGCCGTTTTATTTACTCCGTTATATATATCACTGTACGGCCAGTGTGGTTCTCATTACTTACATATTTCTTAAAAATGATGAAATTTGCATTAAAAATTTGTTTTAAAACTTTGCTGAAAGATGCTGTTAGAATGCGGGAAACGCCATATCAGAGACCCAAATTTCAAATATTGTCGCCTACTTATACGGACCAAGAACATGGGCAGTTCCCTGGCTTGAAATCTGATACTAACTGAGTACACTTTTTTTGATGCTTAAATTTTATTCTATTCTAACTTTTGCTACGAAAATTATTATCTATTTTATTCTAGTTCGAACTTTGAAGTGAAATGAACTCTTTGCGATCAACAGCGTACACTTGCAAGGGCTGCCCTAGCCATCACACTATATGCAGGTAATTTAAATACGTTGTACCTGCTTATTGTTAAGTATTTTCCCTTTGTACCAGCAAAAACAATCACAGAACGACGATCTTAAACACCTGAGCTATTTACTCAGTGGTACAAATAACAAATAATTTTATCGAAAGGATTGATTTACTCAGGATACTTGATCTCTTTTATATATGAATTACTTCTAGAGGAAGATTTTTGACAAGAAACTTTGTTTGGTGGCTTTGATGAATTTTTAATGCAAGGAGACAAGATGGAGGATTTCTAAATCGATTTAACGGAGTTTTTCTTCCGAAAATGAAGAGTGGACTAATACGAAAGGTGCAACAGAGTTTACAATGTTTTATATATTTGGTTATCTGCCATGGACTATTAAATCTAACTGTGGATTGTCTAACATTTGAAACGAGCAATCTGGAACGTGTTACCCGAATAAGCTCAAGAGATCGTTTAACTCGATCAACACGACATCCCGCGAGGAAAGACAATATCACTCCAAGACATCGACCGTTGAACGAAGCTAGGAAGAGAAGCGATGTGGATGAAACGGACGAGAAGAGAGGATTTGGGGAAAATCTTGTAAATATTCCTGAGCCGTTCCCTGTAAATAGATTTGTACAAGAACCTTTCTTGGATCATCGTGTTCGATATGTTCCTCAACCTTATCCTATTACACACGTGGAGTATGTTCCTAAACCAGTGGCTGTTCCAGTAGAGGTGCCGAACCAAGTGAGAGTACAACACTTTCATATTCACAAAGATCGTGAGTAGCACTTGGCATTGTTTTGAATTTATTCGTGCATGTCAAACTGTGATCATGACCTTGGCGACCTTATACTTAGTACTATCATAAAAACCGTTTTAGATAGAGCAAAGTGAAAATGTGGTAAACTGCCGAAGTTTTTGATAACGGAATACTGACATTTGGAGCGGAGCCCTTCATCAGAAAGAAATATTAGAGCTTGAGCCCTTCATCACATTTTACTCTGATGAAGGGCTCCGCTCGGAACGTTAGTATTTGTTATCAAAACTAATATCGGCAGTTTACCACCTTTTTACTTTGCTCTATCTAAAGTACTGCCTACGCAGCATTCTTTTTTACACTATAAGTGGAGTAGCCTACTACTACTAGCTTAGGCAGCGCATTACGATGTATAAAAAAGCGGTGAACTACAAGCCCGGCTTATCCGGTGGATAAGCCCTAGCTAGAGAACCATGCACTATATAGTCGTGATTTGAACGACCTGTGTATGCTATTTAGAAGATGAAGTTAATTTTCCAAAGCATTGATAATACATGTTCACTCGCTAAGACGTATCCACCGGATAGCCTATCCAGCCTTTGTACAACTAGCCCCAGATGTTTTAGATAACCTGACGTTTTGAGATCCAACTCTTCATCAGAGTAAATAATGGTATAGGGCATGGCAGTGTGTTACGATGTATAGAAAAATTTAAAGGTGGTGAAGTGCGAACTGAACAATGCGTTGAATGAGTGAAATGGTTAAGCAAAACTTTTCATCAGAGTATGTTACTCGTGGAGTTATATAAACGTAGAATGCTGCGTAGGTAGTGTATTACGATGTATAGAAGATCTTAAAGATGGTGAGCTGCCCAACGTTTAGGTAACGAAATACTGACGTTTTAAACCAGAGCACTCAGCTCTTCATCAAAGTAAATCATGGAGTAGTATAAAAGTAAAGTGCTACGTAGCCAGTGTGTTACGATGTATACAGTGGCGTAACTTTGGGCATAGTCAATCGATATATGGTCTGGAAACTCGGCAAACTTCAAAGCGCCTATAATGAGCTGTGATTTTATGTTGAACCGTACCTTACACCGGTACCGTGCACATCCTTTGTTTTAGGTTTATTAATATTTAAATAGTACGGTTGAGTGATTGAACTGAAACGTTGCTATTGGACAATTCGTTCATTATACTAAAATACAATGTGTTCAGTGACCGTGCACCGTGCACAAAAATGCATAAAGGCGAACAAAAAGATAGACCAAAGACTTTAGCTGAGTTTATAGTGCCCCTGGCCCAAACTGGAAAGGGCCCCCGCCCCCTGGGGATATAGGGCGCGAAGCCCCCGAATTGAATTTCACATGCCCCAGACGTGCACAAAACAAAACAAAGCAAAACAAAACAAAACAAAACAAAACAAAACAAAACAAAACAAAACAAAACAAAACAAAACAAAACAAAACAAAACAAAACAAAACAAAACAAAACAAAACAAAACAAAACAAAACAAAACAAAACAAAACAAAACAAAACAAAACAAAACAAAACAAAACAAAACAAAACAAAACAAAACAAAACAAAACAAAACAAAACAAAACAAAACAAAACAAAACAAAACAAAACAAAACAAAACAAAACAAAACAAAACAAAACAAAACAAAACAAAACAAAACAAAACAAAACAAAACAAAACAAAACAAAACAAAACAAAACAAAACAAAACAAAACAAAACAAAACAAAACAAAACAAAACAAAACAAAACAAAACAAAACAAAACAAAACAAAACAAACTAACCTGGCTCTTACACTGCTGCATTAAAAGCAAAAATAAAACATTTTGTTTTTATGATTTGGGTGAACACAAAAATGGTTAGTCTAACTGCTATACCTGAGATAATACAGGTCTTTTTGCATTTTGAAATTGATCATGTTTGAAATTTGAAACTGTTTGAAACTTCGTACCAATAGTTAAATGATGAAAAGCTATATCCAGTTCAACGACGACTGACAATTTCCCAAGAAATACGTGAAAATGACGGAATCCCCATAAAGGACCGCCGACATCCTGGCTCAGGGGCCCCCTGTGACAGGGGCTAGCGCCTATAGGAGTTACGCCACTGGATGTATACAAAATTTTATGAAGGTGGTGAATTGCCTAAATTTTTGAGAGAAAAAACAAGTTTTTGAGAGAAAAATGTTTTAAGCGAATGAACTTTATCAAAATAAATCTTGAAGTAATATAAAACTAGAGTGCTGCGTAGGCAATGTGTTATGATGTATAGACAAGCTTAAAGGTGCATGGTGAACTGTTCAGATTTTGACATTAGAATTTGACATTTTAACTCAAAGCTATTCATCAAAGTATTGAAATCTTGATTTTATACGACGATATGTTTTTTAAACATAAATATTTTTGATGTGTTTAGTTCATAGAAATCCTTGTCTTAATGGCGGAATATACGCAGTGGTTCACCATGATTATATATGCATATGCCCCAGAGAGTTTCGCGGGAAGAACTGTCAAGGTATGTTTCAAATATAGTCTTTTAATAATTCAGTATAGTGTGTTCAGTTTATAGGTGAAGTAATACGAGCAACAAATTGCTGCAACATTGTTGCGTTGCAACTTGAAAAGCGTTGTTGCACATATTACCACCACCTCAAACATTGTCACGCAACAATGATTTTGTTGCAATGTGAATCAACATGTTGCAGCAAGTAGAACTTGAGTCTACTTTTATCAACAACAAATGTTTTCAACTTGCAATAAAATCATTGTTGCGTGACAAAGGTGGCTCCTTATAGTTTCAATAAATACGCGCTATTTCATACGCTCATTATCTAATGTTATTCACAAGTTTAAAAATTTGTTAGATAACCTTACTATAGCAGAACTATCGCAGATATAAAGTATCTATCAAGAAGTTCAATTATTTGCTGTTGGCTATGGTAATAATGACGTTGGAACTTTGGTATATTTTCAAATATTGTATAATTGAAGCGGCATGCATAATTGAATTGCTTCGGTGATATTTTTTAAAAATTGCTGAGATGATAGATACTGTTGTGGAGAATATCCATGCACAAAATCAGAGAGGGTTGTGTGGACAAATTTTTCGCTATTAAAATTATCGATTTAAAACAGTTCTTGTCTTATGAAAATTTTTTAAAATTATATATACTTTAGAACTTTTTATAAACTACTTATTTACAATTTAGAATTTCGAATCGACAAGATCGCTATTTACGCATGCGTAGCGATGCTATTTCTAGCCACCAGTCCCCTATTGAAAGTACCGTAGAGAACCACCTTAAACACGGAGCGAGCGTGTAAGCACTGGCTGAGGTACTCAACCAATCTTGCCCAAACGCATCTGATTGGTCCACACAGCTAAAATTACTTCCGGCCTTACAGAGGAACTTTGGCTGAGACTGAAGAGTGGAGCTTTTGTGAGACTTGTTTACTGTTTTTAAATTAAACTTGCCACTTCCCAAACGTCGAATTTGTCTTTTTCAAGTGTAACACATCATTTTGAGTAGAAAGACGGAAAAATTACGCTTCCAATACGTCGAAAGAAAACTAAGGTGAGGAAAAACCGTACGAAAAAGACCAAGCGTCTCACCATTTTTCTTGTTCAATGCAGATGATGTCTGTATTCTTTGCTTATTCATTCATATCTTCCGTCCTTGTAATTATAAGACCCTTTCAATATACACCAAGAATGTTGATAATGAATATCTCCATGTAGATGTCTGAACATCATCTCACTTTTCAACGACGACAACTTTGTTTTTGCACGACCGACAGTACATGTTGTCTGGAAAGCCAGACAAATGACTACTAAAAAGTTCCCAATTTGTGATATATTGACTTGCAAAGTTAATATAATAAACTATTTATTGTCTTCGTTTAAATGGTCTGTTTTAGTTAAATATCAAAGTATTGTCTTTTATGTGCAACTCTATTTTAAAAAACGGCAAAAGACAAAGCAGCTATACGTGACCTTCAAACATCGTTTGAAAGCAAGGTCATAAATATTTCACAAATTCATTGACCAAACAAATTTAATCACTTCAGAATTGTTTTTCTCTAAGACTCTTATGTTTCTCTTTACAATTTACCTGGTGTATTGAAAGATAAAAAGGTTATAAATAAAAGATAACTCTCAAAACTTCACCAGCTCACTGACTTGTTGTTGACTTGACTGTTGACATTTCAAACTGTCAGTGCGTAGCCGGGGGGGGGGGGGGGCTCCCTTTTATGCGCTCGCTTCGTGTTTAAGGTGGGTTGTAATACGTGCAACAAAGTTGCGTTGCAAGTTGAAGAAAAATGTTGCCCGTTTTACCTCACCTTAAAGTTTGTAAAGTTTTGTTTGTTTTTGCTGTACAAGCTGTCATAAAGTTGTGGGTTTGAGTTTCGTCTGCGGCTCAGAGTTTTCTGAGCAAAACACTTACGACAGCTTGTACCACAAAAGCAAACCAAATTTAAATTTTTAAATCTTGCAGAAAATATTATGTTATACGTTTTTTTATCTATTGTGATTTCCTAGTAGATTTGTAATTACTTTCATCTCAAACTCATTAATAATTTATGAGGAAAACACAAAGGAAATCAGTACCGTGTCGGTGGTTTGGATATCAGAGGAAGAAATTACATAAATTAAGCAAACTTTTACCCCGATTTTCTCTTAAAATACTGATTTGTTTGAGATGCTATATCATACACTCCTTGGTTTTCAACAAACGTCTCATCAGTGTTTGGATATCCTGATGAAACACTCCTCCTCGTGTATAATATATGACATGAAACATATGATAATGATGTATAGTTTTACAAATGTGAAGTCGGAAGTCAAGTCATGAAATAATTTCTGTTTTTTCTGAGTAGATAGGAACTATTGTTCTTCTGGTCCATGCAAGAACAACGGAGCATGCGTTGAAGTAACTAATGGATATAAATGTCTGTGTGCTCGTGGATTTATGGGTGGCCATTGTGAAGGTATTTTGCAATAAGTTAAATTTAATTTGTGCTCCACTTTAAATACTAAAATAACTGACTGTTGCTGTTGGTGTTTGTGTTGTTGTTGTTGTTGTTGTTGTTGTTGTTGTTGTTGTTGTTGTTGTTGTTGTTGTTGTTGTTGTTGTTGTTGTTGTTGTTGTTGTTGTTGTTGTTGTTGTTGTTGTTGTTGGTGGTGGTGTTGGTGCTTGTGTTGTTGTTCTTGCTGCTGCTGTTGTTGTTGTTGGTGGTGGTGGTGGTGGTGGTGTTGTTGCTGCTGTTGTTGCTGTTTTTGTTGTTGTTGTTGTTGTTGTTGTTGTTGTTGTTGTTGCTGCTGCTACTGGTGGTGGTGGTGCTGCTGCTGTTGTTGTTGTTGTTGGTGGTGGTGGTGGTGGTGGTGGTGGTGGTGGTGTTAGTCGTGTTGGTGTTGGTGTTGGTGTTGGTGTTGGTGTTGGTGTTGGTGGTGGTGGTGGTGTTGGTGTTGGTGGTGTTAGTGGTGGTGGTATTCTGTTGATGGTGGTGTTGTTGTTGTTGTTAGAGGTGGTGGTGGTTGTAGTGTTGTTGTTGTTGCTGTTTTTGTCGTCGTCGTCATAACTGGTAACTTTTTTGTTGTTTCAATGCAGAAAAAAATCCTTGTCAGCCCAACCCGTGTAAAAGTGGCGGCTCATGCACTATATCAGATGAAGATGAAGGTTTCCAATGCATCTGTAGTCCTGGAAACAGAGGAAAACGCTGTGAACGTACGGTTTGAATATTATTGGCAATTGTGAAGGCTTATTATTTTGCAGTCAGGGATTGTTGGCGGCACAGTGTTAGCGTACGTCCCTTTCACCCCCTGCTTCCCGGATTAGATTCCTCCCGTTAATTATCACATTAAAATTTTATTTTGGTTCCATGTAAAGAATGCTTCTAAACACCACATGTTTTCTACGAATACCCCAGTTTCCTCCTGTAGTAACATTGCGCCAATAAGGGGCTGGCGTTACTAAACCTCTTGGAAGAACAGTTTAGACAGGACTGATAGGGATATTCAGTATAAATAAAGTTAGTTTAGTTTAATAATTGTGTGTGGCGTACCTCTACTAGCTCTTAAACTGGCTCTGCTCCTTCGTTATGCAAGTATCTTATGGAATTCTGTTGTGTTTGATTTAGTGGTAGACAAATGCAAGCCCAACCCATGCAAAAACGCTGCAACATGTGAAGAACGAGATGGTAAATCTCTATGTATATGTACTCCAGAATATAAAGGGCCAACATGCGAAGGTAATACAATACTCGGAATCCAATGCTGAATATATACAGTATTACACACTAGATTATTTTCAGTAAGCTATTTTAATGTACCAATAGCCTAATCATGAACGTTTGATATTGGAAACGTCGATTGTATTATTTTATTTCTTTTATCTTTGTTCTTGGCTTTCTTCTTTTTCTCCTCTTTTTTCCATTTCTTTTCTTCCTCTTCTCTTCCATCTTCCTTTGTTTTAGTATTTCTGTTTTTAATTCGTCTTTCTTACCCTCTTCTTCTCTATCTTTCGTTTTGTTACTCTTTTTCGTCTTCATCCTTTTCTTTTCTTTCCCCTTTTCTACTCCTTTTTTATTCTTTTTCTTTGTCGTCCTCTTCCTCCTGCTCTTCTCCCTGACAGGCCTATTTAGTAGATTCCTATTCATACCCATTCTTATTCTTGTCTAATTCTGTTTATTATTCATAATACAATGTCAATCTTTAGAGGAACGACAGTGCTTCCAGCAACTTTGTCTAAACGGAGCAACGTGTCTGGAACATGATGAAGGATATAACTGTACTTGTCCTGCAGGGTTTACAGGAGACTTTTGTGCAGGTATATTAGGGGGTGATTACATGGACCCGGGTCATATAATAATTTGTATGCTTTTTCAACGTTTCGATTACATGGCAAGCGGGCTAGCCCGGTTTGCCGGGATCCCGGTTGTCACAACCAGGCAGCCAGGGGGGGGGGGCGCCCAATGGTCTCCAAGACAGTTCTCGTGAAAAGTTTAAATCCGGTGAGAAACTTGTAGGAGGGGATTACATTGTTTTAAGGCCAAGTGAGTAGACTAGTAATGTGTTATATATTTAGCAGGCATGCATATGCTATAAATTACAATACTATAAGGTATATAGAAAATGCCTCCAACTTGTTTTTACATTTACGACATAGTCAATCGAGATATGGTCTGGAAACTCAGCTGAAGTCTTTGGTCTATCTTTTTGTTCGCCTTTATGCATTTTTGTGCACAGTGCACGGTCACTGAACACATTGTATTTTAGCATAATGAACGAATTGTCCAATAGCAACGTTTCAGTTCAATCACTCAACCGTGCTATTTAAATATTAATAAACCTAAAACAAAGGATGTGCACGGTGTAAGGTACGGCTCAACATAAAATCACAGCTCATTATAGGCGCTTTGAAGTTTGCCAAGTTTCCAGACCATATCTCGATTGACTATGTTTACGACTTGTTTATAAATAAATCTAAAGATATTCTGACGTGTATCATTCTATGTTCTGGTTTGATTTCAACAAAATTATGTAATTTATGGCTTTTGGATTACTCTTAAAATGCAGGAAATAGTGTTTCAGAGAACCTAGAAATCCAAAATTTTACGGGGGAGCATTCCCCCGGACCCCCTAGGAGATCGAGGTTCTTGCCCCCCCCCCCCCCAACTCAAGACCCTGGCTACGCCACTGGTTTCGTCCCGGCAAAGCGGGCTGAAAAAATGTTGAACTCGATTCGATACGCGTTCGTTTACTTGACTGTGTGAATAAATAGTGCTGAAAGGAACTACAATAGAACATAAAAACGTTGTTCGTGTGTTTCGTGATCATAGCGAAGACTTCATGAATTAATTAGTCTTCGTGAAGACGCTTTCGTGGGTTATCTAAGACTGTAACAATGTTTTTACTAACGATGGGCTTACAAACGATTGTGTCGACATAAATAATAGACTAATTAGTGTAAAACTGAAGTAAAACTAACCTAACTTTGCCCTGATTTACTTGATAATTGCGAGTTTCGGCCTGAAATCATCCACGCCAATTCAAAACTCATCCGGGCCAGCGCGGTGCATGTAATCACCCCCTTAGTAACTTTAACGTGTCAGTGTAATTCGTTTTGACACAGTCAATCAAGAGATAGTCTGAACTCAGCAAAAGTCTTTGTTTTATCCTTTTGTTCACGTTTATGCGAAATTGTGCACGGTGAGGACAGTGTATTTTTGGTATAATGAAGCAATCATCCAATAACACCGTTTTGGTTCAATCACTTAAGCGTGTTATTCAAATAAAGGTTTGTGTGCGGTGAGGACCGTCTCAACATAAAATCAAAGCTCATTATAAGAGCTTTGACGTCTTCCGAGTTTTTAAATCATATCTTGATTGACTATGATTTCGAAGATATTATACACTTAATGTCTGCTCCCGAGGGAAACAGTTAGTTTTGTTTTCCCGAGAGTCTTGATATTTCCCGAGACGAAGTCGAGGGAAACATCGAGACTCGAGGGAAAACGAAACTAACTGTTTCCCGAGGGAGCAGAATTAAGTGTTTTGTTATACAGGGTGTATCAAAAAAAAGGCTACCCTTAGAAAATATAATTAACATTCTTTTCAAATAACCTATTGTATATTGACAGCCCTGTGGTCAGTTGAACCATTTTTAATCGAACTGATATGAATATAATTAACATTTTTATTTCAGTTATGCTCCTTCATACGTTTAGAAGTTATCGTAATTTCCCAGGTGTATACGACCATTTGTTTTTTACGCATCCGTGACTTCAGAGGTGTCCAGGGCTGTCAATATACAATAGGTTATTTGAAAAGAATGTTAATTATATTTTCTAAGGGTAGCCTTTTTTTTGATACACCCTGTACAGTACATGTATCAAAAAAATCCTGAACCCTTAGAAAACAACCTATTGTAGTAGTTTGAAAGCCCTAAGCACTTCGCTGAACCCACAGATGCGTAAAACACACGGTCTTATACACCTGGGAAATTAAGACAACTTGAAGTGTATGCATGGTGAAAGTATTTAAAAGCTTTTTCTCTTCCTGTTTAACTTATGTGCTGATTAATTTATAACGCAGTGCTTTTAGGGCTTTCAAACTACTACAATAGGTTGTTTTCTAAGGGTTCAGGGTTTTGTTTATACACACTGTATAGCCAACCTCGTCCCCAGGGCATTTTGCCTCCACGTTGGGAGGTCGGCGAAAATGGCCCTGGCATCGGCTGGTCGATTCTATAATCGGATTGGCCAGTTTAAAGACTTGATTAATTCAGATACAGTGTAATTTATTCATCAAAATATGAATTGCAATAAATCCACTCTGCGAAGTTCATCCAAAGAATTGTACCGATAGCTTTGATTAAAGTCAAGAACAACATTAGATATATGTTTCTTCCCGACATTTAAATGTATCCTGGATAATCGTGGGGAGTATCATGATGAATAATGCTAGCTAGTTGCATTTATGATAAAGGTTCACATGAGTGATTCGGCAGAGCGTTAAATATTTCTTATTTATTATTCATGTATACGTATTATACAAAAACGAAACACAAAGACCGCATAAATTTTCTTGCCAAAACACCCCAAAATTCTGGGTGTCACGTGACCAGCCGATGCCAGGGCCATTTTCGCCGACTCCCAACGTGGAGGAAAAATGCCCTGGGGACGAGGTTGACTGTATAGCTTGAGTTTCGCTGAATAATTTCGACGTTTATCAAGGGAAAGTACACAAAAGACAAACGCTAAGACTTACCAAAAATTTCGCCTGGCTCCGTAATTTCACTTCAACCAAACAAATATATAAGTCTCAGAACAAAAGAACAGCAATACATTTCTTCAGTTAATCTTCACACATGCTTTGAAGACCTATATAAATATTCTTTTTTTTGTACCAAACAAGCTTTTGTTTATAGGATGCCGTGGAGAGTTCAAAGTTCTAGCGGGCAACAATTGAAAACTTATTGACCGAGCAGGCAATAAGTTCTCAATTATTGCCCGCTCGGTAGACATTGAAATGTAGCTAAGGTCATGTGACCACAAACCAAGCAATGACAGTCGTCGTTGCATCCAGTGAAACTCTTGCTATATAATAATTAGTTATTCGTTATAAAACGTTCTTTACATGGACTTCAGCCGTCAATTCCTACAACTACCACCACCACCACCACCAACACCAACACCAACACCAACACCAACACCAATACCAACAACAACTACAACAACAACATTTTCTAATAAAACTACCAAAATACCCACTATTT
Organism: Corallium rubrum; assembly: GCA_964035015.1. Lineage (NCBI taxonomy): Eukaryota > Metazoa > Cnidaria > Anthozoa > Scleralcyonacea > Coralliidae > Corallium > Corallium rubrum. Next base: position 6,663,058 of record OZ036010.1, read on the forward strand.
TAGACGATCAAGTTATAAAAACATCTATTCATTCCTTCTTGGTTGAGAAACCACCAAGAGTCTTTCTTAAGACTTTACTGTCCTGCACGATCCAGTTTATGTATACGCCTTGTTATACATTATATAAACATCAATGATGTTGTTCTCACATCTACTTATACTCCTAGTTTCAAGCGACTAATGTTTTGCTTCATCCTTTCTTCAGAGCATGTGTGCCATCCAAGTCCATGTATGCACGATGGACGTTGTTCAGTAGAGTCTGGACATTTTAAATGTTTATGTCCACCACTGTTTAAAGGCGATGTTTGTGAGAGTAAGTTGTTAAAATTATTAATACTTATTCATTAGATGAAAACAAAGGAGATCAATAACTAAGGCAGATATACATGCACAGTTGACCTGCATTTTACTGTAATCTCTCTCTTCCATTTTGTAGTTCCTCATCCGTGTCACATTCGGCCATGTCTAAATGGTGCTCTCTGTGTGGATTCGTTCAGTGGTTACAATGGTTATCCTTCTAAATGGAACCACGGTTCCTTGCACTATTTGTGTATCTGCAGGCCTGGGTTTAGTGGATTAAATTGTGAAGGTGAGAGACAGGCAGACAAACAAACAAACAAACAAACAAACAAACAAACAAACAAACAAACAAACAAACAAACAAACAAACAAACAAACAAACAAACAAACAAACAAACAAACAAACAAACAAACAAACAAACAAACAAACAAACAAACAAACAAACAAACAAACAAACAAACAAACAAACAAACAAACAAACAAACAAACAAACAACAACACAAACAACAAACAAACAACACAACAAACAAACAACAAACAAACACAAACAAACAAACAAACAAACAAACAAACAAACAAACAAACAAACAAACAAACAAACAAACAAACAAACAAACAAACAAACAAACAAACAAACAAACAAACAAACAAACAAACAAACAAACAAACAAACAAACAAACAAACAAACAAACAAACAAACAAACAAACAAACAAACAAACAAACAAACAAACAAACAAACAAACAAACAAACAAACAAACAAACAAACAAACAAACAAACAAACAAACAAACAAACAAACAAACAAACAAACAAACAAACAAACAAACAAACAAACAAACAAACAAACAAACAAACAAACAAACAAACAAACAAACAAACAAACAAACAAACAAACAAACAAACAAACAAACAAACAAACAAACAAACAAACAAACAAACAAACAAACAAACAAACAAACACACCCACACACACACTCACTACATACCACAACCAAACTATCTACTGTATTGTATATATATAATTAGTATATTGTGACAAATTAATTCGTCTGTCTGTCTGTCTGCCTGCCTGCCTGCCTGCCTGCCTGTCTGTCTGTCTGTCTGTCTGTCTGTCTGTCTGTCTGTCTGCCTGCCTGCCTGCCTGCCTGCCTGCCTGCCTGCCTGCCTGCCTGCCTGCCTGCCTGCCTGCCTGCCTGCCTGCCTGCCTGCCTGCCTGCCTGCCTGCCTGCCTGGCTGGCTGGCTGGCTGGCTGGCTGGCTGGCTGGCCTGCCTGCCTGCCTGCCTGCCTGCCTGCCTGCCTGTCTGTCTGTCTGTCTGTCTGTCTGTCTGTCTGTCTGTCTGTCTGTCTGTCTGTCTGTCTGTCTGTCTGTTTGTCTGTCTGAATCAGATACCCACGGATTCTATCCAAGTCTAGGTCGATTGTCGTTTTAACTTCTTCTCATTGGTGCAGCTTTCGCTGTGACGAGTAAAATTGTGTGGCGTTTGCCTGAATATAATGCATAAGACTTGAAAGTTTAGTGCCGCCTAAAAACAATTAATACCTTTTTTACTGTTTTACTTTATTTTTCTAGTTGATGTATGCAAGAACTGCGATCCATTTGCAAAATGTATAAACAACACGTGTATCTGTAACCCTGGTTACAAAGGAGATGGATTTCATTGTACACGTAAGTATGCCTTGTTAAGTACCAATTCACGTTTATATAAACGACTCTATAACGTTACTTACAAAGAGCAGACTGAAAGCTTAGAAAATAAGTAAGCAAATAGAATGGGACTGAGTAGGGCAAGGTCAAATGCCAATTTACGAGTAAACGACGTAAGTTAAAAAAACAACAAAAAAACCAACAATTGTTAGCAGTAAGAATGTGATTGCACAGGTATAAAGTAATTAGTTGCTGATGAAGTAGCAAAGCGCCAAAAAAAGAATAGTCAGAGTTTTATTGTGACACACGTACGGTTCATGTCAAAAGAAACAGACAAATAGAAATTACATTGTACATATACTTATGACGTCGTTTTAAAGTGAAAATTCTTTTGAATTTCCCACATGAAAACGAGTTCATAATGGCTAATTTATATTAATACCATGATCGCCTCGGATTCTTTTGTTCTCCGAGGGAATGTAAACCTCGTATTTCCCTCATTGCTCATGCAAGAGGGAAATTTTTCCTTTGTTTTCTAATTTTCCCCTGCATGTTGGTGAGGGAAAATTAGACGACAAAGAAATCCTTTGTCTTCTTCTAAATTTCCCGCTTGCATATATTTTCCCTCATCAACATGCACGGGAAAATTAGATGCAACTTCTCTGATCAACCGTGTAAATTTCCTGTCGGTGAGATTCTCAAAGTTTTCCTCGGCAATCATAATATTACAAACTAATACCATGACTTTTTGGGAAATTAGCGATTAAATTTCTTCTTTGCCTCGGGAAGATTTGTAAAAGTCCTCGGGCCGCAAACCTTCCCTCAGCTGCGGCAAATTTAATGGCTAATTTCCCTCAAGTCATGTTATTACTTATAAGTATATAATAGAATTTTAATTCGGTGGCCGTTTTTGAATAAGGTCTATTGACAAGGTGGCAAATAATAATAGATTGGTCAGTGGGTAAAAACTGTGATTAGTATATGATGAAATAGAATGTGATGTAATAGATAGTTAAAAAATAGGATTGAATGAGATAAGATGGAAGACTTTTAGATGAGATAGAATAAGATACGTTGAATTGGGCCAAGGTGAAGTGAGATAGAATGGAGATATGATTAAAACAGCATGAGACGAGATTGACTTATTGTTGTATGTATATTAACTAAATTTAGGCGAATCTAGCCTGTGCCATCCCAATCCATGCAAAAATGGCGCAACATGCAAAGAAACCAGCCAAGGAGGATATGATTGTCTTTGTGTTGGTGGATATTCCGGAGCTAAATGTGAAGGTATGCCTGATTAATTCTCGAATGTTTATGGAATAAACAGGTTTGGGTTTTTTCTCCTTCACCTTTTCCTTTTCGTTGCCGTCCTCTTTCTCCTTCTCTTCCTCCATTTCCTCCTCCTCTTCCCTGTCATCATCTTGATCTTCGTCATCATGATTATCTTGATCATTATCATCTTGATCATCATGATTATCTTGATCATCATTATCTTGATCATCATTATCTTGATCATTATCATCATCATTATCATCTTGATCATCATCATTATCTTGATCGTCATTATCATCATCATCATCTTGATCACCATCATATTAATCATCGTAATCATCATAATCTTGATTATTATCATCATCTTGATTATCATCATCATCTTGATTATTATCATCATCTTGATTATCATCTTGATCATTATCATCATCTTGATCATCATCATCTCGATCATCGTTGTCTTGATCATCAACTTGATCGTCATCATCTTGATCGTCGTCATATTAATCATCATCATTATCGTCTTAATCATTATGTTGATTATTATCATCTTGAGCATCATCATCATCTTGATCATTAACATCTTGATCATCATTATCATCATCTTGATCATTTTCATCATCTTCGATCATCATCATCTTCATCATCATCTCGATCATCGTTATCTTGATCATCATCATCTTCATCATCGTTATCCTCATCTTGATTATCATCATCATCATCATCTTGATCATCATCTTGATCATTATCATCATCTCGATCATCGTTATCGTGATTATTATCTTGATCATCATCATCTTGATCATTATCATCATTTCGATCATTGTTATCGTGATCATTATCATCTTGATCATTATCATCATTATCATCATCAACAACAAATGTGTGATATCAACTGTGTCATATTTGGAGTGTCCATAGGATTTTGAATTATAGTGTTATCATTTTTTAGACAAGAACCCTTGCAGTCCAAGTCCTTGCATGCACAAAGGTCAATGTGTTGCGTTGCAAGATGCAGATTACAGATGTGTCTGTCACTCTGCCAAGTTCAGTGGAAAGGACTGTGAAAAGAGTAAGTATTTTAAATGAGACTCAGGTTCAAATTAATCCATCGACATTCAGAGTAATTTTAATGTAAAAAATGTGGGGGTCACCGAACTCTTTTTTGAAATAGATTGGATTAAATATAAATTTACGGCTATTTTAAAACGACACTGTTATTATAACAAAGAGTGAAACTAACGTTATGCATAGAATAACGTTCAAGACATTAAATACTGTTAACAGATAATGTGTTTCAGCCTTTGCTATGATAACAGTGTCGTTTTAAAATAGCCGTAAATATATATTTAATCCAATCTATTTCGAAAACGAGTTTGGTTACATTAAAAATTTTGGTTACATACAAATTTTTTACATTAAAACATTTCTTTAAGTTTAAGTAATCAATAGTGAGATTTTTTAAAAATTCTGTGGATCCAATTTTTTGAAAAATAGAAACCATAATTTTTCTTCGATAAAAAAATTGGATCTACAGAAATTTTTTCATAATAACGCAATAAATAATAAACGTGGTATCATTACAAATTCTTGCTTACTATTGCCACTGTTATTATTATAAATATCTAACATTTCTTTCTTTGGTTAGTCACTGATCCATGTTCACCCAATCCATGTCTACATGGAGGAGAATGTATTAATGAAGATGGTAAAGCAGTGTGCAAATGCAAAGGCCGCTTTATGGGACAATATTGTGAAAGTAGGTCCATCCATGTATCCATTCAACCATTAATCTATCTATCCATTCATTCATCCATACATACATACATTCATTCATTCATTCATTCATTCATTCATTCATTCATTCATTCATTCATTCATTCACTCATTCATTCATTCATTCATCTATCCATCCATCCGTCTATTCATCCATCCTTACATTTATACTTCCATTTATCCATCTATCTGTCCAGAACAGTTTACATCAAGTCATTTTTCTACCTTGTAGCTTGTGGTTGTGCTAAAGCAACTTCTCCAAATACTGTGGATTTAATTTGCGATGCAGAAGGAGAATGCGCATGTCCTGGTTCCAAGTACTCAATGACAGCAACAGGCAAATGCATGACTGCATGTAAGTCTCGAAAATCTCATTTTTTTCAACTTGTGTTTTACCATCTGTTACCTAATGTTAAAGAACATATGGGGTTAAAAAGCAACTTAAGAGGAAACTCTTCTGTGACAGAGCTTTGAAGTATATAAATTCGGTAAATTATATAAATGATGATGATGATGATGATGATGATGATGATGATGATGATATGTTATGTACTGTTTAATAAACGAGCAGGAGTGTTTTATCAGATATAAAGACCTGAGGTGAAGCCGAGTGTTTGAAATGCCTGAAGTTGGAGTCAGAGATCACCATTATTTCTTCTCTCGGCATACTAAAATCTTCGTAAAATTTACTTTTTGTTGACATGAGTCTTGCTTTTTATCTCACTAAATCTTCCTTTCAAATATTTCTTTTCTGAAGTATATTGTCGGTATGGATGCTTCCAAATACTCTCGATTACTTCCTCGATTAGCCCCGCCATCAGCAGCTCTTTCGCTAGTGCGCATGCTCCAAACATTATTTGCAGCAAAAAATTATTTCCACTCCGTTATTTGCAGATGAATTAACCAATCAGAATGCGGGATCGAAACTAAATGAGTGATATGTAAATTATGATTAAAAATTTTGTGGGTATGATTCATTAAAGCTCTCTTTAAGAGTAATCCTTTAATCTTTTTTTGTTTCTACAGTGGCTTTCTCACCATGCTCAAAGAATCCTTGCAAGAATGGCGGAACATGTCGACGCACAAGTAATAGTCAGTACGAGTGTATTTGTGCTTCGCCATGGATTGGAAACAATTGTGAGAGAAGTATGTACTTAAGGTGACTTGATAGGAATAAATTATAAAAAAATCACTTTTTTTCCTCTAAAACGTTTTGCAGTGTACATTTGTGCCTCATTCTAGTTCCTTCCATCACCATCACCACCATCATAACCACGACGATGATAAAGATTATTATAATAACAAAGTATACCTTTAATACAGTGGAATCCGGTTCCAACATAACCTTTCCGACATCGACATCTTCCAGCAATGCATATCGCCTGTGGATCGCATTTGGCGCATTTATCAACTACGAAAATACAAAACACACATTAAATAAACACGTAACACAATAATCAATATATTTCACGAAGCCAACGACTCCTTAAGGTTTGATAGGGAAAAGGTATAAAAAAATCATGCTTCTTTCCTTTAAAACGTTTTGCAGTGTACATTTCTGCCTCATTTCCTGCATCCCCTAGTTCCTTGCAGAGCCCTGGTGTCAGTGTTGATAATTCAAAAGGTTTTACACTTTCAGCATTTGTGTATCTAACAAATTACATTTATTGTAATATGCAAATTTAATGCAAATTAGGATTTCTGAACTTACTGTGTTACGGATATGCCTATCCTAAGATAGTTAATTAACTAGACGTTATGTGATCACTGAACATAATAAGTACTTGTAACCAATTAGTAAATACTTGTGACTTGGCATGAGTCGGCTATGATGTCATTTAGTAATTACGTAAATATATTATATATAGAATGAGGTATGTTACTATAATTATATACTCTAGAAACTATATAAGCAGCCATCGAACATTTCTCAGGCATGCATATGTATGAGAGTGAGCTATATGTATCAAAGTGGTTACGAAGTCAGTCTTGGAGTTCCTGCCGTTGGTTTTATTATTCCTTCCTTTTCAAGTCCATACTGATTGTTAACCTGTTGCCGGAATCTCCTATTGCCTGTTTCGTTGTGCGCCGACAATAGATAAGTTTTTGAACTTTAGTTTAGTTTAGTTTAGTTTTAATCTTTGTAGACATTTTCAATGTCTGTTCTAAGTTTCTTGTTAATTTAATAAATAATTGTAAAAACCAAACAGCTGAGGTTACACTTTTTGTTGCGTATAGTGGTCACGTAATAACTAGAACAAACATTTCTCCCCTCCTGAAAATCGTGGACTGTCTAATACTTTTCAATACTCAAGAGTACCACTAGGGCCGTGCCAGGAACTAGAACGAAGCACTAATCTACACTGTGAAATGTTTTAGGGCCTGTTTGTATGGAACCGAGTTACCCGGCAAGCCGAGTTGAAAAAAGATGAATGTTTATATGAGACGAGTTACTCGGCAAAGCTCCCCACGCATTATAATGGTTTCATATTCCATGAGTAGTTTCCTATTAATAATTGTCAGTTGTTTGCTGTGTTAGTTAGTAATACTCAGAAAAACTCTGAGCTCTAAGCGGGACTCGAACCCGCAACCTTCTGAATGCTAGCCATTGGGCCACTAGAACTCAGATAGCAGAGCAAGGTTATTTAAGGTAATTATACGTTAGACTGTGCCCAGCTTGTACAGCAAACAACTGACAATTATTACTAACATCAAGCTTCAATTTCTGAAACTAACTAGTTTCCTATTGTCTTGATAAGTGGCGCATGCGCTGTTGTGACGAATTCAACCCGGCTAGCCGAGTTACCCGGCAAGAGAGTGTTTATATGGGAATATTTTCATCCCGGCATGCCGAGATCTCGGCTGTTTTGCCGAGATCTCGGCTAGCCGAGTTACCCGCCTGTCTCATATAAACACTCTGCCGGGATAGCATTGAATTCCTATACATGGCGGGTAACTCGGTTTGCCGAGTAACTCGGCTAGCCGGGTAACTCCGCTCCATATAAACAGGCCCTTAGAGGGAAACTGGGATTTTTTTATTCCATTGTATTTACTGTATTGCTAAATGTGGGATCGGGCCATGAAAAAGGTTGACAATATTTTGAGGAACCTTAAGTAATTCTAGTAAGAAATATTATTGCCCAGCATACTGCTTTAAACATAATACAAAATAATTTTGAAAATATATACTAAGGAGGAAACGTGAGTCCATGGCAAGGGAACGAAGGAAAATGAAGGGAAACAAAGAGAAGGAAGAGGAGGAAAAGGGAAGGATGAGGGAGGAGGAGGGGGAAAAGGGGAAGAAAAAGAAGGAAATGGAGGGAGGAAGGAGGACGGAAATGGAGGGAGGAAGGAAGGAAGGAAGGAAGGAAGGAAGGAAGGAAGGAAGGAAGGAAGGAAGGAAGGAAGGAAGGAAGGAGATGGATGGAGGGAGGGAGGGAGGGAGGGAGGGAGGGAGGGAGGAAGGAGGTGGAGGAAGGATGGATGGAAGGGAGGGAGGAAGGAAGGAAGGATGGAAGGGAGGGAGGGAGGTAGGAAGGATGGAAGGGAGGGCGGGCGTTAGTGGAGGGAGGCAGGGAGGGAGGGAGCAAGAGGAGAGTGAAAAAACCAAGCTTTAGACAAAAACTTAGCTTATTTACTCTGTTCTGTACTTTCTAGATGGTTGTGCTGTAAATCCTTGTCTAAATGGAGGTACTTGTTTTGTGGAGAACAAGTTGGTAAAATGCCATTGCAAGCCGCCGTTTTTAGGACCAAGATGCGAAGAAGACCCCAGTGAAGGTATGACTCTAGAACAAATTAACAACTCCGTTACTCCAGACAATACCCTCATACATCAAGGATCAAAATCTAGTTTTCTTATCAACATTAAATCTACGAAATTCATAACGTCAAACTTAACGAAATTTTTTTATACTAGAGGGGAAAAGTCCGCCGAAAAGTGAAGTTTGTCATCCAAACCCTTGTGAAAGTGGTGGTCTTTGTCAAGTCGTTATTGGTGGATATGATTGTGCGTGTCCCGTGCAGTTCACTGGAGCTCATTGCGAGGGTAAGACTTATTTCAGGAATTCTAATTACTGGAATTCTAATTCTAATTTCTGGAATTCTAATTATTGGAATTCTAGTTCCTGGAATTTAATCAATGGCATCAAAGTATACAATGCACGATTTAGGTTATTTCTTAAGAACTCAAATACCTGAAGATTGAGAGTATACAATAAAATACAATACAATACAATACAATACAATACAATACAATACAATACAATACAATACAATACAATACAATACAATACAATACAATACAATACAATACAATACAATACAATACAATACAATACAATACAATACAATACAATACAATACAATACAATACAATACAATACAATAGATTAGATAACTCCACCCAAAAACAATAGCAGACTTCAAATCAAGCATCATGGATGCAATGTGGCTCACATAGTGATTATTAACAACTTTAACTTATTTAGTACTAAGCACCTTCTCTAGTATTTTACTCTGGCTAACGCTGAAGATTTTGTTTGTCAATAGCGAAGCTTCTGATACTCTAAGTGTTAAGGTGGCTCGATAGGAAAAATCTATAAACCATCAGATTTTTCCTTCTAAAACGTTTCACTGTGTAGATTCGTGCTCCGTTCTACTTCCTTGCACGGTCCTAGTGTTACTCTTGGTTTTTTCACTCTCCTCTTGCCTCTCCCCTGCCTCCCTCCCTCCTTTCCATCCATCCTCCCTTCCATCCTCCCTCCCTCCATCTCCTTCCTTCCTCCCTCCATTTCCTTCCTTCCTTTCTCCCTCCATTTCCTTCTTTTTCTTCCCCTTTCCCCCCTCCTCCTCCCCCCGTCCTTCCCTTTTCCTCCTTCCGTCTCTTTGTTTCCCTTCATTTTCCTTCGTTCCCTTCCCGTGGACTCACTTTTCCTCCTTAGTAAATATTTTCAAAATTATTTTGTATTATGTTTAAAGCAGTATGCTGGGCAATAGTATTTCTTACTAGAATTACTTAAGGTTCCTCAGAATATTGTCAACCTTTTCCATGGCCCGATCCCACATTTAGTAATACAGTAAATTCAATGGAATAAAAAATCCCAGTTTCCCTCTAAAACGTTTCACAGTGTAGATTCGTGCTACTTCTAGTTCCTTGCACAGCCCTAGTGTAACTCTTGAGTTTTGAGAAGTATAGATCGTTTTCATCTGACGTCATGGCGGCCATATTGGTGTACCAAAACAATGAAATGGCGGCCATATTGGTGTACGGTATGGGAATTAGCTCTTTCTTATTCAAATATTTCGTATTGTTTGACCATCCCAATGGGGCCACCGGTCACGTGAGTGAAAACGATCCATTAGACAGTCCACAGTTTTCAGGAGGGGAGAAATCTTTGTTCTAGTAAGTTCAGAAATCCTAATTTGCATTAAATTTGCATATTACAATAAATGTAATTTGTCAGATACACAAATGCTGAAAGTGTAAAACCTTTTGAATTATCAGCACTGACACCAGGGCTCTGCAAGGAACTAGGGGATGCAGGGAATGAGGCAGAAATGTACACTGCAAAACGTTTTAAAGGGAAGAAATATGATTTTTTTATAACTTTTCCCTATCAAACCTTAAGGAGTCGTTGGCGTCGTAAAATATATTGATTATTGTGGTGTTTCGTTACGTGTTTATTTAATATGTGTTTTGTATTTCGTAGTTGATAAATGCGCCAAATGTGATCCACAGGCGATATGCATTGCTGGAAGATGTCGATGTCGGAAAGGTTATGTAGGAACCGGATTCCACTGTATTAAAGGTATACTTTGTTATTATTATAATCTTTATCTTATGTGTTGTTGATGTTGATGTTGATGGTGATGATGGTTGTGGTAGTGGTAGTGGTAGTGGTAGTGGTGATTGTGGTCATGGACTCATGGTGCATGATTGTGTTGATGATGGTGATTGTGTTATGATGACGATAGTGGTGGCGATAGTATGATGTAGATGGTGATTGTGGTGGTGGTAATTGTAGTGATGATGGTGATTGTTATAGTGACTGTAGTAGTGATGGTGATTTTGATGGTGATTGTGATGGTGATTGTGGTGGCGAAGTGATGATGATAGGGATAATGATAATAATGATTCCTTAAGCCAGTTTTTGTTTTATTTAGTTGGTGGATCTGGCTGCAACACTTGTCCTGTAAATGCGAAATGCTTCCAGAGTGTTTGCCAGTGCACAGATGGCTATACTTATCGAGGCGATCAGTGCGTAGGTAAAAACCTCCCCCCTTGACAATTATACTTTATAGAATTAAACACGGGTGTTCTTGGACTGGGTGACTTCTGTACTGATTATCCCTTTTCCATCACTTAAAGTGTATATGAAACGAAAATTAAGTTTGTCTTATTTGAAAGAACTCTTAAAATAATGGGGAATATCAATTTACAGCTTTTTCATATTTTACTTAGTTCTTGAGATATTTAGACTTATGTGATATTCAAATGAGATCACTTATGGCCCGTTTTTTTCTAATTAACATATTCGAAAATCGTGAATATTTTTAAGATTATTGATCAAAATCACTTGTAACTTGTCTTTCATGTTTAGTTGCATGAACTGTAGCAATGTGCAAAATTTCAGGCGATTTTGGTCAATAATCTTAAAAATATTCGCAATTTTCGAATATGTTAATTAGTGAAAAAACGAACCATAAGTTATCTCATTTGAATATCACATAAGTCTAAATATCTCAAGAACTAAATAAAATATGAAAAAGCTGTAAATTGATATTCCTCATTATTTTAAGAGTTCTTTTGTTTCATATACACTTTAAGGTGCTGTTATACGATGCGATTTTTCTTGCAACTTGCAACAAATTTACCCATGGAAAAAAACAAACTCGCAAGTTGCAGGAAGAGTGTTGCACGTTCAGCAACTTGCGAACTTTGTTGCAAGTTGCAGCAAAAAGTAGAACCCATCCAACTTTTCTTGCAACTTGCAACACGGCAAAAATAACAAAATCGCAAGTTCGTATGGGGTGTTACACAGTGAGAATTTTTTTGTAACCAGCAACATCCAGGCTATTTGTTGCAAGTTGCAAGAAAAAATCGCAGCGTGTAACAACAGTAACTTCAATCCGAACCTCCTCCGCAGGCAACTCTATGCCTTCTTATGTCTATCTTTTGTTTCCACTGCTATTTCGTAGTCCAATCGCACCACCCACATTTCACATGTACTTTTCATATGTCCATGTGTTTCTTAGTATTGTAGTTATGGAAATCACTGTTTAACTATTTTTTGATAATTACAAAGTAGGTAATCGGAGCAATACAACATATATAGAGATCAGTGATATAGACCCTTTTAATAAGTGCAGGGTACGTCATTTTCCTCACTTGACGTCATTTTCAGCGTTTTGAACTCTATTGAAATATACAAAAGACAATACACGAAATTGAAAAAACATTCAAAAGGAAAATTGAAAAGAAATTAATGTCATAGGGTGAAAATTACTTCAGGGCTCAAAATAACGTTTCACGTTACGCAGGTCGGTCAAAGGCGATTTTTGGCCGGTCAAATTTCACGACGCCCCTCCTCCCCCCCCCCCCCCCCCAAAAAAACAACAAACCCCAACAAAAACAAACAAACAAACAAACAAACAAACAAACAAACAAACAAACAAACAAACAAACAAAAAAACAAACAAAACAAAACAAAACAAAACAAAACAAAACAAAACAAAGACAAACCCCAAAACAAACAAAAAATCACAACACAACAAAATACATGTAAAGTATATTCTACGCTATATATATATATATATATAGGAACGTTTGTCATAAATAGGAAATGCATGCATCGTTCATTTCACAATATATCAGACATTATGAAACAGGTCTACAACAGCACAACAACAATCATTTTAAGTTCCTTCAAATCGAAGTAATAAAATTAATTGCAAGTTAATATGACCGGTCAAAATGACCGGCGTTATACAAATTTAACCGGTCACATTAAAAATTTGGCCGGTCATTGACCGGTGACCGGCCGTTATTTTGAGCCCTGTTACGTATTCTATACTTATTAAAAGGGTCTAATATATATATATATATATATATATATATATATATATATACACACGCGCGCTAAAATTGTCATCATTGCACAATCACAACTGGGAAATTGTTTGTATTATAGTAAAAGAAAATACCAATTAATCGATTAAAATAAAAAGTAAAATTTCATCAGTGGAGACCAGCTCATGTGAGAGACGGAACAAATAGACATACATAAATACGAAAACATGATTGGATAACTCTTGAGTTACCATAACAACACCTTTATTTCCTAGCTTTTTTAAAAATCATATTTGACAACATATTTTGAAAAGCCGCGAGAGGGCTGGGAGGGTCTTTTTGACTCATTTCTTTTAGTACGACCTTATATTTTCCTTTTCTTTTTTCGTTTGTTTTTTTATTGTTGTAGTATTAATTACTCCTCGAACAGATACAGAACAGACAGAACAGGGTACTGAGACACAACCTGAACAACCTGTGACAGGACCTGATACAGCGACTCCTACACCGACAAACACACAAACAGTTTCACCAACTACGAAACCGACTGAGACAGGAACTGGTGTGTCCACACCATCTACCCCCGCATCTCCATCCCCATCCACATCTTTACCTACATCACCCTCACCTTCCCCACCACCCCCGACATCGCCGCTTGTATCTCCACCCCCACCTCCGTCACTACCTACACCCCCTCCACCACCCCCATCTACGCTTTCTCTACCACCTCCACCCCCACTTCCGTCACTACCTACACCCCCATCTACTCTAACCCCACCACCACCACCACCACCACCTGCACCCCCTCCACCACCCCTATCTAAACTTTCTCTACCACCCCCATCTACTCTAACCCCTCCACCTCCAGCACTCCCACCACCACCACCGTCTTTACCATCCACACTTCTTCCTCAACCCCCGTCTTCAACAGGCTCCACCGGTACACAACCGTCACCCCCTGGAAGCCTACCTTCATCTAGTACGAATATAGCTCCTCCGGGTACAACCAGTTCATCCGGTCTATCGGCACCGGGTTCGTCAAGCACTGAAAGTTTAATACCTCCACCGATACCACCATCTACCTACTACCGTAAACGATGAAAAATAACAAGGCTATGAAAAATTTAGAACTTAACCCAAAAATCATAATGCTTTGTTTGAAAAGAGACTTATAAAAATGAATAGCACTTCATCAAGGATGATGTTCCTCTGATTCTTTGCATTACATATTAAATTTGTGTTACCAAATGTGCAATGAGGTACAAACTTCTTTTTTGTATATAAGAAACAAATGTGATCAATAGCCCAAAAGGCATTAACTAAGTCAATGAACAGAATTGAAACCAGACTCAGCCCTACAGGACGGTGACTTCGTTGCTCGGAATCAATAGGTAAACGAACGGACGGACGGACGGACGGACGGACGAAATTTCAGTTTCAATTTTTTAGCTAAAGTACAATACATGTTTGCAAAGAATCAAAGAATTGAACAAGAGTGTACAATCCTTCGGATGTAAATTGTAGTTGATCCATGGTACCGTCTATTTTTATGGCTGAACCTTTCGTAAAAATTAACATAACCTAAAAAACTTATTTTAAAGGATTCTAAAATATTTATGTAAATATATTAATAAAATAAGATAATATAATATATTATAATATAACATAGACTAAGGTAAAGTAACTTTTAACTTAATAAACAAAGTGATGTATGTGTAAAATTGATGACTAACGATAGTAAATAAAAGATTGTTTTTAACGATTTTGGTATAGAACCTTTGAGAATCGTTTATAATTAGTTATTAAAAGGAAAGTTTCGTAAGCACAAGTATTTTTAATTCTTTGAACGTTTTCATGGCGATAAAGTAATATAAATAAGTTTTGTGGAAACACCACGTAAAATATTTCTTTGCTAAGCTTTCGGCCTGTTGACTCAGGCCTTCATCAGAGCAATGACAACAAGTTGTTGGCTTATAAACTAAGCAACTGATCAATTAAATGACGTAAGAATACAATGGTGTATCAAAACAAAATCAAGAATGTTCTCCGAATAGGGCACGCCACGTGCTATTTAATGACTGTCCCTCCTGAGAAATAGTGTGATGTTTTGTGATCTCAATGGATTCTCTTGTTAAAAGAGAAAGCTTAGCAAAGAAATATTTTACGTGGTGTTTCCACAAAACTTATTCATAAGTATTTTGTTAGGTGTTCAAATTTGTAGGAACCTTTCTGTTAAACCAAGGACACTCATTACTCTAGCACCGACGCGGTTTCATGTCAATGATCAGCAAGTCATAAACCCATTCCTGTCTGGTTTGGCCAAAAACTAGGCCTTTATTGTTTTACTCTGTCTAATGCCAGATGATTTTACTCAACCCTCAGACATCCTAGCCACAGCTGTAATGGGTTAACAAGTCATTACAGACTCATCCCTGGCTGAGCTGGCCAAAAACATTTACTAGCTAAACTAAACGAATTTTATTTATACTGGATATCTCTATCAGTTATATCTAACTGCCAATCTAACTCGGGGAGCACGGATGGCGTGTGCTGTTAGGGCGCTGCCTCTCACCAATAGTTAAGCCCGGTTGGACGGGGTTAGTACTTGGATGGGTGACCGTCTGGGAACAACCCCGTTCTCGAGCTTGGGACTCACGTGAGTAGAGTTTAGTTGGTCTCTCCTGTGCTCCGAGGGTTTTTCGCCGGGTTCTCCGCTTTTCCTCCCTCCGTAAAATCAACACCTAGGGCTTAGCTGGGATCCGTATAGTGGAGAATAACCTTGTAAGAGACCTAGAGTCCTATTGTTACTTCTCCTGTTACCGCCAGGTACAAATGTTGATAAATTAAATTAAACAAATTAACTAATTTTATTTATACTGGATAACTCTATCAGTTATATCTAAACTGTTATCCTCAGAGTCCAGTAAGGGCCCACCCTCATTGATCCAGTGTTACTACAGGAGGAAACCGGAGTACCCGGAGGAAACCTATGGTGTTTGGTTGAGTCAAGCTGGAAGCACTTTTCTCACCTGCGGCCAAGGTGAAATTTTAATCAGATAGAGGTAAGTTAAATTGTATATGCTTCTTTTAGATGACACGAAAATTAAGTCGATGTATAGGTTAGTTACCGAACCCGAGGTAACTACGTTACCGAGGTTGAGGTAACTAACCTACTTTGTTCAAGATTACAGAGGTTGCCTAAGAAAACTGAGATACTGCGGTTTTCCACCAGGCGACATTTGTCGACATTTCTCTTTTGTCTTGGCTACTTAGTTCCACTCGAGAGCTTGTGAGACAAAAGAAAATTCGCTTCGCGCGACATTTTTCGCCTAGTGGAAAACCGCCTTAAGTTTATAGCGAAAAATCTGTCTTGACAACTTTCCCTAATATTTTGCTGTGGTGTTCTATGTGGAAAAAACTGAGCAGATGACAATTTTTAGAAATTTTGACCGAAGAAAAGTCATGATATCCGTCTAAATAGACGAAGACCGTGAATATTTGACAAATTTCAAACGCCATTATCACCATGGTAACAGCAGATATTAGCACTATTCAACTGATAGTTCATAAGTTTGGTTCTCCTTTTGCAGTTCAGTATACAGAATAATTATGTATTAGTTATTTTAAAGACAGTAACAACCATGGACTATGACTGAACGTAACACGCCATGAGAAAACTAAAACTCTAGGGAGCCACCTTAATATGGAAATGTCATCGTCTAAAGATCCTGCCCGCCTAAATTAATAAGGGGGGATTTGCAGGCGCAACGGGAAATATGAGGTTAGTAAATTTCGTTACGGTACATTATGGGAATGATAATTATGCACATTCACGTCACAACATGTGACATTTACATTTATAAAATAAGGTGTCCTCTACGCACGCTCTGATTGGCTGGGCTCCGTGCATTTATTTATGAAGATCATGAATGACGTAAAATGGCGTGGAGTGGCGTAGGAAGGCGTCACCTGGCGGGAAAATCTAGCGAACTTTTAAAACTATCCCACTTTTAGCTTGTTTTTTTTTATTATTATTTTATAAAACAAATAAAACATACCACTCCTGTGCATATGTACGCTTATAAAGGTTCGTTTGACGTCTTTGAACACGAAAGAAGTGTAAAGGCACGAGGCGATATCAAACGAACCTTTATAAGAGTACATATGCACGGAGCTTTATGTTTTATTTGTTAAATCAAACAAACTAAGAAATCTCAAGAACGAAGCAAGGAAACGAAAAACTGAAAGAGATGTTACCCTGTCATTTTAAGTGTTCTTTCAAATAACAGACTTAATTTTCGTGTGATAGACAGTTTATTCGACAAGTTTATTCACCCATACCAAACGACCTGTTATAGTTCAAACAATAAAATGTCTTAAGTCTAGTCATGCGTGGAGAGAACATCTTATCCAAAGATGCTGACCATTATCAACAATATAACTTATATCACAGTTGTCTTTATACTCATAATTAAGCTAACAAACTCTGGCTATTCTCCAAATTCAAGGATTCATAAAACATCTCGCCGCGACAAAGACTCGTTGAATGAACGTTTCACACGTGTAGGGGCAACCACCAGGCACGTCGACCATCGCTATAACACAGCAGAGCTCAAATTTTCAACAGTTATACGTCGAGAAAGAAGACTTCTTGAAATACATGAAAGTCATAATATTACTAACACTGCTCCTATTAATCACTCAATTAAAGATACCATTAAACGTAACCAAAGTCTGGCTTCCAAAAATGCGTCGAAAAACTTAAACTTTGATTCGAAGAACGCTTTGGAAACTGCCCATGTTCATATTTATACAGGTATGTCCATGTATTTTTGAATAAAACTTCCAGAAGGTTTAAGGTTAGTTTTTCAAAAAAGGATACGCAACGCAAGACGAAGAAATTACTACGAGTATGCGCAGAAGAGATGCGCAGCGGAAAACTAAGAAATAACTGAATGAGGCATGGCTGGCATAAGCCGTTAGCGCGCTGCCTGAAGTTAAGCCAGTTTGAATGGAGTTAGCAGAGAGTTTTAGATTAACGTTCTTTTTTATAACCGCAAACTGCAAACCGCTGTTAGACGTTTGCGGTTAGAAGTTTTTGGCGTTTGTATTTTCACTTGTTGCGAGGCGCCATGTTTGGTTTTCAATCGTTCATACGTATAGATCGTTTTCACTCACGTGATCGGTGGCCCCATTGGGGTGGTGAAACAATACGAAATATTTGAATAAGAAAGAGCTAATTCCCATACCGTACACCAATATGGCCGCCATTTCATTGTTTTGGTACACCAATATGGCCGCCGTGACGTCAGATGAAAACGATCTATTCACCAAAAATTGACATGAGCTTCAGTGTTCAATTCAAAAACGTTCTGATTCAAGAACAACGGACATGTGAGTATAAATTTACACCCCAAACGTGGGTTGGGTGAGTAAAAGTTACATAAAAACTTTGCCGTAATTCACTTACCTCGAGAAGCCGTTCTAGCAGTACAAACATGAACCGCAAACGTGTAACCTCACCGCTGGACGTTGGTCACGTGGTTTCTAGCGGTTTGCGGTTACCCAATCTCTTTCCCAGAGCCCACGTTCCCCTAATACCCAGCGGGCGGGAAACGAGAGGCTCTGGGATAATCCGTTCACGCCATCACAGGATTCGTGTTATCCGGAAGAAGAGTTATATAGAGTTCACTGTGTTCATCAGCCAATGAAATGTCGATGTGAAACGGATTATCCCAGAGTCTCTCGTTTCCCGGGTGGGGAACGTGGGCTCTGGGAATGAGATTGGTGGTTATCAAGAAAAAACGTCAATCTAAAACTCTCCACTAGTACCATGTGCAGAGTTTGTTGGTTCTCTCCTCAGTGTGCCTCGAGGGTTTTTCACCATACTTTCTTAATCCTTTAAAGCCTGAAAACGTGTCTTTAGTATTTTATTTGGCTAACGCCAGACGATTTTATTCACCACGGGAGAAGTCCAGGCCTCAGAGGGTTAACATGCTACCCAGGTCCCTTTACTGCAAGATTATAATGTCTAACATGCTTCAGATATATAGTAGACTTCTGAATTCGACTATTTTAAGGAAAACGGTTGAACAGAATTTTTTTTATATTTAACTGAGAAAATATTCCACAATTGATTATTTATTAAACTTGGGGAGATATATACTAATTATCTTATTTGACATGTGTCTATAGAAAATCCATGTAAGAACGATGCTGCTCTTGTCTTCTTCTTTTCTGGAACGCGCTGTGTGTGTAAGCCTGGGTTTAAAGGAAACCGCTGTCAAGGTAACTTCACATGTTTGTGCCATGTAAATGGCCGATAATAAAAATAATTTTATTGAATTTCGTACATGATAACAATGATGTACTATTGATATCGTACCATACTATCGTTGTACAGTGTATTATACCATATTATAACCATTATTGTACACCTATGTAATTGCATGTTCGATCGATATTGTACCATACTATTATTGCGCATTATATTATACCATATTATATGGCACCGTATTCGTATTGTATTGTATTGTATTGTATTGTATTGTATTGTATTGTATTGTATTGTATTGTATTGTATTGTATTGTATATTGTATATTGTATTGTATTGTATTGTATTGTATTGTATTGTATTGTATTGTATTGTATGTTGTATTGTATGTTGTATTGTATGTTGTATTGTATGTTGTATTGTATGTTGTATTATATTGTGTTGTGTTGTATTGTGTTGTGTTGTGTTGTGTTGTGTTGTGTTGTGTTGTGTTGTGTTGTGTTGTGTTGTGTTGTGTTGTGTTGTGTTGTGTTGTGTTGTGTTGTGTTGTGTTGTGTTGTGTTGTGTTGTGTTGTGTTGTGTTGTGTTGTGTTGTGTTGTGTGTTTTACTGTTTTTACATCATACGCGAACCAGCACGCCGTTATACGCCATTCAGTACGCCATCATACGCCATTTTGAACTGTAAGGAGAATTTACGCGTTGAAGCTCTGATTATTTTTACGTTATACCTATTTTCTATTTACTCGTGAAAGCTTGGGAGAACTCGAGATTAGGCGGAAACAAACTTCCACTCGTGTTTCTATAACTATGTAAACACGGAAAATATGTTTTATTTCTTAAGTATTGTATTGTATTGTATTGTATTGTATTGTATTGTATTGTATTGTATTGTATTGTATTGTATTGTATTGTATTGTATTGTATTGTATTGTATTGTATTGTATCATTGTTCCATAAGATGTTATTTTTTTGATAACAGATAAAGATCATTGTTTTTCACGTCCTTGTCACAATAATGCAACGTGTGTGGATCGTAAGACGAGATATGAATGCCTCTGTAAAAATGGTTTCAAAGGACTCGATTGTGAGAGTAAGTTGAATCGTTCACGTTCCTATTATGAGATCATCCCTGCCGAAATTCGACGGTTACACTCTATAGTTTTAATTAACCAAATTGGGACCCCTTTTTGGACTAAATGTTTGTTTAAGTGTTTTATTTAAATTTGACTTACACTTTGTACTGGTGTTTTCACAAGGAACTTGTTTGCTTCTCAACAATAAAATGTCCATATTTTTTGTGTTTTAAGGAATTATTTTTGATAGTTTTAATGTGTGAGTGGCAAAATTGAAACGTTTTAAACACAGTCTTCGTTTAGATGTGCGCCATTTTGAATTTCTGTGTTCATTGGTCCCAGTCTCTGCGCGTTTAGCACCCAGATGCCCGCGTAAGCGCCCATTGCTAGCGTAAGCGCCCACCCCTTCTTTTGGTGAAAATTATGGTCCAGGGGGGGGGGCGCTTAACCGGTCAAATACGATATTATTATTAAGGTGCTCTCTCTATAGTGATTTGTGTTTATTTCTTAAATTTCTTAGTTTTTAACAATCAGCCGTTCAGTCTTCATAATTTTTAAGATGGCTAATATTGATGCACTACTTATTGTTTTACTTTTTGATTTTTGTCTAATTCTTTATCATTGCAAAGTGAAGGACAATTGCTTTCCAGATCCTTGTCTCAACAACGGAATTTGTCATGACCAGAAAGGTGTTATCCGATGCAGCTGTCAGCGTGGATTCAAGGGCGTCAACTGCAAAGGTATTTGGATAAACTATATAGTGTCAACAACACGCATTTTGATTGGCTGTGTTTCGAATATTTCGTCAGATCATGGATGACGTCAACTGGAAAAGCCTGCAGCATTCTTAAAATATATGTAATATGTAAAGGCCGACAATGAGGACTAGACCGGGTTTTCAAGTACGAGGAATTCGTTCCAATTCATTTGGAACGAATTCCGAGTACTTGAAAACCCGGTCTAGTCCGAATTGGAGGCCTTTACATGACTTCTCAAAATCACTTAGTGTATTCCCAAAATGAATTAGTGCATTAGTAATTAGTGTCTGGATGAACAACCGATTGTGTGAAGTAATATTTCAAGTCCTCTGCCCAGTACTTCCCTGGTATTTCAAGTCCCTTCACGTGGTGCAATTCAGCGCTTCTGATTGATTGATTATCTCATGAATTATTAATGAGTTTGAGAAATATATATAACTTTCCTACGCTGCGAGTAGAGCCTTTTTTCTTTTAGCTTCGTTTAAGATTTTGAACAAAGTGACCTACGTAAGACTTGTTTAAAGTGCCTATGCAACGACATTTCACCCCAGTTTTTTATGATTGCATTTGAAAGAACACTTAAAATGACAAAGTGACATCTTTCGTAGAATTTCGTTTCCTTGCTTCATTCTTGAGATATTCAGGTTTGTTTGATATGCAAATGTGACACTTATGACATCACACTGCATAATGACTTTTTGAAAGAGCATCAATTTTAGGATGGTCCAAATATTATACTATACCCACAGCTACACACGTTTAGTGACCAGCCATGGCCACATACATACATGCAAGTGCAAATTTTTGTTAAGTACTTTCGATAAGTACTCTCAGAGAAAATCATACTTTTCTAAGAAGTCATTATACAGTGTGATGTCATAAATATTCATTTGCACATCAAACAAACATGAATATTTCAAGAATGAAGCAAGAAAACGAAATTCTACAAAAGATGTTACTTTGCATTTTAAAGTGTTAATTCTTTCAAATGCAATCATAAAAAAACTGGGGTGAAATTTTGTTGCATAGGCACTTTAAGTTAAACGTAGGCGTAGAATAATTATACATGACGTGAAAATGCATAACGCAAGGCACGAGAGGCAAAATAGCTCATTAGCCAAAACAATTATCTTTTTCAATTATATAAAAACTTTACAATATACACTTTCTATAAATATAAACTTCATATAACTTTGCCTAAACCTTCACATAAAATATGCCTTTCTACTTTTTTAACAGATATGAACACGTGCGAGGTGAATCCTTGTAAGAATGGTGGAACATGTATCCAATTAGAAGGAAACAAGTTCTTTTGCAAGTGTTTGCCTGAGTATAATGGAACAATTTGCCAAGGTGAGTATGTCTAAATTATCTGTCTGCAAAAAATTGTCATACCTTTATGAGTTAATTTGTACAATTGACGGTACGGGAAAAGATGGCGGCGGTACATTTAACCACAATGCTTTGCGACCTCAAATCAACTCAAATAACAACTATATCATGCTAAGATAGATCAAGTGAGCAAGAACTTCATTCCTACCAAAGTTGATCGTTTTAAAACCATATCTTCCAATAATTCTGCAAGAAACCATATTTACTGCACGCAAAGGATTGTGGTTAAATGTACAAGTCGCCATCTTTTTCGGTATGGTCAATTGGTAGTAAAACCTAGCCCAACCAACTCCGCTGCCAAACGTTTTGCGCATGTGCGACGTCCGAGCTCGTCCTCGGAAAAAGAGCGGGAAAACACTGAAATATTTGGACTGGTCCTGAGAGTCCGACACAAAAGTTAAAATTATAAGCATACTACCAAAAAGATAAGGTACGTAATTTGTGCATGGCTTCCTTGTCAATATTGTAACATATTCTGAATTTACCCCATCGAGTCTTATATACTTAGTCTTCACTGTCTCAGGTTGTTGTCGCCACGGCTAGTTCCCGCTTCTCTTGCAGTGTTTACTCAGCGAATTCACGCATGTGCAAACGTTTGGCCGCGATGTTAGCCCAACCTGGGTCCACATACGAAGATTGAACCCCAACCTTGTGAGACCTAGTCACATGCTCTAACTATTGAGCTACTGAGACTCAGGTAGCAGATCTTGTGAGAACAAGTTACACACTCCAACCATTGAGCTACTGAGGCTCAGGTAGCAGACCTTGTGAGAACTAGTTACACGCTCCAACCATTCAGCTACTGAGGCTCAGATGGCAGACCTAATGTGAGAACTAGTCACACATTCTAACCATAGAGCTACTGTGATCAGGCTGCAAACTACCTAACTTATACCTTCTACATTTCCTACCAAGCATTTATTTCATTTTAATAAATACATTTTGTTTGTTTTTTTATCAGACTTTTTTTTCCCGATTTTCAGCTAGAAACCGTTGTGTTGTTAATCCTTGTCGCAATGGTGGTACGTGTGTAAATGATAACAGAAAACCAGTTTGTCAATGTGCTGAAGGTTACGTAGCTGAATATTGCCAAGGTAAGCTCGGTCCTTGTATTGTATAGCGCACGTGCCTTTCACGTTTGTGACCCAGGTTCAATTCCTTCTCGATATAGTTATTAAGTTTGGTTTTCTCTGATTTGGTCTACTCCACTATGGTCTGGTCTGGTCTGTTCTGTTCTGTTCTGTTCCGTTCCGTTCCGTTCCGTTCCGTTCCGTTCCGTTCCGTTCCGTTCCGTTCTGGCCTGGTCTGGTCTGGTCTGGTCTGGTCTGGTCTAGCCTGGTCTAGCCTGGTCTGTTCAGGCCTGGTCTGGTCTGGTCTAGTCTGGAGTAGGCTAACTTGGTCTGGTCTAGCCTGGTCTGTTCGGGCCTGGCCTGGTCTGGTCTGATCTAATCTGGTCTAATCTTGTCTCAGCTAACCTGGTCTAGTCGGGTGGACTAGCTTGGTCTGCTCTGTGGTCTGTGCTAGTCTAGTCTGGGTTGGTCTAGTCCAGTCTGGCTTGGTTTGTCTCGTCCGGTTTGGTTTGGTTTGATCTGGGCTAGCTGGGTTTGGTCTGGGCTAACTTGCTGTAGTTTAGTCTGGTCTGGTCTACTTGTACACAAGAATGGTGTTGTGTAGCTATGCTTTAACGCGCAAGATCTATTATCATTTATATTAAAATACAGCGGGACTTCTCAAAAACATCAAGCAGTGCACCACACTGTCCTGATTGAGAACATTCTCTGGATTTCTTTCTTTTGCAGATTATGTTTGTAAACCAAATCCTTGTATACATGGTGGAACTTGTAAACCAAAGAAAAAATTAAATAGTTGGGATTTCCAGTGTTCTTGTCCGAAAAGGTTTAAAGGAAATAAATGCGAAGGTACTGTGTACAAATTAATTCGTTAAGGTGGCTATTTATTCGTTAAGGTGGCTATTTATTCGTTAAGGTAGCTATTATTCATTCTAGTTCATTTTATAACTATTGTTGGTCCCTTGTTATCGTAGCTGATATCAATCGTGGTCAATACAACCACACATGGCATGTTAATGCTAGTCAGCACATGCTACATTATTGTTCAAGCTGACCTGCAGAAACGTGTTTATGCTTGACCAGTCCAACGTTTGTTGAATCGTGTTTACAACCATAACCATGCTATCCATTTACAACTGTACGTGCACATGTTATCTTAAATGACAAAACTCGTTAACATCTTTTTTTAAACAGTTCCTCAGCCATGCGTTTTACGTCCCTGTATGCACGGCCGTTGTATTGACACTACCAGCCAACCTCGTTATGAACGTCTTTCTGGTGGCTATCTCTGTTTTTGCGACAAAGGATATACCGGAAAAAATTGTCGAAGTAAGTATACGCAAAAAGATGTACTGATATTCCCGATCTACTTATATTACCAATCTACTTATATTACCAATTTACTCCTGTTTAACCTATTTAGACCTATTAAGACCAAGTTAAGTCAACATGTTGCATCTAAATTATTTGTTATAGGAATGGTTGTTATATTTCTGGATATTTGAGATTGTATTTAGGCAATTCCATGGTGACTCATGTTACATTTTGAACAAAAACAACGGATCAATTCCGATCTAGTTTAGTGATTAATTTATTTTAACACTTCAACTATTGTCTGTAAACACCTAAGGTCCTGAGGTATTGAATAATGATGAGGATGGAATATTTAATTGTACAATGCCACTAGAGTGGTGTGCGACTCTACGCCAAAGTGAAATCATCCAAAATTAACTTAACTTTTTCTGAATTTTCTTCGGAAATTATAAGTGGGAGAAAATAGAATCTATCTTGAATTTAGAGACCTAATGGTAGACAAATTATTTGCATAAAAATTGGTTGAATTTTAAATGACAATAGATAGAACAGTTACATATGCTGTGACTCATGTTACGTGACTCATGTTACATCTTAAGTGTTCTTATAAACCAGTCCATAAATGTATCTAAATGCCTCTCAGACATAAAAATCAATGCCTTACAATTTAAGATCACAATTCTCTTTATTAAAAAGTTTGACTTGGGCAGATATTTCACGCCACCTGGTAAAAACAATTGAATGAACATATAGGAGAAAATAGTAGGTGATTATTTCTCTCTGGAGGCTTAAATATTGACGACTGAGATAACAAATGATTGAACAGAGCGCTGAAGCAATCAATGGCAGTATTCGATCCAAATTGACTTTCCTATTGGCCCTGAATATGTATGCTATCAAAATAACTCGTTATTTTAAAGTTCCTGATAACTTTATTTTTTTATATGAATATCACCATTAGCATGGAATTGCCATTTTATTTGCTTTATTATTTTCAGAAAAGATATGTGACAGCTGTGATGTAAACGCTAAATGTGTATCAGGTCAATGTGTTTGTAATTCTGGATATCTTGGAAACGGCTTAACTTGTTCATTATCCTGTGAGTATAATTAACTTTTCCGATACGACTAATTTCTAGTAATATATCTGTAATCTTTAAAGTGCTTATAAAGCTAAAATATGTTTGTCTTATTTGAAAGAACACTTAAAATGACAAAGTAACATCTTTTGCGGTTTTTCGTTTAATTGCTTCGTTGTTAGGATATTTTAGTTTGGGATATTTTGACGTTACATAATGACGTATTGGAGAAAATTATATATCTTTTCTATTATCAAACCAAATCATGTGTTACTCAACTCAGGGACGTAGCCAGGATTTTGAAAGGGGATGAGGCGAAACCAAAATAAATTTTTAGGGGGGTCCGGGGGCAAGCCCCCCCCCCCCCCCCGGGAAATTTTGAAATCGAGAGTCACTGAAATGCCATTTCCTGGCCTTTGGAGGAAGATTTTACAGACCCTAAAGGTTAAAAAACGTTATATAAAATACTCAAAACATGCAAACGTCACATAGGCCTATTGGAAAACACTATTTTTCTTTTATTTATTTGTAATTAATTACTGGTGAAATAGTACCGTGTTGAAATAAAGATTAATAATAATAGATACTCAAAATGCATACACTCAGTAGATTGAATATACTGTTTACGTCCCTGACTCAACTTTCTCCTCACAACACCAAACATGTAGAATTTTGAAGTGATTATATTTGATACTAGCAAAGATACCTTCTTCGATATAAACTCGGCACTGTTATGCACATGATAATGTTATGCACAGATAATGTCGCGTATTTTAAGAAGATTTTAAACAATATTGACCTTAATATTGATATTTATGTTGCATGATTGCAAGGACATAAATGTTAGTTTTTATATTCATTTAACACTTTAATATATAACTGATTATATACTTACATATTATTTATTCACATATTTTAACTTTTGTCCCCGAGCCCGGGCGTAGGGCCGAAGGCCCGGAGCCCGGTGAGGGTGCTAATCTCGACATGCGTGTAGTCCACTTTACACGCGTGTAGAAAAAGCGAGAGAGACGAAATCTGGGACATAGTTTATTTATATATATATATTTATATATATATATGTTTGGTACGGTGTCACGCGGTAAGAATGGTTGGACACTGGACAAATAGTATTTTGCTTTCGTTTATTAAATCGAAACGAAATGGAGCACGAAGAAAAGAAGGATACAAACAACCCGTTTAATATATCTTGAAGAGAAACCAGAGAACTTGAAGAAACCAAACGCCGTATGGTAAACAAAAACTCGATCTGAATTGCAGTATTTGTGGTCACTCCGTGGTCAAATCGTTTTAAAGTTAACGGTAGGATTCTTGTTGTTTTCAAGTTTTCGCTTAACCTAAACAATATACTGCTTTACGTTTTCGTGCTTCCCCTTTGCTCGTCCAAAGCATAAATCATCTTAACTAAAGCTAACTTAAAACACTACCATAGACTTTATGTGGACGAGATGTTTTGGCTGTATTTCCAAATTTTCGACTGAAACGTTGCCTGTTTAATACTTCTTTCTAGACTCCGATTCAACCGAATTGTTTTTATCTCGGAGTCTATTATAAATGTAATTTTTGAGCTGTTGTTAGTTGACTTTTAATTCTGCCTTTGCAAAACATGTATGCATAGGGAAGCCATTTAAAGCTTGTTAAAAATAATCCCTTTTGAAACCTCCAAAAAAATATTTTGTACAACCAGAATTTAACAATGAAATCTATGTTTTGCTTTGATATGTTAAATCAGTGTTTAGTCATCTTATCCATAAATTATAGAATTATCTTGAGGATTATCATTTGTTTTTATATCTGTTTGTTTTATATTGCCTGTATATCAGGTGTACTTATTTTAATCAAGGTGGGTGGGTGGGTGATTGGGTGGGGGGTGTTTCAAAAAAGCATTTAATAAAAGTGGGCGAGGGGTTGTTGCATTCATGTATTTCTAGTAGTATATTAACCTTACTTATTTAATAGCACGTGCATGTTTTAACGAGTCTTGTACTCCTAAGTGTTACGTGGATAAATAAAGTATGATGATGATGATGATGATGATGATGATGATGATGATGATGATGATGATGATGATGATGATGATGATGATGATGATGATGATGATGATGATGATGATGATGATGATGCGACGTCGATATCTTTAATTTACGTACCAAACTGAAATATCTCAACAACAAAATAAGGAAACGAAAAACTGCAAAAGATGTTACTTCGTCATTTTAAGTGTTTGTTTTTTTTCAAAAAAGACAGACTTAATTTTTGCTTTATAAGCACTTTAGCTCTTTATTTACTGTATGGTTCGTTTTCGAACCAAGAAGACTTCAGTATTTTACTCCGTCTAACGCCAATGGTAGTGAAGGAGTTAATAGCGAGGTTCAGATCACACTTCCACTACCGCTACCGCTACCGTAAATGTGGTTAAGCTGATGTAATGTTCGTTTTTCCGTCCTGTAGTCGTAGTTGGCTTTAATCCTGGTATCGTAAAACGCTTTCTTTTTGCATTAGGTTTGAGACCTGCGACCATTACTGAATGTAAAAACAATAATTTGACATGCTTAATTACACTTACGGTAGCGGTAGTGGTAGTGAAAGTGTGATCTGAACCTCGCTAATACTTTTTCTACTTCTCGCTTTTTTCAGATACGTCTGGTCCATGTTCCGTCAAACCGTGTAAGAATAACGGTGTTTGTGTGGACTTGGACGATAGAATATACGACTGTAGATGCGCCACGGGATATACTGGACCCAACTGTGAAAGTCAGTGTCTCAGTTATTCATTTTAGGAATTATTCAATTCTTACATTGGCAACTTTTGTAGTCAAAGTAACACGAGACGATTGTGCAGTTAAGGAGAAAGCCACACTATACACTTGTTGACTGGCGCCGAAGGAAACATCGAGTTTTACGGACCCGAAGGCTTCAATGTCATCCGAGGGCTTTAGCCCAAGGGTGACATTGAAGCCTGAGGGACCGTAAAACTCGATGTTTCTCGAGGCAAAAGTCAACAAGCGTTTTGTTATATACCAAAGACTTTTAGAATACAAAATACAAAACTGCCTTGAAACTTGCAAACGGCGAAAAGACTTACCAAAACACTTTTACTTTGTTTTCGTAATTTTAATTCAAGTCATTCAAATAAACAAATACACCAGACTCAACACTAAGAACAGCTTTAAATTTATCCAAGTGTTTTTCAGACCTTCTTTGAAGATATGTATAGAAATTCTTTCTTTCGGAAAATGGACTACCGGTATTTCGTACCAAACAAGCTCGAAACAAGCTCGTGTTTTCAAAATGCCCGAAGAGTCCAAAGTTCTTGATCTGATGTAATAATCGTGTATTCACGTGAACAACGCATGATTAAAGCGACGTCAGGGGGAAACATTGCACTGTTTCCCTCTTCGTTGTTGACGTCAGAGGGAAACAGTGCAATGTTTCCCCCGGCAGAAAGAAACATTGAGTTTGTTGAACAACACGTGACTATGATTTGACCAATAGGATTTCATTATTGGCAAAGGAAAGTCTTTGGTATATAACAAAGTAATTTCTCCCAGGGAATAGACCTATGTGCATATAAATTAACCCTTATGACCTCGTTTTAAAGTAAAAATTCTTTTGAATTTCACACATGAAAACGAGTTCATAAGGGCTAATTTATATGTATATGAAAGAATTTTAATTTGGCGGCCATTTTTGAATAAGGTCTATTGGGTTTTGGTCTCAGGAATTTATTTTCGTTATTTAAAATTTTTATTTTTACTATTTTTATTTTTTTTATTTACATTTTTATTTTTACTTTCATTTTTATTTTCATTTTTACTTTTTAGTTTTTACTTTACTTTTATTTTTATTTTTGCAGCTCGAATGAGATGTTTTCCCAATCCTTGCAAAAATAAGGGCACCTGTTTTGAAAATGGAGATACGTTCAGATGTGTGTGTCCAAAACAATTCAAAGGAAAAGATTGTTCTCAAAGTATAACATGTTACTCCAATTTTAATTGTAGTTTTGCGATGCGTGGGAAACGAAATACTGACGTTACGAACAAACCCATTTATTAGAGTAAACCGAC
>OZ036010.1:6695672-6708172 GCA_964035015.1 Corallium rubrum
GAAACTCAGCCAAAGTCTTTTCGTCTATCTTTTTGTTCACGTTTATGTAAACGTGTACACGGTGAGCACATTGTATTTATGGTATAATGAAGCAATCTTCCCGGCCAGTAGCAGCGTTTGGGTTTAATCACTCAACCGTGTATTTAAATATTAATAAGCGAAAAACAAAAGGTTTGTGCACAGTGAGGACCGTTTCAATATAAAATCACAGCTTATTGTAAACGCTTTGAAGTTTGGCGAGTTTCCAGACCATATCTTGACTGACTCTGACGTATTGTTGTACTAAACGTCCAGCAACATTTCTCCTTTGCCCCCAGAGCTGCCCGATCCGTGTTTCCACAATCCATGTAGAAATAACGGGACCTGTAAGTCGTCCAAGGGTGTTGCTGTTTGTTTCTGTAAATCAGGATTTGCTCCTCCATATTGTTACAGACCAGGTGAGTAAGTTGTTAAAAGTTTTTGGGTAATAAGCCAAGCTGTAAAGTACTAGTAAACTTTTTTTAATAAGATAGAATTTAAATAAGATAGAAATGAAACAAAAATATTATTGTACTGTAGGAAGTCCCAAACAGGGACAATAATACCAAAATGTGGTTGCAGTTCTTTGCCTGACCAGTAAAATAGAAAGTGTCAATCAGGGGCTCCGGACACCCGCTCTTTCTGGATTGTGGATGTCCTACACAAGAAGGACACCCACAATATTTTAGCAAATTTTAAAATGTGGTTAAGGTGGCTCCATACAGTTTCTTGAAAAATGGAAAATACAAGTTTGAGAGTCCAAAGCACGTGATTAAACAATGCGGAAAAAGAATAAAACTAAATGTCATCCACAGTGAAACAGTCTGACAATCAAAAACTGCTACCAAATAAATAGCAACAGTTGTTGCTATGGCAACAATAACGTTTCAAAATGGCTGCCATTTACCCTTCAAACTAATTTAATTCGGAAAAAACTTTGGTGACCCCCAATTTTTTTTTCATTAAAACTTTCCTTGAAATATGAGTAATCAATAAGCCGATTTTTATATGTAGAACGAATTTTTTTAAAAATTAACAAACATGATTTTTCGGGGGGAAAAAATATTTGTTCTACAGAATTTTTTTAAAATCGGCCTGTTGATTACTCGCACTTCAAGAAAAGTTTAAATGAAAAAAAAATTGGGGATCACCAAAGTTTTTTTCGAATTAAATTAGTTTGAAGGGTAATTGGCAGCCATTTTTAAACGTCATTGTTGCCATAGCAACAACTGTTGGTATTTATTTGGTAACAGTTTTTGATTGTCAAACTGTTTAATTATGCATAACATTTAGTTTTGTTCTTTTTCCGAATTGTTTATGTACGTGTTTTGGACTCTCAAACTTGTATTTTCCATTTCTCAAGAAACTGTATGGAGCCACCTTAAATATAGGATATATTTAAGGGAAGTTAACTGCTGATGTAGTTGGTCTGCGGTTCCCCTTATTAGGGGAGGCCCTAACGTCACGTACGTTAAGGGGTTTCCCGCGCATTCGAGATTCATTGAGCGTCTGTTGCTTTGCTGCAAGTAGCGTCTTTGCTCAGCTTGTGCTTCCCCTTCGCCCTTTCCCCACCCGTGTTAGATACGAAGTATAGAATCCTATAGATCGTATATGTTATTCCACTGACTTGTCAGTGTGACTGGTGCCAGTGGTCTGCCTTGGCAGAGTTGTCATGGCAAACGCCTATTGCTTCTCTGATTACCCTAATTGCTATTGCTTAGTTTGCTGGCTATTTGCTCATGGCCCAATTGCTTACAGTTACTTTGCTTGCTAACAAGGCTAGATTGCTGACTAGCCTGGTCACCAACGGCACCTACCTCCAAACAACGCATATTCTGCAGTTAACAAATTGATAATTGGTGTTGTTGAATGTTGACGCGAAGTACATCTTTTCGTTTTTTTATACATAATAATACTTTTTTTATAATACTTTTTTTATAATACTTTTTTTAAAAGTTCTTGAAGTTGTTGTGAACTTGTGATGTTAATATGTTATCTTGTATGTTATGTATACATAGTTATTAGTTATCTATTATATTCTCTGAAGGGCGTGGCCCTGTTTATGGCATTCTGCGAGACGCAGGACACCCACAACTTTGAAAAGCTTCCAGAGCCCCTGGTGTCAATAAAGGGAATATAGAAGATTTAATTATGTATAAATTGGCATTAAGCGCCTGTTGTTATACTAAACTTTACAATACATTTACAATATCAAATTGTTTCGCTGTTTGCTTTATGAAATAAATTTATACCAACCTGACTCGCTGATTTTTGTTAGATAACAGGCTGGTTTGGTAAACTGTAGGTTCTTAACTTTTTACATGTTAGGACCTGGGGGTCTTCCCTTGGCAAGTAAAATATTGCATTAACTAGAGTAAAGTACTGTATTACAGAATCATCCTCAGAAACATGAGAAAATTTTTCATGATGTCTTACACTGCTAAAGTCAACCGAAAAATTTCGGCTGACTCGAGCGGGATTTGAACTCGCACCTTCGGGATTCCGGTCCGCCGCTCTACCTGTTGAGCTATCGAGCCGCACAGGGATTGGAGGCAAGTTCTATCCAACTTAAGTGCACGAGATATTCTCGCGACAACTTAACGCTTATCCGTGAGGACGTGCAGTGTTTCAATTCTATTACAGAATCATCCTCAGAAACATGAGAAAATTTTTCATGATGTCTTACACTGCTAAAGTCAACCGAAAAATTTCGGCTGACTCGAGCGGGATTTGAACTCGCACTTTCGGGATTCCGGTCCGCCGCTCTACCTGTTGAGCTATCGAGCCGCACAGAACTTGCCTCCAATCCCTGTGCGGCTCGATAGCTCAACAGGTAGAGCGGCGGACCGGAATCCCGAAGGTGCGAGTTCAAATCCCGCTCGAGTCAGCCGAAATTTTTTGGTTGACTTTAGCAGTGTAAGACATCATGAAAAAGTACTGTATCCAATCAATAATTCATGAAGAAAGTTCAAGAGAAATAAATGTTTATAATCAGGTGTTGTAAATCGGATACAAATTTGTCCTGACATATATACATAAACTTTTCGATCGATTTTCTCAGTTTAAACAATTGAACTTAAAGATTGTTGATCTGAAATCTGAACAACTGGATGTGTCAATTGAATACATGTATATTCGCGTCTGAACTGTATGGGGTTTACAACTGCTCGCCTTCGGCTGATACAGCTCTGCCGAGCACGGGTGGCGTGTGCTGTTAGGGCGCTGCCTCTCACCAATAGTTAAGCCCGGTCGGACGGGGTTAGTACTTGGATGGGTGACCGTCTGGGAATAACCCCGTCCTCCGCCAGCGTGAGACTTATGTGAGTAGAATTTAGTTGGTCTCTCCTGTGCTCCGAGGGTTTTTCGACGGGTTCTCCAGTTTTCCTCCCTCCGTAAAATCAACACCTAGGTCTTAGTTGTCTACACACAAGGAGTTTTGTGTCAATTGGGACGAAAGTTCTGTTCCTCTCTCCTGCCACACGTTAAGTGGCAAATTTAATAAATTCAAATTGTATATATCATATGCAAAGATGTGTTTCGGTGCGTCCTTGACAGTAATAAGCTTAATGCTGTGTGGTTAGTGTATAGGTTTGTATATTGTTGTTAAAACATGTAAATCAGAAGACTCGAAAGCTAAACTCGTCTCTCTTTCTTGTTGTTTTCAGATCCAGGTGTTAGCAAATGTTATCCAAACCCATGTTTAAACGAAGGAGAATGTTTTGAAAAAGACACTCGCTATGACTGCAAATGCAAAGAGGGTTTTACTGGAACTCACTGTCAAGGTACGACATTCTACAACTACTTTAAAGTGCCTATGAAGCGAAAATTAAGTTTGTCTTATTTGAAAGAACACTTAAAATGAATACTATCTTTTGCAATTTTTCGTTTCCTTGCTTTGTTGTTGAGATATTTTAGTTTGTTGATATGCAAATTAAACATTTTGACGTCACATGTGCTCAATGAGTTTTCCGGGAAGGTTAGTATATCGCTGCTGTTATCAGATGAGTTTTCAAAGTTCTTGAACGTTTGATTTTCAGTCAAGTTTCTTTTTTCATTAAGAACTCTTTATATGATCTCCAGCATGGTTTTCGCTGTAATAGGTCATGTGTTACTCAACTTCTTAATATATTTCACGACATTGGTAGTGCCCTTGATGCTGGTAAAGAAATTGACCTCATCTATCTTGATTTTGCTAAAGCTTTCGACTCTGTCTCTCATAGTAAACTCCTATCCAAGCTGAAAACTTACGGAATTTCCGGTCCTCTTTTTAAATGGTTTGCCGATTACCTTCATGATCGGAAACAGCGTGTTGTTGTTGAAGGAGTTTCTTCGTCGTTCGTTAGTGTTAAGTCTGGTGTGCCGCAAGGTAGTGTGATAGGTCCTCTTCTTTTTATTCTCTATGTTAATGACCTTCCGGAGGTAACCAGCAACAGTACTGTTGCTCTTTTTGCTGACGACAGCAAGTGCTTCCGCTCAATTGAGTCACCAGCAGATAGAGATCTCCTCCAGCTTGATCTCGATGCTATGAGCAACTGGTCACAGTCCTGGCAAATGAAATTTAATGTGTCTAAAACTCTCTTACTAAGGATATCCCGAAAACGTACTCAATCTAGTCATTCCTATCACCTCAACAACGAATTAGTTAAAAGTGTAACAAATCAAACCGACTTGGGTGTGGTCATCAGCAATGACCTTAAGTGGTCCCCCCATATTTCTAAATGTGTTGCTAAAGCTAATCGTATGCTTGGGTTTCTCCGCAGGAACTGTACTCAAATGTCAAATGTCCGTTGCCGTCGTCTACTCTATTTAGCGCTCGTCCGTTCTCACTTGTCTTACGGTAGTGAAATCTGGGCTCCTCAGGACAAGTCACGTGACCTTTCACTTCTTGAGGGTGTTCAGAGACGAGCCACGAAATTCATACTCCAAGATTATGAATCGTCTTACACTGACCGTCTCAAAAAGCTTAACTTATTACCTATATCATATTGGCTTGAAATTAAGGATCTTCTCTTCTTCTTTAAGTGTAAACAAGGTCTCTACGATCTAGATATCTCCCGTTTTGTTACTTTTTCTTCTATCCGCTCGTCTCGCACTCGTTCAAGTCAAAATAACTTGCTTCAAGCCAATCCTTGTAAGACTTCTCTTTTTAGAAATTCTTTTTTCAACAGAATTGTCTTTCTCTGGAACAATCTCTCTCCGATAGTTCGCGATAGTACTTCTGTTTCCATTTTTAAACATGAACTTTATATTCACTACTCTTCTAAGTTAGACTCCAATTTCGATGTTAATAGACTGCGCACCTGGAAAAGTTTCTGTTCTAGGTGTCGTTCTTTCAATCCAAGTTGTTGCTCTTAAATCTTTATGTAATTTGTGTATTAGTTGGGGTTTTTTGTTGGGTTTTTTTTTATCGTGTGTTTACTTAACGTTTATTATGTAATTTTTTTGTTGGGTTGGTCTTCACATGGGACTCGTGTCCTGTTGATCATTCCTTCAATCATGTTCAATTTATTGCATTCTTTATCTACTGTATATTTGCATTGTTGCATGGTTGAAAAGTTAATAAAAAAAATAAAAAAAAAAAAAAATAAATTCGAAGGAAGCACGTGGGCGTGTTTTCTTTCTACCACAACACTAAACATGTAGATTTTTAAGTGATTATGTCTGATTAATGATTCAAGCGGTTCTTTAAAAGGAAAGGCCGAACAATCAAGCGAATACTAATGGCACACACACAAAGTTTTGTGGGAGAAGGGGTTTGGGGTGAAGTACTCCGATTGTCTAAAATTGTGGTCAAACATCATCCCAACGACTCATTGTTACATGGCCTTAGATTATTGTCCTGGGGTTATATAATCCCCCATTGGGACTCTGCTAATGCCCTAGGGGTAATAATCCCCGAGTAGGACATATCCTGCCAAAGGGGTAGCGACCTCCTAAGACATCGACCTGAACCAAGGGGTCATAATCCCCTTGGACAGTTCTTATGATTCGACCGATCATTATATTTACATAAAATAACCTGAGTCTATGGGCTTGAAGGTGAGCACTTCATCCCCAAAACTTTATTTTTTACAGCAGGAACATAAAACCATCAAGAATAACACCAATGAATTATTTACAAAAATAGTTGCAAGTTCTTCGAACTATCTGTTCGTTCGTGGAGAAACATTACCACATGCTTCCGGTGTCCCTTTTTAACACAACATAAAGGAAACTAGGCTAAAGATCTGCTATCAAATGATATTGGCAGATTACTTTCCACGTATATACCAGTATTTTTCGTTCCGAAAATATTTGCGTCCCAACCCGTGTAGCTTGTATAAGTACAACTTTGAAGCGGTGGATGGGTGGGAAAAAATTCCTGTGTAGAGCTTACAAGTAGCTTTCAATGTAGAGCTCTTGGATAAAGTAATTCATTTTGGCGCGTTTTGAGCTTATATGTGACTCTTGCGCGAATTGTAATTGGTTACTTTTCCCGCCGAAGAGAGAAGTAATGTTCTAATTGGCTAGCAAGTGCCGTATCACTTGTTTTTGACGTGCACTGGCAAGCTGGAAGAAAACGACCTTTAGAACTATCTGCCATATATATCGGTTGTTGATAGGTGGGAGTAACACCTTGGCCAACCTTCCTGTTCAAGGTTTTGGCACAGTTTGTAGTGAACGTTGTCTCATTAACTTTAATTTATATATTAGCACATATAAATTGGCTTAATAGCACAATAAGACAGACTTAATTCCCTTCCATAGGCACTTTCTTACTCTCAATCATAAAATTAAAAGTCTTGTATTCTTGTAACTATTGTTTAATTTTATTTTCTCAAGTAACTGTGGATGACTGCAAAGGATGTAATTATACATATACGTTTTGTTTTCGTGGTAAATGTGTATGTAAGCCGGGTTTTGTTGGTGATGGGAAATACTGTGTTCCAACTCTAAAAGGTAACAATTTACTCAGTATTACACCTATATATCGTTTATCAATTAAATATATACTATTTATATTATTTATATATTTCCTAAAATATCATTAATAATTTATGAAGAAAAGACAAAATAGATTAGTCTTAATTAGTATACTGTAAATGGATACAGCATCGTCCTAGGTTTGCATAAACTTTTCCTTCGACTTACTCAGCTAAAATGACTTGAACTCCAAAATAATCGGTAAACATGGTTATTTATATGCATCCGTATTTTAAGCAAGATACTGTACAATATTCGAGGCCGAACTGTATGGGATTTACAACGGCTTGCCCTCAGCTCGCCTTGTAAATTCTATACAGTTTGGCCGCTCATAGTGTATCTATTATATATTTGAATATTTATGTTTGAATATTATGTTATTTATATAATTTTGAAATATATGCTGTGCATTAATTGCTTCATATACTACTACATGATATATACATTTCAAACTCATTAGTAATTCATGAGGAAAAACAAACTAAGAAAACCAATACCGTGTCGATGCTTTGGATATCGGAGGAAGAATTTACATAAATTAAGCAAAGTTTAACCTCAACTTTTTCTTAAAATACTGATTTGTTTGAGATACTATATCAAACATTGGGAAGAGTGTTTTGTCTAGATTTCTCAAACTCATTTATAATTCATAATTCTCGTAGCCAATCCATGAACGTATACCACATCACAACATGAGTTTTGATACCCAATGAAAACCTGTGATCCAGTTCCCTAGGAAGTTGCCTACATTTCTTAATCTGCATATTGAAATCAATGAACAAAACACCACGATGTGGAATACTCGTTTGAGAAGCAAGATCAAACACCCGAAAAAAATAAAAACCTCGGGGCTACACCCTCGGTTTTCATTTGTTTTCTCGTGTTTGGAACCCCTGATGAAACACTCAAATTGTGTTTGATCTATCACGTCTAAACATGTCGAGGTTTATTCTAAAATCTCCGCTTCCTCTCGGTTTTCACCAAACATTTCGGTGCATGTTTATATATCCTGATATGCTGATGAAACATTCCTCCTCGCGTATGATATAGTACTACGTACTTTCTCTAAAGGAATTTATTAAAATGTAAAACTGTAACATACACCTTAATCGATATAATTAAAGTCTTTATCTAACTTTCTTTTTTAAAGGATCTAAAGTTACTCGTCATCCAGTTATTTACGTTGCAAGACGTTCGAAGCTTGCTGCCATCAAGTCAGAAAATAGTATTGACGTATCCAAACAAGATAGACCTGGCGATCGTTTGTCAAATATTACTGATATTCTCTGAGGAAAATCAAGTGTATCTTTTGTTCTTTTGACATAAAAACGTTTGAACATTTGGAAATTATTTATATTAATGAAGCGATTTTCTATACATATTTTTGTAGTAATATAAAATATTAAATTTTCTTTGGAAAGGGAATCAGAATTTTAAATTATGCTTATGATAATGATAATGACGACGACAGCAGCAGCAACAACAACAACAACAACAACAACAACAACAACAACAACAACAACAACAACAACAACAACAACAACAACAACAACAACAACAACAACAACAACAACAACAACAACAACAACAACAACAACAACAACAACAACAACAACAACAACAACAACAACAACAGCAGCAGCAACAACAGCGACAACAACAACTAACAACAACAACAGCAGCAGCAGCAGCAAAACAACAACAACAACAACAACTGCAACAGCAACAACAACAGCAACAGCAATAACAACAACAGCAACAACAACAGCAACAACAACAACAACAGCAATAACAGCAGCAGCAGCAACAATAACAATAACAACAACAACAACAACAACAACAACAACAACAACAACAACAACAACAACAACAACAACAACAACAACAACAACAACAACAACAACAACAACAACAACAACAACAACAACAGCAGCAGCAACAACAACAACCCAACAACAATAACAATAACAGCAGCAGCAACAACAGCAAAAACAACAGCAACAACGACAACAACAGCAACAACAATAACAGCAGCAACAACAACAACAGCAGTCGCAACAGCAGCAGCAAGCTAAAAACATTTTCTGACTATTTGAGCTTGTCAGTATGATCAACGTCAATTACTTTACACTAAGTTCGCACATGTAACACTTGTACTACATGTATAATGACTCACAACCTCACTTACATCTCGTATGCAAACGCTATCGCCTAGGAAGCACACACCCCTAATAATTCTTTATACCAGCCTCAGTAGCTCAATGGATAGAGCGTGTAATTAGAAGGTTGCTGGTTCGATCCCAGCCTGGGGCTCAGAAACATTTTCTGGGTTTTTGAGCTTGACGAACCAGTGGCGTAGCCAAGGGTGGGCTCCGCGTCAATGATGTCATTCATTATTCTACTAATCTCCAACGCTAGTCCGTGGTCTGGCCACGCGTTTTCCATGCGTGATTTGTGTACTCGTGACTAAAGAATCTATACCGCACGCTTTTTTCACTAACATACTTGTATGCACAATAAATACATAATCAAACTGACTGAAAATGTTTGCCGCAATCCTCTAAAAAAATAATGTAAATATTTAATTTTCGTATTTTATAATCTTCAGAATTCTACAAATTGTTTCCCTAAAATGCAGGAAATGACATTTAAAAACCCCTAAATTTCAAAAGTTTTCCGGGGCATGCTACCTTCTCCTTTAGAAATGTCACTTCGTGCCCGCCCAATTGGTCAACCCTGGCTACGCCGCTGTGACGAACGTCTACCAAACGTCTGTTACATTACACACACGACACAAAGCAAGTTATAAAAATGATAAAAAAGAAGCAAAGAACAAAAGTTAGAAAAACCAAGCAAGCATGAAAGGGTTACTAAATTGCGGTAGTTATTGAACCATGTGGTTGTTTACAGACCTTAAAGTGGCGATCAAACAGGCCACCCGTTTTCCTCTTTCAAATATTAATGCCGTCTCCTTTCTGAAGCTGTCCAACTCGCGCAAGGAACGCTTTACCAATTTACAGATGCCCAGGAAAATTATAAAATGAAATGTAGGAGTTACACTTCACTAGTTTTTATTATAAACATTTTCCTAACTCTCTTGTTATCTCATGGACAATCTCACAAGAGGATCAACGATCAAGACGAAGACATCTACCTGCCGGCGCTTTCAAAACGATTCCTTTCCAAGTCGAAAAGAGATTCTATCAAGGACGTAGCACCAGCATCGAAACATTCTTCTAAATCAGATCTTGGACATATTCATACGGTGAATATTCCAGTTCCTTATAACAAGGTTCACTACAGACCCATACAGGTGACTCGCCCATTTGGTTACTCCAAGAAACCAGATGTTTACATACAACATGTGCATGTCCACAACGGAGGTAACTAGTATATTAGTTGTGATTTAAAGTACAAATCGAAATTTAGTAAGGTTAATGAGTACTGCCGAAATTATTGAACGTAATTTCTAACCCTTCGAGCGAAGACCCTTCGTCAGAGAAAAATGTGACCAAGGGCTTTCGGCAGTACTCAAACCTTACTATATTTCGATGTGTATTTCAACACTGCCTACGCACATGTCTTTGTTAAAGTGCCTATCTCACGTTTGGGGATTTTACTTATTCGTAATATTTGGGTCTTCCTGAGAAAAATCATAATATATCTTGTCAGCCGAAAATTTCATCTTCATGGACCTTTTTGCTGTCAAAGTTACCGGATGTGATGCCACAAGAGGCATTTTTGTGGCAAGTAACAAAAGAAAGCTGGTTTGGCATGCTTGCTGTCAAAGTTACCGGTTGTGATGTCACAAGAGGCATTCTTGTGACATCACATCCGGTAACTTTGACAGCGAAAAACTCCATGAAGATGAAATTTTCGGCTGACAAGATATATTATGATTTTGCTCAGGAAGACCCAAATATTACGAACATGTAAAATCCCCAAACGTGAGATAGGCACTTTAAATAAATAGATAGATATATAGTATATCGGGTTTGACATTTTTTAAAACGTTCTACGAGTATATTATATGTATATCTTAATTTGAAAATTTTCTGTGTCTTCGGCGGAAATGGAAATCTGTAATCTTGTGATTGCTGGTGCATGAGACGTTCGGAAGGTTAAATGGTTATACCGGTTTGATTTGCTACTCAGAATCAGAATTTTTCTAAGAGTTTTATTGCTGGAAAAACTGTTGGCTGGAAGTTTGTTTTATTAAATTTGTGATGTGCTTTGTTCGATGCCAGAATCATGGCCTATAGGTTCCTACACATAACGTGAAAATACAGAACTGTATGTGTATATCAGTTCAAGACATAAAATAACTGTAATATTTAATATATCGTACAGTCTTTAGTTCAGCCGAGATTATAGTCAGTCTTTATGTAAATGCCAGCCTGATCATATAGTTAATCAAGCTGTTATGGTCTATAGAAACAAAGCGCCTATAATGAGTTGTGATTTCGTGTTGAAATTGTCTTCAACGTGCACGAATCTTTTATATGTCGTTTTCTAATATTCAAAGTGGCACTGCTGAATGACTGAACCCAAACGCTGCTACTATGCACAACTTTTTAGAAACATAAACAAAAGTATTGAACAATGTCGACTTTCACAGAGTTTCCAGACTAGTGATTGACTATGCATAGAAATGTCAAGGCCCATACTACTTTTAAGTTTGCAACGAACTTGGGTTTTTAGCGAACTTTACTTCATGTAGCGGTTATAAGTAGATAACTCGTCCACTTTTCTATCTATCTGGCCTGTAGTATTTTTATAGTTTTTTTTTATCTGGCGTATTCTAGATAGTCAACTCAGACGGGCCTTGTCAACTATCAGCTTATAGTACAAGTCAGGCACGTTGTCTAATTGTTGCCGTTGCTACCTTCTATATTAATAAAAAGTTATTGATTTTCTTGACAGTTAATCCATGTCAGCACAGTGGAATTACTCTACACACAGCTGGTGGGTTCGAGTGCTTGTGCAAGAAACAGTACAAAGGCAAACATTGTGAAGGTAATGTATTTTCCTTACATAAAACTCGAAGGAGAGGCATTTAAAACATTAAGATCTAACGTTTTGTTGTATAACATACTAGGTTCTGCGCCACTCAATCTGTTTTGGTTTTTGTCTGTCACCAACCGTTTATAATTCTCTCATTTCTCTCATCTCCTAATTACTCCTTTGTAAGCATACCTTATTCTTGCGTTTTATTGGTTAACTTGTTCTGTATTTAATAATGACAAAATTACTGCATCCTGATTGGTCGAGAGGAGTGCAATTTCAATGTAATACAGTGCAGAAAAGGTGTAATACAGTGCAGAAAAATGAAATACGGTGCAAATTTCAATGAGTATTAAGCATTCTGATTGGGTAGTAAACAACCGGAAACTACTGGAAAGCCAATGAAGTGCCTATGCGGATTTTAAAGGATGGTTTTTCCTTCACGAGAAAATCCAATGTGGCGACCAAAACATAAAGCTGTCGAAGAACATTTCGATGAAATACAGAGTGAATTT
>OZ036010.1:6713172-6728172 GCA_964035015.1 Corallium rubrum
TATATTATATATATATATATATATATATATATATATATATATATAAGTGAGTGAGTTTTGGTTCACGTAATGTTAGAGAGTGCTCAATACCATATAGATAGAGCAAAATATAAAGCATGAAGTATAGTTACCTTAAAGTCTTCGCTACCAGAGGTTTTCCCCTAAACGGGACCATGATCCCGTTTAGGGTGAAACCTCTGGTAGCGAAGAGGAACTTACTTCATGCTTTATATATATATATATATATATATATATATATATATATATATATATATATATATATATATATATATATATATATATATATATATATATATGATATATATATATATATATATATATATATATATATATATATATATATATATATATATATATATATATATATATATATATATATATATATATATATATATATATATATATATATATGTATATATATATATATATATATATATATATATATATATATATATATATATATATAATGTAGTATATAAGTACCGTTAAGCAAACAAAATTTAATTGCGTCACTAATTCCTTTTTCTGCTGCAGAATCGTCTGACATCTGCTCTCCAGACCCTTGCAAAAACGGCGCGAAGTGTGTTCATGCACCGCAGGATTCTTTTGACTGCGTTTGTGTGAAAGGTTTCACGGGTCCTTTATGTGAATGTAAGTTTCACTTAACTTTTTAAGTAAACTTAGTTTTACTCTTCACTGTATTGCCCTTTCATCCTCTTCCCTTGCCCTCTCTTGCCTTTCCTTGCCTTTTCCTTGCTTCCCTTTCCTTCACTTTCCTTCCCTTCCCTTCCATTCCATCCCCTTCCATCCCTTTTCTTTCCTTTCCTTCTCTTCCTTTCCCTTCCCTTCTCTTCCCTTTCTTTCTCTTCCTTTCCCTTTTCTGCCCTGCTCTGCGCTGCTACCTTGCTTTGCTTACCAAACGTCTGTCAGAACAGTGTAACAACTTGAAATGCGCATACTTGCCTCTTCTTCCTACAGCCGTAACTCTGTGTGACCCAAATCCTTGTAAGAATGGAGCAACATGTGTTGTTACAGGAGGAACGTTTAAATGTATGTGTCCAGTGGGAACAGCTGGGCCAGACTGCGAAGAAGGTAAGAATTAAACAAACTCCTATTATTTTGGAGCGATTTCGATGGTTCTTATACCACTTAACTAGCTATATACCAAAGTTACCAGTCAAATTTTTATAACATTACCAAAATTTCTCCTTGTACGTCATTTGTATTGTACGTGATTTGCATGTATTTTCTGCTTTTGTTTATATTTGGTTTTTCGTTTTGGTTTTTCGGTCTGTTAACGCTCTCTTTTGTATGTTTTTTTGTTTGTAACTTTGTTTTGTTTGCTTGTTTTCCCCCTCTTCGATTCTTTTTCATATTATGCTTGCTTGTTATTCTATATAGTCGTAATTGTAATAATGGACATGCAGTCAGCTGTCGCTGTTTTCCTGCATTCTA
Organism: Corallium rubrum; assembly: GCA_964035015.1. NCBI lineage: Eukaryota > Metazoa > Cnidaria > Anthozoa > Scleralcyonacea > Coralliidae > Corallium > Corallium rubrum. The sequence goes on from OZ036010.1 coordinate 6,714,649, forward strand.
TGACAATTTGTCAAGTCTATTACATTTCAAGTAAATGGTTTGAACCTTAGGATTAATGCATGTCTAGATTAGTGTAGTCTTGAGAAAGACTGTTGTTGATGTTAGTGGCCGAACGTCAGTCACTAACATCAACAATAGCCTATCTCAAGACTACACTAACCTAGATTGACAATTTTCACAAACATCTATTACATCAGAGCCTGAAATAATTTTAAAATTTGTCCGGCAAAACTTCCGAGCAAAATAAAATTTGACCGGAAATTTTCAGATTTGGTCGGAAATGTTTTAGTTTAGTTTGATCCCCTCCGTTGAGTAAATTCTGTCAAGCATGCAGTAAATCACTCTAGTTGTTATTTGTAATAATAAAACACAAATGTTTAATTCTGAATTGCGTATTAGTTATAGTGAATAATAATTTAATTAAAATGGTAACTATGAAACAACTTTAAACTGAAAAGCTGGATTACACGATAAGTTTCTGTGAATACAATGGCGTCAATCGCAGTTTAACGCAATGGTTTTGAATTAAAAATCACGCACTGTTGTTAACTGAACTTTGTTTAAAGCATACTCTGACAGGAGAAATTTTGATAGTGCACTGTAAAGTGTAAAACCAACTTTAACTCAAAACTGATGGAAAACCCAATGGAAATTTAACAAGAAAAATGGAGTGTTGAGCGCCGACCCGATCATTTAAATAAACAGATTATTTTTTTTTCAAAATTTGTCCTGACAAAATTTCCGATCATTTCAGCATTTGGTCGGAAAACTGAAATTTGGTCGGAAAACCGCCGGCCGTTATTTCAAGCTCTGTTACATTTCGTTTGCATACCCATATAAATATATTAATTGTAATCGTAACAAAGCTAAATAAGACAGAATTATTGTATAACTACTTTAATCTTTGAGCTCAAACAGAAATTAGATCTGTTTTGGTTTTTTCGCTCTTATTTTGTCGCCTTAGTAACACCCGTATACACAAATGCATGTCAATAAAATCAATTTTTACGTGTTTTGTGTAGTTAAAAAAAAGAAGTGTACGGCGACATTTTGTCTAAATGGTGGAACATGTCGCGAATCTGAAGATGCCGGAAAAGCACCATATTGTGTTTGCAAGACACCCAAATTCTTGCCTCCTAATTGCGGTACGTGTTAGACCATATTCATAAATGGCCGTGGAATTAATATTCTTTTATGTGCATATAATTAGCCCTTCTGAACTCGTTTCATGTGCGAAGTTCAAAAGAATCTTTACTCTAAAACGAGTTCGGAGGGGCTAATTTATATGCACATAAAAATTAAATACACATAATAGACCTTACTCATAAATGGCCGACGATTTAAATCAATCGTCGGCCATTATGAGTAAGGTCTATTATGTGTATTTAATATAAATACACAGGTGATTATAGAAAATCGCGTGCGATGATTGGTCGAGCTACTTCGGACTAATTATCGATAATCACCTACAGCGTTTATTCAAAATGGCTGTCCGCCGATTTGTCAATACGACAGACAAGGAAATTATTCACCGTTATGATACCCTCACAAATAATCGTCCAATCAAATGTCTACATTAGTGTCACGTGCCAGCTCAATATTTTACGATGTAGGACAACTACATATTGGGCAGCAACCTTTGGACAGGTGCACAAGGTATATTTACTTGTCAATTGCACGATTATTTGTTCGATATAATAAAACAACCTATAGGCGAGTTTCAGGGTCGTCGTCGTCGTCGGTAGTCCATCGTATCCGATGAAGACAATATGATAAGGTGAATCACCATCTGTTCGCTCGTACGTGTGAGCCCAGACCAGCTCTTGAAAGAAAATTTCTTTTACATCTGTCGCATACAATATCCGATTGTAACGTTCCGTGCCTTGACTGTCGCTTTAGTTCGTATTCCCTTTGCTGTTCGCTTTCGACTTTTCCAAACCCTTCCTTCACTATACCTCTCCATTCTACTCTATCTCTAGCTTTTTCTTCCCAGGTGTCAACATCACAATCAATCCTCTTCAAATGTCTTTTGATTACGTCTTTGTATCTTAACTTTTGTCCTCCACGTTGTCTCTGTCCGGCAGTCTGTCGTCCGTCATCCGAACTACATGACCGGACCATCTTCGCTGAGCTGTAGTTATTAGCGCTTCAACGCTTGGCATATTCGCTCTTCGAAGAACTTCAACATTCGATATTTTATCTTCCCATTTGATGTTTAATATCTGACGTAAATATCGGAGTTGATATGTTCAGGGTGTTGCGCGCGCATCGTTTTGGAAAGAAATTGGTGGGCTCTTGGCGGGCTCTCTACAAAATAAGCAATGGCAAACAGGCTTGCTAGTGAGCCAACAACGGCAGAATAACAGTGTTAAACATCCAGAAACTGTATCTATACTTCGTTTATTTTAAACAGTACGTTTGCTTTGAGTGGAGCTTGCCAGTTTTTTTTTGAAAATGATGCGCGCGCAACACCCTGAAACTCGCCTATTGGATTCATCTTCTCCCGATATGGAAAATATTTAAGTCTCAAATTTTAATATTAGGCTCGACCTTCGGTCTCGCCCAATATTGAATTTTCGACTTAAATATTTTGCCATATCTGGCTTAGATGAATCCAATAAGTTATAATATTCACCTCGCCTTCGGCGAATAATTATCAATTATTGGACGAGTCGGAGCAAAATATCATGATTTGTCCGTGGCGAGCTACTAGTTATTTGCCGATTCCAAAGGCAGAGGCAAATAACTAGTAGCGAGACACTGACAAATCATGATATTTTGCGATAGACGAATTCAATAATTGATTTATCATTCATAAAATACTTAAAAATTTGAAATGCCTGAAGTAAGAAATCGCCACTCTTCTCTCTGTCTTCGGCATACTAAAATCTTCGTAAAATTTACCTTTTGTTGGCACGAGTCTTGCTTTTTATCTCACTAAAACTTCCTTTTCACTATTTCTTTTCTGAAGTACATTGTCGTTAAGGATGCTTCCAAATACTCTCGATTATTTCCTCGGATAGCTGAAGAACTAGCCGCCATGTTTACGAAAATTGTTTGCCGACAGCAGCGTTATCGCTAGTGCGCATGCTCATAAAATTATTTGCAGCAGAAAATTATTTGCACTCAGTTATTTGCAGGTAAATTAACCAATCAGAATGCGGGATAGAAACGAAATGAATGATAATGTAACTTATTGGATTCATCTAAGCCCGATATGGCAAAATATTTAAGTCGAAAATTCAATATTGGGCGAGACCGAAGGTCGAGCCTAATATTAAAATTTGAGACTTAAATATTTTCCATATCGGGAGAAGATGAATCCAATAGGTGTTTTATTATATCGAACAAATAATCATGCAATTGGCAAGTAAATATACCTTGTGCACCGATCCAAAAGTTGCTGCCCAATATGTGGTTGTCCTATATCGTAAAATATTGAACTGGCACGTGACGCTAATGTAGACATTTCATTGGACGATTATTTGTGAGGGTATAATAATTGTTAAATATTGCGAACTCGACTTACGTTCACACTATTCGAGACCCAGTAGCTCAATGGTTAAAGTGTATCACTGGTGATAGAAGGTTGTGGATTCGAGTCTTTCATGAGAGAAAATTCTGAGTAAAATAGCTCGTACGTTTTCACTTAATTTTCATGATCGAGCTAGTATATCGATCTTTTCTCCTAACAAATGTACATCGAACTCAACTTACAGTTCACATCATTTGAGTTCTCTCCATGGATGACTCAAAGGGACACGTCCAGGCCTTTCGCGACTTTTTCAAAATATGTCGTCAAATCAGCCTGGTTCCCACGCCTCTCGTGCGGCAGACCGAAATTGTGAGAGGCCTGGAATAAAATGTTTTGCTTGGCCCCAAATTATACAGGCACCAAACGGCCGTTTGGCGGAAAACCAAGGCAGATAACACTCACGTCGGTCTGCACAATTCTTTATAACATCATATAGCAAGGTTGGTCTACTGCCGAAACGTTAAAATAGCATATTTCGATTTGTATAAATGTGTTTCAACACAGTCACTTCCTTATGGCGCTTTTTTACGGACAAAAATACGAAACTACATTCATCGTTGTCCAAGCACATTCATCGTTATTCAAACCTATCCATCAATGTTCAAACACATTGATCGTTATCCAAACCACATCCATTGATGTTCAAACACATCCATCGATGTTCACACCCATCCATCGAAGTTCATAAAACGCGTCCATCGATGTTCAAAAACAATGCATACATCGATGTTCAAGATCCATCCATCGATGTTGAAAAACAACGCCACAATATCGATTTTATGTTCCCGCCAAATTAAGCGCCAGCCGCCAAAATTAATCGTCTGCCGCCAAATCGGAAATTTGCCGCCAAAATTTGGCATTTTCGGCCAAAAACAGCCAGCACTTCAATGAGTCAAAAATGGCTGCCAGAGACGAAAACCGCGATGGTGCACGTGGGGAAAATGTTCAAACATTTGTCAGGAGTGTGTTGAACGCTGTAACAAATTTAAGGCAGGTTTCAAGTTCAAACCATAGTGATGGAAACGGTGGAGGAGTGGGAGAACCATCAAGCAGAAACAATTCATGCATTGATGAAGAAATAAACGCGAGATTTCAAATTCCACGGACGCCGACCGCCAACATTAACAACAATGTTAATGTAAATCCGATGCCAGACCGGATAGATTTGGTAGCACCGTTGCAATTCAACCCTGCAAGGAATTACCTACCTCCAAAAAAGAGGCATCCAAGAAAGCGGCAAAGAATGGAATTGACGTGTACCAGAACCCATGGGAACGACACTAATAGTAGTACTAAACGCCAACAGCCAGAGTTTGTGTACAAAGATGTATGTCTGTTGCCGAAGCCAGACCATGCACAAGTGCCAAGGGAGCATTGAAAGCTTCCTTTGTCGAACAGGGATTTTTCGTCGGTGCCTTTCAGATGGATAAACAATGGAGCGAGGCTGAACTGAGAGTCAAACTAAGGGCACTTTTCCAAAATGTTTTGGACACTCCTGATGGTCATATTGCGTAAGTAAAGTTTTATATATGGTAACTGTTTTGGTAAATTGGTACTTACAGGTGGCATTTCCACCCTGATAATACTTGTACAGTAAAAAATATGTGTAGATTTTTTAACAACTGTTTTTTTTAATCTTTTCTACACACCATAAAACGATTTTTATTCACATTCATCTCTTATTAGACCACTTTCTTTAACAGGTCTTGTGCATAATTTTATTATTTTTAGTATTAATATTTAATGCAACAACTTGCAAAAATAACTTACTAAAATTTACATGTACAGTATGTACACCTGGTATCATTGCTACATGTACACTTGCAAGTCCCCCATCCCCAGTAAACACCCAGAAATTTGACTTTCACAAAAAAATATGCGTCAAATTCCCCACTACATGGGTGGAAAACATGGTCAAATGACCCACTTGTAGATAAAAAGCCTTTCAAATTTCATTTGTGTCTTACTCAAATCTTGGTTTGGGTCAAATTAATTGAGTCAAATACCTGGGGTATGTGCTAAGGGCAGGATGATTGCAGTTGGAATTGACTTGTGCATTACCAGATATGTCTTATTTATTTCATTAACTTTGTTAGATTTGAATTTGTTAAACGTTCTGGATCAGCTATTGTGCCTGTTGTTGTGCCAAATGACCAGGGACAAAATGCTAGAATAATCAAGCATATATCAGGACAGGGACCAATTTACATTCGTGCCTTACTAGATGTAACCGATCAGGTAAGTTATATAATTCTTTTTGGTATGATTTTCTTATGCTGTACGATGTCAATTGTTAATTATTATAATACCGTGATCGACTTGGTTTCTTTTGTTCTCACTGGGAATTTAATCTCTAAATTTCCCTTAAACAGGCAAATTTCTAATTTCCCCCACATTGGCATGCACAACCAAACATCCAAATAATAGTACTCTTTTGTACAACAAAGAAGTGCATTATTATAAGATAATCATGGTATTACAAACTAATACCATGACATGTTGGGAAATTAATGATTAAATTGTCTCCTCAAGCCTCAGGAGGATTTGTGAAAGCCACAAGTCCTCCCTTACTTTTAAAAATTTTAAGTTGCTAAGGTAATTGCTCCGAGTATTATTATTTATCAAAAAGTCATTTTGCAACAGGATATCAAAGAAGAGCGCCAGCTGAGGTACATGCACAACCAAAACAGTAAGTTTGCTTATTTTATAAATGTATGTATTATTGTATGTAATTTTGTGGTGTACATGTATGTCCCATAATCTTTATGTGAATAATTACGTTTCAAGAGGACAGGTATCTGAAGTGGTTTTGTGAACTAGGTGTACTATCTAGTATGGGACCTTGTGTCCTTTTGTAGTTACACCCGCCTTAGGGCAAATCTTTTAAATAAAAATAAATAACAAATAGCTGAGGGATTGGGAAATTTGGGGGTCTATTATTTTGAGGGGTTGTACTGTAGCCTGCATGCAGATTGACTCTAGGTGATGGTTTCATGTTTTATTGAGTAGAATCTGCAAGCAGGCTAGAAGGGCGAGGGTGGGGGTTTAATAATTTTATACCATCAAGGGAGTCAAAATGAGGGGGCCTTTTCTAATTTCCTGAGTCAGCCTATTAATGTAGAGCTAATTTAGAGTAAACATGTCAGTGAGACTTTAATATTCAATAATATTTCACATTTTTATAAAACGTATAAAACGATGCATGACTAGAAATAGTTCTAGTGTTTATCTAGTATTTTATTTTAACTTGAACTCTTCTGTACAATGAGAATATTTGTATGTACATGTACTTTTTACAGTGCATCTGGTCAGTCACCAACTCAGCAATGCATCACAGCATTCATGCCAACCCTAGAAGAACAAAGTCATGATGGAGGTAATAAAAGCTTACTTGTAGGATCCCTTAGTGCTAAGTTGAATGTTTACATGTATTTGGAATAGGTTCTATAGTACATGTACTGTAATTACAAGTGAAACTGCCCTTCAGAGTTTTACATTTACCATGTATATTTGTGTTATTGGGATATACTAAGATGAGTCAATTTTGAAAATGTGTCACCTTGTCTTCCTAGAATCATCAGGCCTTGGTAGACTGGATATGAACCAGTTGGTTATAATGTTCCCAAATATCCCGAGGTCAGATGTAGAACAAGTGTGTCAAAATAGTATTGATTTTGATGATGCCTTGGATAGTCTTATTTGCTATCAAGTTGAAGAAAACGTTGTTTCAGACAATGGTAAGAACAGAGTTTACTGTACATGTATGTGCCATACACACTTTCTGTTGAAGGTTAAACAATATATATATATATATATATATATATATATATATATATATATATATATATATATATATATATATATATAGCATCCCTTTACTTTGGTAGCAATAGGGTTATCCAGTATTGATTTGTAAAACAGCTGGCATTGTGCTGCTCTCAACAGGATCACAATGTATCATACAACTATTTAAAGCCAACAAGATGCCTGGTCAGGTGTTCACTTGGGCTACTGCAAAATCGCAGTGAGTACATGTAGGTGGAGGTAATTAGATAAAAGGTCATAAAAGGTACTGAAATTGTTATGGAAGCCTGCATTGCAATCACACACATGCAGGTTAATTGCACAGTGGTGAAGTCAGGGGGTTCAATCACTCCCTAATGGTCTCCAAGACCGTTCTATTGCAAGTTGTAATCCAGAAGAAACTTGTAGGGGGTACAGTTGTTTTAAGGCCAAGTGAATATGTATGTATATATATATATATATATATATATATATATATATATATATATATATATATATATATATATATATATATATATATATATATATATATATATATATATATATATATATATGTATATGTATATGTATATATGTATATATGTATATATATATATATATATATATATATATATATATATATATATATATATATATATATATATATATACGTTTTATATAAATATTAAACGACATCGATAGTGATTATGACTGGAATGGCTAGACGGTGAATGGTTCTGTGTTGAATGAAAATATTGGAAAGCTTGTATGCGTGGTCAGGAAAATTACTCAAGTTAGTCCAATTGGGAATGCTTTAAAGATTCTGACAAGTGACCAACAGACAATTCAAGTACTATATATACTTATATTTATCAGTTATATAGAGACCTGGAGTGAGGGGTATTCCACAGAAAATTACCCCAAGGGATGAAATATCCTGAGGAATAATTTTTTGTTGAATAGCCTGTGTGAAAGGTCTATAAATGATATATTATAGTGAACATTGTATAATTAATTATACATGTTTTCACAACATCATTTCACAACTGATGTTTCCTTTCAAATCATCCTTTAATTTGAAAGGAAACAAATCCTTTTTGAAACAAATTCTAGAGCCTGTTCGCAGGTGAGTGGGGTATTTGAGTTTGAATCCCGCAGGCGATGTAGGCTGTTTGGTTTGATAATCTCAGAGATATATCAGAGATATATAGTTTTTCCGATAAGTCATTATGTGTGTGTACGTCACAACATTTGACATTTACATATCAAGCAAACAGAAATAGCTCCAGAACGGAAAGGGTACTTTTACTCTATCGCTACTTTTACTTCTACTCTACAGCTACTTTTACTCTATCGTTTCATTTGCACTTTAAATAAGTAAAATAATATGGTATTTTTTTAGGTGATGATGTCAAATGTGTAATGGAAACGTTTAGAAGACAACTTATTGATTATGAGCACAATCGAATCACCATTGACAGAGAGCAACTTTGGCAAGACAGTCTTGTTTTCTTTAAGGGGTTGAGATTTAATCCAAAGCATGCTTTAAGAGTCCGATTCTTGGGTGAGCCTGGGCTTGATGCTGGAGGACCAAGCAGAGAATATGGATCACTTCTCATTAAAGCAATTTTTTCAGCACAGGTTAAGCTTTTTGAAGGAACAGAAACAAGGAAAATACCAATATATAATGCAGATGCAGTGCACGCCAACCTGTTTGAAACTGTTGGGAAGATTTGTGCCTATCTTATTTCTCACTTGGATCTCAGCTTACCTGTCATGAGCCCTGCGGCATATGCCTATATTGCCAGTGGAGATATTGATGAAGCAGCAAAGCTTTGTGAAACTGATGATGTTCCTGACTATGAAATCAAGATGTTCATTGAAGGGGTGCGAGACAAACTACTGTATTTATACTTTAAGTTATTTTGTGTGTTTAAATCATAAGTGTCTAACTTACGTTGTCATACAGTACAGTACACATGGACTTGTTTCTCCCCAGAAATTACGTTAAGTGTATCATAATTTACTGGTATTGTATGATGGTTGAAGGCTGCCACAATAAAATTTATTTCTATTGTACCTCAAAGTACCCTGGGTATGAGGTTGGCCAGAGCTCAGTTTTTCTAACAAAGCTTGCACAGCAAAAAACATTTTATTTTACTTTATTTTCAACACTTTTAATTGGTTTTTGTGGGGGAAACTTGCTACTTTTGTTACTGTGCTTATGGAAGTTGGTCACCTGATCATAATTTACTGTAATTAGTCGAACAAATCAGTGTTTTGACACAGGTAACAAGAATGTGTAGATTTCTTTGATATTTTGACAGTGAGCAAACAGTATAAAATATGTGACACAACTTTGTAAGGGTCCTGGTAACTAATATTCGTATTAGTGCCACAATCCAAAAATTATGGTAAAATGTTGTATAATTATGGTATGGTAAACAATTTTGGGATTTTTTATCAACTAAATGTTAATCCAGTATTTTTGTTAGAGTCGGGCTAAATTCATTGTTGTTGTTCTTCCTTTTAAGGTGAATGGAGCCAATACTCCTGATGAGTTGTCAACAGTTCTAAGTGAACATTCTCAAGATGAAGCATTGCATGCAGCAGGCTGGTTGCGTGTTCTGAATGTAGAGAACAAAGGACTGGCAATGTGGCAACTGATGGTCCATGAAGTCCTCTTGAAACGAAAGTTGGCGCTTGATCAGTTCTGTTCTGGGTTAAAAGTGTTGAATTTCCATACACATTTAAGTTCCAACAGAGCAAAAATGAGACCCTACTTTGTTTCTGATGATGAAAATGATTTGAGTGCCAGTGTTATCCTAAGTCTAATCCGTGATGTTGATGAAAGGCAAGGGTTAGAAAAAAATGAAAAATCCAGTCAGTTCCTTGTCGATTCAGTGAAAGGCTTAGATAGCAAAGGTTTGTGATACATTCACACTAATTGCATTTTATAATCACCTTTTAGAGCTTTACCATTTTGTTTGTAGGAGACGAGGGAAAGGAAGACCTGAAAAATTTCCTACAGTTTATGACTGGGCTAGAGAGATTATCACCACTAGGCCTGGAGATGCAAATCTGTTTGAAGTATAAATCAGACCAGTCTAAGACATTGAATGCAGAAACCTGTGCACTGAATCTGGTTGTACCAACTGTTCACAACACCCAGGAAGATTTTGAAGAGTACTTTCTTTTGGCTTGTAGACAAGCTCACATTGGATTTGGGCTTGTGTAGATGTTTCATAAAATGAGCATTTTTGCTCCTTTCTTAACTGTGTAGAACTACATATAGTCTATGCATGCTTAGATTCTGTTGTCACTTGTGCATTTCTATTGGACAGTTTATATTATATTTATGTTCTGTTATACATTGGCATGCAAGTTGGAAAGTGGATCCATGCATTATTTTGAGGGGCTACAAGGATGTGTAATATTTTTTCATAAAATAATTTTGAAGGAAATATTTTTCATTAAATAATTATAGAAAAGAGAATTTTTGGGAGGTTACCTCATGCCTTTATGAAAAAAAATAAATTAAAAAAATAAATAAATTATATACATTGGATTGACTGGCAATTGAAATTGTGTACTAGGGAACAGTTACAGTAACCTACAGTTGTATTGGGGAACTTGAGTCGATACATGTTAACATGTAAGATTTCATTAATCTTAAAAACAGTTAAGTTTTTTTAAAAACTGTTTTTTTAAGTTTTTGTTCTTAGATTATTAAAATGGCTTTACTTGTGTATTGCTTTTTGGGTTATGTTGCAATATCTATCTCTGGTTTATGAAACTGTTTGCAATAATTAATATTGCTTGGTATGCTAGTATACCATTCTCATCACCAGCTTGCCTTGCTAAATTTCTTGCTTGATTAAGAACTCTTTCCTGATGTTCGTTTACCATTATTGGTGACTCAGGAACAGCAACCCGATAGTCGTACTGCATTTCTGCAACTGGACCATCATCATCAACCCCATACTGAAAAAAATCAACAGTTTGTCCATTGGTTACATCCATCACTGCCGAGTACCCTGAATTTCGTAAACTAAGCATCCCTTGTAGCCAGAGTTGATTGGGTGAAAAGTTACACTCTGTTGTAACAGGATGATTGTTCCATTGACCAGTCAATTCATCAAGTGCAGCATTGATTATAGGGAGGTAAACAAAATGTAGACAGTATAAATGTAATTCATTTGTTCCATCAAGTAACATCCTTTCTTCCAGGAAAGCAAAAATGTTTACAAAATGACTGGCAACTATACGATTCACGTCACACCACAATCGTTCGATCCTCTGATTGTGGACTGATGTGCCTGTTAGGTGACTTCCTCTGTTTAAACCTCTTACTCCCACCATCAGCCTAGCAACTTCAATATTCTCCATACCCAGATCACTTCGAACCCTTGAAGGCAAATTATACTTTTCAACTGCTGTTTGAAAGCATTGGAGCACAGTTGATGCCTTGTTATTAGTCGAGGCATGCAAAAAGACAATCAACCTGGAGTAACCATCAATGCCACCATGTATAACAAAGCGATAGGGCTGAATGAGCTTGTGGTTGCCATCAATGTGCCTGTAAAGATAAGTGTATTAAGAACATTAAACCTTGACCCTTCTCTTGTAGCTACAAGTTTAAAACTTGTAGGCAAAACAGCTTAATTCCAATGCCATGCTTGTCAAACTCAAATCATGGTTCGCATCGAATGCCTGTCTAAGTAGAGGCTGGGTAGTAGGTGGTTGCAGTTGGAATTGAGTTGTACATTATGATAATTTCACATGTCCCAATTACATGTACCATGAATCGAATACAGTACTTGAAAATCATGAAAAATATAGAAGTATTTTTTAAATAGAACAATAGGTTGATGCTAGAATATGAAAAAGATATTACACAGTACTGTCACTACACAATTCTAATTATAAAAATGTCGGTTGAACATACCATAGCGCATTCGGACAAGGAACACTGTACACACGTCGAATTATATGTCGTGAAGCTCTTAAAGTACACACCACTGGATCCACTCTCCTAACAGCTTCTTGTATCCGTCTTCTTTGAATGCGTAGGCCTCTCTGCCGCAATCCCCCTTCAACAAGTCGTTGACCTGAATTTGGGGTAGTGCTCAGAATGTCACGCACAATATTGCCTAGTTCATCATCAGATATGTTACTAAATTCCGTAGCGCGACCAACTGGCATCCCATGTTCATATCTCCGGCGGCGTAATGTCCTTTCAGAGACACCAAGAATCCGAGCCACATCAGCCCATCTAAACCCAGCGCTTCCATGTAAGGTTTCCAGTTGCTCTCCACAAACTTGCAGCCGAGGTCTTCCAGGCGTACCGCCTTGTATGGTAAAAGCTATAGCCTGTTGTGCGCATTCTTGAAACTCATTTGGTTGATGAACATTTTCTGCTGAAACTCTCTCAAAATGTACTTTTAACTCGTGTAAGATAGACAGCAATTGCCTCAGATCGTTGATTATACAACCACGGTTGGGAAACGATTCCTCTATTCGTAGCGTCAAAACTGCAAGCGTTCTTTCATGTTCATCCAAACGACGAGCAAAAAAGTCAGCAGAATCGCGGGAAACTGTATCACGCTGTTCACCACCATCCACTATTAAATTCGTTAGTGAAACAAAAAACTCTTCGATATTTGGAAGCCAAATGCTCGCAGCCATTTTGCCTTATCGTTTTTTTGGCGGCGAATTTCCAATTTGGCGGCAGACGATTAATTTTGGCGGCTGGCGCTTAATTTGGCGGGAACATAAAATCGATATTGTGGCGTTGTTTTTCAACATCGATGGATGGATCTTGAACATCGATGTATGCATTGTTTTTGAACATCGATGGACGCGTTTTATGAACTTCGATGGATGGGTGTGAACATCGATGGATGTGTTTGAACATCAATGGATGTGGTTTGGATAACGATCAATGTGTTTGAACATTGATGGATAGGTTTGAATAACGATGAATGTGCTTGGACAACGATGAATGTAGTTTCGTATTTTTGTCCGTAAAAAAGCGCCATACTTCCTACGCCGAACACTACTTTATAAATCCTCGTATGTAACAATCTTTTAACGTAATGTAAAACAAAGAAACCTACTCCTTTGCTGTCCACTCTCAAGAAGAAGTTTGTTTAAGTGCCCTGGTTCATAAAGCTTAGAGAATCCGAGCTCCAGCAGGATTTATG
>OZ036010.1:6733172-6745672 GCA_964035015.1 Corallium rubrum
GGAACAACTTTATCTTTTTACTCTGTCTAACGCTACACAATTTTATTTGTCAAGCCATGCATGAAAGGGTTAACTTAAGCCTTGTTTACACGGCCAAAATATAAGCGAGATCTGAGCCACATCTGACTTTAAGCGGGCTTAAAATGTCCGTGTAAACAGATCGGCGTAAATTAATCGCGATTAGTTTGCACCACCTAAAGGAGGTGGATTAAACTGAGCACGATCAGTTAATCGCGCTTAACTTGGCCGTGTAAACGCAACGGGATTGGAAAACGCTTGCTATTAATACGGTGTTATTAATACGAAAAAATGCATTTTTTTGCCCTGCTGTAGAAGCTTCCATCTCGCTATTCTTTGTTTCCTTTGTTTGTTTGTTTGTTTCTTTCTTTTGCTATTACTCTTTCTCGTGTACAGGTGTCTTCCGTAGTTCCGTTCCGTTGTTCTTTGACGCACATTACCAATGCGAAGCTTCCAAAACGAAAACTATAGCTCGTCCGCCATGTTGAATAATGGTGTACGTGTTTTAGTAAGGGATTATTCTATAAGCTTAAATGACCGTGTAAACGCACCAAGGTGGTGCATTTTAAGCACGCTTAAATTTTGGCCGTGTAAACACGGCTTAATTCCTGTCGGCCGACTTTCCCGGAGGTGAATAAAACCGTATGGTGTTAGCCCCCCCGGTGGGTAGTCTGGTAATTTTTGGGTAGCCGTAGGGTGTGAGAGGAAAAAGGCGATTTTCCTTACCCTATCCCAGACCTACACGCGCGTAAAAACGCACAAGTTGTTCACGGTTGTTAACAAGCGTGAACAAATGTTGTGCTGCTCGCCGTGAACAAGTTGTCAACAAGTTGTTCACTTATAGTTCGAACAACTTGTTCACGGATAAATCAACAGTCATGAACAAGTTGTTCTAACAGCACATTTTTTTATAGCCAACAACGTTGTTCGCACATGATACAACATGTTGTAACAGCATGACGAAGTAACAACGATGAACAACGATGTTACAACAATTGTGAACATGACTGGTGTATCAACACGTCCTTCGGTTGTTACAACATGCGTGAACAATGGTTGTTGTTTCATCATGCAGTAACAACTTGTTGAAACAATGATGAACAATGTTGTTAATTCATCAGTGTTGTTCACACGTGATAACAACGTTGTTATGGCATTGTTCAGGCAACAATGCTGTAACAACTTGTGAGATTTTTACGCGTGTATGTGACAAGTTGTTCCAAAACCTGTTACCAAGCTCAAAAATCAATACCCTTTACCGCTAGAGGTAAAGAAACCAACTAACTAACTAACCAACTAACCAACTAACCAACTAACCAACTAACCAACTAACCAACTAACCAACCAACCAACCAACCAACCAACCAACCAACCAACCAACCAACCAACTAACTAACTAACTAATTAACTAACTAACTAACTAACTAACTAACTAACTAACTAACTAACTAACTAACTAACTAACTAACTAACTAACTAACTAACTAACAACTAATTAACAACTAACTAACAACTAACTAACTAACTAACTAACTAACTAACTAACTAACTAACCAACCAACCAACCAACCAACCAACCAACCAACCAACCAACCAACCAACCAACCAACCAACCAACCAACCAACCAACCAACCAACCAACCAAGATTTTTACGCGTGAAGCTCAAAAATAAATACCTTTACCGCTAGAGGTAAAGAAACCGTGTAATGTTTATACAATTGAACACATTGACACGATAATTGATATGACCGTTTTCAAAATGAATTCCGAGTCGTTGCAGTTATTTACTAGCCTCCGCTGAACGACACATGGGTTTGAAAAAGTCGTAGTCTGTCCTGTTCTGGATCGGCACGAGCGTGATAGCATCCATATACCCTATCTCACAACAGAATAGTCACCGTATGCCAGACCAAAATAGACAATTTGTATACCCTCTCCCAGATCCCGGAGCCCGAAAACCATACCCTATAAGGCGGCACGTACCCGTATCCCTTATATGCGAGAGTACCCACCCCCCTCCCTCTCAGACAGGAAGATTTAGTGAAAACGATGTATGAATTTATCGTTTCTTTTCTGATTGTTAGTGGACAAATGTGTGAAATGTCACCCGGATGCAGACTGCATTGAAGGTGTTTGCAAGTGCAAAGAAGGTTTTATGGGAAATGGTTATAACTGTATTGTTGAGATCACACCTACTAAAGGTATGGGCCATATAGTGAAAAGTATTCCTTGATGAGTCTACCTTTCTTTAATTATCTGTTATTTTGTAAGAAGCTGAGTTGAGGTGAGATCAGATCAGGTGAGGTGAGATGAGATGAGATGAGGTGAGGTGAGATGAGGTGAGGTGAGGTGAGGTGAGGTGAGGTGAGGTGAGGTGAGGTGAGGTGAGGTGAGGTGAGGTGAGGTGAGGTGAGATGGGATGAGATGGGATGGGATGGGATGCGTTGAGTTGGGATGGGATGGGATTGGGATGGGATGGGATGCGTTAAATTGAGTTGAGTTGGGATGGGATGGGAGAAATGTTGAGTTGAATTGAATTGAGATGGAATGGGGTGGGGTGGGTGTGGTGGGATGGGATGAGATAAGGTGAGGTGAGGTGAAGTGAGATGGGATAAGATGGGATGGGATAGGATACTAAACGATAGTATGGTACGATGGGACAGGATAGGATAGAATGGAATAGGATATGATAATTTTTTTGATATGGAAAAAGTGATACAAGCAAGAATTGTGGTAACACCACGTTTATTATTTATTGCCGAGCCTGTTGACTCGGCCTTCATCAGAGCAAATGCCAACATGTTGCCTTCATTGGACATTAACATAAACAATTCTGCATAAATAAACACTTATACAGGTAACAGAAAGAACAAGTATTGAACAGTCAGAAGACATATATATATATAGCGGTGCACGATGTTGTCATTTGCTCTGATGAAGGCCTGGGTCAACATGTCGAAAGCTCAGCAACAAATAACAAGTGTTGTGTTACCACAAATTCTCGCTTGCATTACTATATATCGCCATGCAAACTTTCAGAGAGTTAATCATAGAAAAACTGGTTAGAAATCTTTTTGGACCGTTGTAATTTAACTCGCATGTTAAAACTAGATTCTAACTATTACATAGACTTAGTGTTTTTATAAATCAACGCTACAACATCTTCATCTTTGTTTATTTATTTTTACAATAAATATAGATACATCTTGTTTTAAATGTCCTCCAATGACCGTTTGTAACACTGGCGTTTGTCAATGTATACCGGGTTACGTCATGAGCAAGAGGAATTGTATTCGTAAGTTGATTGCGTTGTTATTCAGCGAGAGAATGTACGAAACAATCTACGACCTTTACTCTTGTTGGTGTTGGTGTTCGTGTTGGTGTTGGTGTTCGTGTTCGTGTTCGTGTTCGTGTTCGTGTTCGTGTTCGTGTTCGTGTTCGTGTTCGTGTTCGTGTTCGTGTTCGTGTTCGTGTTCGTGTTCGTGTTCGTGTTCGTGTTCGTGTTCGTGTTCGTGTTCGTGTTCGTGTTCGTGTTCGTGTTCGTGTTTAAGTTTGAGTTTGAGTTTGTGTTCGTGTTCGTTTTCGTATCCGTGTTTATGTTTATGTTTATGTTTATGTTTATGTTTATGTTTATGTTTATGTTTATGTTTATGTTTATGTTTATGTTTATGTTTATGTTTATGTTTATGTGTCGGTTATACTTTTTTATACGCATTTACGTTTGTTTTGGTGTTCAAAAAAAGGAGTTTACAATTATACGGGAAGGAAAATTTTCCGTGGTCAACTTTTGTTCGTGTTATATTCGCGTTTCGTTTTTGTGTTTAATGCGTGCTCTTGGTTATTTTCATGTCATAGCTTTCTAGTGTAAATTTTTATAAATACTTTTCTAACAGACATTTTTTTGCTCTATGAATTTAGCGTATCAAACATCTGGCTAAAACAATGCACATATAAAGCTTTAAGACTGAAAACACAGCTACTGGATTGGACTAGCACTGTATATCAGACATAAAGTTCAACTAATTACAAATGTGAATCTTATAAATTCTGTAAACTATATGTTAACTGATAGTCAATTAATACAATAGTTTATTGTAAACTTCAATAAAATATTCTAATGTAAACTATATGTATTTAAAATATAAGTAAAAATTACTATATCTGTAAAACTATATAATATATAAATCAATCTTTCTAATAAAATAAATTAATTTTAATAAAACTAAACTATTTTCTCGTTGCACATTAAGGTGTCTTGAAAGGAATAAATTATAAAAAGTCATATATTTTTTCCTCTAAAAACGTTTTGCAGTGTGCAATTCTACACTTGCAGCATGCAAATTTAATGCAAATAAGGATTTCTGAATTCACTAGAACAAAGATTTCTCCCCTCCTGAAACCTGTGCACTGTCTAATACTTTTCAAAACTCAAGAGTAACACTAGGGCTGTGCAAGGAACTAGAATGAAGCACGGATCTACACCGTGAAGCGTTTTAGAGGGAAAAATCTGATTGTTTATAGCTTTTTCCTATCGAGCCACCCTAAGTAATAGGTACAGTAGCTGCATAGGATGTGCAAGGCAAGCCATTAGATAGGGTAGGATAGCATGGGATAAAATAGGATAAAATGAGATAAAGGGGATATAATGGGGTAGAATAGGATAAGATAGGATGAAGGAGGATAAAATAGGAGAATATATGACAAAATAGAGTAAAATGGGATAAAATAAGGTAAACAAGATGCCTGGGTTAGGCGTTCACTAGGACCCTGGCAAAGTACGGAGGTCTCCTTCGCAGAGGCTCTATACCGCGCGAACAAAGGTGGGAGTGGGCCGAGGAAGATCAGATCGATGGCTGAATGTGGTGCACTCTTCACATTGGTGAACATATTTACGATCAAGACAGTTGTCAGCCACATGTGATCACTGTTAAACTACAAAGTCAGTCAGTCTATTTTGAAATCTACCAACAATATACAAGAACACATTGGTCAAAACAAAACACATCTATTTAAATATGTCTTTAATTAGTTTTTGAGCTTTTGTAAAGCGCCTAGAGCAGACCTGGATAGGCGCTATATAAATAAATAAATAAATATTATTATTTTTTATTATTGGTCAATGAGAGCTATGCGACGTCGGCGACATATGAGAACGTGCTTTAAATGTCATCGGCGACCGTCGGGGATCATCGACGATCCAATCGCAAGAAAACAAAAAAGTTTGTTTCTTGCGTTAGTCGCCGACCATCGCCGACCTGAAAAACATGAGAACGTGCATCGGCATTTTCTACAACCCAGTCCCCCACCTCATAGCGCATTCCAATTCTGGTGTGAGAGGTATTCTGCTCCTGCATTCTTTTTTCAAAATACATGGGGCAACCCTCTCAGGACTCATTCTTAAAAATTTAAGAAAGTACTCCCTATCGTACAAACGTAACTCTTCGACTAAAATGTGAAATTGGCTCTCAGTGCTGTTGGCGCCTCTTAAGCATTTCATTGTAGTTAACAAGCAATAACTAACTTTCTGTTTAACGCCGGCATTTTGATTTTTGATATTTTAGGCGGGAAATGTGAAGCGTCATCGCCGATTATCGCCGACCATCTGCGACAAATGAGAACTATCTGATCACCGATGATCGCCGACGTGATCGCCAATCATCGACGACATATGAGAACTATAGGCTTAAGCTTTTAACTTTTATATAAAGTATCTATAATATAAGTTATGTAAACGTATCTGATTGAATTAACCGCTAGGACAGTCGCAAAATTGAAACCACCAGTTTTGTTAATTTGATGGTCAATTTGTGTTTACTGGTTGTTCCATTGTCAAAAGGGTGCTACAATATTAATTTTTAATGTCACACCTCCCAAGTAATGGCTCCATAATCTCTGTTGAACTTGGTTGACAATGTTTGCTTATAATCTTATCCCAAAAACGTTTTTGATTTTAAATTTACTGATTATACTACAGACAGAAGGGAAACGAGTTAACCACAAATCGGAGAAGGGGGGAAAGGATTATCAATCGCGTACTACATTACATGGATTAAAATTAAAGAAGCTCCATGGATTAAAACATAATAAAACTGAATTAGGACATAGAAGACAGTATCTTACTCCTGATAATGAACTCTCGCAGACGGTCAGTCCACAACAAGATGAGAATTTACCTAGCCCACTAATTGCGCAAGATAACGTCGATCCCGGTCAGGACATTCCGAGTCAAGTACAAGACGATAGCTTTGTTAAGCAAAATCTTCCCTTGGCTGGTCCCAGGTTAGCTCCTCAAGCAGTTCCTATAGAAATGGAAAAACCTTTGCCAATTCCTTTTTCTAAACCAGATATCCGTTTGGTTCCAAAATTATACCCATTGCGGTACACGAAGAAACCAGATGTACAAGTTGCACATATCCACTTTGAGCAAGGAGGTAAGCTGATGGTGCAATTCTCGTGTCTACTAAACTCAATCAAATATTGTGTGTGTATTTTGTACGCTTTATTTTCCCAACGCCAGATATTTATCTACTTAAGCACATATAACCTCTATAATCTATTAAGCTGTATTTCCAGTCATTGCAGCAACCGAAAAAACATGCACTGCGAGTTACGGTTAATTCTAGTTTGCCAGCAATGACTGGAAACGAGGTTTTAGCATAATCGCCAATGAGCTTGAAACTCCAAATGTCAGTGCGTTGCCTCTCACTGCTGAAGTCAAGCCTGCATGGACGAATGGGGTAAGTACTCGGATGGATGATCAACTTAGCTTCATGTGAGTAGAGTTGTTGGTTCTCTCCTGTGCCTCGACGGTTTTTCACTGGGTTCCCTGGTTTTCCTCCCTCCGCAAATCAACTCCATAGTTTCCTCAGTTAATCCTACGAACTAGTTTCGTCAAAGCGCGAAGGCCATTGGATTATCAGTATCTAAATACTCAGTGTCGTAGTTTCATGTGAGTAGAGTTGTTGGTTCTCTCCTGTGCCTCGACGGTTTTTCACTGGGTTCTCTGGTTTTCCTCCCTCCGCAAATCAACTCCATGATAGTTTCCTCAGTTAACCCTACGAACTAGTTCCGTCAAAGGGCGAAGGCCATTGGGTTATCAGTATCTAAATACTATCGTAGCTTCATGTGAGTAGAGTTGTTGGTTCTCTCCTGTGCCTCGACGGTTTTTCACTGGGTTCTCTGGTTTTCCTCCCTC
Organism: Corallium rubrum; assembly: GCA_964035015.1. Lineage (NCBI taxonomy): Eukaryota > Metazoa > Cnidaria > Anthozoa > Scleralcyonacea > Coralliidae > Corallium > Corallium rubrum. The sequence goes on from OZ036010.1 coordinate 6,740,387, forward strand.
CGCAAATCTACTCCATAGTTTCCTCAGTTAATCCTACGAACTAGTTTCGTCAAAGGGCGAAGGCCATTGGATTATCAGTATCTAAATACTCAGTGTCGTAGCTTCATGTGAGTAGAGTTGTTGGTTCTCTCCCGTGCCTCGACGGGTTTTTACTAGGTTCTCTGGTTTTCCTCCCTCCGCAAATCAACTCCATAGTTTCCTCAGTTAATCCTACTAACTAGTTCCATCAAGGGGCGAAGGCCATTGGGTTATCAGTATCTAAATACTGTCATAGCTTCATGTGGGTAGAGTTGTTGGTCCTCTCCAGGGCCTCGATGGTTTTTCACTGGGTTCTCTGGTTTTCCTCCCTCCGCAAATCAACTCCATAGTTTCCCCCAGTTAATCCTACGAACTAGTTCCGTCAAGGGGCGAAGGCCATTGGATTATCAGTATCTAAATACTGTCATAGCTTCATGTGAGTAGAGTTGTTGGTTTTCTCCTATGCCTCGACGGTTTTTCACTGGGTTCTCTGGTTTTCCTTCCTCCGCAAATCAACTCCATAGTTTCCCCCAGTTAATCCTACGAACTAGTTCCGTCAAGGGGCGAAGGCCATTGGATTAATTATCAGTATCTAAATACTGTCATAGCTTCATGTGAGTAGAGTTGTTGGTCCTCTCCAGTGCCTCGACGGTTTTTCACTAGGTTCTCTGGTTTTCCTCCCTCCGCAAATCAACTCCATAGTTTCCTCAATTAATCCTACGAACTATTTCCGTTGAGGGGCGAAGGCCATTAGATTATCAGTATCTAAATACTGTCATAGCTTCATGTGAGTAGAGTTGTTGGTCCTCTCCAGTGCCTCGACGGTTTTTTACTAGGTTCTCTGGTTTTCCTCCCTCCGCAAATCAACTCCATAGATTCCTCAGTTAATCCTACGAACTAGTTCCGTCAAGGGGCGAAGGCCATTAGATTATCAGTATCTAAATACTCAGTGTCGTAGCTTCATGTGAGTAGAGTTGTTGGTTCTCTTCCGTGCCTCGACGGTTTTTCACGGGGTTCTCTGGTTTTCCTTCCTCCGCAAATCAACTCCATAGTTTCCTCAGTAAATCCTACGAACTAGTTCCGTCAAGGGGCGAAGGCCATTGGATTATCAGTATCTAAATACTGTCATTATTATGTTACTCTCAATAAATAAGGTCGCTTTGTATGTGCATAAATATACTTGGACTATTATATATTCTATGAAGCAGTGCCGCTCTTGAACTTGTATCTGCATGGAGCGGCACTCTATTATGCTGTCACTTTTTATTAGCCGCGGTCACCTGATAAAGTCGTGAAAAATTGGCAGTGTACATACTGTGAATGACATCTATTTTAAATGAACGCCTTCCTTGAACACCTCTAGGTCATTTTTTGTACACTCGTTAATCGCTAAGCTAATCTAATCTAGAAAATAACAACAGAAAAGACGTCTGACATGTGTTATATATGTTAATTAAAATATAAAATTTAATTTGACAGCTTGTCAAAACGTTTAATAATTTGACAGTTGTCTTAACACTTCACTACTTTTGAACTTTTCTTAACTTTTTTTCACTACTAACTTTGCTTAGAAGTTAAGAATTCCATATTTTTCGCAGTATCATAAACATTGAGAATTTGCATTAGCCAAGGGTGACTATAAATTATAATTTCTGCGATTGTGGTTTAGGTACATGTTAAAACGAGAAACGGTCAACGGAATGGTCTATTGGCTCATTGTCTTAAGGTCTTCGTATAGGTTTTCAGGATCATTTCTGTAAAGCGCTTTCAATTCGCCAGAATTTATGCCACAAAAATGAAATAGATATCGTTAGAAAGCTATTAATTTGTAGAATACAATGGTGTCATTGGTTTCGCGATAAACACAAACCGTTAATAGTTGTGAATTTTTTAATTAATACCAGAGGGCTTCACTCGGGGCGACTCGAGTAAACAGCGTTTTATTTTGTTCAAAATCTTTTTTTGTAGTTTGATTCCGAGATAAATTTCCAGCAAAACGGTGTCAGCGTTTTTTGATATGTCGAGTTTTGCCGATTTTATTGACGACCAAAGTTAAAAATGCTGTTTTTCGACCAACATTCGGGCAAAATAAGTCATAAATTCGAAACCAGGCAATAAATAAACAGCGTTTTGCCGGACATTTATCTCGGAATGGAACTGCGAAAAGTTTTTTGAACAAAATGAAACGCTTTGTTCTTAAGTCGCCCCGAGTGAAGCCCTCTGGTTTTAATTAAAAAATTCACAACTATTAACGGTTTGTGTTTATCGCGAAACCAAAGACACTATTGTATTCTACAAATTCATAGCTTTCTAACGATATTTATTTTATTTTTGTGGCATACATTTTGACGAATTGAGAGCGCTTTACAGAAATGACCCTGAAAACCTATACGAAGACCTTAAGTACTTTTTACAGTTCTTCATTACTTACCATGCATCTAAACCATAAATTTTGTTATGATACTAACTACATATCTGGTTTCTTGTAGTTAATCCTTGCCAGAATGGTGGTATGGTAGTTCAATCTCCAGGCGGATATTCGTGCCTTTGTCGCAAAGCATATAGGGGGAAACATTGTCAAGGTATAAAGTAGTTTTGGTACTGTAACACATTTTGTATTTGTTTACTTGTTTTTATTTTTTTATATTTTTTAATTTGGGTTGGTTTTCTTTGTTATTCTTTTCTTCTGTTTTGCCTTACCCTACCCTACCCTCACCCTACCAAAATCTAACCGCTTCCACTCCACTCCACTTCTTTTTACTTCTCTTTCTTTCCCTTTACTTCCCTTCTGTTCACTTCACTCTACTTCCATTCAATTCACTTCCCTTCTTTTTGCCTTCTCGTTTAACTTTTTTTCAGTTCACTTTGCTTAACTTTGCTTTCCTTCACTTCTCTTTCTTTTTCTTCACTTCGCTTTTCTCCACTTTACTTTACTTTACGTTACTACTTCCCTTCTCTTTCGTTTACTTCACTCCAATTCACTACACTTTATTTCACTCCACTTCACTTTATTTCACTTCACTTCGCTTTACTCTTTAGAGAAAGACAATTGCTTTCCTAATCCATGTCAAAATGGAGGGAATTGTATTGACCATGTGACGCATCTTCAGTGCGCATGTGTGAAAGGCTTCAGAGGCTTGAAATGCCAAGGTTAGTATTAGTGGTACAAAGGCAGCCTAGGGGCCGTTCATATGAGGCGGGCTTGCCCAGTTTCTGGGATGATTTAATGTCACGAAAAACCATATTGAGAAATACCAAATGACATGACAAAGCAAAATTGGCTTTGTTTTTCTGTAAGTTTTAGCATACAGGGTATTCTAATTTATTTTTTTTCAGTCAAAGAAAGATTTTCGCGACACCAAATCAGCCCAGTAACTGGCGCAAGTTGACAGTCTCGTTACCATGGGACTGCCAGAGGGAAGGGTGGTTGCAGTTACCGGTTATAAGGGTCGATATAATGGAATTTAAAACGTCGCCCCGCCAGAGGTAATCATCAACGGTGGAAGGGCTATTCAGTCCTATGCCGAGTGTTCGCCCGCCAGAAAGTCCGGCAGCCCCAGACCAGTAGGATACCGGCGGATTCCCCTCTACCTGGCTCCGTTAGGTCGTGGAGCCTAGCCCAAAAGGCGAAAAGTGGAAGTAAAACATCTGACCTGCTACAACACAACTACGAGTGGCGACCCTAAATGTATCGACTTTAACAGATAAAAGAAAAGATATAATGTTTTGTTTATGCGCGCGAATGTTCAGAATGTTTAGAGATACAAAGGTATAAGATGCTGATATATTTTATTAGAAACAAGGCCTTCCAAATCAAAATAATTTTCTATGACCCGGGTAAAATTTGAACTTGGTTAATCATGGGATTATCCGACCTTAATTGCCCCCAACATCAAATTAAGCAATGCAATTCTTCAAACTACTTAATACCACCCAAAACCACCCAAAACTATTACAACAACAAAAACATTACTTTCTTGACTTTAGGAAATCACTGTTTAAAGTGCCTATAAACTCAAATAAGATATTACTGATATGGATTCTATGTAAAGTGAATAGATGAATGCCAAAATATTTTTTGATTTGAACTTCTATTTGTTGTTATATTGAGGTTTGTATTTCCAAAATGTTAATGAGGATGACGTCAATGCAGGCATTTGTGTGTCTGAAGATTGAAGATTTTAATGAGAAAAAAATATGATAAAATATACTTGTTTTGAGGACGCAGTAATTGGCATTAGCTGTTGTGGTTACTTATTCTATTGTTACAGCTCTTTCACCACCAAATTTCTCCTTTTCACATCGTCTGCCGTTAGCTAGAGTAAAATAGAAAAAAGTCGATTTTGGCGGTGAAAGGGTTAATTGAGCTATAATGGACTATAATGTCGTAACACATTTTATTCACAGAATCCGATACGTGTGATAAAAACCTTTGTAAAAACGGTGCAACGTGCTTGGACTTAACAAGCGGACTGCGATGTGTATGTCCAGTGGGGTACAAAGGAAAATTTTGTAATGGTAAGACGTAGTTAACTGTAAGTATGACAAATGTATTGCTTCTCTCCTGAAGTGAAGTCTGCTCTGCTCTGCTCTGCTCTGCTCTGCTCTGCTCTGCTCTGCTCTGCTCTGCTCTGCTCTGCTCTGCTCTGCTCTGCTCTGCTCTGCTCTGCTCTGCTCTGCTCTGCTCTGCTCTGCTCTGCTCTGCTCTGCTCTGCTCTGCTCTGCTCTGCTCTGCTCTGTAATTATTATTATTATCATTGAGTGTATGATAACAAGAAATATTTTTGTTTTAGAATTTGATTTCTGTAATCCTAATCCATGCAGGAATGGTGGAACGTGTACAGAGAAAAATATGGCAGCTGTATGTTTTTGCAAGAACGACTACAAAGGATCGCGTTGCGAAGGTAATAGGTGCCAAACTTTTACAAAAAGTACAAAATAGTATTCCTTTTTTATCCTGCTGGAAGTAATATATCGAACACAAAAAAGCGTTCTTTACCACAGTATTCAAACATCTAGAAGCGAAAATATGAAAACTTTAATGAACTAACGTTTCGTTGCAACTAGCAACATCATCAGAGTGATTATATGATTTACACGGAATACTATTATAAGTATATATATATTTACACAAAAATTTAAGATATGTGACATATTAGTCATAGTTAAATTACATTTAAAATACAAAACGGTCAAAAACGGTCAATGGCACTTTTGAACATTTTTTACCGTTTTGTATTTTAAGTGTTTAATCTTCTTTTGACCGTT